>JAZDUA010000187.1:77500-1277500 GCA_038098605.1 Gryllus longicercus
TTTTTCAATTAGGCTACTTCTTTGAATTGTATTATTTCAAACTTTTTTCTTTTTTTCCAAAAGTAATTCAGGATATAGTTCCGATCCATTGTTGGTTTCACCCGATTGAATTGCTTTTCCTCACGATGTTCAGTCCATATTGGAGGAGATGGATGGGAAGGGAAAACTATATATTGTATGTGGTCCATTATAGAGGGTGCTGCTCTGGTATGTGCCTACCCTGATGGGATCAGAGGAACTACAGAAATAACCAATTACAGCAGTTTTCCTTCATTCATGCACCTGGTAAATGCTAAAAACTTTCTAATGTTCTACACATCAAGCAAATTTCTTGTGTTGGGTTGGAATCAGACCCATGCAATCACAAGTAGTCTCTTTTTGCTATCCAAAAAAGATTTAAAAACAATGTTTTAAATTTGAAATTATCCTTCTACCATTATTGTTTACCTTTGTTTAATTAATGTAATTTAACTCTTCAAATTGAGGTCTTCTATATAAAATAATGTGTCTGGTGGCACTGAAAAAATATCTCTGTAGTAATAGCTGAAGATATCAAAAATATAATTTCTTGGGAAATAATTATCATGAAATCAATAAATGCAATAAGAAAGGGAGTCTGCAGTAAATGCAATAAGAAAGGGGGTCTGCTTGCCTCTAAAATTTCTGGATCAGGAAATTACAGAATTATTTTTCTGGTGCTGATTATGTTGCTCAGGGTGGCCTCTTTCTGAAAAAAATGTGGAAAAAATTAATATCTATATATATCTATATATATATATATATATATATATATATATATATATATATATATATATATATATATATATATACAGATAGATAGATATAGATATAGATAGATATAGATATATAGATATATATTGTTCAGTCACACTTTGTCGTTTGGAAGTCAATGAGCTGACCAACTTGTCAGGATAATTTTAATATTTTAAGCAAGAAATTTCAAATCTTAACAGAAGGGGGGGAAAAATATGCTGGAAAAATCGGGGATATTTGTTCCAGGAAATGAGTGGCCGCCCTGTTGCTGTATGAAATGCAACTGCTAGATATAGTGCAAATTAGTGTAGAAATATCTAGGAGAATAGTTTTCTTATTAGAAAAGTCTATATATATTGTTTGCCTGAATGTTTGAATAAAATTTTTAGTCTGTACATTTTAATGTGGTACTGTTTCTTGTGATGGTGTATTTAAGTGATTTTTCAGTGATTGATGACATTACGTCAAATTTAGACAATTAAAATCAGAATGTGTGAAAAGATGGTCACAGTGAACCTGTTTATACTAGAATAGAACTCAGCCTGCTGGTTCATTTTTCTTTACATTATCGACATTGTTATGAATAATGATTTTTCAATTTGGTGAATTGAATTAAACATTCTAATGATAATAATATAGCACAGAAAAGGAAGAAAGGATGTGTGTGTGTTGTTGTTGTTTGGTGGTGGTGGTGGTGGTGTTTTCTTTCTTTTAAGGAAAATAATTCTGTTACATATTTAATCTATTAAGGACCAAGGATTGAAATAATAATAGTAATAATAACTACAATAACTTTTAAATAATATTATCCACTTATTCAAATATTACACCAAAAAGGGTAAAAAACATTAATAAATGTTTTCAAGTATTAGCACTCATAAATGTATAACAAAACGTGGCTTATACGCATTTTGGGGATAATAGAATATATTCAGTCCTCTTGACAAGAAACAACTGAAAACAGGTTTGAATGAAGATAAACATTGCAGTTTTTAAATTAGTAAATTGTGGTGCTGTTGCACAATATGCACCTCATTCTGACATTTTCTTCTTCCTCTAAAGTAATGTGCTATACATCTTGATTGATTAATTTGATGATGGCATGTCAACTGCTAAGGCCATTATTCCGGTAAGTGTAGTGTGTATTTGTGTCGCGGGAAGTGGCAGTGACCACTTCCCTGCTGAATGGCTAGATACGACACTGACCTACACTGTCAGCTAGTGGGGTTTTCCTTCAACTAGGCATTTCCCACAAGTTGGGCACAGCCTCAGCTAGGACAAGCTTTAAGCTCTCACTTGGTTTCCCAGCATGTGTGGTAGTGTAGAACATATAAGTGAGGTGTGGTGATAGAACAAGGATGAGGAAGAAAAGATCGCATACGGTCTGCGACCTACTTGTTAGGGTACTGCTTTGGCATTCGCTTGGTGTTGATTACCAAGGAAAACTACCGATCAGAGCAATCGGATGCTAGAATTCTCCTTCAGATGGCGGCTGGCTCAGTTATGTAGCTAGTGTCAAGAATCCTGCCACCATTGGGACTCGAACGAGGACCTCCCGGTCAGAGACACTGCAGTGACATTAATTGATGTCCTGAGCCATCTAAGCTGGCATCCATAACCCATGGCATACTTCTTTACATAAGAAATTGTTTGTGGGTAGACAAAAATGGGAATTTTCTGTCTCCTGTAAAATCACTGACTCAAAATTGCATTTACTTTCTTTTGCAGAGACTTGTTCATCAGGGCCATTGCTAAGAAAGTGCGAAATTCTATTTGTGAAATCTTTTCTTCTTTTACAATATAATTTTCCATGAGTTGGCAATTGCACTGTCAATCAAATTCATTCACATGTCAATCAGTCTTCTTCTACTATTTCTTTTTTCACTAGAAGATGGTTATTCTTGAAGCATTGTTCATACAATGATGCATCAACGCAGGAGAAGACAGTATTTCCAAGACAAAATAATTATATCAGGGACAGAAATATGAAACAGTAGTTACACGTCTATTCCTCAATGCTTACATTACAATTTTGCATTTGTTCTATCATGTTACGACCATACACTCTAATCCCAATGTTGCGGAAATGCAACATTATTGTAAATTATCAACGATAGTCTATGTAAAGACTTATCTACATAATAAGTATTCTAAAACGATAACAGAAGCTAGTTTGTCAAGTAATATGCAGTAAAAAAAAAAGTATTGTGTAGTAATTCGATTAAAAATTGAAAATCGACAACACAATTCATTACATTATTATCCATAATATCTGTAGTAAAGTTGGAGAGAGACTTGTGTAAAGCAAATGATGCTTGGTCTGCACTGAAGTTGATGGGGCATTGCTGTGACATAAATGTTTTGCTATTTCTTATAGAAGAAAAAAAAATACTCTCGGAACCAGCAATTGGCACTGTAGAGCACTTATGTATAATAATTTAGCAACATAATTTGGAGATAAATTGCAAAGGATGCTACCATATAGCTCCTACATTTTGCATACATATTTGCAAAGACAATGGGTGAGTGCTATGCGCACAAAATTGGTTTGGTCATTAATGGGTTAGTAATGTATCAGATCTTTCAACATCATTTTTCATGTTTTGCTGAGTTTTACCTACATTTCTGTGTGATTTATTAGCTTGCAACATACAGCATGAGGTAGATAAAAAGAGTGAAACCAAACATTGTCACTATAAAGGTGTAAAGTTGTGATATAATTTTGAAAATTGACTTAAATATCATGGAAGAAACCATTTCGAAAACAATTTTGTAATTTTATTTTGGGTTTAAATAAATAAGCAAGTGTTATAAATTAACTTTCTATTTTTAGTTTGTCGTACCCAACTTACTAGTTTAGAGAAAATATTGTACTGCTGCAGCCAAAAACGAGTTTTTATCAGAAAAATTCTTTATTATGCACCCTTTTAATGAAAATAAAAGTGTATAAATTTTGTTTCATATGAAATTATACAATAATTACCTAGGAACAAAATAATTTTAATGAGAATTGCCACTATTGAAATTGTGGAAGTTGTTGAAGATTAATGTTAATGCGTTTTTCAGAGTACTAAGTTCACTTTTCTTTCAGAATGTATGAAAATAAGTGTTTTACTTGCTGGGAAGATGAAAACCCTGAAAAAGTCTTGAACAAGGTGCACGTAATGTCAGGGCTTTGAACAGATTGACAAATACTGTAATTATTATTTTTGGTTGCAGGTGTATTGTATTTTGTGGAGCTTACATGTGTGTTGCCTATGCATGTAGTTGTTGCAATTGCTTACTTGTGTGAAGGTTTCAAGACAGTACAATCCAGCATGTTGTTTGATATCTGCATTCTTTCAGTATAAGTTTCAGAGAATTATATTAATGGAAAGTATGCATACTCCAATAGTAGCGAATCAGTAAAAAAGTGTGTGTGTGCGTGTCGAACATTGGCTTAAATTGCAAAGAATTTGAAGAAAACGTTCTTGTAAGTGTCTTGTTTTTAAAATCGTTGTCAAAGAAGCCTTCATTCAAAATACACATGTTCACTGTAGTGGTATGCTTTGGTAACTCCAATGTAATTCAGACACATAAGCGGTGATTTGCATGCCAAGAGTACCCTCGCTCTTTCTATATCTTTGTTGTAAAACATGTCATGGGTGTTTGTGTGGGCCACTGTGCCATCTTTTGCCTTCTCCTGCCTGCAGAACGCTCACTGAGCCTGTCGTTGACTTGATTTACCATCAGAGGAGAGTGGGTCTGGTCCTATGGCATCCAACTGCCCTGAACGTCCTCCTGACTGCAGGTAATCTAGCAATGTCAAATTCTTCTCCATTTATTGAAGAAGTAAGGTAATAGCACTTTGTTGTGTCACCTAGAAGTTTGCAAGCCCAAATCAAATGCACTTACTTGTAGGATCCTCTAAAGGGATGTAGTGTGAGGAAGGTTACTTAAGTTTTTGCCATCAGAACTGCTCCAGCATCGAATGCTTTGCTGCATTTGTTGTAAATAGATAAATAATTATTTTGGATTAAAAATTATAGAATATTTTACATATACCAGTTGTACTGTAAAAGGTGCAAAAGCAATGTGGAATTTGACATCAAAATGAGGGGAGTGGATGTTTGAATGGTAAAAGATGTTATCAAGATGTTTATCAAAATATATATTAAATGGTTAAATTTATTTCACAACTCGGTATTTTCATTTATTGCGTAGCATGTAATACCTTGTAAATGCTTTTGTGTAGATGTTCTTCAAAGAACATTGCCTGGGATTTGTCCTGTTGCTGTTACATCACTGTTTAATCAATTTGAATATATTAAATGCATATATAGATAGAGAGATAGATATAGATAGATATATTTATATATTTTGTGCCTTTTAATATTAGTTCTGTCTGCTTAATATAATTGAAACTGATTGACTGCATGTCTAGTGAAAAATTTAAAAAAACCTCAGTATAGTTTCTGTTCAATCATTTTCATAAAAGTGACAAGTGGTGTTAAGATTTTTGATTGCAAAACAAGTCACTGGTGGGTTGATCTATAGTTATTGTAACATAACCAGAAACTTGCTAACATTTCCAATTTCATATAAAAGTTTAAAATAAATGGGGAATATTTATTGTTGCCAAAAGCAATCAAAATAGAGAAGGTGCGATTGTTTTGAATCAATAGGTCATGAAATTAAGACCTTTTTGTTTTGATTTTAATGGTTTGTTATATCATTGTTAAGCAGGATCCTTTCCTGCTTTTCCAATTGTTCTTGTACACTTGTTTAATATGGTGTTCCCTGGTGTGATCATAAAATTTCATGAGTTGGGTGTTAATGCTTAATTGCAGTTTTGGTGTTGGGGATACTTAGTGTTAGTGAAATTGTTTAGTTGTGAAGGTGCCCTGAGTCAATTTCTGATATCTTGGCATGGATAATTACATGACATAGACATATACTACATTACATGGCTGTTCTACACCTCATTTTGCAAGTGATGCTTTTACTCAGCTTTGCAAGGGTACACTTCATGTTCTTGTTTCCCCATCTCATTTGCACCTTAAAGCATGACAAAATAGATATTTATTGCAATAGGGTCTTTCCTCATTGACAAATACTGGATTATGTTAGGGTTTCAGTGAAGTTTATTGTCTTTGTTTCTGAAAGTAATATTTAATTGTGCAAACTTGAGTGAATGGGTAAAAATCCTCACGTTAATATTCAGCAGTATTTTGAACAATTTTGTATTAATGATACTATTATATGTGGATTGTTTTTTCTTAATTTCTATATTGCATTTGCTGTTCTAGGTAATTTCTTTTGGAAGATATAACTAATTACACCATTAGATAATATAATTAGTTAATAATAATGTTTTATTTTCCCCCAGAAAGTTTTTGTTTTAGCTGTCGTTTTAGATGTATTTTAATGACATTCAAACCAGTGCCATTCTTGTAATATAACAATAATAGTTTTGTTCCTCTTCACTGTAACGGAATTTCAGATATTTGTGGAAAAATTTACATGATGAAAAATGTTATTTACTTTTTTAGGGTCAGACAATCTGGTGGTAATATGGAATGTGGGAACTGGAGAATCTTTGATTCAGCTGAATTGCCACCCTGATATAGTGTACTCAGCATGTTGGAACTGGGATGGGTCTCAGCTTCTTACCACATGCAAAGATAAAAAAATGCGCATTATCAATCCACGAACTGGAGAGGTCGAAGAGGTAAGTATTTTTACATATCGTTTTTTAATTTTTTCTTTCCAGAAAATGAAGTTTGTAGAAAAAAACTTCAAACTCTTGTATAGAAGATGTGAAACATCAGACAAAAAACAAACAAAAATTATTATTATTATACATAATCTCACACTTAGGTTCATGGTAATGAACCTACTAAATAATACATTAACACTATGATCATAGCAAGTGATGTTCAAATACTGTAAAGGGTATTAAAATAGTTGGAGTGTACTTTTATGTTTAGATTTTAACATTTCCTTTTTATCCTTGCAATAACTGCCCCTTACTACAGAACTGCATGTTTGAACATTAAAGCAATTGGCATGCAACATAATCAAATGCTTTATCAGAGGACATTAAGAATCATGACACCTAACTTCAAGGCTATAATTACAAAATGTTTGTTTTGAAATTATATATTTTCAAATAAAACAGTTAATTGTTCATGTCCTGTAATAATATTTAAGAGCTTGGCTACTTAACTACTCAACTTCACTTTTGCTAAGCCTCATAATTAATTGTCCAGCCTCTTTCTTAAAGATAAACTTAGATGAGTAGTAATTAATAACTATTCTATATGCCTTGCCCAATTCTCAATTCTAGTACATTGAATCAAGATCAATTGTTATCATGTTAAACAGGTATTGTGGGTCAGAACTCCAAAGAATAAACATTTGCTAGCTATAAGAATGCTTTCATTCCTAATATACCATTGTGAAAAGCATAAGTATTTTGAAACATACGTATATAAGTACAATTGAAGTGGTGCCTGGAAGAAGGATGTAACTAAGAATACCACAATTTTACAATAAAAAGAGAAAATGTTCATATGATATATTTCATAAAATACATCAGTGAATCCATGGTCATAAGTGACAATACAATTTTCATTTAATGGGTTTATACAATATTTCAGTATTATTTATGAGTGTATCCACATTATTATAGTCCGTGTAAATGCCACAATGGCAAAAGGATGCATCATCATTGTTTGCAAGATTAAATAAATTTTTGCTTATTTCTAAGTGAATTAATGATAGTTCTCCTCAACATAATGACAAATAAAAGAAAACTTCAACTTTATTTTTATTATTATTATTATTATTATTATTATTATTATTATTATTATTATTATTATTATTAATTTACATATTTAGATAGAACTGGCAGTGTCCAATGTTCAGATTATAGTCGCATATGAGTAGATCTTTCCTTTATAATCAGACATTGGCAATGACCCTTGTATAAAAGTGTGAGGAAATTGTGTGTAACTGGTCCAGCTACAGAGCTCTTCTTTCAAGAAAACGCACACCTTGGTTCTAAAATATTATGTAGTTTCTTCACATGCCAAGATAATGGATCATCTCCTGAAATTTTAAGCCACAAATCTTCTGATTTTAAAATCTCTGGGACATACATACATTCTGCTCAAAACTTCAAAATTTTTTAAATCTTTTTGTTCCATATATTTCACAATGAAAGGATTATGTTGTCATGCAATCACTATCAATTCAACTCACTGAAAAAGTGTTTTTTCTGTTTTTCTATCAAAGCAAAATATCTCTCACATGGGAGATAACTGTGTTTGCAGCATAAGAATTTTGGTTGTATTGAAGAAAAATAACCCAACACCAAATATGTAAGCAGTGTGAGAATTCTCTGATTATTTTTTGGGGCAATACATCTATCACACCAAAGAATGAGTTGTATCACCCGTGGATAGAGACCTAAATCTATCAATATCATAACCAAGAAGACAGGCAGACTGCCTCATGCCAAATGTGTAGTCACTTGATCATTGCTGACATCACTTACACAGTAGTTGTATGTAGAAAATTGGCACTACAGTTGAAAGGGTTAACATGGGAGAGAATAATACTTGTCATATCAATGCACACAGAGCGTTCAGGGCAGTAAACGATTATAATGACAGCTTCTATAACAGATGAGCGTAACCTAAGACCGCATCGCTCTCTGCTAAATATTCTTCCGACAGTCAGCTGAGTAGCATTAACAGCTGACTGTGGTTGACTGAATTTTGTTGTTAAATGTAATTTTAATCGCATGGAGGTTAGAAACAGTTTTCACGAGAGATTCATTTAATTCCTTCTCACTAATGATGAAACATTATACTAAGTGATTCAAAACATTTCGAAATACTCTTGAGAACATGTGTGATTGATTGAATTAAGTCATCAGATACGAGAATGAAATGGAATATACTGCAAAGCTCCCACGTAGGCCTTGTAAAAAATTATCGGAATTCTGCCGGTACTTTTCGATCTTGCGTGTTCAGAAGATTCAAATTAATGAGTGCAGTTTTGATATCTGGTCATATTTGATATCTATGTTTGCAGTTATGATATCTGGTGTTTATAATTACAATTTCATTTTCACATTGCTCATCTTGTGACTGACAGCCAGTGTATCAATTATTGATCAGTGACTTACAGATATGGTTAGTTAATTGTGAATTCTTTGTTATAATACTTAAATTACTATAATACTATAATTTGTTCAGTGATTGACTGATAAAACAAGGCTTAATTGACATGTATAATTAACATAAAACTACCATTAATTTGCTATTTTCTTTTCATAATTCTGGGTTCTCCTGATTGTACAATCTTGGAAAATTTTCACACTACATTCAAAGATTTCTGTGGGAAAAAGGATACAATTTAGTAGATATTCTGGAGAACTGTTTGGCAGAATTCTCAGTTAATTCAATTGATCAGTAACTTCAGGTAAATTTCTTAAATATGAAAATCAAGTCAGTTCTTAAAACTAGGATAAAAAATGGGTTAAAAACTGCTATAAATTATTCTACTCACCTGTCCTTCAAAGGATATTAAATAATATATTCAAATTAATGAAAGATGAATGGTTTTTCATGATCACTGTGCAAGTTTTAGCCTTAGAAATGAAAATTGAAATGTTTCATACCTTCAATAACTTTATTACATAATATAAAAGTCAATTAGAAATTAGATGAAAGGTAACATGAAAAGCAAACGTATAAGTGAAATAATAATTCCCTTTATTTGCATTATTATTGATTTGAAGGATAGAACATTTCCACCGAATCCGTTTAAAGTTCAATAAATTTTATCCACTTAGATAATTCAAAGTCAAACTATACAAAATCAAAATGAGTTTCCTAAATCCTTTTATAAAATATTCACAACCTACTATTAACATCTCCAGCCTCAGCCTACCACATTTGCCAGGGTGAGGATTAAAAATTTTGAAATAAAAATTATACATTTGAATTTTTACCAAGAGGATAAAACAGTGAACGATGTACGTATCGTATCTTCTTATATGACAACACTTTATTAGTTATCAAAGCAGTCCTAACAGCCGATTTTGATAATTTTAATAATTTATTACATTAAGATGTACAATACGAGAAACTAACATACTGCTCAAAATATAAAACTTTTCATTAAATCTGCATTTCTAATTCTTTTTGATTAAAAGAACTATTTTTTCTATTACTTGAAGTTAATTTTTGATGAGTATGAATGAATGTTATTAATATATATTTTCAACCCATTCATTCACAATCGATCCTTTACTACTTACACATTACATTACATACTCATTCACACATCATTTTACATACCTGATTCATATACATAAAAAAATCAACTTCATATGAATGAAAAACTTCTTTCTTTTAATAAAAAAATGAAAATTATACAATAATTACTAAAAAGAAGTTAACATGTGTTGACATAATTAAGTGTCTAGTTACATCTTCTGAGAAGTACACCTTAAAAAACACCTATCCATATGGAGAGCAAAAAGCTACATTACTTCTGGGAAGCAAGCAAAGGAGCATTTATTTCAGTAAGCCTAGATCAGCTTAAAAACAATTAAGATTCACTATTTCACCTGGAATGTAACCACTTACTTGCCCTCGATGGAATAATACAAACTTTTAATTCTGCATCTGAGAAGAACAAGAGTTATGTCAAATCTTTTTTTCAAACCTATGAAATATACTGCATTAAACATGTAAAATATACTGACCATATCTCTCTTAAGTAGAGACACCAGAGCCCAGGCATGGGAACAGCACGAGAAACATTATCATCAAGGTCATCCTGAATATTTACTGTGACAGAAATCCCTGCAGCATCCTGCCTTCTTCTACTTTCCAATCTTCTTCTATAATTTTCTCTATGTGTGTCATATAATTCTTCCAACTAAAGCAATGTACAGAATAAATAAGTACTTTATATTAACAAATTTTCTGCAAAAAAAACTCTAGACAATATTTTGTTTCTTATTTCATTTAATCTACAACATATCTGCACGCACATCAACTGATATGATTTTTCAAATCATGAAAACATTGGCAATCACATTGTATCAAAATCATGCAAAAAATAAAACTGCCTTAGTCTATGATTAATTCAACAAAACTAATGTTTAAGAGTACCTTTTCTGAACAACTACTTCAGAAGTTTTAAAAAGAAGACTCTTAAAGGTATGCTCAGGTCTAAAAGTTATGTAGTGTTGAGATATAAAATGTTGCAGGTCACCCTTCCTCCATTTTTATGAAGGCCTTTTCACTTTCTAAAAAATTGGAAATGACAAAAGGATGTTTAAATATTTCAGTTATATTCAAAGACAACATGCATTTCTTTTCATTCTCTCTATAAATAAATATAAAATATTCTACTGGCAAAGTTGCTGTTCTCTAAGAAAAATTATATTACTGATATAACTAAAATCATTGAACACAATTGAATGTAATAAACTTTCTATTCCACTCTTTTAAGTGAAACATCAATTTTCACCACTGAGTAGTTTTAATACTCGTTTTATAATTGGGTATTTTTATAAATGAATAAATGTATTGTTTGAATGAATATTTTTGACATTTTCAAAAAACAATTGATGAATTGTCACTCACCAGCACAGATTGAACAGGTGCATTGTCCATTACAATAACTGATGGTTCTGCTAATCAAGGTAATAATTCTTCTTTCTTCGACTTTTGGAACATCTCTGCTGTCATAGTTCTATGATATTCATCTACTTCTTTTGTCTTTGATGGAAATAATAGTTCTGCATCTTCAATGAAACCATTTGCACCTCCTGCATGTAAGACTATATCTTTTACCTTCATCTAATATCTATGTTATCTATTCCTTGAACTAATCCTAATCAAAAATCAAACACCTCGTAATTTGTTATGAAATTATCAGTGACATGCCGGCTGCAGTATTGCTCTTTATTTCAATATTCTATTTTGTTTTTGAAATTTAACATTATTTATTTATGCCAAAACACACACAGTTAAAAACTGTGTGTGATGTGCTATAGGGAGAAGTTAAATTGAAGCTATAGTAATGTCCAGAAGCAAAACAGGGGGCCATCTCTCTAAAGGACAATATCTCATTGTTTTTTCTCTACTGTTACATAATTTGATGGCCATTGAATATCTAATAAAAAAAATATTATAATTATTTTTCTAACTTAATATTGTATCTTATAATTAAAAATGTATTGACCTTGCTAAATTGTTAGGTCTTTTTGCATTAATGCAGTACGTTGGCAGTACGGTCTGAAGGAGGTCACAATACGCTGGTCGAAACGTTAGCCACTATGTCAGTGACGCGGCTCTCCCTGGATAGCCTAGACAACAGATGGGTGACTTATTTTCGTTTGTCCATGCTGTAGCTCTTCGTCTAACCATACTGAATTTACTTTCTAAGTTTTACTACAATTCGCAATTAAATTTTTTATAAATATTATTCTTTTCTCGTTGATCAATTTTAGCTGACTTATTCCCCTATTCTCTTATACTCGTGGACCACGTGTACATTTTCGATCTTACAACCTCAAAACAAAATAACATATTTACCCGAATATAAGACAAGGTTTTTCCCAAAGTATCTCAGTCGAAAAATGCAGAGATGTCTTATATTCGCAGATTAAGCCTAGTTGGCTAGGATTTAAGTTTTTATATTTTCATTCCATGTCACGAAACTCATAAATGTTGACATAACTGCAAAGACAGTAAAAATATCGCCCTATTAGGGGGTCATCTTATATTCGGGTATAAACAGTATTTTTGCCCTGACGTCTGTAGATCCTCATGCTACATAATCCAATATCATTTTCTCTTAAGTCTTTTAGACAAAATTTAGGTTTCACCTACGTTTTGTGTTAAATAGTTCACTTGTTTATTGTTATTCTTTGAATCAGTGCTCTCTTGTTGACCCTGCAATCATGAATCTGGGCCTCTCTTACTTATATCAACAATGTCCCATGTTTTTAATATGCTTTATTTCTGGGGGGGGGGGAATTTTAATTGTCCAAAATGTATTTAGTTAATATATTATTTTCATTTTCTGTTGCCATGCATTCCCGACAACTCTTTACTTAATTTCTCATTTTTCACCTCTTAATTGGCATTAATGTTTTTGCTTTTCGAATTCAAAAATCGTGTAAGGTATTTTGCATTCCCTCAGTATTAGTAGAGTACTATTCACTTTTTTTTGCTTTCTGCACTTTTTGGTTAGAAATGTTACACTTCTATTCCACGTACCTCAGTAGAAGCTTCTTTCGCAAATTTCATAGCACCTTTCTTTGTGGTATATTCTTCACCATGATCTTTGAAACATTTTCTTTTGATATCCTGCTAAATTATGTACATTTATTAGACACCTCCTTTTTATTAATGTGGTTTAGCATGCCAAGCAATGATCCTTCACCTGCTCACTCGGCCATCTTAACTGATGTTACATACAATGTCTATAGAATACAATGTTTAACTATTAATAACCAGAGAACTATTACACGTATGGGAAAGTAGCGTGCCACGATGGGGCATTACACTTACATGTTTATTTTGTCAATTTTGTTAGTTGCATCCTTGTTCCAGGCACACTTTCAATTATTTAATTGAACTGGTATTATATTTGTTTGGAACCATTTTGTATATGGCATTTCTTTAGTGTTTGGAATTTATTATTTACCCTTGTATTACATTGTATTACATTACATACCCTTGTAAACATTATAATTGGGATTATAGATCAATACAAAATTGTAGTACAGATTGCAGTATGTAGTACAATATCTTAGAAAAAAAATTTACTTGGCAGTGATATGATAAATAGCTGGTCAAATGTGAGCTATTCGTATCAAAAGTAAAAATGAAAATAACAACTGTATGTTTTACTCTCATGTAAAATGTTTCTTCGTTGCTCTTAGTAGTCTACAATCAATTCCATTGGATATAATGAGACATCAGATGTAAAAATGATAGGCTTATACAAATTATTACTCCTTCAGAATTACTTTTTTCTATCTAATGAGTATTTGATAATAGAATCCCCTACCATAGAACGAATGTTATTTTCCACAAAGACCAAATGTGACTCTTCAGGTGCAATGAAAAGCAACAATGTGTCATCTCAACATCTGCTCTTAATATTTGGTTTTATAAATTTCTTTGATATGTACAAATACCACCTAAAAATAAATAGTCCACACTTATTATAATAGTCTCTTGTTTTTCAGTATCCTTTTGGTACAAGTGTCAAAATAGGTGATTGAGACATCTGCGCACTAACATGATTTGGGCAGGGGATCAACAAGTTCTGCTATTTTGATCAATGGTATGTGGACTTATTGTTTGCAAACACTCCAGAAAATCTGTGTGGGAGCCAATTTTTTGTTAACACAGACTTCCTTTCAGTTTGTTTGCTAATGGTGATAAAAGCACATTTAGTGTTTTATTTATAGGGTGTCAGCAAAACTTAGTATGCCCCAATCAATGAACATGTAAAAGTAGATTTTAAGAGTTTTTTATTAATATAATAATATCTTGCTTTTGTAATACAATTTCAATGCAATGACAATATAACAATAATATCATAGGTTGTCAAGTGTGTTATAAGGGATTTAAGCTATAGTACACTGGGGGCTGAGATTAATTCCTGTAGGAGGCATTTCCAAAGATCCACTACCCAGTTAGGATGCACCCGGCGAGGATGTTCTTGTGGTTAATATATCTGAACTTGGCTTTCCTCAGTTTCATATTGTGTTTTTTAAGTTTCAGTTGGCGGATCTCGTGTAAAAGTTGGTTAGTTTAGGGCACATAGTGTCTGTAGAAAATTTTAAAGGTTTAGTATCTATGTGTTGTCTTCTGACAGAAAAAGGTGGATTGTTTAGTTTGCTCAATCATACTTCGTAAGATCTAATATCCAGGATCTTTGTGTCTGTATGTTGGACTCCATCAATTAGTTACATTGTTGATGAAATATGGACACACAAACACTTAAAAAGAAGTGATATGAAAGATGACTTTGCCAAGAAATAAAAGGCTTTTCAAATCAGGAATAATGATTTATTCACCTTCTTCACAGCATGGTTGATGTGAACTTCCTATTTCAAATCGTTTGTTGTGACACCCAGGGCTTGATTTCTGGTAGAACCTAATTTAAATGCAGTTCCTCGGGAATAATTATTAAATTTTATTATAAATATATAACTATTTCTTTTAAACAATGTTTTGGTATCTGTTCCAGCACCTAAAATTGTATAAATCAAGCACTGATGATATCCATGTATTTTTATCTATGTTGAAGGTTGAATTTGCTTGCTCTCTTTCTTTCCTTCTTTCTTTTCCCTTCTTCCCTTCCTTCCTTTCTTTCTTTCTTTCTCTCTCTTTCTTTTTTTCTCTTTCTTTCTTTCTTTCTCTTTGCTTTTCTTTCTTTCTCTTTGCTTTTCTTTCTTTCTCTCTCCTTTTCTTTCTTTCTCTCTCCTTTTCTTTCTTTCTCTCTCCTTTTCTTTCTTTCTCTCTCATTTTCTTTCTTTCTTTCTCTCTCCTTTTCTTTCTTTCTTTCTCCTTTTCTTTCTTTCTTTCTCCTTTTCTTTCTTTCTTTCTCCTTTTCTTTCTTTCTTTCTCTCTCTCTCTCCTTTCTTTCTTTCTCTCTCTCCTTTTCTTTCTTTCTTTCTCTCTCTCTCCTTTTCTTTCTTTCTTTCTTTCTCTCTCTCTCCTTTTCTTTCTTTCTCTCTCTCTCCTTTTCTTTCTTTCTTTCTCTCTCTCTCCTTTTCTTTCTTTCTTTCTCTCTCTCTCTCCTTTTCTTTCTTTTTTATTTATTTATCTATCTATCAAACAGGCAATCACCCAATATACATTACATTCAATATTTACTTAATATAAGTTAATTGTATTCGCATACATATTTTTTCCTTGCTAAATCTGAACAATTTGATAGTGATGTAAAAAATATATCTATATCACATGTGTTTACAAGTCTACTCATACGCCATATAGGTGCATTATGTTCCAGATTCGATCTCGAAATTGGAATATAAAAAGTTTTATTGTTATTTCTCGTATTTTGCGAAGTACATTAAAATTCAGTTTGGATAACAGTGCAGTACAATCAATATCATTGTTTATCAATTTATATAGAAATATAAAATCATTGAATTTTCTATGAGAATGTAGTGAGCTAATGTTCAATAAGCTCGCAACATGAAAATAATTATGTGTGAACCTCGGTGATGGAAGTTGAAGTTTTCAAGCAATGTAGTTAAAGAACCTATGTTGAGTTGATTCGATTTTTCTCAAATAAATGTCATAATGAGGCGACAAACTGGAGAAGCGTATAATAAAACTGGTCTCGCTAACGAAAAATATAGTCTTTAAAATGGAAGAATTTTTTAATTCACTGGTCATTCTCATAATTACTATGTTTATCTCACGCCATAATTAATATGTTTATCAAATTACAAAATAGGATCAAAAATAACTCCAAGATCGTTATATTCATATAGAGACTCAAGAATATGATTGTCAAGAGAATAACGATAAACTATTTGTGACCTACACGTGGAAAACCTCACTATTTTACATAGATAGATATTCAAGGATATTTTATTTAAATTACACCATATCATAAGTGAGTTCAAACATTCTTGAAGCTCACAACAGTCTTTCAATGATTTTATTTCTCTGTAAATTTTAAAATCATTGGCAAAAAGTAAGAAATTACAATCGGGCAAAGTAAACTTCAAGTCGTTTATAAATATCAAAAATAGAAGAGGCCCAAGGTGCGATCCTTGAGAAACACCAGAAGTTACATTGATGTCTCTCGAAACATAGGTTTTATATTTGACATTTTGAATCTGTTGGTAAGATAGTTTTTCAACCAATCCAAAAATACCCCATGAATACCAATATGATTCAATTTCACCCATAGTATATCAATATTAACTTTGTTGAACACTTTAGCGAAGTCTGTATAAATGGTATCAACTTGTGAATGGTTTTCAATTTTGTCAATTATATAATGTTGTAACACTAAAAGATTAGATGTTGTTGAATGCTTACTTCTAAATCCATGTTGTTTGTCTACCAAGATTGCATTTACAATTGTCGAAAGTTTCGTTGTTATAATTGATTCGAATAACTTTGGAATTACACTCATTATTGATATCAGTCTATAATTCCACTTTTCTCGCACAGACGTCACAAGAAAGCTGTTTTGCAAAACTAAGTTTGATTTTCTTATCAATTTATAATGCTGTTATACAAAAATCGCTTATGCAAGCTGCTCTACTTGTGACACACATTTTAAAGTTTGGAGTTAACAATTACATCACTGCAAATTAATATTGTCAGATTTTTTTACATTAAATTCATTCGGGCGCGAAACACCGATAGAAATGATAGTGTGTGAGAAAAGGTAAATTAACTAATTAGTTGGTCTTTTGTTGTGTTGTCCACGTGTATGTGTTGCCCTTGATATTGTGTTTTAATTATACGACATTGTCTGTGAGTGTTATCGAAGATTTGTGAAGTGCACAGAATATTAGGGCGTCTTAACCTCAACTCGTTTGAGTGTTACGAACATTACTAATAAAAATGATTGACCAGCGTATGCATCTAATCTAGGGGTTTGTTGTTGTGAAAAATATACAATATACTCGGTGCTTTGTTCTTATTCTGTAGCAACTCTTCTTGTGATCGCCACATTTATGTGAATATAACAATATTCACCTGGACATACATTCATCTGGACATACATTCATCTGCAGGTGTAGCCCAAGCTAGAAAATTGCAGTTGAATTGCTTATCAAGTTATTGGTACAAATTCTGCAATTGAAAGAATATTAATACACAATGTCATCACAAAATAATGAAGAACCAATTTGTAGTATCTGCAATATTTTGATTCATGATCTGAAATACGCAATTTGCGATAGCTGCAAAAGACCAAATCATTACAAGTGCGCTGTGTTATCCACTACGGAGCAACGATGTCTCGAGCTGAAGGTCTCAAGACGTGTAAAATTTTATTGTGATGACTGTGAAAAAGGTCTACAAGTTTTACCTCAGGTTCTTTCAACATTATCGGCACTTAAATTGGAAATAAACTCTTTACGTGATGCATTTTCAAAACAAATACAAGATGTTACCAAACAAGCTGCCCCACTGCCAGAAAACCAATCAAATCAACTTGAAGAAATGATTGAAGAATATACTGACAGACAGCGAAGAAAGAAAAATCTGATTTTTATTGATATAAATGAATCGGATAGTTGTGATGTTGAAGTTCGTCGTAAAACGGACCTCGATCAAGTAATTCAAGTTTTGAACTCGATCACAAATGAACAACCCATAATTAATTCAACTCATATGTTGGGAAAAAAGCTAGAAAATAAAACTCGTCCACTGAAAGTCATATTTCAAAATCCTGATATAGCACTGAGTATCCTGAAACGCAAACACCTCTACAATGGCACAGTACGTATTTTTTCTGATAAGACCCCTAAACAAATCGCTTAAATTCTATTGAAGGAAGCCATGAGAAAACAATAAAATACATTAATGGAACTCCAAAGATCATTGATCTTCATCCCCAGAAAACCCAAACAAAAAACTGAAACAAATCCCAACTCAATCACCTATAAAAATATACTACCAGAATGTAAGAGGACTCCGCACCAAGCTTCACCATCTTCAAAATTTCTACAATCAACCAGACAACTATGACATCATCATCTTCACTGAAACTTGGCTCAATGGAAACTTCTTCGATGCTGAACTTGGTCTGTCCAATTATTGTATATATAGGAGAGATAGAGATTCATTGTCGAGTGCACATGAAAGAGGAGGTGGTGCACTAATTGCGATTAATAAAAAATTAAATAGTTATAGAAATACAATAATTAACAATGATATTGAACAACTATTTGTTACAGTTACTCATAGCCACAATAAATTTATCATAGGCTCGGTTTACCTCCATCCAAATGCACACCACGAACTCTTTCATAAACACATTCAAGATATTGACAAACTATTAAATGATACTGGTACTACACAAATATTTATTGCTGGTGACTACAATCTTCCTGGAATTACATGGCAAAATATAGATAATGTTGTATCCCTTTCTACTCAGCTTGATATTAATCAAGCAATTAGAGAAAAAGCCATGCTATTATCAGATAATTTTAGTCAACATAATATCCGCCAATTAAACGACATAATTAATTGTAAAAATGAAACTTTAGATTTAATCTTTTCAAATATGCAAAATATACAAGTTAAGTTGTCCATTGACCCTATTACTAATGTCGATTCATACCACCCTCCATTAATCAGCAATATTGATTTTACAGTAGAAACAAACGAAATCCTTAATTTTCAATTAAAAACACTAGATTACGCGAGAGCTAATTATCTAGAGATTAACAACTACTTGAAAACCATTTCTTGGCAATTTATCAATGATTTAAGTTTGTCAGAATCCCTCAATTTATTTTATGCAATACTAAATAACACTATCAGTAAATTTATACCAAAAAAAATGTGCAAAATAAACGCTACCCACTTTGGTATAGTAAAGCATTAACAAATTGTATCAAAGAAAAAAATAGAGCACATAAAATCTATAAAAAATATAAACAAATTGACAATTATAACTATTTTTCACAGCTTAGAACTCGAACAAAAAAACTTCAAGAAGCTTGCTATAATAATTATTTGGAAAATACCGAAGCTAAAATTACATGTGACACTAAAGCTTTTTGGAATTTTATAAACAGCAAAAAAAAAGATTATGGGCTACCATCAACACTTAGACATAATGACTCAATAGCAGAAAATGGTCAAGATTCGGTTAATTTACTTGCAAATCATTTTGAATCTATATATTCAAACGAATCTTGTACTGATCTTATTGTAAATGAAAGTCCTATTACTTCTGCTGAACTTCCCATTAATTTCTCTATTACATATCTTGAAACACTACATAATTTACAAAAACTTAAAGAATCTAAATGTACAGGTCCGGATAACATCTCGGCAATTTTCTTAAAAAACTGCTCAAATATTTTATATAAACCGATATGTGATCTATTTAATAAATCATTGAGTGTGGGATTTTTCCCTGAAATCTGGAAACAATCCTTCATAACACCTGTACATAAATCAGGCGATAAATCTGATACAAATAATTATAGACCAATTTCCATACTGAATGTGATACCGAAGATGTTTGAGGCTATTATAACAAATAAAATTTTGAGGTATTTACAATCTATCATTGTAAATGAACAACATGGATTTGTTGAAAATAAATCAACAGTTAGTAATTTATTGATCTTCAGCAATTTTCTGTCTGATTCATTGGAAAAAGGTCTACAAGTCGATGTTATTTATACAGACTTTTCAAAAGCTTTTGACAGAGTACCAATAAACTTATTAATTGTTAAATTGCAAAAAATTGGATTTCCTAACGTAATTCTGAACTGGTTTCGTAGTTATCTGACCGATAGAAAACAATATGTGAAATACAAATCATTTATCTCTAAGGAAATCAATGTAACTTCTGGAGTACCGCAAGGCTCCCACTTAGGACCAATACTCTTCCTATTGTTTATTAATGACATTGTATCTTCATTTGTAAATAGTAAATGTTTATTGTTTGCGGATGATTGTAAGTTTTTTAGGATTATAAAATCTACCAATGATTGTGAACTTTTGCAGTATGATCTGAATAATGTAGCTACCTGGTGTATTATGAACAAAATGGAGCTTAATATAACAAAATGTAAAATAATGAGCTTTACAAGAAAGTCGACAATCGAATATGATTATGTAATTTCGGATTTTAATTTAAATCGCATCACTCAAATAACAGACTTGGGAGTGATTTTTGACTCAAAAATGAGATTTCATTATCATATCGATTACATTGTAAACAAGAGTCTCAGAATGTTAGGATTTGTCAAACGAAATAGTTCTGAATTCAAAGATATTAAAACTCTCACTACACTATATAACTCATTAATAAAATCAATACTAATGTACGCATCTCCGATATGGTCACCATATTTCAATACCCATATTTCAAGAATTGAAAGTGTTCAACATAAATTTTTCTCGTTCGTTGCTTATAACCAGAAACTACCAAATCCTACATTAACTCATGATTACTCACTATTAGCTACGATTACGGGATTGAGCACTTTCGAATCGAATCGAATCTACATAGATGCATGTGTTCTATACAAAATTATAAATAACCACCTCTCGTGTCCTGAATTAAAATCTCTTTTCAATTATAGACATAACACCCATACACTACGCTCTATTCGACCCTTACATGTATCAGCACATAGAACAGTCTATGGTATGAACTCTCCCATCACGAGACTCCTACGACTCGGTAATAGCGACAATTGTCCTCCTTTAAATGTCCGATCTTTAGATGTATTCAAAAAACTAGCGAAACAATCACTACGTAGCGAATTCCATTAATATTATAATTTTATTACTTATTGTGTTTAGCAAATTGATTTGTGAATGTAAATTTACTATTATATCTTGGGCTTTAGCCTGTATGTACTGAATAAAAAAAATAATAAAATAAAATAATTTTTTATATTTGAACGGTCATTGCATTTATGAATTGGAGTAATAAAACTTTTTTTCCAAATATCTGGTAAATAGCCAACTTTGAGGGATTTAGAGAAAAGTGTATGAAGTATAGGTGTAAGATTAGTTTTGCTATTCTTTATAAGAGAACGTGGTATAAGATCAGGACACCTTTGTTGACATTAAGTGCAGATATAGCATCATACACTTTTCTCTGTGAAATTACAATTTCACCGATGTTAATTGGAGTGTCGAAATAATGATTCACAATGTTGGAGTTGACACACTCATTTGAGTCGTACACTGATTCAAAGTAATCAGCAAAAAGGTTAACAATATCGTTGCCCTCAAATGCTTGTAAATCATCCAAAAACATTGCATTGGGTGAACTTTTTATACCTCTCTTAGCGTTAGCATATTTCCAAAATGATTTCGAGTTAGACGATACATTATTCTCAATTTGTTTAATATAGTTATTATAATCAGTATTACTTTTATTTTTACATATTTTACGTGGTTCAGAAAATTTTAAATAAACATGTTCATGTAATGAAAATTTAAAATTTTTATGTGCAATAAATTTTTGTTTTAGTAAATGAATTAATTCCTTAGAGTACCAAGGTGGATATGAATTAGTACGAGTATATAATTTAGGAACATATTTGTCAATCAAGTTGTATAATAGTTCATAAAAATATTGAATAGAAAATTCCAAATTGTTTTCTGTGAAATACTGTAGCCAGTTCATAGAGCACAATTCGTTATTTATGGATATATAGTCAGCTAAGTTAAAATTACAATTATAAAATTCACAATCTGAGAGAAAGATTTTTAGTTTGTAGAGAAATATAACGCAATCAAAATCTTGAGCAAAAATCAAATCCAAAAATCTACCATCCGAATTGTAATTATAATTTAGCTGTAATAAATGCTCTGAATAATGTCTTGAACCTGAGCCGCAGAAGCCTACATGTACAAGAAAGATTACTGCTACTTCAGGAGTTAGCCACAGTTGCCTAGATGGTGAAGTTTGTGCGATAGGCATTGATGATGTAATTTGTCGAATGCCATCGCAAAGTCAAGATAGATCGCATTGCGGATTTATTGTCATCTAGGTCCTTGATCCCTGCTTGCATGATGGCAAGAACATTTGTGGTTGTGGGTCTGTTGGTGACAAACATGTGCTGTTGTTAAGAAATAATCTCAAGACATTGAGTAAAATCTAACACCTTATTCTCTATAATTTCAAGTCCTTACAAACAGGCTTATTGGCCTGTAGTTGTAAGGTTCCCTTCTTGAAGATTGAAGTTATCATGGTGTGTTTCCAGCATTAGACAGATTTTGAGAATTCATTGATGTCGGCAAAATAGTGTGTTGAGGACAATCTATTTCTGTTGCACAATTCTTCAACAATAAATTGGGAATAGTTTCTGGACAGGGAGATGAATTTTGGCCCAGATGTAATTCAATGTTCACAATGTCTTCAGTCTGTAAATTGATGCTGTCTAGTAACTGAGTGCCAGGATCAAGGCACAGTAGAATTAGAGAACAGTCAGGTTCAATTGAGTTGAATCACTGAAATTCCGTTGCATGTTCTTCTATTTCTGCTGGATCTAAAGTAATTGTTTGATTATTCAAGTGAAGAGCTTGCAGGACTTCTACTGTAAAGATGATCTGATGGTGAATGTAAGCATGCAGTTGTTTACTTTTACCCCTATGTTTTTTACATATAGCATTCTATCTGATTGTAGGGTATTGTTTATTTCATAGTAGAGGGTTTTATATTTGTCGTAGGAGTATGGAGAACTTTTCTTTCGATGGAACCCCCAGATATTGTGTGTATGTTTTATTTTATTAAGTATTGATTGTTTAATCCACGGTTTGGATTGGTCATTATTATTTTATTTGTCTCTTACATGTATAAAAACCAAGTACATAACACAGTAAGTAATTAAGACCAAATAGTTCAGAAATGCCATCCTAATAATTTTCAATTAGCCTTTTATTTACCCATCCATCAATTTGTTGTAAAGAATGGTGTTAGGACTTCTCCTGTAATTGGTTTCTTACTGCTATTTCTCTGACTGGTTATTTAACAAACAATCTTGACGGCGTCTCCCTGGAATGATTGTTAATGGAGCGACTAATCAGTACCATATCAGTTTATTTCACAAAAACACAAACGTATTCTATGGAAGGAACAGACCATCTTCTGCGCGACAAAATGGGGAGAGAAAAAAACATAAAATACCCCGACACTTCATTTTTGCAATTTTGGTTACTTTAAAAAGTAATTTCCATCTGATGACTTTGCAATAATAGCCCAACTGATGAACATTACTTACTTTTGTTGTAACTCACTTGCAGGTTTTCTTCCACAACAGCAACATTGCTTTCTTGGTTGGTTTTGCAGTCCTTTGTTATCATGTTGTTCGCTGGAATGAACAGCTAGTTCTTCTCAGATCTCAGGAATATTGTATTACCTGATTGACAGGAGAGAGCACAACATTTTCCATACAAACAGTTGGCCTCTGGCTTATACCACCTTTTCCAATTATACTTTCACTTTGAAAATTGCTCTGTTCTTGAACCTCAGAAATTGAAGGTATGTTTGATGACTGATAATATCACTTCAAAGAATTCCGTAAAAGAGAAAGTAAATTAGTGCATATGAAAGTCAAAATTAGACTAACGAATAAACAAGCACATTAGAAAGAAGTTCAAGACAAAGAAAATGGTAGAGGTCATTGAACCAGAAGGGATGGTTCACCCACATCCACATAAGAGGAAAGATAGCAAATGATGCGTTAAAGGTATAAGCCCGTAGGGAAAAAGAAAGCCAGAGGGAAAAAAAGATCTTGGAGAAAGAATGACCTGCTTCACTGATTGAATCAGAATAGGCATTATGCCTAATAAACATGCAGTTGTGGTGATTATAGAAGACTATGGCCTTTTTATTTTGAAGGATCATTAGTGTTTTGTTATCTCATAATGTGACTTTATGTTACTTATAAGATTATATTACTTTCTGAAAAATCGTTCATCTATTTAATAAGTAGTTAGCGACAATATTTGTGACTTGATGTAATGTTGTTAAAAATATTGCATTCTATTTTTTCAGGAAGCTGTTTGTCATGAAGGAAGCAAAGCTACACGTGCCATTTACTTGAAGAGTGGACTTATTTTCACAACTGGATTCAGTAAGATGAGTGAGAGGCAATATTCCCTCCGTGCTCCGGAACATCTCAATGAGCCCATTGTGATGGTAGAACTAGACACCAGCAATGGTGTGATGTTCCCCCTCTACGACCCTGATACTAATCTAGTTTATTTGTGTGGAAAGGTATGTTGCTGCATTCTCATTATGTATTCAAGGATATATGAGTTAAAAATTGTAAAAAAAATTCCTTGAATAGCAATTAAAAGTTTCAAATAATGCAGTCGCAGAAGAAAAAATGTCTTATGACTACTCGCAAAAGTAAAACTGCAATAGGCCAGTCTTTTATGCAAATTACGATTACACATAATTAAAAATAAAACTTCCTGACATCATTGGAATAGTCTTTTTAGGCTTGTCATGATACACTGAAAAAATATGTGTAATTCCATTTGAAAAAACAAAGTTACCTCATTTATCTTGTAAAATTAAAGTGATAAAATAGAAATGATTACACATATCAATTAATCACTTTCCCTAATGCACTTCCATGAAAACTGCATTGCAATAACTTCATCCATTCAAAATTTATAATAGATGCTAAAATTACATGATTTATGCTGTATAGAATCGCTCATAATTTACTCTCATTGGACAAATTATATCCAACTTTTTATAACTGGATACTTGATAACTTGAACTATAAATGATATTGTGACTACAGTGAAACTCCTTTTATAGGTTTTTTGGTAAGGCCTCGATAAATTCATATATTTCCCGTCCTAAATTATTGCTGTTATTCGTTTTAGGTTTATACATTTTTCACACTTATACGTTCATAATAAAAGTCCCTTTAAGATGATATAACATTCAAATGATCCCGATGAGGCATGGGGCTACCTCAACTAAGAGCCCGGAACTTTCATGTTACTCGAGTTGGCACGCTTCAGAGCTCTCCCAGGAAGCGACCAGTCGCCGCAGAGCCTCTTGGGGCAACTTCCCGCGATTGAAACATAATATTGAAGCTCAATTCGGCCTAGCTGAGGGTCCAAGATCAACCAAGCCTATGGAGAGGTAAACATTTTTATAGTCCAAAGTTGGCTTTCAGGTCACCTTCGGCAGCAGAACTTGGAAAAATTGGGGGAGCTCTTTGACAATCTCAGGAAGCAACACCTAGCTCCGAAAGAAGATCAAAGGCACCCCTTGGAGAGTAATGACCTAGATGATCAATAAGTGAAGTTTGTGCATTGACTGTCCCAGTCTCCAAAGGCCCTTTTGCCCACCGTAATATCATATGAAATCCATTTGGTACTGGAGTGGCACCAGCAGCTAATGAAACTGATAGCTTTTCTGCACAGCGCAGTGGGTGCCGCCAGGTTGTGGGTTTTGGCAGTTGTGCACTTCCTGTTGCCCACATAGAACACCGTGCTTTGGCCTGCGGAACGTCAAGTAACATCAAACTTGAAACCAAAGCAACCAGCTGCGGATCACCGCCACAAGCCACTGGACTGTTGTACCCAAGATCGCGGGTTCAAACCCGATCGAAGCCGTGGATTTTTAAGGGCGAAAAAATCCTTCGTACGCCTTCCTTCGGAGGGGAAGTAAAGCCAGCTGTCCCATGTTAGTAGATTTACTTGCATGTAAAAGATCCTCAAGCCTAAATGACGCCTCTGAGCTAAATTCAAAATCGCCTGTTTCTCGCCCAAGAAATACCTCCTTTCTCTGCTAGTTGATGAAAGGAGCGTAGCGAAATTTGCGTGGTCAGACGGAAGAGCGGGCCTGATGGCTCGAGTCTCGCCACGTAAAATAAGGCAAATTCAATTCAATTCAATTCAAGTAGTAGCTCATGCAGGACACCGTCCTTTTTTCCGCAGTGAAACACACAAGGTCATCAGTTAGGTCCCCAATGTGTATCCCCTACCTCCACCTCTTGGGAGACTTCTTCGATAATGAAGATCAGACGGCAATATTTTTTTCAAGACCAGCTGTGTAATTTGTGGCTCTGAGGCTCTGTGATTAAATCGAAGTATAGTTTGTCTCCTATATGGTTTTGTATCCGCGATATATAACGAAAAAGAGTGGTAGGAACCCTTTTGAATACCAGATAAGAAGAAAAATTTTTTAAGTTGTTAGGGAGAGTGGCATTAAAAAAGTAGATATTGCTAAAGACGTGGTTAAACTGGTAAAGCAATAATGTAAAGGTATTGAGTTTTTATTTTGCTCATCTATTTCAGTTATGTGTTTTTCTCACTTATACATTTTTTCCTTTCGGTCACCTGAAAAACGTATAACTAAAGTTTAACTGTACCATGTTTCTTTCTCTTCTCTGCTCTCTTTCGCTCTTCTTTATTATTATTATTATTTTTATTATTATTATTATTATTATTATTTAATTGTTTTCTTTCAGGGTGACAGTGTTATTCGTTACTTTGAGATAACTGCAGAGCCTCCATTTGTGCATTATATCAACACTTTTCAAACACCAGATCCCCAGAGAGGCATCGGTATGATGCCCAAACGTGGCTGTGATGTGAATTCCTGTGAGATCTCTCGATTTTTTAGGTTAAACAATTCAGGACTTTGTCAAGTTATCACCATGACAGTTCCAAGAAAGGTAAGGTTGAACATGATCTTTTTTTAAGGTATGGAAATTGTTTCTCTGTCATTACATTCATTTCATACTAATTGTTACTAATACATTAAATTTCTTAAATTACTTTCTTTGATTTTTAAAAAAGATTAGTAATATTGTGCTTATTACATATGCATATTATTCTTAATTAAATGACTCTTCAAACACTAATTTAATTTCATTAGAAAACACTACAAAAATACAGATCAGAAATTAAGGTAGCATAATTTAAAAGCACCCTCAATCTCCCATTGTTCACCTTTATCTCCCAGTGAGTTCTGATATTGCCTCCACTTTCACTTCCCAACTGCTTCCTCATAGTTGCCAACTGTGTTAGCGCTGTCAACCTCATGCATGAGTGTCTCTAACACATAAAATTATGTGGGGCCATTAAAAGAGTGTTAACCTCTCCAGAGTTTTAGATAAAGCCACAATATTTGTGGTTCAAATATGACCGGGACTGATTTTTTTTACGAAATACTTCATTAGCAAAAATTTATTTGTACATGTCATTCTTCAAAGTACTCCCCTCCAGATTCTATACATTTTTTCCAACGTCCTGGGAGCATCCTAATGCCCTTTTCATAAAAGTCTTTTGGTTGTCGGCATATCCACTCCCGAACACTGTGGATGACTGCGTCATTATCCGCAAATCGCATGCCTTGCAAATGTGATTTAAGCTGTCCAAAAAGGTAAAAATCACTTGGGGCCAAATCTGGACTGTACGGCAGATGTGGTAGAAGGTCCCACTTCAATTTGCTGATGGTTGCCATGGTTGTTTTAGCAGTATGATGCCGTTCATCGTCTTGAAGGAATGCTACCCGTTTCCCACCTCTCTTCCGTTTGGATCAGATCTTTTCTTTGATTTCTGTTTCCAAAAATGCTGAATAATAAGCTGCATTGATGGTGTTAGCTTCTGTAAGAAAGTCTACATGGATAACACCCATCCAGTCCCAAAAAAATGTTGCCATCACTTTTCCCGCCGAACGGATCTTCCGCGCTCTCTTGGGTTTTGGAGAAGAGGCGTGTCGCCATTCACGTGATGCCTGCTGGGACTCAGGAATAAAATAGTGAACCCACGTTTCATCAGTGGTTACAATGGACTTCAAAAATGCATCTCCTTCATTTTCAAACCGCATTAGAAGAACACTGGCAGCTTGCATGCGCATCAATTTGTTCTCGTCTGTCAAAGTGCGTGGAACCCACCTAGCATTCACTTTTCTATATTTTAGGTGTTTTTTATCATGTCTTCTACACTACCCACACTGATGCCAATTACTGATGCAACTTCTTTGATAGTGTTGCGCCTGTTCTCACAAATAACCGCATTAACACGATCAATGTTTGTTGGGGTTATGGATGTTCGCGGCCGACGATTATGAGGTTCATTCTCGACGCGCTCTCGTCCCTCTCTGAAACACTTACACCATTCAAACACACGGGTCCGTGAGAGGCACTCTTCCCTGTACTGTTTTTTGAGTCTCTGCAAAATTTCCGACGGTTGAACGTTTTCTCCAACGAGAAATTTGATGATAATGCGTTGTTCCACGCACCGCGGCACCTTTTGTTCACTCATCGTTCTAGCAAGACCCAGACGCGACTGAACAGGTTCTAACCTGCAAAGGAGGGAGGTGGGGGGTTGTGGCTAGATTCTCTCCAGGCGGCGCAGTTAATGCGTATGTCGGGGTATTTGAAAAAAAATCAGTCCCGGTCATATTTGAACCACCTTGTATTTATTCATTGAACACTGTGAACCTAGTAGAAAAATAACAAATTATGTAGTGCTTCTTCATGAATTTAATAATATACTCAGAGTATAAACTTAGAAAAGACTACAAGAACAGAAATGATTGCAACAGCTGTTGGAGCATTGTGCTTGTTGGTCCTCTTTGTTAGATATGAAAATGCAGGCTTATGGGGAATGCCTGCATCTACACTACTCACCAGTACAGATGCATCATCATATCATTCCTCTGCCATGAATTTTTGTCATCTCTACTAATGAAGAATGGCAAAAGAGTATACAAGATGTTACTGTTTTTGCCTTAATGTTATTAAACTATTAATGATTATCATTATAATATGTTTTAATCAGTCTTCAGGGAAAAAATTAAATTAGAATTAAAAGTATGAAAAGAGGATGTATTTGAAAATACAGCTTCTTTGTACCCCCGCCAGTAACACCGATGACCTCACGACTGTTCCTGATCTTAAATTCTTTGTCCCCAAACAAATGCAGTAAAACTGTTCACACATTTTGCACTCATGTTTTTCATGTTTATGCATTGTTTGTAAGTCACAGCTAACTTTCTATAATTCCCATATTAAATTGTTTCACATATGTGTTGTTCATTTATGCGTTTTTTCATTCTTGTATGTCCATAATACGTCCAGTCTACATACATACATACTAACGTTGATGACCAGTTATTTGTATAATGTAGGCGTGTTGCCGAGTAAGGTTGTGTGAAATGTTCATGTGTCACCCACTGGGTTTGGGACTTTGAACATTACACAGTACAGAGTGTTCAGGGCAGTAAACGATTATAATGACAGTGTCTATAACAGATGAGCGTAACCAAAGACCGCATCGCTCTCTGCTAAATATTCTTCCGACAATCAGCGGAGTATCATTAACAGTTGGCTGTGGTTGACTGAATTTTGTTGTTAAATGTAATTTTGATCGCGTGGAGGTTAGAAAGAGTTTTCACGAGAGATTCATTTAATTCCGTATCGTCAATGATGAAAAATTATACTAAGTGATCCAAAACATTTCGAAATACCATTGAGAACATGTGTGATTGATTGAATTAAGTCATCAGATACGAGAATAAGGAATATTCTGCAAAGCTCCCACGTAGGCCTTGTAAAAACTATCGGAACTCTGACGGTACTTTTCAATCTGTTCTGCAGTTATGATATCTGGTGTTTATAATTGCAATTTCATTTTCACATTGTTCATCTTGTGACTATGACAGCCAGTTAATTGTGAATTCATTGTAATAATATTTAAATACACAGAACAATAAAGGATAGAAGTGTTGTTGTCGTTGTTAAATATCAGAAACAAAAGTCGCTGCAACACTCCAAGTGTCCTGGCAAGGAACTACAAACACGTCCGCCTAGCCCAGCGTATGAAATTTAATTTCACTCAATCATCTTAAGTCGTAATCGATGTTAATAGGCTACATTCTACTGCAATTTTTGTAAACTATAGTAATTTTCTGTTTTTGTAATGCTCTTAGGTAAGGTCATAACTGAGAGGAGTTGTCTAATTATATGGTAATGGAAGAAATGAAGGAATTAAAATGAATAAATGAAAAAAGAAAGAAATCATTGCCTTTATTGTACTATTTATATTAAACAATATTCAATACAGACTTCAATATTTTAATTTTGTTCACCTTTTCATGGCCTTTTGTATATTTTCTTTTAGTTTGTATTTCATTGTTGTATATTCATCTTTGTATATTAAAAAACGTAACATATTTAAAATAAGTTCTTCAGATAAATGCACTTAACAAAATAATGTATCATCAGGTGATTTATCACCTTTTCTCTAAATTATTTAAATAGCCATTTGTTTTCTAGAAATGTACACAAATATTCATGATCATTCTATAAAAAAATTACATTAAATAACAAATCATAGTAAATCATTACATTACATAGCAAAAAATACATGTTTTCTTTATAGTGTTACGAGAACACAGTAGGCTAAAAATTTCATACAAAGAATCGTGACGGACACTTCAAATTAAATGCTCACCTCTATATTGAAAAACATCCTTATATTCCACTAAGACCAGCAAATTAAAATGGAGAAAACTCGAAACTGTTGCAATTGTGTCTGCTAAAATAAAATATCTTGAAATGCGAAACACACACATGAAAGCACAAAACACTAAAGAAAATCATGAACACAACCAACAGCAATGTGATTCACTCTTCCCATGTGGAAAATGCATGCAGGCTGGATGTGATGTACAAAAAACAAGCGAAAACCATTAACCAATCATTGCTTGATATTCTTTCAACTTGCGCTCCAACTGGCCTGGCAGTGTGTTGCCAATTTCCCTATCTCACCTTCACCCCTGTGCTTAAATACTATAATTTGTTCAGTGATTGATTGGTAAAACCAGGCTTAATTGACATGTTAGACATGTATAATTAACACAAAACTACCATTAATTTGCTATTTTCCTTTCATAATTTTGGCTTCTCCTGATTGTACAATCTTGGAAAATTTTCACACTACATTCAAACATTTCTGTGGGAAAAAGGATACAATTTAGTAGATATTCTGGAGAACTGTTTTGCAGAATTCTCAGTTAATTCAATTGATCAATAACTTCAGGTAAATTTCTTAATTATGGAAATCAAGTCGATTCTTAAAAGTAAGATAAAAAATGGGTTAAAAACTGCTATAAATTATTGTACTCGCCTGTCATTAAAAGGGTATTAAATATTATATTCAAATTAATGAAAGATGAATGGTTTTTCATAATCACTATGCAAGTTTCAGCCTTAGAAATGAAAATTGAAACATTTCATACCTTCAATAACTTTATTATCGAAATGTAAAAGTCACTTAGAAATTAGGTGGAAGGTAAATATAAATAAATTACTTACCATTCTCGTAAACTGAATAAATAATGTGCCTAATCAAGCCCTGTCCGAAATCATCTACTACCCATGTTTTGTTCCCTTCTATTCCTTGCTTCCAATATCTGTAAAATTAAATTCAACATTATCCAAAACAATTTCACATGGCACTTTTATTATAATTTTTATAATATATTTATATTTTTGCTGCCTTCAAGCGTAATATTCCGTCTCCTAGATTTAGTCACAATTATTTCCAAGTCGCAACTAGATTGAATATTAGCACATTACGCACCCATAGGGATTATTTTGATGTACTTTTTCTGTATAATTTGATAAATCATGATATAAACTCTTCAGAATTACGTTGTAAAATTCCTTGGGCTAATCCAGTGCGTGATCTGCGTTCTACAAACAGCATGTTATTTAATATTCCTTTTGCGAGATCAACCTTGTACTATTATGCGCCATTATGGAAAATGTGTAGAAGTGCCAACTGTAACTGCATTAACTTATTTTGTTCACCTTATCAATTTAAAAAAAACTTATAAAAACCTGTTACTAAATGATTTTTAATAATACTGTAATGTAAATGATATTTAATAATTGGGCGATTGCCTGCAATTATATGTATATAAACAAATAAATAAATAATTTTACTTACTTTTGAACAATGTGAGTTTTCAGCCTTAATCCATGTACAGTTTTGTGAATAACTGAAGACGATTCTATATTGCCTCGCATCATCAGCTCTTCCACAAATCTTTTTATTTATTTATTTATAAACAGGCAATCGCCCAATAGTACATAGTTTTTGGTTTTTTTTTACAGTGTTAAAGACTTTATAGTACAATAATAATAATAATAATATAAATAATAATAATAATAATAATAATAATAATAATAATGTTAAATACAATTTATAAAAAGTAGACATATATCTTTGTATCACATAAGCAATTTAGAAATCATTTAACAACAGGTTTTTCATTTGATTAATACAATTTTTATCGGCGTACATGTCAATATTTATTTCATTTACCAATTTGCACATTCTCCATAGTGGTGCCAAATTATATTGGTTAGTTTTTGCAAATGGGGTTATAAATTCCATTTGTTCTATGTTTCGCAACTTCGGAACTTTCCATTGAAGTTTTGCATGAAGATATGTGCAATCAATTTCGTTTTTTAATAAATTATATAGAAATTTTACATCGTTATAATTTCTATGTGATTTCAGTGAGCTTATATTTACAATAGTAGCAACGTGAGTATAGTCATGACTCATTCTAGGTGACGGTAATTGTAATTTCCATGCAACAAGATTCAGAAATTTGTGCTGTAATGTTTCAAGTTTTTTTATATTATTTTCATAAATGGGAGACCATACAGGAGAAGCATACATCAGAATTGGTCTAACCAATGTTCAGTATAATATTCTAAAAGAATTTGGATTCAAAAAGTCATTGGTCATTCTTTTGATGAAACCTAATATATGATTAGCTTTAGATATCATTCTATCAATATGAATTGTAAATTTGAGTTTAGAATAAAAAAAAAACTCCCAGATCTTTCATCACTGAAACTAATTCAAGATTTTCTCCTCTCATCGAATAAGTAAATTTGATATTGTTTTTTAGCCTAGAAAAGGTCATAACTTTACACTTCTCAATGTTAAGATCCAATTTATTTTTGCAACACCATAGGGCTTGCATATCTAAGTCATGTTGAAGATTAATACAATCATAAATTTCATTTATTTCAGAATATAACTTTAAATCATCTGCGTACATTAGAAATGAGCATGTTGGTAAATAAAGTTTCAAGTCATTAACAAATATTATGAACAATAAAGGACCCAGATGGGATCCTTGTGGTACACCAGATGTAACCATAATATCTTTTGACAAGAACGATTTATATTTTACGTTTTGAATTCTATTTAACAAATAATTTTTAATCCAATTCAAAAATGTACCGTAAATACCAATTTGATATAATTTTTTTAAAAGAAGTTTATGATTTAAGGTGTCAAACGCTTTAGAGAAATCTGTGTAGATTGTATCAACTTGAGATTTTAATTCTAATTTTTCTAACGTGAAATATTGAAATGATAACAAATTGGTTAATGTAGAACGCTTCTGCCTAAAACCATGTTGTTCATTAATTAGTATACTTTGCAGGGAAGCAGATAGTTTATCTGTTATAATTGCTTCAAACAATTTCGGTATTGTGCTTAATTTCGAGATGGGTCTGTAATTTTTGACATCGGAACGGTTTCCAGACTTATGGATAGGAGTTACAAAACTTCTTTTCCAAATTGCTGGAAACGAACCCTCTGTCAAAGATCTTGAAAAAAGATGTAGTATAGGTGTCAGATTTGTTTTGCAGTTTTTTAAAAATAATGGAGGTATTCCATCAGGCCCTGGGCCCATTTTAGATTCTAATTTACCTATAGATGAAAATATGTCTTGTTGATTTATTTCCATATGTGGTATATTTATTTGAGAATTTATAATATGATTTACATTATGCTCATCGATTTCTCCATATTCATCATTGTCAACCTTATAAATGGATTCAAAAAAATTTGCAAAATGGTTCACTATATCCGTTCCATTTTCAGCGTAGGTACCTTCGTATGTCATAACATTTGGTAAACCATCTGTTCCCCTTGTAGAGTTTGTGTACTTCCAAAATGATTTAATATCATAATCTAAACGGTATTCTATATTTCCTATATACTCGTTATAATCTTCGTTAGCTTTAGTTTTACATAATTTACGAATATCAGAAAATGCTTTATAATATTTGTCTTTGCCAGTTGATTTATAAATGAAATGCGCTTTAGCTCTATCTTTCAAAAGAATTTTCAATTCACGTGAGTACCATTGTGGATATGAATCACAAACTATCAACTTTTTTGGAACATATTTTTCAATTATTTCATACATTTTGTCATAAAAAAATGAAAGAGATAACTCAAGTGAATTTTGCTGAAAATATGGTAACCAATTAAAAGATAAAATTTCATTATTTATATTTACATAATCTGCGTTTTGAAAATATATCTAGTATCATATGAATTAAGACTAGTAAATTTTTCATTCACTGTGAATAATATGTCTAGAGCAGGATGGTGTATGTCTATTGGAACAAATGAACAATCAGCTTGTTTAGTTATGCAGTTTTCATCTTGAGTAAATATTAAGTCTAATGTTCTATTATTAATATTAAATATGTTATTAAATTGCAGTAAATTTAAATAGTTCATAGTATTAGTAATCAATGATGCTGAAATGATTTCATCCTTTGTGGCATTTGAATATTCACAAAGCAATTTAGAATTTCTATTTGACCAATACACATGCGGCAAATTAAAGTCTCCGGCTATTAGAAATTTCGATGTTGGATAAAATTCAAATATTTGCTCAAGAGATTCGGTATAACTCGCATAGTTTTCTGAAAGCGAATTTGGAGGGATATACACGGCATTGACAATTAAATTTGAGATACCATTTTTAATAAGTATGAAAAGATGTTCGACATTAGTGGATGATGGTATAACTTCCACGCTGTTGAATCTCCGATGAACTGCAACCAGCACTCCGCCACCTCGTTCGAACTGACTTGTTGTTGATTTCCTATCAAATCTGTAGATGTTATAATTTGGTAGAGCGAACTCTGCACTAGAGATTTCTTCGTGCAGCCATGTTTCTGTAAATATCAATATATCTGCATACTCGAACGATGGTGAATTTTTGTTGAATATTGATATTTTCGTTCGTAGACCTCGGCAGTTTTGATAATACACAGAGAAATTATGTGACGATTGCCTTGATTAGTTTTAGAGTTAGTTTTCCTGAGAGTTTACTGTGTTTGTTTTCTTCTTTTCATTGACCTCAATGATTGTCGGGATTCCATTGACATACTTTATTCTCTTTCTTGTATCACCATTTTTTTTTAGCCATCTCTAGATTGGAAAGCAACTCTGCAAAATGCTTGCGTTGTTGTGATGTTCGATCTGGACCAATTTTAACTTCATCTTTATATTTCTTTTTATTTATCAAAATTTGTAATGCATACTCTTTATTTTGGAGAACAACTTTCATTGGTCTGGGTTTGTTGCGTTCAGGTGATTTAGATGACTCATTATTCTGGTGTAGTTTTCCCAGTCTCATTGTTGACACAACACATTTATCATTGGTGAATTTTGAAACGATAGATTCTGCTACTTGCTTATCCATTTTTGAACGTTGTTCTATTTGTAGATTTGGATCTTCAATCAGATCATGGATAATGATATTCCTCGATCGATGCTCTCTATCACGAAATTCAGCGTAGATAGATTCTATGTCCATTGAGACGTGTTCTTTAGAGTTTTCAGAACCTCGAGCTTTCATTTCATTCCTCAATATCAATCAAACACAATTAATTTCGAAACTATTCTGAATGAAATCACGGACAGAAATCAGAGGATGAATAACGTCATTATCTACAATGTCCCTGAATCCAAAGAAAAAGATCCAGAATTACGCCGAAATGATGATACAACAAAATCAACCGAGATATTGAGCTCCTTCAATAATCCATGTCCAAAAATCTTGACGTCATTGAGACTCGGTAAACCAAAAGATCAAATATGTAGACCACTGAAAATTGTTCTACAGGACTCTACAACAGCATTAAATATCTTGAGACGTAAACACCTTTATGAAGGTCCAGCAGAATTTTCCTCTGATAAAACGTTACAGCAAAGGAAATATATGAAAGAACTTCGAGTAAAAGTCCTTGAACTGAACTCTACTCCTGGAAACCAGAAGAAAATAATAAAGTACATAAATGGAACTCCGAAGATAATTGATGAACATCAGAAGAACCCAATGAACTCAAAAAACCCACCAGCAGAAACGCAGTAGACCCTTCTCTCCAGTTATATTACCAAAATGTAAGGGGACTTCGGACGAAACTCCACCACCTTTCCGACATCGACCATCAATGTGACAACAGCGACCTGATCATCCTCACCGAGACTTGGCTCAACGATGGATTCCTCGACAACGAATTGGGTTTTAAAAATTATAATGTATTTAGAAAAGATAGAGATTCAACAACTAGTAACTTTGAAAGAGGGGGTGGAGTGCTTATCGCGGTGCACAAAAAATTAATGAGCACTCGAATTGAAATAAAAAATAACGAAATAGAGCAACTATTTGTCAAAATTACCATTAACGAAAAATGTCTCGTAATAGGTTCAATATATATACACCCTCGTGCCCCACCTGAACTCTTTCAAAAGCACTGCGAAGAAGTATTTGACATCCAAAATAAATATAATTGCGAAATACTTATAGCAGGAGACTATAATCTACCTGGAATTGAATGGATAAAAGTTAATCACGGTGTAACACTAAAGCAAAAACCAAATTGTAGCCAATTTATCTATGATAACGCTAAAATAATATCAGACAATTTCAGTTTCTTAAATTTTGACCAATTTAACAACCAGAATAATTTCACAGGAGAACATCTTGATCTTATCTTCTCCAGTACAGAAATCAAAAACTTGTCAACATCCATCGACCCATTGATTCCAATAGACCCTTATCATCCACCCTTAACATGCTCTATTGTAATAGATGAAATAATTACTGTAAATGTTAATTTTAATTTCACAGTATATAACTTTGATAAAGCAAATTTTGATAGCATAACCAACGATCTGAGTAATATATCATGGAATTTTATATCAAACAACTCATTAGATACTGCAGTCGAAAAGTTTTATAACATATTAAATACAATAATAAATAAACACGTCCCAATAAAACTTCTATCAAAACCAAAATACCCTATTTGGTATAGTAAAGAACTAATTAAAATATTACAGTGCAAAAATTATGCTCATAATAGATATAAAAAATCAAATCATGATACAGATAAAGTTAATTTTCGTCAATTAAGATCAAAATCAAAAAAATTACAGAGAACGTGTTTCTCAAAACATGTTCAAAGGACTGAAGAACGAATTAAAACAGATATTAAACCTTTCTGGAATTTCATCAATTATAGAAGGAAGGATTATGGTTTACCTGCTGGACTCGAACTTGGTTCTGAAAATGCAAAAAACGGCCAAGAAGTTGTCAACCTATTAGCGAAATATTTTGAATCAGTATATACTCCGAGCACCACAATTTATAATTCAAATAACAATTCAAATGATCATGAAACTGATAATACAACATCCTTCTCGAACTTCTCTGACACCGAAGTACTTAATGAACTAAAATCAATTAATGAATCAAAAGGTCCTGGTCCGGATGGTATTCCAGCAGTCTTTCTTAAAAAATGCGCCCAAGCTATAGCTGAACCACTCACCCAAATCTACAATAAATCAATAACAGATGGAAGATTCCCCATGATGTGGAAGATCGGTTATATAGCACCCATTCATATATCAGGAAGTAAAACTAACGTTAATAATTATAGACCCATTTCAATTTTAAATACCATGGCCAAGTTACTTGAAAAAATGATAATTAAAAAAATAGAACCATCGATATTGCCATTGATTATAGATGAGCAACACGGATTTCTTCCTGGTAAAAGCACATTAACCAACTTGCTCATTTACAATCATGAAATAATCAATTGCTTGGAGAATGGTAATCAAATGGATGCTGTATACACCGACTTCTCAAAGGCTTTTGACAAAGTACCAATCCATTTACTACTAGACAAACTCAAAAATTTTGGCATTACAGGAACCTTACATGATTGGTTTAGATCATACCTTACCAATAGAAAACAATATGTGAAATATAAGCAATATCAATCGAATCCTATACATGTTACATCGGGAGTGCCACAGGGCTCACACCTGGGACCACTATTATTTATAATATTTATTAACGATATCAAATCAATCTTTTTAAACAGCTCCTTTCTACTCTTCGCCGATGATTGTAAATTTTACCGTCAAATCAATGACATCAATGATTGCATTCTACTTCATAACGATTTGAAAAATTTACACCAATGGTGTGAATCAAACGAAATGTACCTAAACACCGATAAATGCAAGGTCGTAAGCTTCAATAAAAAGAAGAATACTATAAAATATAATTACCAATTATCAAACAAAACTTTAGAAAACGTGTCACAAATCAAAGATCTAGGCGTGATATTCGACAAAAAACTCACTTTTATGTACCATATCGACTATATTGTAAATAAAAGCCTGCGGACACTGGGGTTTGTGAAACGCAACAGTGAACACTTTACACGAATGGAAACTTTGAAAACTCTTTACGTTACCCTGGTTAAACCAATCTTAATGTATGCTTCTACAATTTGGTCACCGTATTATTCATGTCATATCAAACGCATCGAAAATGTCCAACATAGATTCCTCAGTTACGTGGCGTATAAATTAAAAATGCCAAATCCCTACCACACCCACGATTACAAAGAAGTTGCGACCAAAATAAATCTTAGTACCCTAGAATCCTATAGAAACTATAACGATGCTTGTGTGCTGTTTAAAATTTTTAATAATGACATCTATAGTCAACAAGTTCAATCATTATTTTGTATAAATGAATCGGAATATGCTTTGAGAACCATGAAATTATTTAAAATCCCAGCACACAGATCATCTTATGGTTACTTTTCACCGGTTGCGAAAATGTCTAGAATGGGAAATGACGTTGAATTTCTATCATTATGCACATGTACAAATGTAAACACTTTCAAACAGCAAGCAAAATCCATATATTTGAACTCATTTGACTAATAAAGTACTCACATCTTTGTAAAACTAATTAATGTAAATTGAAATGTATATTATATCCGAACGAACTATGTAAATTGGGCTTAAGCCTGTTGCTTCAATGAATAAATAAATAAATAAATATCTCATATGATTTACTCAGCTCATCTAGCTTTTTATTCAAATTTACAAGAGTCACTTTTATATCCATGTTGCCTTCATCGGTTTTACAATTCACACAAAACCAATACATTTGTCTCATTGTTGACTTTAAAGCAAACACTTTAGCTTCCAACGATGTAAGATTAGTACATTTTGGGTGATATTTCCCATTGCAGATATCGCACTGGATATAATCAGCTTCACCACTTTTGTTTTTAATAACTATCTCATTACTACATTTCTTACACACAAAAGACATATTCATGTGTTAAAGAGCCACGCACAAAATGATTTTAATACAAGTATATATCACAAGACTTATATCAAATTTTATAAAGTGTGTCGACAGTTAGTCCGCAACGCGAAAACAAAACACGTCCGACTCCGACCGAAGACAGACACAAACTGAAGTAATCTTGCAGTAAAAAAGATGTCTTCTTGCGTCACTTCTCCCTTCTGGAGTGGACTCTTTGCTAAAGTTGCTTAAAAACTATTAATATTTATCATAAAATACACTAAATATTATTACAAAAATAAATATCTATGATAAGAAATAAAGTAATTAAAATGCAAGTAATTACAAATTAAATATTTTATAAGTAGGTATTATTAATACTATTAAATTGTTAATTTAACTTATTAGTATATTAATGTTACATCTAATATTTCAATGAATTAAATATAATATAAATATTAAATAAATAATAGAAATTCTCCGAAAAATGTTGAGTGAAATCTGTCACATCTAATCTACCCTGTGTCGACGATCTCACAAAAGTTCAACAGGCTGAAGAGAAGGGCTCGAGCAGCATCTCTCTCTGGGGGTGCCAAGCAAAAACACGCAAAACTATCCTTGAAACTCAGGCAAAAGGCCCGCCAACAAAAGATAAGATCTGTTAGCTGCACCTCTCTTTTCTGCAGTGAACTCACCAAATTCTAACTGAACACAGTATGCATAAACTATTAACTTTTAAAAATAATAATTTTGAATATAGTTTCAGAATTATTCAACAACATTTTATCACTACAATAAAAAAAATTTTTCATTGAACTTTCTCATTTGTCGGAATGACAATACATTAGGTTGTGCCACAGCACCATGACACATTAGCCAACATTCGTGAAATGAAATCGAATCATTTCTGCATGTTAATCACTGGGTCATGCCTCCAGGCATGATCCATGTGGTATGGCATCAGTGGCTGTCAAAAAAACCGATCACATGACTGAACGCTCTGTAAACATCTGGCCTATTTGTACAAAATACATATGAATCAGGTAATGTAAGATTATGGGGAAGTTGCCACATTTTGAGAGGGAAATTTGTACTTTAGGTGCAGAGAAAAGTTAATGGTAATTTCTCAGAAGTGAGAACTTTCTTGAGAATACTATATTCATATTTTCTAATGCTTTTCGTGTCCAAATTTTGAAATTTTATTTTGGACCGAGATTTTCCTCATTTTCCATTATGCGTTTTTCTCACTTAATGTGTACTATTATAATTGTATTATAAATATTATATTTGAGATTGAGATTCTGTATAAGATATTTCTGTCAAGGAGTATTGTAATGAAAGAAAGTTGTTACGTTATTGAGGTAAAAAAAGATCTGGAGAAGAGGAAATTCTCTAGACTTTGCAAGTAAATGTCAGGAACATTTAGTGAGTCAAAAAGATACCAAAAAAGAAACTAGGAGAGATGGCCCAAGGCGTCAACTGATGTCACTGCAGTCCCTGTGATTGAGAGGTCCTAGATCCAAGTGCTGACAATGGTAGAATTTTCAACACCATTCTAGAGGCCAGCTGCTCTGATCAGAAGTTTTCCATGGTTTTTCTCATCAACACTAGGCAAATGCCAGAGCAGTACTCGATCAAACGGTCTATAGACGACACACGATCTTTCATACCTCTTCCTTGTCCTATCCTCACTCCTTGCCCACAATTACACTAACAAGTACTACTATACCACACATGCGAGGAGACCTGTCAGGAGCTTAGAGCCTTTCTCGACTTGGCGATGCTCGGTGGTGGGAGATACCTGTTTGGGGAATACCCAACCATCTATCTTCCCATCCAGTGTGGGAAGACCACTACCACAATCCAAGCAAACACATGCACTATACTTATGGGACTAATGACCTTAGTAGCTGGCACACCCAGACAATCAATCGGTCAAAGAAATAATTACATATATGTATTTACAATTTTTGAAAAATCAAAAAAGTGAAAACTCAAAATTAGTATTTAGGCAACTACAGTTGTTTTCTGATTTTGCATACAGGTTTATTACCTTATGAAGTTGTGACATGTGTAAATCATGTTAACTATTGGGTATTTAAACAACCTGTCAATAAATAAACAATGGACAAGTTGAATAATGTCAAGTGATATCCATCAGTGTAATATTTGATATATTATATATATAATAATATTCTTGGTGTAATATTTGATTTAATTTATTACTCAAGCCACATATTGAGCAACTGGTACTTTGTGTCAATAAAACGTCAGGCTTTCTCATGAGATCTGTTCAGGTATTGAGTATGTTGTTCTTCAGTATTGTTACATCTAAATTTCAATATGCTTCAGTAATGTGGTCAACAAATTGTAAGGGCCTTTGTCAAATTTTAGAACAATGTCAACGTAGATTTGATAAGTACCTTCAGAATAGAGCCACAGGAATTCATCCCCCTCACGGGCTTGATCATGAATATTCTACCCCTTGGAGTACTATTTTGCTGTGGTTTTAGAGTGAAGTGTTTCTATAAGATTCACAGAAATTTTTAGAATATTTTAAACAAGTTGAATCACATTTTTGTAATGTTATTAAAAGATGTATTTTAGGAGTTTGCTAGAAAGTATTTTATTGAGATAATTAGACATATCTTTTAATTGAAGTGTGTTCCTTTTCTTTGAAATTGCAGTCTGAATTGTTTCAAGAAGATTTATATCCAGATACTTCTGGAGATACACCTGCCTTAACTGCTGAAGAATGGATGTCAGGGAAAGATGCGGAACCTATACTCATTAGCCTTAAAGGTGGCTATACACCTAGCACCCAAAAGTCAGACCTGAAGGTGACCAAGAAATCAAATGTGCTCGATAGACCCACAAAAGGATCAACACGATTGGGTGGACCCCAACCTGGAGGTGCAAGTTCTGGAGGAGGGGGAGGCGGCGAATCATATATTCCGGTTAGTGAGTTTCAGTTGTTATTTTTATATTGTGTGTTTTTAACGTCATCATAATTAAGTAATGAAGGCCAAGAAAAAATCCAGATTGCGCAAGAAACTATTAGTTTTTCTCAAAATATGAATCCTTGTTCTCAATATATTCTTCAAGTTTTACTGTCTCGCTTTACTACATTTCTATAGTAAGAAGAATGTGTAATGCTGTGTGAGAAAGAGACGATTATTCGATAGAAAAACTTGTAATGTCAGTCCCAGGGTACAAAAACATAGATAAATCTTATTTCTATATGTACTAAATTCAACAAACACTCATATGTAGTAAATACAAAATGCTAACAAATTGTGTGGTCAGAATCCAAATTTTGGTGGTCCTTGAAGGAGGAAAACCAATTAATGGCAAAATGCTCGCCTGACAGACACAGACAGCCATGCGCGCGCGCGCACACACACACACACACACACACACACACACACACTGACGGACGGACACACACACACACACACACACACCTCCCTGGTGTCAAAGCTTGCAAATTGAATTTTGGTGTTAGATAAGGTGAAGCCTGATCATTTTCAAAAATGGTTCCAGATTTGGTTTCTTATTATTTTGTTATTATTATTAATAATATTAAATTTTGCCCTTAGGTAGCAAAAAGGACTCAAAAACGTCTAATTTTCGTAAAAATCTCAGAATTTTGAAAATTGCAAAAGTTTCAATAATTTGAGTATTTTTTCGCATAATTTGCTGAAAATATGGGCAATTTTAAACAATTATCTTCATAGAAATGACACCTCTTTTTTTTCTCTCTCTCTCTCTCCTGTTTGTAGCAAAGGACAGTTAAAAAGTGGTTTTGTCAAACTCTGTTTTTGAAAATTACAAAAAAATTAACACAGCGAAAGTACAATAGTGAATTTTTTTATAAATTGATTGTTCTAAAATATTACATCTGTAAATAAAGTCGCGTCGAATTTTTAAAGTAACAAGTATATTTTGAATAATGTCTCCTTAAGGCTATTTTTTTAAAAAAGTTTCAAATTTTATTCTTGAAATTTTGTCCACGGATAGTGCAATGATAATGCAATGGCAAGTGCATAGTGCAATAGTGCAATGCAATTAAAGAATGGCATAGGTCTCTGTGTTCATTGAAGTCCCTGAAGGTTCAAAAATTGTACAGGTTAGAAATAATGCGAGAAATTACTTATTGAAAGAAAGTTTAGAAAGATGGTGTAGGAGTAATGTGTGTGGCATGTTTATAAGAAGGACCTGAGTTTGAATCCTGGCACAGAGAAAAAATTTCTGCTGTTTGGCAACTCTTTTGCAGGTTTGTGTACTGAACATAAAATTCCTCTTTTTCTCTATGATAGTAGAAAATAGTGTTTTTTCTACAACTGTATAAAACAGGTGGATTTTGCTAATTGCTACCCACATGTGAAGTAGGTTGTTTTTTAATATCTTTATATTAAAAAAAAAAACAACAACCACAGTAGTTGCCAAGACAACTCTTGTTGGCATGGAAACAAATGCTTAACACATAGAAAGAAAATGAAGAAAATAGACATATACCTTAATAATGCTTACGCATTCATGTCCCTATATAACACACTGCTGTTCTGAGTTATCAAACACGTTAAATGATAAAAAAAATTATCAATTTTCTCAAATATTTTGTTTTCATGCTGTTATAGAAATAAGTTGTGTGCAAGGTGTGTGTTGTGGTTATGGTTTTCTTTGTGGTCTCAATTGATTTTTTGCCTCAGGGTGGTCTTATATCTTCCACTAATCATACACATATTACAATGACAAGGGAGTCTTCAGAGAAAGTGAGATAGAGGTCTGAGTACAATTTGCACCAAATAGTAATGTTAAATAAAAATGTGCTGAGTTTGAGGGTAGCTACTTTAAAAAGATTTCTAAATCACTCACCTTGAAATTACATAAGGTAACCTGCAATATTCAAAATTGTAACTGAGATGAAAGTGTAATAGACGACATAACTGTGTGTGTGTAAAAGCTTACAACAATTTGAGTGATACTTTAAAACTAAATAATTTACCAAAAATAAAAAATAACTCGAGGAGACACCTTATATTTTTATCAAGAGAAAAAATACTCTTACTTCTTATTGTTGAGTTTTTCGGTTTTTCCTTTTTCCTATTCTCTTTTTTTCTATACATTTTTTATTTTCTATTATGTTTTTTGAAATGATGTGTGAGGAAAAACAATGTTAATCCACCGGAAAGATATTATATAATTTAATTAGCTTAGTCCAAGTCTGCGCACAGGCAATAACTGCCTTCAATGTAGTATCTATGGATACATTACTATTTCATGAAGGCAATATGTGTGTATATATGTATGATACTGTGGAAAAATATATTCAATATTGAGAGACAATATACTTGCTGGAACTGGACCAAATAAAACCAGATTTTCCAGCCATTGAACGTGACAAACCAATAGAAGAGGACATGGATATTCTACAAGATTTTGGATAATATCAATTAAAAAATAATATAATATATACAATACACCTGATAATTCCATTTGTGTGTAACAGATGTCGAAGAAAAGCCTTCAAACAAAAGTAGGGATCAGTGAAAGGTGTGGTCCATTAGCTTCCAAAATATTTTATTATTTTTCACATTGTTAATTTCCTACTTCACTGTTTCCAATTAAAATGTAAAAGTATTTAATAGGTGTCAAATATATTTGCACATGACTTTATTGCCTGTAAATGACATAAAGGATTTACTGAGTAAGGGAGGGTAAGTGGAGGGTCAGTTTCTAAGAATATATTTTGCACACAATTAGCAAATAGATTGATCCTAGGAAAGCCTTCGAAAACATAAAATGTAAACAATTTTATCCTTTTCAATTTCATGTGAGACCAACATTTACAAAAAATGGATAGTTACAGTTATGTGGAATGATGGAAGAGATTAAGTGAGGTAATTCCTGTTTTTTCACATTTTTGTTTATAACACCAAATTTCCCAGTACTCTTGCAGATAAACTATTAATTGGAGAAAAAATATTAAATAGATTGAAAGTAGGTATTTTTCTTTTCTTTTATTTCATACTAGTGGAGCTGGTAATGCTACGCTATTGCAGTGTATTACACATCACAAATTACTGGCCACGTGTTTGTTAATCACTTTTTTCACTATGCTATGCAAAAATTCTAATAGATGAGACTTCCTTACAAGTGTAGGTTTGTTCTATGTCCTGGTTTGGATATGATTGTCAAGTATCCTATTGTTAAAACATTCTCCCTCAACTTTGGTTATGCATTTGCACTATCTTGGAGAAATTTGATTTAGATACTTGTTCGAGATACAAATGATAAGACGCTGATATTTGACAATTGTAGGGGCAGAATTCTTGTATGCAGTGAAGACACCCCTAATCTTTGACTGTGGTGGGTTGTGTAAAGTTCAAGGGCACTTGAGTCATCATAAACGAATAAATAATTATCAACAACGGCCCTACATGTCCACTTCAATCCAAACCACTCTTTAAACACTCCCAATAATAAAGCAAGTGTGAAAAATCAGCGAAATCGGTTGAGTAGTTTGTGCGGCTATGTGTGATACACATATGCACATTCCCTTTTATTTATAAATAGATATACTTAATTTTTACAAAAAAACTGAATTTTTATATTTTGCTTAAAGAAAGGTTTTCAGGCCAAATTCTTCTTGACAAACAAGCTATTCATCGTATACAGTGATACAAACACATTTAGGCACCAACTACATCAAAACTTTCCATTATTTTGTACCATTTGACTGGACTAAATGTTCAGTTAGCATTCTAATTTGGATGTTCAGAGAAGCTTCTTTTGACACATGATGTATAGATTTATTAAAGCACTTTGGTTCTAGTATTAATATGAAAATAATTTTTTACAAAGAAACTGAAGAGTTTCTTCGAAACAAGCAAATTAGTTGTAGTTACTACAAAAAATTTATTAGAAACTGAAAATAATTACATAGAACTGAATGTTGTTTTACTCGTTATGTTTAGCTAATAATAATAGCGGTGAAGAATTTAAAACTCAACTTAATAAGACTGAACTTCATGAATAATCAGTGGATGCTGGTAGAGAAAAAATGTGAAGGAAGCTAAAAGCTTCTGGATGAGGATGATTTACAGTATCAGTAGCATAGAAACATCTGACAGTTCGACAAGTTGTTGCCACACTACCATGCACATGGCAGCACCTCCTCTTTAATGTGGAAGGATATAACACTCGACCTTGAGAAATGGCATAGCGTTGTATAGCCTCTTCAGCAGCTAAAAAAAGAAACCACCCAAACCCACATGTTGAAAATTGTTAATGAGATGATAATTATCCGCTTCTCAGGTGACAGATGTGAGATAAGTTGTAATGCTGAACTCTGGCTGTGGCAAATCAAACAAATCTTCGCAAGCTGATTGCTTCAGAGCCAGACTTGTAATATACCTTAACACGTAGTGAGAGAACTGTTGGATTTGCTTCTATGCTGCTATATATAGTAAGATATCACAGTAAAAAAAAGTCAATATTTTACTAATAAAACATTCATTAATTTCTTTCAGGATGATATTGTCAAGGAATTCCAGGAGGAAATTCGCAAGATGAAAGCCGTGATAGTAAAGCATGAAAATAGAATTCGAGCTCTTGAGGCTCGCTTGGCCTCGTCCGATGCAAGAGGTGAGGATGAAGGCAAGGTGGGGGATGGTTTGGGTGTTGGGCACCCGCCAGCTGCTCAGTCTGCAGTTAGCAACAGTCATGCTGGTGGCTCAGCACCTGCGTCAGAAGATTTAGCCCCTGATGAAGTGTAATGTCAAGTGTGTCAGGTGGCAACATGCTAATCAAGTTAATTTTATTTGTCTCTAAGAAAACCATTGTAGGTTTTGTACTACATGGTATTTGAGAAATGAATGAAGGACAACATTAAAAGGGAACGAGAGTCAGCCTCAGAATATTTTGACGTAAGTAGTCTGTTTTTAAACACAAGGTGATCTCCACAGTTTTGATGAATAAAACTCAATGCCTCAGGATTAATTTCTAACTTATGCCAATGCTTTTCTTACAGTGTTATTTGTTTTTTAATTGATGTAAGTGGTTGAAATGTGGTATTACTAAACAAGCAAGTAACCAGTGTTTTGCTAGATCATTAATTTTAATGAATCTCAAGTTGCTCATTTTCTGGTTGTGTGTTTCAATTTCTTTTTAGTAATAGCTGATTGTTGTGCAGATACAATTTGACTTAGATTTTGTTTAAAACATAGTTTCATCATTCAGCAGATGTTTTTGCTGTATGCAGAGTTTTCATATGAAGTAATTGTGAACGAATTGCTCTAAATGAGGTTATCTAAACCTTTAGTTATAAAACCAGTACCTAATGCAGTAACCCTTACTATTGGTTCAATGACAATTATTGGCGTAAAGCAATTATCTAGAGGCGTTCTTTCATGACTGTGTGTTTGTTTTTGTATAATTTTATATTATTGCATCATGGAGCAGAATTTTTTGACTTAATTTGAAGTCAAAGTGATTGTGTTTCTTACAGTGCAGTACGAGGTAAGATGAGTTCTTTTAATGCTGATATTGAATTTTATTTTGGTATGATTATATGTAAATTTATAAGAATGGAATATGTGCTATAACCAGCAATAAGAACTACTGTTCTGTTCTGTTCTGCTGGTTACTTCTAATTCTCAATGTTCTTCTTTAAAAAGAAAGTGGTATGTTAACATATATTGAAAAGATTGAACAACAATATTTTTATATATAAAATGCCTTAATTGTTATGAGCTGGAATAAATGAATTATATAACAGTGTTAAAAAAAACTTGTATAAGATTTGATTTGTTGATGAATCTTTAAGAGAGGAGACTTCAATCCTGAAAATAAATTATTTCATATTCTCATGCCAAATCTGTTACATATTAATTTGCATTCTATTACTTATGTACTAATAGGTCTCAAAATCCGAAATATTGAACCATTCAATACATGATTGTATAAACATACAAAATACTTTACAAGTCATATTACTGAAATAGTTTGCTTAGTATTTGTTTTATTTTAATTCTAATTTGAATTTGTAAAAAAAAGTGCTAATGTTTTGCATATGTAAAACTTTTCATCAGTATTGGAACATTAAGATAGTTGTTTAAAATTTGTAGATAAATTAGTCCAATTAAGAGAATTGTTTACCTAATAAGACAAGGTTCCAATCACATTAAAACATTTTCTTGTGGATGAAAGCAGATGCCATGTGCCTTATGCGAATATGAATTAATTTAAAATCTTATTTTCAAAGTTTAGCAAAATGTTATGCTTGTTTTTTAAGGTTTTATTAGGAAGAAAATGTAAAAGTAAACATAAAGAGTTTGTGTGCCATCAAAAACATGGTCTTACATTATCATAACTGAACATAGCATCCTCTGAAATAATTGTTTTATTATCTATTTAAAATTCTTGGACATTTGAACATGAACAAAAAATTTGAACATTTGGCTGATTTTATGCCATCTGATTTCTCGCATCACCCTAAGTACTGTAATTATTCAGCAAGGACAATTATTCTTTGTGTTTAAGACTGTTTCTGTATTAGGATATTGTTTTCTCTGGTTTTCTTTAGAAATTATATATGCTAGTCGCTTACGCACATCACTAGTTAGCGGGGACGTGTTGCTGATGACAGGAGTAACTCAAGCAAGACTACATGGTGCTTTAATCTGGCTTACTCATGGCATATGTTGTGTTATGAGGAAAATAAAGCTGGATAATTAATGTTATCATCCATGTATACTTCTCAACAATTATAATCACGTTTTACAAATTTGTTATACAAATTTGTTTTGTGTGTTTAATCATGTTTTAAAAATGTATTTAAACTGTTGAAAGCAAGTTTATGACTAGACTCCATGTCAAACTGAATTAGTTGTATTGAACACAATATTCCTTTCAGTCTCTCTGGTGTGGTATTGTTTTCTTAAGTGATTTTTTAATTTTAATTTAATTTTTTATGTGTGGCTACATTATTGTAGCTAATTTGCTTTCAACAGTTCCTTGTTGATTTGGATACTGGAAATAGAATCTTCAAAATAAAAGAGCCATTGAGCTACTTATCTGTGAGATGCAGATTTAATAGTTAGACAAATGTGGTGTTAAGTTACCAGAGCTCTCTCTTTCTTTCTTTTATTTTTTATTTTTTTTAAATTTATTTTTAACTCTGATGTATGAATTGCCGTCCTACTCATATTGATATACACCCATTTAATAGAGTTTTGGAAAAACATTTAACATATCCATGTGCCAAAGTATTCAATAACCAAAACAACAAAAATAATTTTGCACTTCTGTGGATTAATAAAGGTATTCAGCAAGTTCCTGGATATAAAATTAAATCTGCATTTGACGTAGCACAACTGAAGTTCTTGAACTGTGATAAAAGTATGTTTGAGTGCAAGAGAATTTGAAAATTTCCTTTTGTAGCCTAATAACTGTACATCTCCATCATGAATTTGAAGATGGAAGATTGAGTGTTTCTTTGAAATGAAGCAATTGTTAATAATGTACTGGTGTTATAGTTCTTACAAATAAGATTTATCATGCAAGGTGCCATTTTCAAATGACATGATCGTGTCAGCTGTTATTCTGTACAGTGTAAATATGTAAGCCATAGCTTCCAGATTGTACATAATTACCATTTGTTATTATTAACGATATCAATGTGAGAATGCTCTTTCTGTGTATGTGAGGATGCTTAATTTCCAACTCAGAATTTTTGTTTGGAATAATGGAAATTATTTAAATTAATTTCAAAATGCAGATTTCAAAGATTTCATTAGCTCTGTAGCTTGTGCACTGTTGTGAATCACTGTGAAAGAATGTATGTTTTTCAACAGCTGTGTGAAAAAACACAGAGATGTGTGCAGTAGTGCATAATATTACATAACAGAAAAAATTAACAAAAATAAGTTATATAAATTTAAATTACCTTTAGACTACTGTTGTTTTCTTTCATTCATTCACTCACTAAGCTAGAGCACCTACATGGCTGGATAGGTACTCTAAATCAGTCAGATAATTTAATTTGCATGTTTATAAAGTGCAGATGTCACGATAAAATGTGTTCATTTGTCTCCACTTACAGTATAAAGGATTTTTTAATAAATAAAGGGATCTTTAGCCCTTACACTTTTTCTGTGTAAATTCTTTTCATGTCATCAGAAATGTTTGAAGTCTTTTGTCTATATTAAAAAGTATTTTACTCTCAGTAACTTTCAGGCTTTAATTGAATGACTGATTTTTAAATGAAGTAGACAAACTCAAGCCAGGCAAGAAAGGGAATTTGCGAAGAATATTTGGTGCTTCTTTCATTGCAATGAGCTGAAAGCTTTTGAACTAGGTGGTTTGTTATATTAGTATTCATGTCTTTTCTATGAATCTCATTGCCATAATTTGTCTGTGGCTTTGTAAAGAGGCTGTGATTAGCTCATCAGCTTAAAAAAAAATAACTTGAGAGAATATGTTACAAAGAGTGAAATTGACAATATTTGGAATTACATTGAGTGTTTTGGTTGATTCATCTTGTTAAGTTCCAATATTATTTTATTTTATGATGCACAATGAGCTGTATATTGTTGATAAAGGCATTGGCAGTTCAATTGTGAAAAATCTTAAGGTAATTTGTTTCCTTTGTATGCCTGGCTATCTAGAGGTGGTTTCTTCAATACAAAAAAATTCAAAAATGTAACATTTGAAGAAAATCACTTTTGCACAACCATCTGCATCATGAATACACCATGTATGTAATTACACAGGTTGAAGAACTTCTGTTAATTAAATATTGCTGCCACATTGCTTTCTCAACTATACAAAAGTGTAAGATTTAGGAAAAGGTGACACTGTATAGTCTCTTGTATCATGGTTTCATTACCAAAACCCAATCTGGTCAATATATTGTTTTTAGAGATTTCCAGGATGTGTTTTGTATTGGAGAACACTTAAAAAGCCTGATAATGGTGTATAACAATGAAGATTAATAAGTTAGGAGGCTGTGCCTTTTTGTAAGACTGCATGCAGTAGAGAGTCTTACATGCACAAGAAGCTGAAAAATGAGTTTTTAACATTCATATTCTTGTTACTTTAGTACTTTTTGCTTTGTTTACAGCTGCACTAACATGTCTCAGTTGTAGAGTAATATCGATTTTGCAGACTATACATTTTATAAAAATTAGTTTCCTTTACAGAATGTATTTGATATGAAATTGAGATTTGTTAAATATTTAAAAAGCTTCTCTTTTTCTAGATGCTCTCCTGCATTGCTACTTTAAGCAATATTTATTACAGTACAAATATCTTTTTTAACCCTCCTGTTCTTTGTGGATTATGAATATATGGTGCCTTATTTTAGTAACTCATTTAGCTTTATATGATATGTTTAAAAAAGTTACTTTTGGCTTTGGAAACTTAAGTCAAATTATGTACTTAAATGTTACCTGTGTAATTAATTTTGTTATTTTTGTCAAAATACTGGATGTCTAATTGTAATATTTTAATTGAAATAAATTATATATTATTAATGGTTATGCTTCTATGGATTTGAAAGTTTGTGGATGTTTCTTTTATACCATGGAGCAAAAAGAAGTTTCTGTGTGTCTTCAGGAACTGCAAGTTATCGTTAAAAGGAAGGTGCACATGTAGATTCTAGTGATATTTGTACTGGTTACTAGTGTTAATTTTAAAATAAAAAATATATACGAACTAGGGCCACTTGGGCATGTAGGAACTAGGGTTGCCAACAATGTTCATATAAAAGATAGTACACTCAACAAGTGCCCTCCACCCCGCCATGAAGAAAAAAAATTGAGTTTTTGCCTGGGCTGTTTTAATTCTAGATTATGCAATTGTATCCAGCATAGTCCTTTTATGTAACAGCTGTTAGTGTCATCCAATCGGGAGCCTAAACATCACTGATGACTTTTAACCTTCCAGTAGGACAACTTAACAGCTGATAATCTGTCAAAGGACCAAGGTACAAGGTGAAACTTTATTTCTCTCCTAGTCTTTGCATACAAACTAAGATGATGGGGTCTATTGATCATAGAATGGGATTAAAAATGCTGTGTTTAAAATTGACATAAAAGTGAAATAGGATGAAAACAAAATCTGAACAATTAGAAATAAGCAACAAACATTTTTCTAAATATTTAGATTTTATTTTAATACAAGCGTAACACTTTGTGCTAATCGCAGGACGAATGGCAGAATTATTGAACTCTTTTCAACAAATATATTTATTTTATTTCCCCCTTTTTCCACGATATATCTATTGCAGATGAAAAAACTTTACTTCCGTAAAACAAATTAAATTATTACAAACATCTGGACTTCTTCCAAAATTCATTATTTTTTACTGAAATTTATATTTTGAAATAATGGTCTGAGTGGAAAAGTGTGTCTATAGTTTGTAGGAAGCCATGTGAATAAATGAAACTAGAAACTACAGAATGGCACAGACTTTCCCAATATTATTTTTATATTTCCTCTTAATTCGGGTAGCTACTCGGACTTGCCAAATACTCCTGTAATCTACCATCTATCGCTACCCAAAGTACATCTTTTTGAAATTTTCTTAATTTATAGGTTTTCTAATAGAAGGAAATATTATTTTAAGAATATTAGAATATTAAAGAACAGTAAAACCACACTGTAAATGGCAATTTTCCTTGAAAAATTTGGAGCTGTTTTTAAAAAACTGGCATTTAAGCGCTATTGTTAATTGAAAATTTGAAGCCATTTCACAAAAAAATTTTGAGTTTTCAAGTAACATCGTTCAAAGTCATTTGAAGCACATTAACTTACAAATACAATAATGTTTACAAATTGCTGGAAATGTACATAATGACGAGAGATAATTCAAATAAATTACATTTGTGTAATTTTTTGTTTTTTAAAACAAAAAAATTCACTTTCCCTCATACTAAATAGTGCAATTAGCACTATCCCTCCAAAACATTTTGAGCGTTTCTGAAAACGCAGAATTTTGAGCTAGTTTTCATAGAAAAATGATAAGTTTTTGAGAAACTTTGACGTCATTTAAAGCACATGTTTTCTTAAATATAATAGTGTGAACAAATTGCTGCTAATATAAATATTAATGACTTGAGAGAAGTCAAAAAAACAAAAGGATAGAGCAATATGGAGTTCATGTCATCTTATAGAGTAGATTTGCCACTATCCATACTAAAAGTTTTTTTTTTTTTTAACTTTTAATAGTCGTGTTTGCAACTTTTTTTTTTCAAATTGCACATATGGTTCGCAATATTGCGCGAAAAGTATTAAAATTCTTAAAAAAAATGTACATGACCATAATGAAAGAACTCACTATAGAGAAATTTTATTTGAAGGAGAAATCTATCTTCAATTTTGTAGTTGTATGAAGACGCCCGAAAAATTTTGAAATTTTCGAAACTTCATAGTTAAACCTGAAAATGGGACCTATGGCACCATTATAAGAGCATTTTACTGTATTCTTACAAGAAATTTGAAAACCGTTTTTCATTAAATATTGAAAACGTCCGGGAGCATGTAAAGTACACCCAAATTTTATAGATTTTTCCAAAATGTCAAAGATTCGATTCGAGCCAGAACGACACAGGTTTCTGATATTTGGAAAAAAATCCTACGTATGGTTTAGGCGCTAGTAGTGTCCTTTTGCGGTATTAGGGGACCCCAAAACGTGTATTTCCGTTGAAATCTCGAAATCAATTTTCCGCAGCATTACATAATTTTCCCTGTATTACGTATAATACTCTGTATATAAGTACGTATACGGGAAAGTAACTAGTGCTATAGAACGGCAGACTTTCCAGCACTAGTTTTCTATTTCCTTTGGTCTCGTCTACCTATGTACGAACTTGCCATCTATCGCCGACCTAAATTCATTTTCATAATTTTTCGGTTTCCTAATAGTAGAACTGAAATATTATTTTAAGAATATTAAATAACAGTAAAACATCATCCTAAATCGCAATTTCCTTTGAAAAATTGGGGTTCGTTTTTATGAAATTTGAGTTTAAGCGCTACTGAAAATTTGAAAATAGATGGGATTTTTCACAGAAAATGTTTGAGTTTTCGATAAAGTTCATTCGAAGCACATTAACTAACAAGTATAATAGTGTTTACAAATTATTGAAAATGTGTATATTATCGGCGTGAGAGATTTTCCAAAAAATTACATTTGTGTAATTTTTTTTGGGGGGGGGAAACGAAATGAACTTTACGTCATGTTAAGCAGTGCAATTAGCACTATCCCTTCAAAAAGTTTGAAAGTAAAATTTGGAGCCGTTTTTTGAGAAAATTGGGTTTAAGCGTTTCTGGAAATGCAAATTTTTAGGCTTGGAAATCGTTGAGTTTTCGAGGAACTTTATATGACATTATTGAAAGCACATGTGCTCATAAATACAATAATGTGAACAAATCGCCGCTAATATGAATATTAATGACTGGAGAGACACGTCCAAAAAATTACATTTTTGTAATTTATGAACAAACAAAAGAATAGAGCAATATGGAGTTTTCTCATTGAGTATATACATACGTACCAAAAGTTTAAAGAAAAACATTCGAGCCTTTTAAAAAAAACTCGTTTTTGTAATTTTTTAAAATTACAAATATTGCGCAAAAACTGCTAAAAGTTTCAAAAAATGTACATGACCTTTCTTGGCAAATGGGTGGCCAAATTAATTCAAATATGGCGCCACGCTCCGAATACCTCAGTTTCGCTATTCTGAAAGCATTTAAGATCATACATTTCAAACTTCCCGCCTTCGAGTTAAATTTCAGCCAAAACCTGCGTGATTTCTTTCACATTTGACAAATTCATTTTTGTACAAAACTCTTTGAAATCGACTTTCAACTGCTTCGAAAAATTACCATTATCATTCCATCTCCTGGGCAGCCGAGATGAGAGAATTACTCATTGTCAGATTTCCCGGAATCCATTTTTTCCACATCAGACGCGACGAGCTCACATTGTGTGCAAATCAGAGGAGCCGCGACCATTTTCGTAGCGGTCGTGCATAGAACTGGCATAGAAGCAAATACATATGCGTATTGGGAGCATTGAAAGTTGATGGTACTTGGGCAGCAAGCAGTTATCATGTAGTTTCTTTGAACCAGGGCTCTAAGCAACGGCAAAAAGCATGAATTACGTGAAATTCGTAAGGAGAACGTTTATTTTTGTCCAGACAGAGGTAACCATGGCAATCTCTTCAATACTCATTGATTCTTACGGCAAATTAATAATATCTGTCGATTATGTGTCGCTTTTATCAGAACTCTCTCCTCTGATGAAAACACAAAAGGCGATGCATAAAACTTCTCGTCGCAGTTTCTGTTAATGCTCTCCCAATAATCTAAGCAATATTTCGCAGCCTTTACACCCTTAAAGAAAGAACTAATTATGGACAACAAAATTAATATTAAGGAAAAAACTATCTTCAATGTTGTAGTTCTAGGAAGAAGACGAAAAAATCAAACTTTTGACATTTTCGAAAATTTAGAGTTAACAGTGAAAATCGCACCTCTGCCACTTTTATAAGTATATTTTACTCTATTCGCACAAGAAATTTAAAGAAAAAATTTCTTCAATTTGAAAAAAATCCTACGCATGGTTTAGACGTTAGGAATGTTCAGAGACGGACGTTTTGCCGTTACTCGATTTTTCGGTATTACTCGCGCAAGTTTTCTTGATCGATGAACTTGCTTCCCCCTCTCTGGCACAATAAACAGGCAAAAGCTCGCAGCGAGCACTGATGACTGCTGATGACAACTTTCCAAACATATCTTCACTGGCGCGAAATAGAAACAATTTTCTTTTCAAGACGCAGATAAAGATCTATCACAGGAGATACCTCAAACTCCTGAGAAAGTTAAAACGCAAATTATTGAGAAATTTGCGAAGGCATGACTGATTCTTCAGACATTGGCATTGCTTCATAAAATCTAATGGCCGATTTCGTAAGTAATACTCCTACTCTACCCGCATTTCTTCAATCCATCGTTCAAGAAAAGTTGCGCCACTAATACCAAGGACCCTCTGAACAGGGATTCTGGCTACATCACGTGAGAGAGAATTTCTCTCTTCATTTAGAAACAGGATTTATCCACTTTTTTGTTGTCAGGGCCCGGCAATGAATATTTTTCTGCCGAAAATCCGCAGTTTTTTTCACGCAGCGTTACATAACTTTCCCTATACTCCGTATATACGTATGTATACGAAATAGAATAGAGAAAATTCTTGTTCTTGCAGAAATAAATGTCAACATACGTTTCAGTTCTGCTGTTTTTGTGTTTACTAAGTGCTGTTAAGAAGAAGACAAGTATCAGAAGAACGGTAGGCACAGATAAATTAATATTGATATACATTTGATTTGGAATTGACCTTTCAATTAATTGATTATTCTGGGAACATTTTCTATTGTATTGGCAAAACCTTCGTTAATAATACTTTAATAATTCGTATTTAACGAAGGCTTTGGCACTGGAGATAATAATGGCTAAACCATCTACCTCTGCAATTCATATTAATTGAAAATTCCATTAACACGGCAGTTTAACAGGATTAAACGTAACTAATAATACAATCTTAAAAATAACTTCACAGTTTTCAAGTTTTACAATGTAGAAAAGATGTGCGAGGAACTAAGTGGGAAAGCTTCTACCATTGTAGCTGAATAGAAACAAGCATGATAGTAATAAATGATAATGCTTGCCATTTGATATAGTCTTAATTGTATGTAAGTTATTGTGAAAGTGGTTGACAAGGTATACCCTCCCTATTTTTACTTTCTCGCCCTTATGAAGGCACTTTCTAAAAAGAGAAAGTTATGTAATCGTGCACCACAAAACGGAGAATTTTCGGTAGAAAAACCCTCATTGCTGGTCCCTGGTAACAAATATGTGATAAATCCTTTTGCTAAATATCGAGGAAGAAATAAAATTCTCTAATACGTGGTGTAGCCAGAAACCATGTTTTGTGGGTCCTTGATACCGATAAACTCCAAAATTGATATTTGCCATTCGATCAGAATGAACTCGTGGCTTTAAGAGTTTCAAACAGTTATTTAAATTTTTAAGGGTTTACTCGAAGCCTCAAAAACATTTTCAAAATTTTCTCAAAAATGGTACCAAATTTTCTGATCAAACTTTGACCTCCGATAGCAAAAAGGACACTTAAGAGAATGAAGCAGGTCTCATGATCATTGAAATCCCTGATTTTTCAAAAATTGCAAAAGTACAATATTTTTGGCGTCTTCCTACAACCAAAATATTTTTATACAGATTATTTTAATGAAATCTGTTCCTTAAAGACCGGCCTTCAAATAAGTTCATGTTCAAGTTTTCAAAAATATGAGTAGCTTATGTGTATGTTGCGTGACTTAATGCAATTAAATTTTTTATAACAATTTTTTCTTTTAAAAACTCGTCTAAATTTTTTCATTGTGTGTAATAACTAATAAGGGACGGTAAACAATAGGGCCATTTCCGGTTCTCCGTTTTTTCGACAATTGCAAAACGTTTTCTCAAATACTGATCCAAATTTTTCTTTACATTTTCTCCTCTTTTGTGTTTCTAGGTGACAAAAAAATATGGTGCTTGTTCCAGAGTACAAATCTTACCCTTCTTCTGTAGCACAGTGGTATGGCTGACGAGTTAACTCAGATGACATGAGTTGAAGACTGTATGATAAATAATTTTTGCTGGCTGAAAACACTTTTGCATGTTTATGCAGTAGTATAATATGGCAGAGCACTTAGAAATAATGCGAGAAAGTATGTGCTGTCGTGCCTTTAGTTTACTAAATGCAGTTTGATTCATTCCAATAACACAATTAGTCTTTGAGTGATTGGAGATCAAAATTATTACTGGAAGTTAGCTCCGAGTACTTGTTGACATATACGAGTACTAAAATTATCAGCCCAAGGGTGCCAAAAAATGAATAATATACATTCACTAGCTACAACCATGACCCCTTGCAGTGGATGAATGTGTTTCACACATGTAGTATAAAGTGGGAATAACGTTCATCCCGAAACAGTTTAGAGGATTTTATGGAATACAGAATATTAAAAGAATACCCTGGAAGTAACTATATGAGCAAAGCAAATAGGAGAAAACAACTGGACAACAAATTACTCCACAAAAAGGAAGTTCAGGATGAACAAGCGGGACGTCAAGATGTCATATTTGCTGGATGAAGCTAGTCCAATGGAAGGGTTCTAGAGGAACACAAAGTGATTTCAGAAATCGAAAAAAAAAATTTGCAGCATATGGTATAAACCACAATGCAGGCAACATCATGTTATAGGGGTGTATGTTGGCAGCTGATGAAGGACAAATGACTTTTATCGAAAAGACTATGAAGACACTATGAGAAAACTACTAAAGACTTTTCAATTTTTCCAAGACTATGACCCCAAACACAAAATTCTAATTGTACAATAGTGGTGGCTATAGTAGTGGTAACTGTTAAAATGGTTGACAATTGTCAAAAGGACAAGAGAGTCTCAAAAACATTAATTCTTAAAAGAATAATAGAAGAGAAAACTGAATGAGGAATGGGGAAATACAAGTTCAGACAATCCTTGACATTAAACATACCATAACATTTACAAGAGGTAATTAAATGCAAAGGTTACCATACATTAAATTTACTTATCAACAATAAATAATACATTAAAGTGTCAAGTATCTTTCACTGATATTTCCTCAAAATGTAGATAGCATTTGTAAATTTTCAGCTTTTTTGGTAATATGTTTTGCAATTCAGTACCTACTCTTGGCTGTATATAAAATAATTTAATTTTTGGTCCCATGCCTTTTGTAAAACGTAGTGAATGATTACTACCACTAGCTATGATGAACTATACCTCTAGTACAAGAATACTATTTTGGAAAACTTATGATTGGGATCTGGATGTTTATCACCTAATATGTAGAAAATTAGCTAGCTTTTATGTTATACATGAATTCTGTGAGAATATATAACCTAATAAAATAAATTTTCTGGAATAGTTTTACTGTATTGTAGATGGAATGAAATATATTCAAATATCAGAAATTTTTTCTTTAACACATTCTGTCCTGAGGGATACACCACGTGGTTAACTGCTGTGTTGTGGGCAATTGAGTTATTATTGAAATTTTTGTACAACAAAAACTATTGTACAGATCAGTTCAAAATCGATAAAATCTTAAAGTATTATCTTTTCTCTTTATGTCCTCTATGTATTTTATGATCCTTTGGATTGCAAGATGGAAGTGAGAACGGAATTCAAAGAAACACGTGTAATTAGTTTTATATTTTTACGAAAAGTAACTATGTTACAAAACATGGAGGGAAGCTCAGTGAACTTAACACGACAATACTGGTGCACTATAATTATATTTAGTTGAAGTTCAGATACAGTTTCGTTTGCATATCTATTCATTTCTGCCTTTATTGTTCGAAATACACTGTGGTTAAAAATTATAAAATTAGTTCACGGGACTGGTCAGTAAGAAGAAGAAGTAAAGAAACAATTAGATATGCCAACGTTTTAAAATATTTAATTTCTTCATAAGGGCTAGAGTATAAAAACAAATCAACAATGCATGAGGACAACAAACAATTTTAAATAAATTGATTAATTAATTAATTAACACTACACAAACAACAAAAATGTTTATGAACTAAGACAAATAAAACATCAAAATATAGAAGGTACACACCTTACAAATTCACAAGTCTCATTTCCAGCCACCATACCCAACTCCACATGGAGTTGCTAAAGCATGTGGGTCCATCATGCAACAAGTCTGAATTGGGGCATAGCCCGAACCGCAAATGATAAGAACTGGTTGAATTGAATGAACCACGCGCTACAGCCACTCCATGCCATGCCACCCAGACAACAACATTCTGAGGAAACCTGATGCAAATATATCAAAACTAGATGTATTGACCAAATTTTTTATTATTATTATTTATCAAGGTTAAGAGAGAGATTAATAAAATATACCATGGCATACTTTCGGTCATTATATTAATTAATTTGAATTTGTTTTTAAATTTAGAAAGTATAATTATATATTTTTTGGCTTGTTGAAATTAAAGACAATCAATACAATTGCCCATTAAATGTTAACATATGTGTATATATGTCATGATTCATCATCCAAGTGGTGTATAATTATGAATGAGAGCAATAAAAGTATTGCCAACTAGTTCACAAAAAACCCATGCTATAAGGTGGGCAAAAGGAAGACCATGGTTTTAATTTAACAATAATAATAATAATAATAATATTTAGTATGCAACAAGATACACACTTTTGAGTCCGACCAATACCATCAAGTTGCCAACAGAATATGTTGTTTACATTGATTACATATTGGAAGTAACAGTTATATTACTATTGCAATTTTAATACTTTTTGAAGGAATGGTCAAAACTATTTTTTTGTTCTTCTACTTTTATTTTGCTCTTCTTTTTTGTTTTTCTAAATAAAATTACAATTCTCTTTCAAATTCCAGTCCTCTGAAATAGCATTCGTAAGTGCCAAATGCTAAAAAAAAAAAAAAAAGGATAGAAAAATGCATTAACAAAATTTGGTTAACATCAACCTGCTGAGATTTTCCATGTTTTCTTTTTGCAGGTTGAGTTTTTATTTATATGTATTATTTCTTTGAGCAGCCTTTTCTTATGGTTAAATTTTTGTCAACAATGCGAAGGTCATTAAAATTGAAAATATGTTTAGTTTGTTTACTGTGTTGTGCAAGGACACATGTAGGGAAGTCAATGTTATATTGACGCTAATTTTGGTAATATTGCTAATTTAACATGAATTTGACTGGGAACACATGGTGGCATGGCATTGAGTGGCTATAGCACATGGTTCATTCAATTCAACCAGTTCTCATTCATTTGCGGTTCAGGCTGTGGCCAAATTCAGACTTGTTGTACAATGGACCCGGTTCGGGCTATGGCCCACCTGCTTTAGCAACTCCATGTTGAGTTGGGTGTGGTGGCTGGAAACAAGGTTTGCCCTTTATGTGAACTAGTAAGGTATGTACCTTCTATATTTTGGTGTTTTGTCTTAGCTTACAAACATTTTTGTTGTTTGTATAATGTTAATTAATGAATCAATTTATGTGAAATTGTTTGTTGTCAGGCATTGTTGGTAGGTCTTTATACTTTAGCCCTGATGAATAAATTATTTATTTTGAAACATTGACATAACTAATTGTTTATTTATCCATACTGACCAATCAACATCCAAAAGTCTTCAGCATCTAATGTTGAGAGTCGCTGTGAATTTGACATTTAAGTCTCCTAAACATCTGTATACATCACTAACAGCATCAACACTACTTACAAAGAAAGACATTCTAAACATAATCAAAAATGCCTGCAAGTAGGAAGATCTAATCATAGAAGTACACATTGGCATTTATCCTCCAACCATCTTAATGATATCAAAAAGCATATTCTAGGTGCCGTCCAAGAGATGTCTATAGCCTTTTAGACAATAAAACTAGAAGAATGTATGACATAAGTCCATAAGACACAGCAGTAAAATGAAGATGATGTATCATACGTCATTAGAATCAAAAGTGTAATCACCAACCCCGGGTAAGTGTGGTTAGTGTTTGCTTTTGTTTACAGAACTTACTCTGCTGTTGCAATCAGGAATTGATGTACTGCCTTCCACTCAATTATCAAACAGTCTGCTTTGAAAACACAGTTGAAACTCCTCTTACCTACTGGAAAGCAGAACGTCATCCCAAAATCCTACAGTGCATGAAAATCCATGTGTCAAATGGACAGCAAATTGTTTCAAATTGATATAATATGATCTAAATACATAAAATTGGTTAGGGAGCTAAAATTTAAAAAATTAAAAAGCTAAAACAAGCCAAAATATGATCTATATAAAACACAATAGATTAAAATAGGCAAATGTAATGTTTGCAATACAAATAAGCACAAAAGAAAAACACGCCGTCATTAACTTCCACGTCCTACTTATTATTTTGTAGGTGGTCAATGAAGGCAGGGACACTGTACCTTCACTGCAACTTCCATTTAAAAGTTACATTACAATAAAGAAAGCTTTGGCAATAATTGGAAGAGGAAATCCGAACTTCAAAAGGATTATGCCATTTTCGTTCTACTTTTTATTTTTATTTGAGTACAATTTACTGCACAAAATTGGAAATAACTTTTGCATAATTATTTACCTTCTTAAAATTAAAATAAATCTTGCAGTTAATCAGCAATTTCAACTTCAGGCACAATATGAGAATTAAACAAAATAAATTAAAAACACTCATAAATCCTCATTCCAAATAAGTCTTTACATTTTCTCAGATGACTTGGCTGATGAATGAGAAGACGTACTACTCCTTGATCGATTATTTGTGGATCCTGCCTTGGAACGTTTACCAGAGGGATGATTAGCACAGATCTTCTGAAGAACAAGGTGCAAGACAGATGGGTGGACATTCAGTTCCAAAAGTTGCATTAGTATCCTAAAAATCGAATAGTTTCATTATTTAATACAATATTAAAACAATTTTAGGAATGACATTTCGTTAATTTTGACAATAACCATAAATATGACTATTCATCGTTCCCTAAATATACGAAGGAAAACGAACTTATTTTACCTTAATACACGTGGATGAATGTCAATACCAGCATTTTGGCTCAGAGCCACAAAGTCATTTTCGTGTTGCAACTCTGTGCGTAAACTGTCTTGGTAGTGCATATTGCTGCAGACGACTTTATATCATGAATTATAACACATTTACTGACGACAGGACTGTTTGACGAATATTTTCACGTGGTCTTTGTGCGTGAAATTTAGTATAATTTATTGTATGGTTTCGGAAAGTTTCAAGAGGCTTTGAGCATACTCCATATCCTGATGCCCTGGGTAAGGTTTCACCGGGTTTCCCTGTGTTTTAACTTCAAAAAACATGGCAGCCACGAGTTTGGCGAGCCTCCACCAAGAGTGCTGAAACTATGAACTATAGGGACAGCCACACTTATCTAGTATATTCTACATAGCTCGTTGGTATGTGTTTAATATTTTTACTGTAATGGGAAGTAATTCAGTTTTACATTGATGGCTTTATGAATCTTTTTTTCAACTGGGGTGTCAACATTTGTGTTGGAAAATTCTTATATAAAAGTGCTGCAGTGTTGCTTTCATTAAATTCTCAATAGTAATGGATTATGACGTGATTCATAAAGCAAATATATTTATTGCAGACACTTTTCAATCAGTGCACAAAATATTTTTTGTGTAATTAAACACCACTGTTAAGGGCCGAATTCATAGTGGCCTCTTACACTGAGTGCTCCCTTAAGTGGACAAATCGTATTTATAAATAGCCCTTGAGTGAAGTCTTAAAGAGATCACTCATTCCTATAAGCGAGGCAGCCTGCTCCCGTAAGTGTCCCTTATGGCTCCCTCGCATCGTCAGCCGTAACCAGATTAGGTTATACTTTTACGCGGCGATCATCGACTATTAATTTCGTTTTGCTGGTGTTCGTATAGTGTAGGCAGTTAAAACCTATCATTTGTGAAACGTGTTATGGAAAATTACCTCAAAGATTATTTTGTTTTATACTCAACGCATCGTGCGAAATTCAAAGAGATGTATTAGAGATATGAGCAACCTATTGGAAATGTAGAATGATGAACAATTCCGCAAGCGGTTTCGTTGCAATGGAACTATTGTAGTGGATACACTTGTGCCAATGATCGGCAAAGTCCCAATGACTAAAAGAGGATTGCCGATTTCCTCGTATTACAAGTTCTCGTTGCATTAAGATGTTATGCAACTTCATCCTTTCAGGAATGTTTCCAAAATGTTTAACTTTTATTCATTTCCAATTTATAAGACCTCTAATAAGTTATTGTGAATTTGCAATATGAATAACAAGTGAAGTAATGTAAATTGTTGTAAAATGGAATTTATGTTAATACTATGTGTGGTTGACATTTTCATTTACATGAAATGTTAATAATCCGTGACCACTATTGGCAGACTTATGTTCAGATGTTACCACTTTATGTTCATTAGTTATACTAGAGCATAAGTTAACATTGAGGAATCAATTGAAACTGATGTTAAGTATTACATTACAATCCAATAATGCACATAAATAATGTGTAGAAAATGCACAAGACTTTGCAGAGATTCATTAAAATTTTGATAAGAGGTTCATGGATTATATTTTTACCAAACATTTCTTATTATTAGGGATTTGTAATAAATAAATTTTTAAAATATTAACATGATGCCGGTGTCAAATAGTCATTGAAATTAAATGATCACAGTAGTAAAATATACCAACATCAAAACGTGGAGGTAGTAGAAGTATTTCGTCGTGCGCGCGACGTCAACTCTACGTTGGAGTGTCCGCCCCCTGTTAAATTGGACGCTCTTTGTACTTTGCAGTATGTGCGTAAACTCGGTTGCCAAGAACTTCGAAACAGCTGCCGCCAATGCCATGTTGCCACATTTCTCTTCCGCTTAAGGGAACACTCATCCGCGGTCATAAGGACAGTCTATGAAATACGAGCACCTATAAGGGAACACTTATTTTGAGAAAGCACTTGTCACTTAAGGATTATGGGCCGAATGCATAGTCGTCTCGTACACTGAGTGTTCCCGTAAGTGGACGAATCGTATTCATAAACAGCCCTTGAGTGAAGTCTTAAGTGAGCACTCATTCCTATAAGCAAGGCAGCCTGCTCCCATAAGTGTCCCTTATGGCTCCCTCGCATCGTCAGTCGTAACCAGTTTAGGTTATAATTTTACGCCGCGTTCACCGACTATTGAATTCGATTTGCTGGTGTTTGTATAGTGTAGGCAGTTAAAATCTATCATTTGTGAAACGTGTTATGGCAAACGACTTCAAGAATTACTTTGAGTTTTATACTTAACACATCCTGCAAAATTCGGATAGATATATTAGAGATACGAGCAACCCATTGGAAATGTAAATGATGAACAATTCCGAAAGCGGTTTCGTTTCAATAAAACTACTGTAGTGGATACACTTGTGCCGATGATCGACAAAGTCCCATGACTAAATGAGGATTGCCGATTTCCACCTTATTAAAAGGTATCGTTGCATTAAGATGATATGCAACTGCATCCTTTCGGGAATGTTTCCAAAATTTTTAACTTCTAATTCATCTCTGATTTATAAGACCTATTGCAAGTAATTATGAATTTCGCAATATGAATAACAAGTGAAGTAATTTAAATTGTTGTAAAATGGAATTTATGTTAATGCTATAAGATGTTGACATTTTCAATTACATCAAATGTTAATAATCCATTACCAATATTGGCAGACTTACATTCATACCATGTACACCTTATGTTTGTTAGTTATACTAGAGCATAAGTTTACGTTGAGGAATCATTTGAAATTGATGTTAAGTATTATACTACAATCCAATAATGCACATAAATAATGTGTAGAAAATGCACAAGACATTGCAGACATTCATTAAAATTTTAATACGTTGTTCATGGATTATATTTTTTTCCAAACATTTCATATTATTAGGGTTTTGTAATAATTACATTTTTAAAATATTAACATGATACTAGTGTCAAATAGTCATTGAAATTATATGAGAATCATAGATTATATTGTTACAAATCCGCTTGTTATTAGTGATTGGTAGTAATCACATTAGTAAAATATACTAACATCAAAACATCTCGTTTTGTCTGTATGAGGACATATTAGAGGTAGTAGGAGTATTTCGTCGTGCGCGCGACGTCAAATCTACGTTGGAGTTTCCGCCCCCTGTTAAATTGGACGCTCTTTGTACAAGATGAAGTGCGTATGTAAACTCGGTTGTCAAGAACTTCGAAAAATCTGTCGCATATGCCATGTTGCCACATTTCCCTTCCGCTTAAGGGAACACTCATTCCGCGGTCGTAAGGAACATCTATGAAATACGAGCGCCTATAAGTGAACACTTATTTTGAGAAAGCACTTATCACTTAAGGGTTCGCTTATCCTATAAGTGACGACTATGAATTCGACCCTATATCCTATAAGTCATCATCATCATCAGCAACAAGGTTTGGGCCTAGTGGCCCGTTCCGCTCCCAAGAGTCTCTTTCCATCTTGTGTGGGGTCTGCCTCTGGATCGTTTCCCCTTTGGTTTGTATTCGAGGATAGTCTTGGGAAGCCATTCTTGTGGCATTCTGGTTAGGTGTTCGAACCAATTCTTCCTCGTTGAGTCGATCTTCTCCAGTATGCTGGAGATCTGTAGTTCACCTCTGATGTCTTCATTTCTCTTATGATCTAGTAGTGTATATCCTGCTAATGGTCTCAGGAATCTCATTTCTGCCGCTTCGATCTTTCTTCTGTCTGACTTATTGACTGTCCAGTTTTCGCATCCATAAGTTAGCATTGGGACTGCCATAGTTTTGTAAAATTTTAGTTGGGTGTCTTGTCTGGTCTTTTGTCTTAGTGCTCTGCGTATAGTACCGCACAATTTCTGGAATTTTTGGATCTTTATGTTTATATCTTTTTTGTCGCAGTATGAGATGTTAAATCCTAAATAATTAAAGTTGTTTACTTGTTCAATACTTTTTTCGTTTATCACTACTTTACATCTGATATGGTTTTTCCCCTGGAATGCCATTGTTTTTGTTTTAGAGGTTGATATCTTCAAGTTATAATTTTCCCTGTTAACTCGAGGTAATGGGCAGCTCTCTGTAGGTCGTCTTCTGAAGTACTAAAAATGGCCTGGTCATCTGCAAATAGGGTAGTGTTTAAAATTGTATTGCTTATTTTAAAATGTGTGGTTAGTTTACTTTGCCATTCTTGAATAATATGATATATATATATATATATATATATATATATATATATATATATATATATATATATATATATATATATATATATATATTAAAAAGGGTCGGGGACATCGGGCACCCTTGTTTGACTCCTTGGTTTGTATATTCAGTTAGGTTGTTCGCTGTTCCTTTGTCAATCCTGATAGTGGTTTTAAAATATAAGCTTTTGATGGTTTCTATGATGTGGTTAGGGTATCTACTATTACGCATAATACTCCATAACTTATTCCGAGAGACTTTGTCAAAGGCCTTTTCAAAATCTATGAACAGGATATAGGTAGGAAGGTTATATCCTATAAGTGAAGACTATAAATTCGAACCTATAGTTTCTTTCTTTTGCTGTTAATTTATTTATACTTTTTACATTGTTTTTAAAAGTTAAATAAGTTTTTCTTATAATTGTTCCATGTAATTATTGTGATTGTCTCATATTCCTAGCTGTTATCATTTACGATTAAGATCCCTCCATGGCGCGTCAGAGGCTAATTCATAGTCGTCACTTACAGTGTGTTCCCTTAAGTGGGCGATATACATAAACAACCCTTGAGTGAAGTCTTCAGTGAGCACTCATTTCTATGAAGTCTGCTTCCTTATGGCTCCCTCGCATTGTCAGTCGTGTAACCAATTTAAGTTAAACTTTTACGCGGCGTTCATAGACTATTGAATTCGTTTTGCTAGTGTTTGTATAATAACCAGTTAAAACGTTCCATTTGAGAAACGTATTATGGAAAATGTCTTCCAAGATTATTTTGAGTTTTTAATTCAACACATCCTGCGAAATTCAAAGAGATATATTAGAGATATGAGCATTGGAAATGTACAATGATGAACACTTCCGAACGCGGTTTCGTTTCAATAAAACTACTGTAGTGGATACACTAGTGCCATTGATCGACGAAGTCCCAATGACTAAAAGAGGACTGCCGATTTCCCCCTTATTAAAAGTTCTCGACGCAATAAGATTTTATGCAACTTCATCCTTTCAGGTAGTATGTTTTTTGTGTAGTATATGAACTTTGTCACCAGAGGAATTTTAAATATTTTGTTCGGTAATCAAAACTTATTATTTCTTTGCTGTTAATAAGGGAACAACAACTGACCCTTTTGTAACTGCATGTGGTTGGCGTCAATTTCAGATATTGTACTGAAAAAGTAGCGCACTTTAAAATTAATATTTCTTTGTGGTTTCTTATGACACATTTCGAAACAAAGGAGGTGAGAAGTTGAACAGAAATCCTTTTACTGTGTACCGGAGTCTCATAAGAATTATTTTAGATTTGAAGAAAATTCGCTTTCACAAAATTAGAAAGATTCGAAACTAATTTAGTGCTCCACCACATTGCGGCATTATCGAGCGCATAACTTTTGGTTCATTGGTGCAGCAGAATGGCGCCACATCTGGCATCACTGTCGCCGTAAGAGACCGTACTCCTTTCTTAACATCGGACGCTCTATAGGACCTACTGCTAAATTTCAATACTTTTTGGTTTTAAGTAAAGAGGACCTAGATCCGCTCTACAAATTAGCATAAGACTATAGAAAGCACTTAATTACAATTAAAAATCGAGTAAAAGCAGTTAATTTTCAATATAGTTTTTAAGAGAAGCGGCGAAAAATAATTTAATTTTGAACCCTCACTTAAATGTTCGCAGTGAACGTGTTTGGCACAAATAAGTGGAATTGGTAATATAGGAGTAGGGAGACTCCTTTCTTTCTATCATTTACTCGTCCTCCTTACCATGGGAGTGATCACCAAGGGCGTGAAACTTGGCGGTCAAAACGAGGTAATAATTTCTGCGCCATCTACAGCAGGCTCATCGTGAGTCGAACTAAACGTGGGACCAATGCAATCCAAAAAGCTGGTAATGTAGGCGGTGTTTGTTTTTCACCTACGTGCAGGCAGGTGCTCTTTTTTTATCCAAATTTGTCAGCATTTTGATAGCATGTAGAATGCCATGTCTTTTAAGTAGAGTGAATTGTCTCGCGATATTTATTTGCCATGTCTAAAACTTTGTTAAAAAACTTTTGTTTTGGAATGTGTAATAAAAAACTGTATAAAATAAATGTAATGAATAGTATACACTGAATATCTAAAGTTTATTTAAAAAATTTAAAAATATTATGGGCACTGTCCAAATTAGGTAAAATACTATTTTGGATATTTCTCATACTTCAGTGCTACAAAAGGTTAAGATGTGATGTTTTAGATGATTTTTAATTAAATGTAGGCAAATTTGAATTGGTTAATGAATCATCTGAACAATAAATCTTGTAATAATATTATTGATAGTTACAGTCAAAATCTAATCCAATTTTACTACAAATACTGTCAAAATTCCGTCATCCGAAACAATTCAGTATTGTTCTGTCCATTTGTAGGTTACAATGAGCATAGTTTGTATTTGGACTTTGTGGAAATATTGTCATGATGTGCAGTAACCAATCAGATAGCTATAGAAAATGAAAAATCTTGTATCAGCCTAAACAAGAAATCTGCCAATTTTATTCTAAAGTTAAGAATATTTCCAACCCAAAAGAAGATTGCCTAAAAATTTGGGGAAACAGGCCAAATTGAAATTGTTATATCTTCCACAAGTTTTCATTTCATAAAATATTTTTTTTTGTAAACAATGCAAATTTCCTCTTTAATCCTAGAACACAATGCCTATTTACTGATATGTTATTACTAACTACAAGGCAAATCAACTTGCCCAACGTAAAACTAGTGTAATTTATACATTAGTTTCATTTTCGTTGATTTTCATAAACTTACACCAAATAGTCACTGAACCAATGATTGATATTGTATCAAAATTACAATTCTATATTTGGCTAAAAAATGTCACCAAAAATTAAGGCTGGTATGATTTCAATCATTATTTAAATCAAATGATAATTAAAAAAAAGAACTATGATGTAAGTTAGTATTTATTTTTTGTTATATGTGAAAATATTTGAAAAAAGAAGTTAAACAGTTACTAAACTTAAATCAATTACACTGTTTATATAAAGAATATATTACATTTCTTATAACCTTTTTCACATAATTGAACAATTTCAAAAACAAACAAACAAAAAAAACAATGTAATATACATTAAAATGAACATGCTTATGAAATGAACAATAAACAATTTGTAGTAGTTATTTACTAATGGACTTATAAGATATAATAGTTTTTTTCCAGCATTTCATTGTCTGTAGATAAAAACTAATTGAGAAACAATACACACATCAAGCTAGTTTCAAGAAAAACATGTTTAAAGCTTCAAGCGTATTCGTAATTCTAGATTTGGAGTAAAATGTTTGCTAATGCCACATAAAGTACAACATATTAAAGAAGATGACCATTAATAAAAATGGAAATTTATTGATACTCACTTAAAAAGAATTAATAGTGTTAAAACTAATGAAAACTTTAGTTAATCTTACTAATTTTAATAATATTAACATTTTTCCTTGTGTACATTGAGAAAATACCATTAAGTGGGAAGGAACAAGACAACTATTAAATAGAATTTAATATTTCAAAAATTGTCTAACATTGTTGTAAGTTTTTTGATGAAATCAGTTGTTTTCAACAGTAAGAGGTTTTTTGGATTCAGGTAGTATTACAGAAAAGAATGGCAACACTTTTTTTGAACGAAGAATGCCTTTTTTATGAACCATGCTAATAGATGGTGCCACTAGCTTATTCGATAATGTGAACACATGAGCAGTGTTTTAAGAGCATGAAACTATAAGTACTCAAATTTAAAGATTTTGTGGGTTAGGGCGGTATTGCACCAGACCCGTCAATTGTATAATATCTATTTGAGAAAAAAATAATACAAACAAAAATAATGTAATGATAAATTTAAAACTTCGTGTTTTCATAAACTTTTTTCTTCTTTTAAAGTAATTAAGTATAAATAAATCACTTTACTCATTTTGGTTTTAAGTAAAAACATCTAATACAATATTTAAAAATATTATTTAAATCAGGTCAATCTGAATCGTAAGAAAAGCAGATAATACTCATGGATATTCCTTACACGGACCACACCAGCCTTCTCACAACTTTGCTTTGAAAATGCGCGCCAAAACGCATCAGCTGCGCTATCTACACCAGGCCCGTGACTGAGGAAACAAACTTAGTCCCCCGACTTTTGACGTTGAGAGAACCGGCCCTGGTGATTGCTTTCATATGTGGGTGCTCTGTGTATGATTGGTGTGATGCTTGGTATATACTCTTTGGGTACACCCCTGACATTTCCACGTCAGCCGCATTGCACTAAAATGATTTGTGTAAATCTTGCTTTTTAAATATTTATTTACATTAGCTTATGAGACTGATGTAACCACTGGCACACTTCTCACTCCTGATAGAAATGCGGGTTTTTCACGTGCGAACGAGCTGAACGTCTACTGAAGATATACTCTTTGGCTAGAACTGGACGTTCTCCAGTTCGTAGAACGCAGAACTCTTTGGTTTCGTTCAGCTGTCTGGGTCGAAGAGTCAGAGTGTCTGGGCAAAGAGTATATATCAGAGACGGCACTCAATGTTAAAAGGAAAAGCCTTATTTGCCCAACTTCCGGTGCCGCCACATTGTTCTGTATAATTTCTATTGGGTAAACGGACAGCCAATAGCGAAGAAGTAACCGGTAAATTTGAAATAAACCAGCGACGCGGGAACTTAAAATTTTCACTCCCATACTTCCACGCCTTAATTTATTAAAAAATTCAAAATAATAATTATAAGGATTTTATGGAAGAAAAAAAGTCAAATTAGGGTAGTAAAATCTAGTATTTATTGACCATATTGATATTATACAATTTCGTAATTTCATTAGTAATAACTATTTTGAATTACAGAACGTAATAAACAGTACACCTGCATAATTGCAACTTTAGTATTTGCTTGTAGATATGCCAAATTAATACTATGGAATACTACATTATTACAAGCATTATGAATAAACAATAAGAACAGAATTAAAAAGAAGCAAATAAAAATACTACCGCACATTTGCCCGGGTAAAAGAAATAGTTATGATACAAGGGGTAAAAGTGCCATTTTATCCTGCGAATTACTTAAGCCATTAAGGACACGAATTACATAATTATGTACTGTTACATAAAGATCAATATTATCTGATTAGGTCACATGAACATATTTTGTTTTCTTTGTTGCTTTCAAAGTTTTATCAGAACATTTGAGCATTGTCCCACTTTTAGCAGTAGTGCAAAAAATTGAGCGTTTAGCATGCTCTGCATGCCTTGAAAGAACCACTTTTACTAGTTGCAACCTAAAAATGTTTTTCATTAGTCAAGAAATATTTGACAAAATTATTTTATTTACCCATGCTAATCTCACACATGTACACTTCAGAGCCTGGCTTTTTTAAATTGGGATCCACTGTGAAAGTACATTCACTTTTAAAACAATGATTTACAAATAGTGGAATTCCATCAATGCTTATGCACTACAATTTAATTCTGAAAATGGATTGTCAAAGTGCAAATATTTGATTGCACCAGGAGCCAAGTCTGGGACCTTCTGATAACTGGGCAGATGTCCTAATAACTGAGCTATAAAATCAAGCATTGCATTTACGACTCACAACAATTCACAATCCAATGAGGATCAGCATTCAAATCCAGAATGTAATTGGCATGACGATGAACAAAACACAATGATACACACATACTAGAATATAAATTGAATCAAGATTGAGTTTGTCATGAGAAACTATTATTGTCAGAACAGTATAACAATACATAAGCAACTTATATCAATACTAATAATAAAAATTAATACTAATAAGAAAGAAACAAATTGCACACTAGATAATAGATATTACAGAAATTCTAAAATTGCATGAAAATAGCCTCTGAAACTCAAAACCTTTGTATTCATAATATTCAAATAAAATGTCTTAACATAGCAAGAGGCATTCCAAAATTCAAAAAATGATCATGCTTTACAGAATTAATTTTATCTTTAAATTTTATTTAATTAGAACTTTCCAAATCAGATGTGGGAAATACAGTTTATATAATGGATCTGTACCCAATGACAGAATACACACTGATTTTAAAACTCTCGTTGTTCATACCTTTATAAACTGTCAGCGTAAAAGAGATATGTTCAGAAACTTTGTGCACAATGAAGCAAGTCATTCGCTGCACATAACAATAATTCTTTAATATTATCTCTCTGAGTTCTGACTCCTCAAAGTGAACATTAATTTAAAGCCACTTAGGGTCAAACCCGTAGGGCCTAATATGCATGCTTCAGAAGCCATCTCTGGAAGAGGATCTGAAAAGCAAAAAATGCTGTTAAGAAAGATACTATGTCCTCAAATGAATGTTCTGAAAAATTCTGTATCAAATCAAATCTGTAAAAAGAAAGATGTTTCTTTTAATTCACCATCTAGAATTACGAAATTAGAAAGCACAGGAATATCTTGCACTTACCACACACCGAAGGCGCAGATTCATCTCCCAGAATGGCTTCTTGCACCTGTCCAGAAGTACAAGGATCTGTAATCACCAAAAAGAGTTTTTTTATTTACTATAATTTGCCCTCAATTGGCACTAATAACTGTATATTGAAAGGAACATACCATGAGAAACGTCCATAAAAACTTGAGGTGACACCTCACATGGGTGAAAAAGATCTGAAAATGGAGACAAACTTGAAATCTATCCCATCTTCAATAAATGCAACAAAGTAATAATTGAGATTCTTAAAGATTATAGCAAATATTTACCTTTCACAAGGCTAGAATTAGCATCTGCTGCACTTGCTGTAGCAGCATGTTCAACAGCACTAGAACTTGTATTAATCAACAACAAATTATTGCCAATAGATTATGCTTTCAATAGCATGCTTCTTTCTGCATTTTACAAACATACAAGAGACTTACCACTTTCAGTTTGAAAAGCTGCCTGTGAACAATAATCTGAAAATTAAAAAATGCTGGTATCATAGCCTCCCATCAAACTATATATTCTACTAAAACATATATTCTATTAAAACTATATTCTAGTAATATTCTATTAAAAAAGTCCTACCAATTACACCCATAGCTATAATGGGTGTCACCTCGCTTGGTCCAAACGGGATTTGCAACTGAACATGAACTTTAAAAAAATTCCACTATTTGTTACGCACCCATCATCTTCTCGAAGCCAAAATGCACGCTTCAGACTTCAAACAGCAGTAAACCACTTCATTTCTCTAATTCACTGACTGCGATATGGCGTTAACAGCCCTACGAACAGCACGTGAACACACAAAGATAAGCCGATGAGGAAGGCACCAACGGTAACCAACCGGCTCGTTTGCGAAACAATTTCAAAATGAATAAGTAGTTCACATATTCTCCGCTTGAGCGAGTTGGTGTTGTACAGATGTATATGGCGGCGCTCTGAACTCTGATTGGCTACCGTATGGAATTTGAATAAGGACCGGATGTGCCTTATCTAGTGTCACACTTGGTCTGGGTGGGTTAGCACGGTGCTAAGCAAGTGTTGTGTGTCAGTTTTGATCTCGTTAGTTTCCGAGCTGATTGGGAGCTGGGGATGACCAAACAATCGCAAGAAATTGAAAATGATGTGTGACTATGGCTTTGAATATCACAAAAGGTTTCTGTCCGTTTGTGGTAATTTCAGAATAGGGCTAAAGTGTTAGAAACATTAAGAAGGGTGTAGATATATTTCACATTTTGTATTGGTGTAAGTTGAATACTGAGCAGCGGGCAAAAGGAAGCAAGGTAAGCAAATAACAGAAATGTGAAGAGATTTTTAATGTTTTAGAAATTCGTAATCTCGAATATTTCTGAAATCTTGCACACGCGATTGTACACAAAATATAGCATCTGGTGTGACACTCTCTTCGATAATATGATAGTTCCCACGAATGTTAGTCTGCTGTCTTGCTCAAAAATGATTAGTGTAATTCTTTGCTTTTTAATTGTTTATTTACGTCAGTTTATGAGACTGGTGTTAACACACGCACTCTTATTAACTCCTGTTTGAAATGCAAATTTTTCTTGTGGAATTGTTTGTCTAATGGTGAAAAGATCACTGTGGTGTAATCTTTCGTTTTATCTTTATAACCTAAGTTGTAAATTTAATTAAATAATGGTATTGGATATCTTTAGGTAATTCTATTAACGGTTTTTAAAGTTGTTAAAGCAGACGTAATTCAGTAAGGACAGCTTTGTAAAAACCTTGAAAGAAGCCTTTTAACCAGAAAAGCCTCCATTGTTTCTAACTGACTTACTATTTCTATATTTTTTAGTGACTATGACATTTGTTTACTTTCTCATGTTTTTTACATTTTGATTAATACAATGTTTTTCATAGTTAAAAAAGTGTTATGTAATTACTTGCAAGAAGAGATATTAGAAGATTTATTTCCAAAATGGATATTCTCTGAATGACCTGGCTCAATTTAAAAATGATCTCTTAATTTCAAAGGTTACTACTTTTAATAAAGCTCATATTACATAATTGTAACTAAACTCTTTAAATCTTTTTCCTTAAAAAAAATAATTTAAGTTCGCTTTTTAGTTGCGAGGGTCATAATCGCCCTCAATAAATGCACTGGTCTTACACATGCAGTCTTATATTTATGAAATTTGATTAAATTTGTACTATACAAGAATATATTTTGTTTTACATAAATTTCAAAACCTGGAAACAGAAACAAACAATTTGCATTTATACAACATGTATGTTTTGTGATTCCTACATTTACTTTGTAATAAGTGGTTAAAATAAACTGAAGAAATAAAATGAAAATTATCTATATTCCTTATAATAGAGAATCAGAGTTAGATGTGTTTGAGAGTCGAAGGATTTCTTACATTCACCTACACTTTAAAAAATTCGGTACATATTGCCTGAAAGGTTGAGGAACATTCGTCTGAACTTCGATTTTTGTAAAGTGGCTGATGACATTAGTTCATTGTTACGCCTACGGCCTTATAAAATGAATCTTTTTTAACTGTGATAAGCACATTTCTGAGACCACAAACCCCTTTGAGAAGGATGTTTGCGAAATAAATTAAAAAAATGGATTTTATCAGGCAGGAGGTGTAACAATGACTTAATGTCATTAATGTCACTTTGAAAACATGGAAGAATACTTACAAATTCAGGACACTGGAGAACCATGTGGAAAGCGGATATGTGTTATCCACAATTTGGGGTGGGATGGTGATATGTTTTAACTACCTTTATTGGTAAATACATATAAGAATGCACAAAAAATTCATTTTATTGATTTGTTGTTGCTTTTAATAGTGGTGAAAATTTCAAAGCTTTTTGCATAAGATGAAAATAGAGACTTTGTGCAATTTTCCTGATTTTTAAAGACCAGACTTCTGAATCTTTTGTAGTCTCAAATGTACTTGTTCCAGATATTTATTTTCCTAAAAGAACTCTATTAGTGTCTTTCATCTTTGTTTAAGCCGTGTTTCATTAATTTTTTGACAGCTTTGACGAGAAAACACAATCTACAGATTGTGGTTCTCATTACCATGAAAGACCTTAAATAATATTCATCACTTCATTTAGTAACTGATTTGCAACTATTTTAATTAGGAAATTAGTATTAATCTAATTAGTAGCAACAGCGTCAGGAACGTTAGTCCAGGCTGCCTTTGCATATATTTTTAAATAATACCTATTCAACCTTTTTTAGGATCATAACTCAATTTGGCAATTTTTTAGGAGGTATAAGATTTACTTATTTTGGCTCAGCAATGATTGAAATGTACATTTATTAAAATGACTTTAAGAAGAGAGGAACAAAATAGAACAAAACCTAAGAATCTAAGGCATTAATGATGACAATCCTTGATTGAAAGTCATCACTGATGTTTGAGAAAAATTTTTCTGGGTAGAACGCTCTTTCCAGAAAAAGGATCCACTTTTCTTTTGGAGTTTGTACAACATAGTGGATTTAATTGACAAAAGTTTTTCGTTTTCAGAATGTTTTTATTGAATTTAATTATTTTTTAAAGAGAGAGAAATGTAAATACTTGTCTCCTTGCAATAAAATATGCTGTATTTCAATTAGAGATGAAAATGTTTTGGAAGCAATTTGTAACGTTTTGTTATTTTTGTACAGGTTTCAAATGCAATGACATGGATTTTATAGAGTATGCAAAATGGGTGAGTGAATGTTGAGCCTTTTTTTTTTATGATAATTGTTTTAATACAATATGCATAATTGCATAATTTTTTATTATGATATTTGATGATGATTTTTTATTATGATAATGCTTAATTTTTTTGAAATGTGTGATCAAGTATGCTCAGAGAAATATGATAATGAGTTCAAATAAGTTCCATGATTCGTTCGAAGATTATTTGATGAGGAAAGTTCTTGTCAAATTTCTCACTTTCTCAGTTCTCTTAATGTCATGTAATTAATTTGTATAGTCAAAATAAAAGCACAGATTGAAATTTTCCTGCGTCAAGAAGCAAAATGTGGAACTAAATCTTGAATGTTCTTTCTTGCTGCAGGGCATCCGTGTAAAAGAAGAGCCTGGAACCTTAGGACCATTTCACCAGGATAACGTGAGCTATATTTTATAAAATTTAAATTGAATATTTAAATTAATTTTAATAAAATAATGTTACTACACATGTGGAATGTGTGCATATTGTGTTTGTCGGTCTGTACGTTGTCAAGTCAGTGTGTCTGTACGTTGTCAAGTCAGTGTGTCTGTACGTTGTCAAGTCAGTGTGTCTGTACGTTGTCAAGTCAGTGTGTCTGTACGTTGTCAAGTCAGTGTGTCTGTACGTTGTCAAGTCAGTGTGTCTGTACGTTGTCAAGTCAGTGTGTCTGTACGTTGTCAAGTCAGTGTGTCTGTACGTTGTCAAGTCAGTGTGTCTGTACGTTGTCAAGTCAGTGTGTCTGTACGTTGTCAAGTCAGTGTGTCTGTACGTTGTCAAGTCAGTGTGTCTGTACGTTGTCAAGTCAGTGTGTCTGTACGTTGTCAAGTCAGTGTGTCTGTACGTTGTCAAGTCAGTGTGTCTACGTTGTCAGTCAGTGTGTCTGTACGTTGTCAAGTCAGTCTGTCTGTTGTCAAGTCAGTCTGTCTGTACGTTGTCAAGTCAGTCTGTCTGTACGTTGTCAAGTCAGTGTGTCTGTACGTTGTCAAGTCAGTGTGTCTGTACGTTGTCAAGTCAGTGTGTCTGTACGTTGTCAAGTCAGTGTGTCTGTACGTTGTCAAGTCAGTGTGTCTGTACGTTGTCAAGTCAGTCTGTCTGTACGTTGTCAAGTCAGTCTGTCTGTACGTTGTCAAGTCAGTCTGTCTGTACATTGTCAAGTCAGTCTGTCTGTACGTTGTCAAGTCAGTCTGTCTGTACGTTGTCAAGTCAGTCTGTCTGTACGTTGTCAAGTCAGTCTGTCTGTACGTTGTCAAGTCAGTCTGTCTGTACGTTGTCAAGTCAGTCTGTCTTTACGTTGTCAAGTCAGTCTGTCTGTACGTTGTCAAGTCAGTCTGTACATTGTCAAGTCAGTCTGTCTGTACGTTGTCAAGTCAGTCTGTCTGTACGTTGTCAAGTCAGTCTGTCTGTACATGGGCAAGTCAGTCTGTCTGTACGTTGTCAAGTCAGTCTGTCTGTACGTTGTCAAGTCAGTCTGTCTGTACGTTGTCAAGTCAGTCTGTCTGTACGTTGTCAAGTCAGTCTGTCTGTACGTGGGCAAGTCAGTCTGTCTGTACGTGGGCAAGTCTGTCTGTCTGTACGTGGGCAAGTCTGTCTGTCTGTACATGGGCAAGTCTGTCTGTCTGTACGTGGGCAAGTCTGTCTGTCTGTCTGTACGTGGGCAAGTCAGTCTGTCTGTCTGTACGTGGGCAAGTCAGTCTGTCTGTCTGTACGTGGGCAAGTCAGTCTGTCTGTCTGTACGTGGGCAAGTCAGTCTGTCTGTCTGTACGTGGGCAAGTCAGTCTGTCTGTCTGTACGTGGGCAAGTCAGTCTGTCTGTCTGTACGTGGGCAAGTCAGTCTGTCTGTCTGTACGTGGGCAAGTCAGTCTGTCTGTCTGTACGTGGGCAAGTCAGTCTGTCTGTCTGTACGTGGGCAAGTCAGTCTGACTGACTGACTGTCTGTACGTGGGCAAGTCAGTCTGACTGACTGACTGTCTGTACGTGGGCAAGTCAGTCTGACTGACTGACTGACTGTCTGTACGTGGGCAAGTCAGTCTGACTGACTGACTGACTGTCTGTACGTGGGCAAGTCAGTCTGACTGACTGACTGTCTGTACGTGGGCAAGTCAGTCTGACTGACTGACTGTCTGTACGTGGGCAAGTCAGTCTGACTGACTGACTGTCTGTACGTGGGCAAGTCAGTCTGACTGACTGACTGTCTGTACGTGGGCAAGTCAGTCTGACTGACTGACTGTCTGTACGTGGGCAAGTCAGTCTGACTGACTGACTGTCTGTACGTGGGCAAGTCAGTCTGACTGACCGACTGTCTGTACGTGGGCAAGTCAGTCTGACTGACTGACTGTCTGTACGTGGGCAGTCAGTCAGTCATTGGCTGGTTGGCAGCCGGTTATTGCCAGAGTAGTAGGTCGGTCAGTAATTGTCTGGCTGGCAGTCAGTCAGTCAGTCAGTCTGTCAGTCAGTCTGTCAGTCAGTCTGTCAGTCAGTCAGTCAGTCAGTCTGTCTGTCAGTCTGTCTGTCTGTCTGTCGAGTAGTGCTCAGGAGTCTGCTTCTGATGGAACTTGAGCCTGGACACTTGCCCCTTTGGGCGTCAGTGCTGAAAATGGAATAAGGAAAAGAAGAAATCCTCTTTACATCCCTTTAAACTCTTAATTATGACTTTTATTCCGGAATCTTATTGGAATTTTCTCTTGGCTGGACAGGACCCCCTTGTCCCGTTATACACCTTCAATTGTTTGTTTGTTTGTTGAAAATATTGACATTCCTTATGTACCATAGTCTATTGTTAAGGCCTTTTTAAACAATCCTTCTTTAGAGTGTTGCAAACAGAGTGGCACAATACCACTTTTTCTTTAATTATGATAAAGGAGTTAGTTAATCCCTGGCATTCCTCATCCCGATCTTCAAGGCACGAGGAAAGTTATTTTATCCAGTCTTTGTATGGGTCACTGCCACTTTTCTCATGTTTCCTCCTTCGAGGTGAATCCTCCCCCCTCCATCAGCGACTCTTTCTTTTTCTTTCTTTGGGAAAATGTCCTCCTGCATTGTACGAGATTTACTGGCTTCTATCGAAAGCATAGCCTGGACAACTATGGGAGGTGCTCAAATACGGGCCAACAAACGAATTCTGTTGTCTAAAGAGCTGTAATTTAAAATGTTTAAATATAACTAATAAGGTTAAATTGAATATATGTGTATATATATATGTGTATATATATATGTGTGTGTGTATATATATATATATATATATATATATATATATATATATATATATATATATATATATATATATATATATATATATATATGGGTTTAAGATCTGTAGTTATAATGACATGATTTTTCTGGTAATTCTAACATATCTTTCTGTTGTTAGCACATCGAAAACAATATTGGAGGACTACAAAGAGGCTGGGTAAGTTACTCCCCCTCAATCTCTTCATTAAATGTAGAATGCAATGCATGTAAACAGATCCTAGGTATTTGTACCGCAATTGGGTGTGATTCTGTAGCAGTTAAATACTATAATAGTGAATATAACGCAATTCAAGAAGTCTAGTCTTTTCAAAATTTCCAGGTGGGCGGGCAGACGAACAGATGGGCGAATGGACAGACGGTGAACAGGTGGACAGGCGATCGGACGGGCGGACAGACATACATGTGGGAAGACAGATTGACGGGTGAATGAGTGGACGGACTGACGTAGGCGTCTAGAGTAGTCTCCCTTTGATGACGGTTTACAATTCCCCAAATATCAAAAAACATCCCAAATATCATAATAAAAAAGAAAGATACCTTCACTGTACTCTGTCTTCAGTAACTTATGAAAAATTGTGCCCATGAAAGCTTTTTCATTCACAGCATATTCTAATTTATTTTATTAACATATTATTAAAATAAGTTACAATATAACTTATTTTATTAAAAAATTAGGCAGGTAAGGATCAATTTTTTTCTATCATGAATAGAGATTTTAATTTTATGTAAATTTTTTTGGGGTGGGGGTACTTCACCTTGCTTAAACAAATGTGCTACTTTAATGAAGACTAGCATCATGAAAAGTCCTTAATTACTCTCTTCATAATTAATGTCTTCAAACAGAAATTAATCAAATAAAGATGCCTTGAAAAGAGAATGCTGGCTAAAATGTTTCATTTTCGCTGCCAATTTGCCTTTAAAAACAAAATTTGTTCTAATTTTGTAGTTTGTTTTTGAAAAAGTTAAAATAATTTGAAATAGTTAGTGAATGAATACTATTATAAACAAATTTGTAAAAAGGCGGCCAATTTTCACAGAAAACTGTTGAATTTTAGGGAAATTTTCTGACATTATTTAAAGCACATGTTCTCAATGAAAATGAGGCCTACACCATTCTCTTAAACGTCCGTTGCACTATTGAACAAATTTAATCAAAAAATTTGGAGCCTTTTTTTGTTGTTGTTAATTTTGAAAATGTCCTGAGGTTTCATGTAAGGTACCACCACCCTCAAATTAAAATATCAATTTCGAATTCAAGGTCTGTGACATCAGCTAGAACAATTAGAGAATATCAATTTTGGAAAAAATCGGCCAAACGGTTTATGCGCTAGCGTTGCAATTAATAAAAAAGTTCACAAAAACTGCACTGCTTTTTACCGCGATGCACACTTCAGCTCAGCTTCCTCTGCAGACTGCCGACTGCTGTTCACCCACTGCACCACTGTTCATCGCAATACACACTTTACAGAACAGCTTCCACTTCAGACACACTGACGGACTGACTGCTTATTCACTGATTACATACACTAACTGATTCGCGGTTGCTTACTTCTGACTACTACTTACACTGGCTTACACTGACATACTTACATTGTCTTACACTGACCGACTACTGACTTACACTAACTTCTTACTGTCTGACTAGTCATCTTGAAACACCCATAGTCGACTGCTGTTTACTTTTGGGCTCATACGCTTAAATCCACGATTCATCACATGTCATGATGTCATAGAGGTGTTTCGAAGCACCGCGATCATATTTTTTTAGCATTTCTTTCAACCAATCGACACAAGCCTTTTTTTGAGCGATTGACAAATTGTGTGGGATCTAACGAGAACAAATTTTTTTGACAGTCAAATGTTCATGCAGCATTGAATGTATGCTGGTCCCACCAATTCCTAAGGTTGTCTCAATTTCACGATAGGGCACATGATGATCTTGCAATATCGGTTCACGCACAACATCAATGGTTTTCGAAAAAACAACTGATTTTGGGTGACCTTCACGAAATTCATCTTGGAGTGAACTAAGACCACGATTGAATTCACCATACCATCGATAAACACTGGTGCTTGATGAAGCTTCATCGCCAAAAATTGAATTAAGTTCATCCATGCAGAGTTGCTGAGTTAATCCATGTCGAAAGTTGTAAAAAATAATCGCACGAAAATGTTCACGATTTAATTCCATTTTTGCATTTCTATTGCGTAGAGATAAGGCTCACGGCGAGTGAACTCTTGAGGACCCGATTCGGTACGGATAAAACTTTGTGCTGCTTGAAAACAGTATTCCAGGTTAATGTAGTAGTATAATATAGCGGAGCAGTGAGAAATAATGCGAGAAAATATGTGCTGTTGGAGCATTTTTAGTCTTATCTGTTAAGAAAACAGTTCCTTAAAAAAGATCAGTGTTTTGAAAATGAGTAAGCTAGCGTTGCATTACAACAATGAGAACGCAGGTTTGAAATTGCAATTTGGAACGTAAGATTGAAATTCTTATAACTTCATTGTTGAATAGTGTTCCTTGGTGAATGGAACAGTGTTTGAATTTGTGTTGATGTATAAGCTTATATTTTCCTGCCCAGTGCGGTGCGATTGATTGCTAATGGAGTTTTGCATATGATTACTGTTAGTGTGTTTTGATGGTGTTAGTTTTCGCACCTAATGTTCTACGATTTGTAGCGAGTAGAGCTTGGAAGTTCAGACAGAAAGGCCTTTATTTTTACTAAAAAGGGATTTGAGGCCATACCCAAAAGGAGGATGGGATTCTTCGTGAGCGATTAAAATCTGTCGGCAGCAATGAAAAATAAATCAAAAATAATTTTTAACACACCCTCTGCAATCACAGAAATAAACAATCGGTGCTTCAGGTTGCCAAGGCTTGCAGGTACATATTCAGCTTAATCGAAATCCCTGCCAGGAGAAAAAAGCAAAATAATGATACAAAAGGCGAAAATAATTGTAAAAAACAAAAGTATGCAAAATGAAAATGTACTAAAACAACTCCAGAAGAACTAGTAAGTGATCCTTATTGTCAAAAGTCATGAAATATTAAATGAAAAGACAGTTCTCAAAACTTCCGGCTCTAGGTATTATAATACTTCATAACAGTAACTGATGCAGGAAAGTACGAGCTGTTGGAGCTCCTAGTGTTATTTAATTGATTTATTGTCATTGAAGAACAATAAAAAATATATATTGACTTTTGAGAAGTGCCAGAGCTAGACAACGGGCCCCGGATGAAATTTTAAAAAATGTGAAAGTTGTCTCAAGAAACTGCCATTTCATTTCAATTCGGGATATTCAGTCCTAAACTTCAGTGAAAATGTATGGTCAATGGTGTGTGTCTCCATACATACTTGCATAAACAGGATTGAGCATTATTTAAATACTTGTATTTTAAATACATTTTGTTTTTGAAAACCGTATATTGAGTTTTTTTGGGTGTGTATTTTAGAGATGTATTTAAATACACAAAGTAGGTGTATATAGAAAAGAAATACTTTAAATACATATGAAGAAGAAAAAGATACCGAGTATGGTTTCATTTTTTGATTCCGCTTGTCAATGTACCTCACTGAAACAAAAATAAAAGTTCTTTCCAGCTGTTTAATTTGAATTATCTTAATATTTAAATAATAAATCTACATTAACAATGCTGAAACTGACAATAAAAAAGCGTTTGTTCCTTATAACAGTAGTCTGGGTTCGCCCATGCCAGTTGAACGATTGTTTTATATTGCGGATTTTAAAAATTTGCCAATGAAGTGTTTTTTGCCTGAAATTTGTGTGAAAAATTAATTGTTCCATTTGAAGTAAATGGAAATTCCATTAATTTGTGTTAGTCGTCTTTGTATCATTTTATATTTGAAAATGTTTACTATAGTTCGTTATTCAGAAATTGGATGACTGTTACATACTAATTTATTGTAATTGACAATAAAAATATGTAATACAAATTTATGGTATTTACTGTATTATATTTAATGTATATTGATTATTTGATGTATTTTAAATATGTACGTATGTATGTATATCTGTAGCAAATCAAAATCTGATGTACTTTGAGTATGTATTAAAATACTAAATTTAAAGTATTTTGCCCAACTATGCGTGTGTGCAAGTCAACTTATAAAAAATTTTGATAACGATTTTCTCGAGTTCTAATTTCTTTTTCAATTTTTTAAAATTTTCTTCATTAATCCCATCATCGTGCTCCTGGACTTGCGAGGTCCCGGACGATCGTTCTGCCCATGGCTCGCTCATTACATTACGTATTTTCTTACCTGTTATCAAGTTTGATGTAATAATTTGGTATTTCTGTGGATGCTTTTGCAGATGTGCAAGTTTCCTTGTGACGCCCAAGGGGCCTTGGATACTGCCTCAGCCACAGCCAATCTGCCGCAAGGTTTGCTGGAGCCTGTTGAAGTAAGCAATTTTGTTGAATACCGGAGAAGCTATTGCGATTTTTGTCCTAAGTTAAGACTTCCCTTCAAATGCTTTTATGTTTCGGGACAAAGACATTGAAAATATGTGAAGAATTGTAATGTTAGAAATTAAATAAGGAGTGTTTTACATGAACTAATCCTTCACGAGGAAAACTCATTGTGAGATTTAATAAAAACTTCGAAACTAATGTGATTCCTCCTGTAATTTTATTTTCGCTTGCGCAAATAACCCACGCATGTATTATTTAATGTCACGGTTCAAATACCTGGTAATTGTAGGAATTTATGCATCATTGCAACCATTTCGTTTTAGATTCTTTTCTCTCGCTCTCTCTCTGGCTCTCGCTCGCTCTCTCGCTCGTTGCTTCTTCCTTGGTGCAACGCGGCTCTGAACACTTGTGCTGGTGTGGAACTACTTGCGCTGGTGTGGAGTACTCTTCCCTTATTATTTGTGTCAAGTTTCCACCCGTTGCAGTCAGCTCCCTTCATCCCTTCAGTTAGGGCTCGGCGCCGTTGGATGTCCGGGTTCCTAAACCAGTTGCCTAACCAGGAACCCACGAAGTTCCAATTCCCTTAATATCCGTGACGTCACGGAGCGTAGTAAACGAATTCGGTTAGCGACGCTGAAAAAATGATGTAAATGATTATTACAAAAAATAATATTTTGCTTTCTTTTAAATAATTGTATTTCCTTTATGTATATTTAGTGTATTATCTGGATTCAAATAATGGATTAAATAAAGAAACTGCTCTTTTTCATCTGATTCACGCAGAAAATCAACTTCTCGATACTCTACAATATCTTAAACTCTGCAACTAAATGCATTCAAAAATGCGATTTGTTAAGTGTTACATCTAGATTTTCAACCAATTTTGACTGTCAGTGATAAGACAAAATTAACATAATTGCACTTGATATTATTTAAATGTAATGATAGATCTCTAATAAATGAGTTTATTAAAAATCTACGCTTTGCTTGCCCTCTTCATAATTTAAAAACAACAAAAATGAAAAGAGAAAATTTTCTTTTGAAATTTAGTTTATTCATTAATTTTCGTTAGAATTGATTGTTACTAAGATATTTGCAAAAATCATAGAAAAATTACTATTAAAAATCTCTCGCAACTCTCTCTCTCTCTCTCTCGCAACTCTCTCTCTCTCTCTCGCAACTCTCTCTCTCTCTCTCTCGCAACTCTCTCTCTCTCTCTCTCGCAACTCTCTCTCTCTCAACTCTCTCTCTCTCTCTCTCAACTCTCTCTCTCTCTCAACTCTCTCTCTCTCGCAACTCTCTCTCTCTCTCTCTCTCTCTCTCGCAACTCTCTCTCTCTCTCGCAACTCTCTCTCTCTCTCGCAACTCTCTCTCTCTCGCAACTCTCTCTCTCTCGCAACTCTCTCTCTCTCTCTCTCGCCTCAAATCTTCGTGATTTATTTCACTCAGTTTGTTTAATTTAATTTGAATGCTATTTTGATCATTTGAGAATGCGTTTTAGATTTCCTTAGTGGTTAAGCTGAGTGTGAATATTTATCAACTTCTCATAATCTCAGTTTCACAAATGTATTTTCTTATTTTCAGCTATCACCTGTAAACTTCTTGGCGGAACAAACTCAGGAATATTTTAACTTGCAAGATTCAGATAAATTTACCGGTTCTACAGTAGCAGAAGGCACTATTCATCAAAATCAGCCAATCCATATAATTCAGCAAGGTAATTCAGATTTTTCAGTAGATAAGTTCTTGGAGTATGTGAGGTAAGTAGAAACCTATTTGGAAGGCGTAAATGACATACAAGTAGTGCAGCATCTCAGGAATAGAAATGATTTGAATCGCAGGAATAGAAACATGAATTACACATGTGTGTCAATTCGTGCATGCACATGGATAATACAGAAATGTTATCCAAAACTATCATTTATGATTTTGTTTTTAGCAGTGTAAATCACCTCTGTTGCTCCCACTGTTGAGAAAACAATTAACGTTACATAGCACAGGGAATTTAAATCCAATTTCAATTTTACTTGCTCCGGTATTTCTGTATTCGGACAGGATAAGAAATGAATCCTTCTTGTAGTGTCTCTCTGCCCTGGCTTGGTCTATTTAACGCCAAATTGCTCAAATTCATTCCACTCCATTCTACACTCCCCTTTGCTGCCTCGCCTGACCTTGTTCCAGCCTTCCTTAACTTGCCAACTATGGTATGATTACAGTTGCTATTATCCTGGAAATTACTTACCAATTCAGTAGTAATGATTTTGTCGAAATGGATGAAACTCCTAAGAATTTTATTGATAAAATAATTTGTTTTGAAGTGATAAAAAGCACGTTTAATTCTTCCAAAGACTTGTACGTATGTTTTAAGTGTATTGTCAGCTAAAACTCTATATGACAAAAGAACTAGTTGTGCTCCAACAGCATGTACTCTCTCGCATTTAGCAACGAAATATAACACCACAATTTCTGTCCATATTTTCACACTTCAGTCATCAATTGTAGAACTTGCAACTTACAAATCGTAGAACATTAGGTGTGAACATTAAACATTGTATTGGGATTGACAAAGAAATGCATATTTTAGTTTTAAGTCATTAGAAGTTAATAATATGACCTGGCGTGGCGGTGGCGGCTGTCTCTACAGGCCGATGTTCATGGCACGGTATTGTTAAAGCAACTAGCGATGCTACAGAATGGCACAGTCTTTCCTGTATTAAGTTTTCTATTTCCTTTGGTCTCAGTTAGCTATTCAAACTTGCCACATATTCTTGCCTGCTGCCATCTATACAAAGTATAGATACAAAATACAAAAACATTTTTTTGAAATTTTCTTAATTTTTCGGTTTCCTAATTGTAGAGTGGAAATATTGTTTTAAGATTATTAAAGAACAGTAAAACCTCGTCCTAAATGTCAATTGTCTTTGAAAAATTTGAAGCCATTTTTAAAACACTGGCATTTAAGCGCTATTGTAAATTCTAAACTTGAACCTCTTTTTCACAGAAAATTTTAGTTTTTGAAAAACTTCATTTGAAGTCATTTTAAATACTTTATCTCACAAGTACAATAGCGTTTCCAAATTGCTAGAAATGTGCAAACCGACAGAAAGTGAGAGCTTTCAAAAAATTTACTTTAGTGAAATTTTTTAAAAAACAAAAAAAGACATTGAAATTAACCTTACATCATATTAAAGAGTGAAATTACCTCTATCCATTCAAAATGTTTGAAGACAATAATTGGAGTCTTTTTTTGAGAAAATGGCGTTTAGGCGTTTCTGAAAATGCGGAATTTTGAGCTATTTTCACAGAAAATGGCAGTTTTTGATAAACTTAATCTAATAGAATTTAAAGCACATGTTCATAAGTACAATAATGTTAATAAATTGCCGCTCATATTAACATGAGAAACAAGTTTAAAAAGAATTTTTTTTTGAAAAAACAAAAGAATTGACCAATATGACGTTTATGTCATCCTATAGAGTACATTTATCTGTAGGTCTGTAGTGTGCGACTTTAGTCTGTAGTGTGCGACTGCTCGCAGCGGAGTGAGAATTGGATTTGGAGCTATTTCTGAAAAAAATCTTGGCTTTTGAATTTGTTTAAAATTGCACATTTTGCATGCAATATACCCTTAATGAAAGAACTCACTATGAAGAAAAAAATGTATTTGAGGGAAAAATCTCTATCTTCAATTTTGTAGTTGTAAGAAAACGTCCCCAAAATTTTGAAATTTTCGAAAATTCTGAAAATCTGATCTATGCCATCTTTATAAGTACATTTTACTTTTTTCATGCAAGAAATTTAAACAAAAAATTTGTATCTGTTTTTGAGAAAATTTTGAAAATGTCTGGAGTGCTTCATGTAATATACCCCCAAATTTTAAAGAATATTTTTCCAAATCTCAAAGATTCGACTAGAAACCAGATTGACATGGGTTTCTTCAATTGGGAAAAAAAAAAAAAAAAACCCTATGCATGGTTTAGGCACATGAAGTGTTCAGAGACCGGACCGACCAACAGACATTTTGAATTTCGGCAAAGCAGGTAAACCAGAAGGCAATGAACTTTGGGGAATGCTGTGAATTAAAAGGCAAAATTTTAGAACCTCTGGAAGGTGCCAAATCAGAATAGAAGAAATCGAAATATAAAATAATGTTTCAAAAGATATCAGTGACAAAGGAAAGCGAGCTCTTTTTTTGTTTAAAAAAAATCAATCAAAAGACTAGTTGGAGTATGCGCTGACTTCAGTATTTTGGTAGTTGGTATTCAATGGAAGTACTGAATAGGTTTTTGTTGAAACGCATAGGAAGTGTGGTAATGTGGAAATGGCGAGCCTAGCTGACGGAATAGTATGGTGAAATGGTGGATGAAGCGAATTCACGGGCTGACAGCATCATCATATTCAGGGAAGTGGACACCCCCAGATATTACCCCATGCTTACAGAATATATAATTATGAAAAGGCCAAGCACTGTAATAAATATGGTAACTACCTTGAAATAATGTGGATGGTCATCAAAGTAATAAAGTGCCCAGAATGAATGAGAATTGTGTAAATATTTTTTTCTATTAAGTGTGAACGTGAAGTTAGATTCATTGTTATTGTGTCAAAGGGTATTTCGTGTTTTGTATTATTTTTATCATCGGTGTCACACAAGAAAGTAGCAATAGCGCAGATTGACCCTCCGGAATAAATAAATGGTACCATTGGTCATGGTACTGAATAAGATTTGAATGATGTCTATGTATATTTTTATATACATTCCCCTCCCATCACCAAAACAAAGAAAATAATGATAATTATCGTTTCCCTATTCTGTACAGGAGGGACTTCAGTCTCACTATCCTAATACAAAAACATTTCAGTGCTAATGCTACTCATTCGTGCTGCAAAGATTAGTATTAAAATTTAGCCAGAGATTTTAAATATCAGGTGAAATAAATAATAATGTAAAAATAATTACAATTCAAGAGGCATGATGGGACAATCACACAGAACTTATGAAAATGTGAACAGAATACACTTCTCACCATAGTATAACTCACAGTTATAACATATTTTGATGTTAAATAAATAAATAAAAAATTATCCCAAAAATTGTGATATATTTCAAATGGAAATATTATAGTCTGCAATTTATGTGCATGTTAACACATCCCAGTCGTTACTTGTAAAACTCTACTAATTTGTTGTTCATAATTTGTTCTTTCATTAAGGTCATGTACATTTTGTTGAAGATTTTAGTAGTTTTCATGCAATATTGCGTGCAATAATATGCTATTTAAAAAAATATATAAAAACAGGATTTTCTCAAAAATGACTAGATTTTTTTCTTTAAACTATTGGTAGGGATAGTGCTAAATGTACTCTATAAGATGACATAAACGCCATATTGCTATATTCTTTAGTTTTTTCAATCATTACAAAAACGTAATTTTTTTTGCTAATGTTGTTAATATTTATATTAGCTGCTATTTGTTCACATAATTGTATTTATGAGTACATGTGCTTTAAAAATTGTCATATAAAGTTTATTGGAAACACTAGCGTTTTCTGTGAAAACTAGCTCAAAGTCCGCATTTTCAGCAACATTTAAAGGCCATTTTTCCAAAAACAGCTCCAAATTTTTCAGTGGATTTTTTAACAGATAGTGGTAATTGCATTCTTCAATAGGACGTAAAGATAATTTTGGTGTATTTTTTTGTTTTTTCAAAAATTACACAATTGTACATTTTTTAAAATATCTCTATCTCGATCTCTCTCTATCATCTCTATCTATCTCTCTTTTCTTTCTATCTCTCTCTACCCCTCTCTCTCTATCCCTCTCTCTCTCTGTCTCTCTCTATCTCTCTCTCTCCCTCTCTATCTCCCTCTCTCCCTATCTCTACCTCTCTCTCCCTCTCTATATCTCTCTCTATATATCTCTATATATCTATCTCCGTTTGTTTGCACATTTCCAGCAATTGGTAAACACTATTGCATTTGTGAGTTGAAGTTCTTAAAATGACTTCAAATAAAGTTTTTCAAAAACTCTACAAATTGTAGAGCGGAAATGTCAGAAAAATGTACTTTGGGGCGGTGATAGATTACAGCAGGCAAGAATATGTGGCAAGTTCGAATAGCTAACAGAGACCAAAAGAAATAGAAAACTAATACAGGAAAGTCTGTGCCATTCTGTGGCACCATTAGTTATTTTCTTGCCTACTGGTTATGCAGTATAGGAATTAGCGCAATATTGGAGTGTTTTTTAATCTTTCGAAAACTTTTGGGTATTAATATAGAAATTACGCATTTTAGGAATTTTTTAGATCTTGAGGAAAGCTTTTGACTTCATTTATCATAGGATCGTGCTCTTAAATTTATCTTCATATGTAATTTGTTGTATTGCCCTTGATTAGAGAGCCTTGTACTTTAAACATTGATTGCCAAGAGTTGAAAGTCCATACTGTCTCGAAAGAACATTATTAATCTTTCTTTTTTTTGCCTATTGAGCATGGTGTCCCACAGGGTTTGATATTATCCTCTTTCTTTTATTCACCTTCGTCCATTAAAAATGGAAGAACAGTTCAGTTTGTGAGTGAGGCTCTAGGAGAAATAAGCCAGCTTAGATCAAAATAGTGTAAATGCTTTGTAAGCTTCGTTTAGCATTAAGCTTCACTTTGTGCTAGCCGGGCGACTGCTTGTGGGACGTAAGCTGGCTTTAAAGAGACCAAAGAAACATGGCGGAAAGGTTATATGTAATTGCATTCGGTGACGACAACCATGTCTTTGAAGATACGATTTCTCCACTTAGGTGAACTAGATGGATGCAAGAGAGGGCAAATTTCTTCAAAGACTTGGATGAAATTGATTTTTGGACTCGCTTTCACCTTTCGAAGAGATCGACATAATTGGTGTTGAAGCAGATTGAAGGAAAACTAGAATTTACTTCTGACAAATATGTAGTGTAGCCTAGTTGTAACTACATAACGGACAGCTGAAAGCTTACACCTTCAATAAACAGTATTTTTCTTGGTATTTCTGTAATAGTAAAAAGATAACATTTGTAACTCAGGTTAAGGTTATGATAGGCTATAATCCATAACAATTATAGTATTTCAATTTTAAGTACAGTATGAATTTGAACACTATGAAATTCTAGCCATAATCCTGTTAACTTGATGTTAAGTAGTTAATGACTTCCAAAATGGCATGGTGTGTGGTATGTGGGGAGGGGGGGGAGAGAGAGAGATTTATGAATTTAATATGTCCATAAAGATTACAAAAAAAAACACTTTGCACAGAACTTTGTGAGACTATTTTATTTCATTTACCAATGTTTATTTATTTATGTATGTCAAAATCAGTGTTATTGTTTTTATAGTGTAACACAAAATTAATAACGATTGTAAAATAATTTAATAGAATAAACAATAAACAAAAATGACAAATTCACTCCCTATCAGCACTCATAAGTACCATAAGATGGTGGTTCATAAAATAGTACAAACAACTTCAAAATACAGAGATAACTGTATCAAAGAACTGTGCAGAACGTTGATGTGTTTATTTTCTGGTGTTGCCAATATCAGCGGAAGACGCATGAAACCCGTTTAGCTAAGCTAGGCTGCTAGATTACTGCGAGGGAACTGTTGAAACGCATTTGCTGTAAGCTCTCTTAAATTTTGTGCTAACTTGGCAATTAACGCTGTACGAAATATTGGTGAAACTTGCCCTAAATTACCTTAAGAAAAATAAATTTCTATAATCTAACTCCGCACTGAGTGTTTGCTGAATTAAGGCCACACTGCACTGCACTGCACTGCACTGCACTGCATGACACCTCACTTAACAATGCAACACTTATTCTTCGCCCTATAACATACAAATCTTAGTTAATCTCTCGTTTATTTAATAATACATTAAATTAATTTCCTAAACTGTTGAAGGCTTTGAGGAAGGGGTTCAGAGGTTTATGCATTCCATTCTCTGCAGTCTTAAATTTATTTTGTGCCTGTGATCCTCGGTACTGATGTATGTAGGAATTCTTTTCCACCGATTAATTTCTTTCCAAGCTGGATGACCACTGTAAGCTCCATTTTCTTGTTCCTGAAAGTAAACTTGGCTGCCCTATGCTGAATCATTTCCACATTTTTACACTGCATAATTTTGTGCTGATCCCACCAAATTGTTCCATATTCCAGTATTTTGATAAAGTTACTTAAGAAATATTAGCCCTTGGTTGAAATTACTGCTGCTTCACAAATATCTACTCTTCTTTGATATTAAGTATGCGGTTTCTAAGAAGCAGGGGCGTGTAAGTTTCACAATTCATGAACAAGGTTTATTAGTCGTAGAAACACAGCAGCATTGCATTGCTTGTAGGAGAGATTTCAGTGACATATATTGCGAACTCACATCTCAGACTTTGTTAGGAGAATTGAACTGAAAATTATAGAAGAATGTTAGTTTAAAGTAATTAATGATAAAAAATAATAAAATTATAATTCAATTTACAAAGTTGTCGTTTGATTAAAAGCACCTCTGTAATGCAATAAATCTGCATATCTTTATCCCAAATTTTATTTAATTAATGTGCTATTTCTGTTTTTGCAGATGTACTTATGAAGGAATATGATGTGAATCGCAGTACTCGGCAAGAGAAAAATTTTGTTACCAGTCTTACAGGTAGTAAAGAATCATTGAAAGATGATGAAAAACATATGTTGGATGCAGTATTGAATGAACGATGTGATAATTCAGAAGACTCACCTCAGACTGCAGGTCAAATACACCAAAGAGAATTTGTTCAGTGTTTTCCCAAAAATACTGCCTCAAAAAGACCTAATGAAGAGACTTTTATAGTCAAGAACCAGAATGAAATTCTATGTTCCTCAGACATGGAACTGTTATTTGAGGCTCCAGAAAATTCTGTTATAGAACTTGTCAAGAACAGTGGAAGAACGGAAATGCCAGTGAATGTTGAGGACAATTTATCTAGAGAGTAAGTGTCAGAATAGGGAGAAGTAAACAATATGTCCCATTTTTCTATGATCGTATAAAAATTGAGTGCTTTTACGAACCTTTGTAGAGTCATTCCACGTCAACTTGCCACTCACGAAACATAAGTATTTTTTATCGACTTGAAACTTTTTTTTGACTGTTTCATGATGGTGGCTCATATTTTTTTTCTTTTTTCTATGATCTCACTCCTTTCAGAAATATTACCAATTATTTTTTCGGTAAAATCCTGCAGGCGCTAATGTGTGAACCTATCTTGTGCATCCACAGTTTTCTTAAGAAAAAATCAATTACATGTAAATCAAACCCAAAATAGATATACTTTCATGTGGTGTAAATATAAATTTTGTAAACTTTATTTAAGTATTTAAAATAAATTTTATTTTTTAAAATACAAATTTTCACAATTCACAGACACTTAAATTAAAAAAATATTTGTGTATTTCTACTAATGTATATATTTGCCAAATTTAGAAGTGGTTCGCAAAGAAATAAGATTTAAAAAAACAGATTGTTGATCAGACCCTGGGGCATCAATGACAATCGTCCAAACTCGTTAATGCCACAATCATATTGGATAGTGAGATTTAGAAAATTATTCTTTCGTACTTGAAGATGTAATTTAGAGACTGCTTATGAATAAGCTACCCTGCATCTTTTTGTGTTACTCATCAGAGAAAACATAGAATTAAAAATAGTACAATAAATTTCTATTCCAGTTGTACGAAACACAAAACAAATCCAATTTACCTTTTTGAGCTTAAACTCAAGCTCCCGTAACGAATGTGCCACAGGCCATGGACAATCTTCCCTTCCACTTCCATCACTCACAGACACATGCACGCACATGCTCCGTGTACTCATTGCACATTCAGGAGGCTAGAGCTGGTCTGACTTACTTGGGGCGGTGCCTTACTGGTGGAGATATCTGAAGGAGGGAAACCTCGCAGCTTGACGTGTAGGTTGGCACAGGATCTCATGCTGTAGCAGGGGAGGTAAACCGCCACCTCGTGGGTTATAGTATGCACAATTCTTTCAGAACATATTTCCATAGCAGTTGACTCACTTGACAATGTCAGTCAATCAATCAAAACTTTCCAAAGGCTGACCAGATCAGTGGAATGGTACAATTCAATGTGAATAATCTTAACAGTGTTTGTTTTATGAAAGCCATCTTTCCGGAAATAGTTCTTTCTTGCAAGTATTTTATGTTTGCAATCAAAATCACTTTGACTCAAAAATAGAATCATTGCATAAAACAAGGAAGAAAGTTAATTCACCGACGCTCGGAGAAATTAATAGAAACGTAGTACTAATACATTTATTTAAACATAAGTGACTTCCTTTTTTTTAACAATCTGCAATTCGTTTAGCGGTGCATCAAATATGCTAGTGGGAAACTACAGAAGTAAATTGAGTAGCGCTTATGCGATGAGCTAAAATGTGATAGGCATTCTTTTGAATGCTTTAATCAAACCTTATAGCACATGTATTTCTACGTGTTCATAGGTTATTTTGGACACTTATATTCTTATAAGGAAAGTGATGTTTAAGTACTCTCGTTTTCATATACTCAAATGTTCACAAGAATTAAATAAATTTATATTAGAAATGAATGGATGAGTAATTCCACTTTGGGTATCTTCACCCTTCATGACATTTGTACAATATACAATGGATGTTGGCCACTGCACACTTGCCTGCTAATTTAAGTAACTTAATACAGCATGCATCTTGTCACTAAAATAGACAGTTTAGTTTTTCTGTTTGATCTTTTGAAATGTTAATTGGTTGAAAAATTTTGAGGGCAAGAAAGTTCAGTGAAAAAACATTTTTGTCCTATTCATGCATCTTCATATCTACTTTTAATGCAAGAGACAATTTGAACTTCAGCTGTTAAATTTTGTTTTTCATCGTCAGTGTCGGGATGTTTGCTTTGACCAGAGGTTGCAGAGTTTTAAATAACTATGGACAAATTTTATTCTACCAACCCCTATAAATTCTTACATCTGGCGTAAAAAAGTGAAGTTTCATGAGTAGATTAGGCTAACATAATATAACAATATATTTTCTTGCAATATTTTCACTAGATGTTCTAATAACCCTTTCACTTTTTCTGTCAGTTAATTCTTTAATTCTTTCTTTTTACCATTTTTGCAATACATGGATGAATTCTATTTTGCAGGATTGAGTCACTTACAGAAGAACATATTGCAACAGCTCATCAAGAAAATAATAATGACTTCAGAATATCAGAGATATCAAGTTTTGAATGTCCTGATTGTGGTGAAGTTCTGAAAAGTTTTAATAGCTTTATTACACATATGAACTCCCATATAATTCAACAACGTGAGAATATTGATACTGTTCAATGTGAAAATTGCAGTGAGAAATTTGATGACAACAGATCACTCTCGCTCCACAAAAAAGAATGCAATTGCGAAAAAGAAAGTAACCTTGTGCCATTTCAAAAGAATCATCATCATATTTATAATGATAATGATAATGATAATCGTAATATTAATAATGAGATGTGTTCTTCAGTAAATTGCTTTGAAACAGATTCTTCTCTTTCTAACAAACAATTTACCTCAAGAGACAATCCAGAATTAGCTTTTTCTAGTCATTGCCAGGAAGTGTCCCTGAAGAAGTTTCCAGAACCATCAAGACATTACAATGATTTGTCTTCTTGTAGTCCAAAACAAAGACGGCAAGCGTACTCGGAGGAGTGTTCATCTTCAGAGACGCTAAAAAGTACAAGTAATTGGACTATGCAAAATTTAGGTGCTGCAGATGATGCATTTGATGTTTCTTGGTCGTCTGAAATAAAGTGTAGAGATAAAAGGGAAGGGCGAAATTTAGGATCAGTTAGTACTTTATCATTACGTTTATTTCGATTTCGCAGGCCAAGAGTTGTAGTGAAACGTGCAAATGTTCCAGTTCGAAGTCAAAGTGTCATTAAAACATTAAATTCACGTTTGGGAGATTCTGTTTCAAATAACATGATAAATACAAAGAGTGTTTGTCAGGTTGAAAACCCTGGAAATTTGAAACAGTTGAGCACAGAATCAGTAACAAATAGAGTTAACAAAATTCCCAAGCCTGATTCAAAAGTCGTGAGTTGTTCGAATATTGTTCAACTCTGTGGGAAACCCAAGCATTCAGAAAAAGAATGGCATTTTGCAAGACAACAGAAGTCAACTGATGCTGATAGATGTTATTCACAGGCAAATTTAACACCTGGTCACAGTGAACCTCAAAATGTAGAATCTCTGATTTGTGACACACCATTTTCCTTCTCAGCCAAAGTGTCTGAAAAAAATAAAAAATCAGATGAACATGTAAATGCAAGTAGTAAATTTCCAACTGAGGATACAAAAGTTCGATCAAATCTTAAAATAAAAATAAAGCCTGTTGTTGTGTTAGATCGTTTACGTTCATTAAATTTTAATTTAAACCAGTCTTCTCAAGAAAACCCAAGTAAAAGTGTGCAGGGTGTTAGTGTGCAAAAGAATATTTCTAAAGGGATGAATATGTCTATTGGGTCAAGTGTTTTTGAGAAATGTGAAGCCCCAAGTGTTGAAACAAATTCTAAGAAATTAGAAACTACAATAGGTAATCAGTCTGCTAGACAACATGATCCTTGCCATAATGCAATTAACCATTGTGAAAATTCTCTAGCTGATTTAGAGAAAAGGTATGGGATAAAAAAGTGCTATGTGAAACTGAAACGGATTTCGGTAGAACCTTGTGATTTAAGAAAAATTGTGAAGCGTAATAGAGATGAGTCAGGATGTGAAATGAAAACTTGTGGAAAAATAAAACTTCGTCGTATGAGTTCCAAAGTGTGGACTGTGAGTTCATGTACTTCAGCATTAGAAAACACAGAAGTTGCAGAGTACACGGAAGACGGAATGAAATCTTCAAATTGGCTTTGTGTAGCAGAAGATACTGAACAGTATTGTAGTGATCAAGAAGTGCATAATGAAATTTATGGTCAAAGATCAAAAAAGTGTGTTGGTTCAAAAGACCCCTCCATCTGTTTAAGTGAATCAGCTGAAGAAACTCTGAACTACATCCGAAGAGGAAAACATATGAAGCATTACAGATCTGAATGCACTTATTGCCAGAAAATATTTTTTGATGAAAAGGATCTAGCACAACATTTAGAAACACATTTATCGGGGTATAAGTGTCCTAATTGTTCTGCCAGATTCCATTTTGTAATGGAATTACATGCACATGAAGCTGGATGTTCTCTTGCAAGCTTGCTAGATTGCCATAAGGCCAAGTCCCTTATAAAGCCCTGCCAAGTGATTTTGTGACGAACTCACCACAAGAATTAATTACTAGTATTTTCGTATAATCTTTATCATAATTGCTTTTCACGTGATTTTTCAACTTTTTGCAATAATGAATAATATAAATCATTTTATATTTATACCTGAGGTTACACATTAAGAGAAGGTAGTTGCAATCTTGTAACTGGTGTAACATTCATAGAGTGTATGTTTTGAATATATACTTGTAAATGATTTACTTCATGAGTTATATGTGAATTAATACCTGAATATTTTATTGAAGAAATTTAAGAAAGTGATATATTTTCACAAAGTGAATTTTCTCCTTTTTTTTAATACCAAAGATTAGGTATTCTCATGAGCTTGTGCAAAACTGTAATATTCCTTGTTTATTTTTTAAAGTTTCAATGTATATGTATTTAGATGCCATACATGACATTCAGTATTACAAAGACTGAAGTATTATATACAAATCATTTATAAGATATGTGTTCATTGGGATGATGTTACTTACATTATATCATATAAAAATTGTAGTTTATCAGAAATTATGTTTATATTGTTGTGTATATTCAGTTAATACAGTCACAAGTGTAATTAATTTTCTTATTATCATTTGACCTCTTTCTTGTCTATAACTTTCCAAAACATCAGCGATTCCATACCCAAATTTATAGGTCCTTGTTTCCAAGATAAAAATAGTAGCTAGGCCTCTATCCCTCATTGGCACCCCTCTCAATCTCTCCTGCCCCTGAAACGGTACATGCACCCCCAACGCCGCCTTCCTCAAAGGTTACAGTTGCAAGGATTGCTGCAGGAAATATGGTTCGTTTAATTTAAAATCACAAGTCTGAAAATCTAATTTTATAATTAAATTTATCAAATATTAACAGATTGGAACCTCATTGTATTCCTTTAATGATTTCTCCATCAATAGTGAGAATAATATAGTTCCATTTAAAAAATCAATGATTAAATTTTTCAAAAACTAAATGTATTCCCAAATTTCTTGCCTCATGAATCTGCATTATTGATTGAAAACTGCATTTCGACATCGTAAACCTTTTGTGTAGTGTGGTGTAGAGACTGGCCTGGCCCCCTTTATGCAATATCAGTTTTCTAAATAAGGTTAATGACATTAATGGCTATTTATGGATTGCTTGTGTTAAGGCTGGCAATCTAAACCATGAAGGTTGAGGGTGATATCCACACTGACATGTTGACATCAGAGAAGCGTATCTTTAGTGCTAGAACGCATGCCCATTTACGCTGGGCGTCATCCAAGGAATGATGGTGCTCAGGGGCGTAGCAATCGGTAAACTGCACAGGGACCCCAAATAAGGTCTCGTCTACCCTCATTGAAGGGTTCCAGTTGAAAAATTCTGAAACTAGTTGATACTGAAAAATATTGCAAATAATACATTGAAAATTAAAGATTATTCCCTATTAACGCAATTGCGTCTGAGAATTATTTCGAAAACAATAAAAGATATAGAGATAGTGGTTACGTGAGGAGGAATTTACAGCGCTTACACCGTGTGTTTAATGTTTCCGCTCTTGACAGTCAATTAACACAGTCCCGCAGCTTTGTACTTCTTCCCCATACTGAAAATGACTACTGACAGATGCGGCATTACGTGTGTCTCAAGTGGTGAGAAAGGTGGCAGCGCCCTAATAGTATTAAAACTAGGTAGCTGGTGAAACCTAGTGCAAAAAAATGGCTTAATTCCATTACATTCAAAACCTAATCCATATATTGTTCAACTCGTAATATTTACATTTATTAATGAAAACTAAAATATATGAAAGTGTGGAAAGAAGTTTCATGGAATTTCTCCCAAGGTCGACACGGCGAGATTTGATACTTCGTTATTGCAAGATTCTTGTATGTTTCATGGGTTTAACATTAACTAAAATGTGGAAATTATATTAAGATTTGGGCTTTGTGCATATGGAATAGGTATTAACACACCTAGAAATGTAATGAGTGTTATTAATGCCGATGCCAAAAGTTAAAAATCGAGGCGGAGAGTAGCGGAGCCGAGATTTTTAATTTGGACGAGGCAGTAATAACACTAACATTACGTGGTAAGTTCAGCGTTTTATCGGTCACCATAATATCTCAATTTTGTTTTGAGAAAATTTACATTACTGCGATAGGAAACACATGAACTGTTGTTGCGGCACGACAATCGATATTGTTGGATATTGCTTGCGATATATCTATTTTAACAATGAACTTGAATACCGTGGCTCGAGAAGGACGGACGCTGAAAATTCGTCTGTACCTCAAGAATTTACCAAATATTTATTTTTCAAACTGCACAATTAATAGCGTTATAATTAACAATTAACGTCCCCCAAAATAATGCGTTTCTTTGATTACTATTTGTCTTGTAAATTATCAAGTTATTTTTTCGTAATAATGTTGGCTTGCGATGAATGAATGGTTGTTTATGTAAGTTACCAAGGATGTTAAAACCTGTTGCAAAGGATTTTAAATTTCTTAACCTACACGTAGGTACAAGTGCACTTAACAAACTTATAGGGCTGCATGTTAACAAAAGGTTACAGACGCATGTGACCGATAAAGATAATGGCGTTGTACAAAAAACTAGTGTTAAAACATCTCGCTTTTAGTAGCTACTTTCTCACCTTTAGTAATAGTTATGTAATACTATTTATACCACAGTTTCCGAATTAACACATCTCAATCATTTTTTTGTAAAACTCATTACAAATCGTAGAATGTTTGGTGCAAAAACTAAATATTTTCAAGCATATCAGCACATTTGACAACTTTCAGAAATCAGTATCAACAATAAGACGTAATTCGCAGAAAGTAGCTTCCGAATCATTGTTGCATTCTAATCTGATATTCCCTGCAGGCTAGCAATTTTTATTTCAAATAGGTTTTAAATAATTTCTAAACGATTAATTTGCAAATGAATAACAAAAGTTAGAACGTAAATTCAGAGCGGGCGATAATGTTTGTCGTCAAATTACATAAAAAATACTCATATTTTCAAACAATTCAACATGACTTAAATTGCATTTTTTTAAAAGGACACATGGATATACGCTTGTAGTTGTAAGAACATGCCAATTTTTTTTTTTTAATTTTCGAAAAATCAGACATTTTAACGAACATGAGACCTGCAAAATTCTATTAGTGTCCCTTACGAAGGTCTAAATTCAATAAAAAAAAAATTGTGCCTTCTTAAGAAAAAAATGGGTTAAAATAAAAATTGCTTCTTTCACACAAAATTTCGCAAAAAATACTCATGTTTTTGAAAAATTCAACACGACATTTTTAGTGGTTTTTATAAAAACATTTCATTAAGAAAAAACTGTTTATCTTCATAATTGTAGGAAGACGCCGAAAACATTTTGATTTTTTCAATTTTCGAAAGATCAGGGTTTTCAACCAACAAGAGATCTGTACCATTCTCTTAAACGCCCTTCCCTCGTCTAACATCAAAATTGAATCAGAAACAATGGAAGCCGTTTTGAGAAAAATCATTTGAACCAAATTTTTAAAATGCCTATATTTCACGAAAAATTACGAGAAAAAGACTCAACGATTTCGGAAAGTTGTACATGACCTTATTTCAAAATCTTTCTTTAAGGAACAGATTTCATTAAGGAAAAAACGTATGTCTTTGTTGTTAGTTGTAGGACACAGAAAAAATTTTGAATTTTTACAATTTTCGAAATATCAGGGTTTGTAACCAACACGAGACCTGCACCATTCTGTTAAACGTCCTTCACACTACCCAACAACAAAATTTAATCAAAAACGACGGAGCCCCTTTTTTATGTCCTAGGGGATTTGTGTTAAGTATCTCCTGGAATTAAAATATCGGTTTTAAATTAAAGGGACCGCAATCGATCGGGAAATATCGTTTTTGGAGAAAATCTGCAGTCAATGTTTCAGCAATTCTCCGCTAGTTTCTTTGAGAGATGAAATGCCATTCTTGGACGAACACTAAAGGACAAAAACTGTAGTGAAGTTATTACTTTCTCGCCTTACGAATTCTTTGTAAGAAGAAAAGTTATGTAAACGTGTGACAGAAAAAAGCGAATTTTGAGTAGAAAAATTAATAGGCGGGCAGTAATAACGAAAAAGTGAATAAATCCTGTTGCTAAATTTCGAAAAGAACTAGTGGTGCTAAAACAATAGCTCCATTAAAAATTACTCCAAAGTTTTTTATTAAATTTTGTGGTTTGATAGCACGAAGAAAATTTATGCGAATGGTGTAGGTCTCATTTTCGTTAAAAAAAAAAACAACTATTTTTTCGAATATCACACAAATTAAAACTTTCTACATTCTAATTTCTATCCAGCAAAATTTATATTTTTATCATATCCATCAAATTTCAGCAGATATCAAAGGTAAGATTTTCTAGGAGCGAGGATCTTTCCATTGCTCCCAGTACACCAAGGCAAGTGTAAGAAATCTTGTGAAGAACTTGTGGCTTGGATTTAGATTGATTAAATTATATATATATATATATATATATATATATATATATATATATATATATATATATATAAATGTATGTGACGTATGGGGGAGAGTAAAGGTTAAAGCTAAATAAATAAATAAATAAAAATAAAATTTAAAAAGGCGCAAGATTAGCAACTCGTGAAAAACTAGACATTTTCATTCCCAAGTTATAGAAAATTTACTTGCAACGGTAAACGAACTGCAGATTTTATTTTTTGCATTGCTAACAAAATAGTAACTCGCCCTTACCTCTACTCCTACCACTACAAGTAAAAGATCAACAAAACGTGCGCATAGTGGAGCTACATTTATGTCCACAAGCAAAATAATGGGCCGTCTCAGCATTTGCTCAATATATCAGGGAAACTGGTCAAGAGCCTGATCGAAATGCCATTGGCCCGAAACCTGAAGCATATTATTTGTTACAAGCACGTTAAGTCTTTAAAAAAAGTATACAATACAAATGTTAATTAATTAATTATATATTACTGTTTTGTTAAAATAAACATTATTTTTCTTTTTGATGATCAGTGTAGTATCTAATTGCATAAAAACAGTAATTTTTAAATAATATCTAAATGATTAATGTGTAAATGTATAACAAAAGGTGTAATGTAAGAAACGAATATATAAATATTACATAATATACAAATTCTGACTTACGAAGCATCCCCCCGTATGAAATCGTTCATGAAGCACAGTAAAATCGCAGCGGGCATTTAATTTGGTCGCCAAATTACACAAATAATAATCATATTTTCTGTTTTTGATAAACACATTTCATTAAGAAAAAAGTATTTTCACAATTGTACTTATAAAAAAACGCAGCAAACGAAGTACAGAATTAGACCGAGAATTATTTGTCGCAAAATTACATAAAATACTAATATTTTCGAAAAACTCAACATGACCGTATTTGAAGATCTGTTTTTTATGAACACATTTCATAAGAAAAGATGTAACTTCAATTTGTAGTTGTAAGAAAATCCCGATTTTTTTTTTAAATTTTCGCAATTTCATGAACATCAAACCTGCACCATTCTTTTAAGCGTCCTCGATGCCAAGTTCCCAATTTAATAACACACGTGCGGTTTTTAAGAAAGAAATGTTTAAAGAAAACTAGTGGTGCTGCAGAATGGTACAGTCTTTCCCGTATTTGTTTTCTATTTCCTTTGGTGTCGGTTATCTTTTCGGACTTGCCGCGTTCTCTTGACAGCTACCATCTATCGCCGCCCAAAGTGTATTTTTTTTTAAATTTTCTTTTTCCTAATAGTAGAACTGAAATATTATTTTAAAAACATTAAAAAAACCGTAAAAGGTCGTCCTAAATGGCAATTGTCTTTGAAAACTTGGAACTAAAAGGGGTGTCTAAGAAAATGGCACTTAAGCCTTACAGTAAAATTGAAATTTGAAGAACTTTCTCACACAAAATTTTGCAGTTTTGGAATAACTTTACAAAACCGTTTATAAATTGCTGTAAATGCGCGTATTAACGGTGTGAGAGCCGGTCCGGAAGGCAGTAGTGCCGTAGCGATCTCGGACCGAAGGACCGCGGGTTCGAGTCCCGCCTCGGGCAAGGTTGTATTGTGTTCGTCCTTTCACCCCCTATCAACATATCGTGTCGTCCTCATAGTTACCATACCGTTATATGCAATAGTGGTCGCTAATGACCTAGAAGTTGATGCGACCTTAAAGAAAGAAAGAAAAAAAAAAACGGCGTGAGAGAACTTTCAAAGTTACATTTGTGTAATTTTCGAAAAAACAAAAAATACCCCAAAGTAAACTTCGCGTCATAATAAAGAGTGCAATATGCACTATCTTTTCGAAAAGTTTGAAGAAAAAATTTTGGGTCGTTTTTGAGATAATGGCATTTGAGCGCTTCTGAAAATGCGAAATTTTGAGCTAGTTTTGACGGAAACCGTAGAGTTTTCGAGAAACTTTATATGACATTATTTAATACACATATACTCATATAATAATGTGAACGAATTGCCGCTAATGTAAATATTAACGACGTGAGGGACGGAGAGACGAGTCAAAAGTATTACACTTTTGTAATTTTTGAAAAACCAAAAGAGTAGAGCTATATGAGGTTAATGTCATCTTACGGGACACATTTAGCATAATCCCTACAAAAGTTTAGAGAATTAATGTGGAGCCATTGTGGTTTTTGTATTTTTTAAAAATTGCACAAATCGTACACAATGTTGTTCGAAAACTACTAAAATTTTCAAACATATGTACATGACCTTAATGAAAGAACAAATTATGGACAACAAATTTTATTTGAAGGAAAAATCTCTATCTTTAATTTTGTAGCTATACGAAGACCCCGAAAAAATTCAAATTTTGAAATTTTCGAAATTTTAGGTAACCGTAAATATCAGACCGATGTCACCTTCATAAGTGTATTTTATTCTATTCTTACGAGAAATTTAAAGAATAAATTTTGGGAGGCGTTTTTGAGAAAATCTTGTTTTTGTAATTTTTTTAAAACTACACATATTGCACGCAAAATTCCGCGAAAACTACTAAAGTTAAAAAAAATGTATGTGGCCTTAACGAAAGAACGCACTATGAAGAACAAATTTTTTTGGAAGGAAAAATCTCTATCTTTAATTTTGTAGTAAAAGGAACACACCGAAATAATCATACATATGAAATTTTTGAAAATTCAGAGTTAACCGTGAAAATTGAACCTACGCCACATTTAGAAGTGTATTTTTACAAGAAATTTACGGAAATAATTTGGAGACATTTGGAGAAAATTTTGAATACGTGCGAGGGCTTGATTTAAACTAACTCCAAACTTTCAAGAATGTTTTTCAAAATCTCAAAGTTTCGACTCTAGTCAAATAGACGGAGAGACAGACAGACGGACGGACGGACAGACGTTTTAAAAAATAACACTTGTGCGATATCTGGGGATCCCAAAACGAGTATTTCAGTTGAAATCTTGAAATCTATTTCCCGCATTATTACATAACTTTCCCTATACTACGTATATTACTCTAATATACGTACGTATACGGGAAAGTAAAAATTGCCCGTTTGAAAAATTGAACAGGACCTTATTTAAAGATGTGTTATTAATGAACACATTTCACTAAGAAAAAATATTCTCTTCATAATTCTAATTGTAAGAGGACGCCGAAAAAAAGATTTGATTTTTTAACTGTCGAAAAATCAGTTTCCAACCAACACGAGACACCATTCTCTTAAACCTCCTTCAGACTATCCACTAACAAAATGTCATCAAACACAATGAAGCCATTTTCGAGGAAAAATTTGTTTACATAAAAATTAAAATTTTTCTCTATTTAATGCAAAATAGCACGAAAAATACTAAAATTTTTGAAAAATTGTACTTGAACTTATTTCAAAATCTATCTCTAAGGAACCGATTTTAACCTCTATCTTTAATATTTTAGTCGTAGGAAGGCGCCGAAAAAAATTGATTTTATTCAATTTTCGAAAAATCAGATTTTAGAACGAAGATGAGACCTACTCCATTCTTTTAAACGATCTGTAGAATCTAACGTTTAGACTACCTAACAACAAAGCTAGTCAAAATCAATGGCGTCATTTTGTTTTAAATTTTGAAAATGTCTCAAGGGGTTTTCAAAATTAAAAATATCGATTTCAACTTTCAAAATTAAACTATCGATTTCAAATTGTAGGGACCACGATATCAGCCAGATCGATGGGGGAATATCAATTTTGGAGAAATTTCACAGAACAGTTTAGTCGCCAGCGTTGTTCAGACGGGCAGACAGACGTTTTGCTGTCAATGGACTTTTCGTCATCAAGGACCCACAAAACTTGGATTCTGGCTATGCCACGTGTTAGGGTATTTTTTTCTAAATTTAGTAACTGGTTTTATCCACTTTTTCGTTACCAGAGCCCTATAATGAAAGTTTTTCTGGCGAAAATTCGCCTTTTTTTCGCGCAGAATTACATATAACAAAATCCTTTAACTCGTGGTGTATCCAGAATCCATGTTTTGTTGGTTCTTGATACCGAAAATTCGATTGACGGCAAAACGTCCGTCCGTCTGTGGTCAACTCCGACGCCTAAACCGTTGAGCCGATTTTCTTCAAAATTGGAATTCCTTAATCGATCTGAATGATCTTGTGAGTTTGGAAGTTTCAAACCGATATTTTGATTTTTGAGGGTACTTCTCAGGATAAAAGCCTCAAAAACATTTTCGAACTTTTCTCAAAAACGGTCCCAAATTTTTTGTTTATATTTTGTTATTGAATAGAGCGAAGGACGTAACCCTCGTACCATATCTGCAATTTACAATCAAGAACTACATCCGGGATCTTTTTCGACCTCAAGCTTTACTAACAATTGGAAGTGGTAAACACGAACTTGTACGGCCATATACTGAGTGTAAAATTTGTTATTATTTAAGTATATATTTTAAAGTGATTTTCAATAACATAATAAATATTAATTATTTGTCTTCAATATTTCATATAAAGATTAACCTCTACCGAATATAACCTCCATTGTTGATACATAATGCTTCAGAAATATGTGTAATAGTTTGTGAAAGTTATTTCGAGATAAATATTGACTGTAGAAGTCACAGTGTTGGAAGTTCATTAAAAGATATTTCAAATGAGAGTGGGATAATAAGCAATATCTTAGGTCAAACCAGTCTCGTGTAACGAAAAAAATAACAAGTCTCTAATAAAATGAGGAAAATATGAGAAAATAGTTTGGTAACACCTTAATAATTGCACGAAGACATATCTAGAAGACTGAAATGATCCTGCAAGTATTCAGGAAAATATTAACATATTAATGACGTGGTCCAAAAATACCCCAGATATGGTACGAGGGGAAGTGTAAATATCTCATTTTTGTCATCATCGCCGATTTTTCAAAAATCGCAAAAATTAATTTTAAAACTACGTAAGATAGAATTTTTTACTTCAATGTATGTTGTACAAAATTAGTTCTTTAAAAAAGGTCAGGGACCTACAAGTTCTTGAGAAAATGAGTAGTTTTTGCGAAATTAGCGCTTGAAATTATTGCATTATTCTCTCTCAATAAATGCTCCAAATTGTTTGTTTAAATTTTCTTCACTATTTTAATAAGGGCGGTAAAAAATATGGTGCTAGTCACATTTGTGGGTGTAGCTCCATTTTTACTTTCTCGCCCTTAAGAAGGAACTTCTTAAGAAGAGAAAGTTATTTAATGCTGTGAAAAAATCGGCAAATTTTCGGGAGAAAAATTCTTATTACAGGGCTGTGGTATCGAAAAAGTGGATAAGTTGCTACAGTGCTAAATTTAGAAAAGAAATAATCTAACACATGGTGTCGTCATAATCTCTGTCTGTCTGTAAACAACGCTATCGCCTAAATCGTTCAGCTGATTTTCTCCAAAATTTATATACCCCAAATGATCTGGCTGATGGCCCTTTTAATTTGAAATCGATATTTTAATTTTGGAGGGTACTTTACATGAAGCCCCTAATACATTTTCGAAATTGAAAAAAAATGGCGCCATAAATTCTGATTAGATTGGGTTGTTGGATAGTCTGAATGGCGTAAGTCTCATGTTGGTTAAAAATTCTGATTTTTCGAAAACTGCAAAAATTCAAATTTTTTTCGACGTCTTCCTACAACATAAATATTAAAGATAGATTTTTATCCTTAATACAATCTGTTCCTTAAAAATAGAATTTGAAATAAGGTCACGTACATTTTTTCGAAAAATTGAGTATTTTTCGCATGATTTTGAGTCAAATATTGATAATTTTTAATTTGGGTTTAAACAATTTTTCTCAAAAACGACTCCATCTTTTTTGATGAAATATTGTTGGTGAATAGTCTGAAGAATGTTTAAGAAAACGGTGCATGTTGGTTGAGAACCCTAAGTTTTCAAATATTGAAAAACATTAACTTTTTTCGACGTCTTCCTACAACTAAAATTATGAAGATATACTTTTTTCTTAATGAAACATGTTTTAAAAAACAGATTTTCAAATAAGGTCATGTTAAATTTTTAGAAATTATGAGTATTTTTGCAGTAATTGGGCAACAAAATTAGTCGCCCAGTCTGAAAATCCTACTCATTCTTGATCGTGATTTTGGAGGCGTTTTGAAGCAGTTGGATGCTACATAAGTTAAAATTTATATATTACTTCATATTTTATTTCAATATTATTATTTATATTATATTTATATTACTTCATTTTACATTGTGCCCTTTAATTTTGTTGAATGTGAAAAGAATAGATGAGCTGGCATTGTTGTAACGCCGCACAGATACCAAAAGGCAATAATGACGGCTACTTTTTATTCGCGGTAATAAAAACGAATCCTTTTATATATTTGTAGAATATTACAATACCTTAGTGTTTAATAAGCGTTACGAATGGCGAGAAAGTACGTGCTGTTTTAGAACCACTAGTTACGAAAGTACCAAAAGATCGTAAACAATTACAAAACTTCAAAATTGAAGATTGCGATTTTTGTTTTAAAGAAAGTCTATTGTAAAAAATCAACTCTTTGAAAAAAGCTCATGTACACTTTTTTGAAATGAAGTGATTTCGCTTAACATATGAAGTTAATATTAATATTTCTATAAATCTGAAATTTATGCTATTTCTAAAAATATTTTCTGAAAACCCGCACGAAATATTTTCATGAAAGTTTCTTCTCGTACGTAACAGCGTATGATAAACAAATAAATTTAAAAAGTGGTGGTGTTAAAAAGTAGTAGTAATGGCACAGACGTTCTCTCTGCAATTTTCTAATCTCTCTAGTCTGGACTAGCCTTCCGGTAGGCCTTTTTCTCTCTTAACGGCTGCCTTCGTTTGTCGTCCGATGAACATTTTCCCCACATTTTCTCAGTTCCGGAATGCATGAAGAAAACATGACCTAGAGACATGCCATATTTAGTCTTTTAAAATTCTTTGGAACAAATGGTAACTAATAAATTAAATATCATTGTTAAAAACAACATTATTTTACATTTTGGTGTTCAGTATAATCTCTTAATTGTATAGAAACTGTTGTCTTGTAGAAAACGTTTTAATTGGCACTTCATCTTATGTATCGTTTTTTATCGTTTAATATCATAAGGCATTGCGTTGTTCAATAATGTGTATGTATTAAATGTGATTCATTTTTATAATAAGGCGTTGATAGTGACTCCTGATGAATATGATTACTACGACGAATGTTACATTTATAAACTCTGTATTGGCGGAAAATTTGTTTCTACTCTTGAGTAAGACATCTTTGAGGAAAAACCCTAATTCGTAAATCAGGAGACAGTTGTAGAATTCCTAGCTTAATAAAGAGAGGCTTATAAGAATCACATGGGTAGAATGTGCTTATTATTCGTGCAATCATTTTGTGTAATCTAAACGTCTGGGAGCTAGAATGTCGTTCCCCAGAATATGCCATATCTCAGGTGGGAGTGAACGTTCGTGAAATATATGCAACGATTAGTACGAAGGCTGACTGAATTTGAAAGAATTTTGGGCGCGTAGAACCATGGCTTTAACTGTGTGTTCAGTTCATTAAAATGGACATTCCATTTGAGGTTTGACGGAATTAAGATACTCAGACACTTTGACACCTTAATATCAGTCAGTTTCCCATTGGTCATTTTCAATGGAGTATACAATTGTTTATTTGAATTGGAAAACTGCATTGAAACTATTAATTTTGCAAAACTCTAACTACTATTTTAAATTACTATTAATTAGTTACCAAAAAATAAATTTAAAACATCTGATATTGCACTATTTACTGTTTATTGCAAAGGTTATTCGTATCATCAGAAAATAAACAACTATTTTTCCAGTTGAAATCGTCGAGAACACATCGTTTGCATGTAGAAGAGAATAGGGTAGTTGGGAATGAATCGGAAAGGTGAGTAAATAATTATCCCTTCATTCCAGAACGTTATTTCTGTTCTCTGATATCGTTGTTTAAGGTAAAAGCATAACAAATCTAGAACAATATCACGAATTCCATACGAAGGTAATTTTGAAAGTAACGTGTAATGATCAATGACATCAACTATCTTTGAAATATCTAAAAACATTCCAAAAGTGGTCTCCGGGGTCCGGTGCAATCGCTTGCAAAAGTAGCGGGGCTAATTAAGGAGCTGCAGCGAATAACAGCCGCAACTTCCAACTTTATTTACTTATATATACAATTTTCATGAATCAGGTATACCCGTTTACTTATGGCAGGAAGTATTATCTGTGGACAGATTTTTAAGATCCGAAATAATTTACCCTTCTCTTTTACTACATGCAGTTGAATTATAACTAAAAGTAGCAATGTGTGTTACTGAGATTTAATAGCATGAAATATTGTCTTCCGCTTAACAGATTATTTGCATCGTTAAAAAAACTACAGATACGATGTCATGTTTCCGCTAAAAAATAATAAAACTTCCCTCGTGTATAGTAAAATGAGATCTTAAGAAAGGTAGGGACTTACATTTACTGTCCGGAAGCAAAACTAGGAATTATCCCAACATTTGCTTAATGGATGAAAGGAAACTGTTCTTTTGGATTCTAGCAATACCTGTGGTTTACGCATTTAGTTATCAGCCTCGAACTGAAGCAGTAGCTGTTCATGTTAAGCTTTTTGGCGGTCCAGATTATTAGGCGAAATGCGTCTTCGTGCGCGGAGGCCGTCATTTCACTCCGCTATCGCAGCCGGCGCGGGGCCGCGACGGCCTGCCTTTCCGGAAGGTGCAGCTTTGGCTTATCCTAAGTGGCGAATTAGCGTAAAGGGTGGCGTTTAGCATCATCGCGCCCATTAACCCCGTTGCGCTCGGGGTATCGCCGGCGACTATCGCGCCGCGCCGGGCGCGAGCCGGGCCTTCCCGCCGCCGCGCCGCGTCGATCAGCAGCTCGCGTGGGGCGCCGTGATAGCGCTCCGCTCCTGTCGCGCGAATATCTGCCGTGGCCCTCATTTGCGCGCGGATATAAGGGACGGAGAGCGACTGTCAGGTGGCGGTTCCGGCGAGCAGTGGATGGAGAAGGAGGCGGCCACGCGCAGCTCAAAAGGTACCGAGGCAAGTGCTCGAGAGGGCGAGCCCACGTGCCCTGGAATGGGCGCTAAAGGGGGAAATCGTTTGAAGGGGGTCCACGGAGTCGGCGAGTACCGAACGCCTGCCCGCCCGATCTCGAGTAGCCGACCAGGAGAGGTGGCTCAGTGCATCACTGCTGTCGCTGTTGTGCTTCTGATCGTTAGGTCTATGGGCTACACTCCCTACGATGGCGGGATTTTCGACACAACTTGTCAGCCAGGTCGAATTCACTCGCTGTCTGGAGGAGAATTCTAGCGGCCGGCTGCTCTGATCGGTAGTTTGCCGTGCTTTCTCCGATCAACACCAGGCAAATGCTTCAGCAGTTCCCTAACAAACAGGCCACGGACCGCGCGCAGTCTCACTTTCCTCTTCTTTATCTTACCTTCACCCCTTACACACACTTACACTAACACTAACATGCACTACACTACCGCACATATCGGGAGACCGGTCGGGACCTTAGAATTTGCCCCAGCTGGGTCGGTAGAATGCTGATCGAAGATATCTGGTTGGGAGAAAAACCGCTATCCGACGTTAGTTTGGCGCCGGATTTCGCCATTCAGCAGGGGATGTGCACCACCACCTCCCGATAAAAACATGCACAACACATATGGAGCTAATGCAGTTGACAGTAGTTGACGTGCCCGGAATCACTAACAGCCAGCCAACCAACCGTCAATCGAGTACCCGAAGTGCTCGGTGAATGTTCACATTCAGAAGGCAGACACGTTGTGGGTGGGGCGAGCAACAAATGTTTGGCGCTCGACAAAAAGCAGGCGACCCAACCACACTACTCGGGATTCGGGGAGAGGTCGCTCGGTACTCGCCGAATGTTTGGAGCAGACTAGGCATACGTGACAGTTTTGTGCGATTGGCCAACCACGACCGACTGAGTCACAATCCGGCGTATGAGCGTATCCGTGACTTATTTAGGGGCAAGGGCGAGAAACTGATTCTCTTTGGGGATCGGAAGCCGGCTATGTTGGCCCATGAGTTTATAAAACATTCCGGACAAATTTTAATTGTTAATTATGACAACTTGAAATACATTAAACCGCAGTTTGCATCCAAATATCGGATTAATCTTCAGCCACCATTAAAGATGGCGGATGAGTCACGCTTGACCCCATTATCTACGTAACTCTTGGTGAAATATTTTCTTTGTGTTCTTTAATAATTGTACAGACACTCTTCTCTGCTGTTCAACATGGTGTCGCCACGCGTTCGGTATCTGTGACAGCTGATGTTCTCTGAGGACAACAGTGTAGTCACACGCAAATAGGTCAGTCGTAACATCTCAGTCTAATTCCTTTCGCACTCGCTCACCATCTCGCAAATTGATGGGGGAAAGAAGACGGAGAGTTATAATGGAAGTTCTCCTATGCCTGGCGAGACCAACTCCACTTTCGTGTTTTATACTTTGTGATACGCCAATAAATGTTAAATATCCGTGATTAGTAATATATATGGTAGTGCAACTAAAAAAGGAAAATATGCGAAATAGTGTAACGAAATGTGTAAGTGTAAAACAAAAAGTGTAATGTGGAAAATATGTTTACAGCAAAAGAAATAAACAGAAATCATATAAAGCGTTACAAGCGACAAACATTGTCAAAGGCTTAATTTTGAAGAACACTCATTTCTTAATTAAATAATGGGAGATGCAGTTAATGTACATTTCACAAAATAAAAAAAATATAGGTATTGCAACAAAAAATGACTTCTCAATTCACAAATTCACGATCCTGACTCTATTAACATCATTCCACGTTTGCGCCGTGTGTGGGCGCGCATAGGCGCTCGGCGTTTGCACATTTGGGTTCGTAGGCTTCCGTGGCCGGAGTCAATGCATTCTTGGCTATCCGGGATGAGCCGCGTCTCGGTCAATTGTGCTGACGTTTCGGCCATCTTGCTGTGGCCTTCTTCAGAGCTATACTGTACTATACAGCTATGACACTGAGACGCGGCTCATCCCGGATAGCCAAGAATGCGTATGCACATTTCATTTCGACTGATGCTGTCGATGAGCGACTTCGTAAGAGTTAGGCGAACGGCAACGCTGATCCGTGGCGATGGCAAAGTAAACAAATCCTCGGAAGTTCATTGCTTCAGAGCAGGTCACATGATGTACCATCGCAAGTGGTGAGGGAACTGTCAGAGCCGCATACAGGCTGACGGAACTGTAACTTTTGGGCTTCTTTTCGCGGATGAGGGGTAAATATTCGTGTGCAACAAAAAAATGCAAATACGGCCCAAATATGAAAAAATATGCAACTATGGTGATATATGCGAAAATATGCTAAATAAAAATAGCTTAAATTGATTAAAAATAACCCAAAACGTATACAATTTGTTTGGGATGTTTTAGTTAACTGAAAGATATGGAAATGCATGTAAATCACAGCCCAAGTTATTATAGTCAGATACACACGTTATTAATAGTGAAAAAAAATGAAACATGCATTATGCAATTTTTGCACAAATATTAGCAATTTACTAATTTTTTGTTTTATTACCTTTTGCATTATTTAAAAATTAACAAAGTTTACAATTTTTTCGTCAGTCAGGGTGTCATTGGAGGATAGTCAAAGGCGCCCACAGGTCTGACTTTCCCTCATGAAGACTAGAAAAACTTAATTTTCATATTTCCGCAATTCATTCCGCAAGAGATTTTCAGAATCGGCGCACTGTGCCGGAAACGTGAAGAAAATGTGTCAGGAACATGGAAGTAACCCGTGTAGGGTCTGCGTCCGGGGCGATGTTTCACCACCGACTGAGTTGCGCGGTTTAGGCGCTTTCCGCCAGGTTTTGTGAGGCTACTTCAAGTTCCATTGTCAGTTTCCTTTCGGGGACAGCGTGAGTTAGTTGTGGATTAGCAGTGGATGCGGTGTTCTACATTGTTCTACTTGTACCCTGCAAGCGGTTTCGGACGTCCACCGCGAAAGGTAATGATTGAAATTTATTACTGAAATTCAATTGGAAATGCTGGATTTCGTCAAGTTAATTGAATTATTATGGATAAGTGATTGATTGAAAAAGTTATTAATGTCAAATAATCTAATCGTAAGAAAACATGTTTACGTTTGTTGTTTTAAATACGTTTATAAAGTTTATTTTTGAAATATTGACTGAATAAACAGCATTCGTAGTGACAATATACTTTGAAAATATGTTTATTGTATTATTAGTACAAATTTGGCAGGTAGATTCTTGTAGACAAGCTTTTCAAAAATCGTGGGATATTTTTTAAGTGATTAGGAAATACTACTATATTTGCAAAGACGAGTTTTGTAGATCAGTACTGTGGTTGATGTTATTACTGGATTATTTGAGAAATAGTTACTATTGCTTGATTCTTAGGATCAGGTTTATGAACCGTTTGTAGAATATCGATTTTATTTAGATTTTGCTCCCAAACAAAAATGTATCAAAACCGATAATCTAATATGCTGAGTTGTGGCTAGAAACGGACATTTATAATTATTCGAAATTTAATTTGATTACTGTCATTACCTGAGATTCCACACGTAGATGGCGAGAATTACTGAGAAAATCTGTGGAGAGGAAGAGGGATGGAATGTGATCAAAATGGAAATGCCTTGCTAAAAGCTACTTCGGACAAATTTTATAGACAACCCATTTTGTTTGAAATGAGCTGAATTGAAACTACATGATTCTTTTTAATTTCATTCGATACGACGAATTTGTATTTTATGTTAAGGATTTTGTATATCACTACGCAATACCCAAGAGAGAATCTTTAATATGTCGATTTTGTGTATTTTTTCCTTTCACTTCTTATTTGAATAATGTTCTTTTAATGAAAATCATTTCCATTTCATTTTAAAAAGAACAACTATTTCGGTGAACTTTTACGTTCTGAATAATAACTGCCAGGATTTGAACTGGAAATAGGTTAACAATAGTATTTAAATAAGCATTAGTTACTTCTTATTAGCATTGATTAAATATTTTAGAGTCGTGTGATCGATATTTCTACAAGGAAAACCCAACGCTACTAGGAAATCCTATCAGTTGTAGACATAAATGTCCCATATGAATAGCATCCATAAATGGAAGAGAAGCCAATTCAATTTCACCAAGTAACTTTAAAACATATCAATCTAAATATAAAGAGGGAATAACTGAAATATCTGTTTAAGAACGGAACATATAACTCATCAGACAAGTGGGACTTTAACTTAAACATATCAAAACTTTATTTGTTGAAAACATTAATACCTCGTATACATTCCATACATATGTGTGTGCGTGTGGGTGTGCAAAGGTAAAACCATCAGAATCATGCTGTTGACAAACTGTGTGTACAGGGACGTTACTAGACACATGGATCCCGGAACAACAGACAATAAACCCTTCTGTATTTTATCTTTCAAGCTTAACAAATGCTACTTTCTCTCTTACCTCTTACTTAGTATTATGTTATGTTCTGGTGCAGCAAAAAAGGTAATTATTCTCTAGAACTAGTGATGCTACAGAATGGCAGAGACTTTCCCGAATTAGTTTTCTATTTCCATTGGTCTCGAATGGGACCGCTTTCAGCTGTCATCTATCGCCACCCAAAGTACATTTTTTTAAAAAAAATTCTTAATTTTTCGGTTTCTTTAGATAGAATCGAATTATTTCTTTAAAAATATTAAAGAACAGTTAAACCTTGTCCCAAATGACAATTTTCTTTGAAAAATTTAGAGCTATTTTTAAGAAAATGGCATTTAAGCGTTTCTGTAAATTCGAAATTTGAACCTCTTTTTTCAGAAAATTATTGAGTTTACAAAAAACTTAATATGGCGTCATTTCAAGCACTTCCAATTAGAAATGCAATAGTGTTTACAAATTGCTAGAAATGTGATTCAAGGCGTGAGAGATCTTTCAAAAAATTACACTAGTGTATTTTTTAAGAAACAAATGAATACAGCAAAACTAACTCTATGTTATCTTTAACAGTGCAATTAGCACTATCTGTTGGAAAAGTTTGAAGAAAAAATTTGGAGTCGTTTGAGACAAAATGGTGTTTGAGTGTTTCTGAAAATGCGGAATTTTGAGCTCGTTTTCACGAGCAACTGTTAAGTTAGGAAATTTTATCTCACATTATTTAAAGCCCATGTACTCATAAATACAATAATGTGAACAAATTGCCGCTAATATAAATATTAACGACGTTAGTGACGAATAAAAAGAAATAAATTTTTATAATTGTTGAAAAAACAATAGAATTGAGAAATATGGCGTTTATGTAATCCTATAGAGTGCAATTAGCACAATCCCTACCAAGAATTTAAAGAAAAAAATTGGAGCGATTTTTGAGAAAATCTTGTTTATAAAGTTTTTTGCACATATTGCTCTCAATATTGCGCGAAATCTACTAATTTTTTAAACAAAATGTACATGACCTTAATGAAAGAACTCACTATGGAGAACAAATTTTATTTGAAGGAAAAATCTGTATCTTCAATTTTGTAGTTGTAAGAAGACATCCAATATATTTTGAAATTTTCGAACATTTGGAGTTGAATCTGAAAATATGACCTATACTACCTTAATAAGTATATTTTTCTCTATTCGTGCAAGAAATTTAAAAAAAAGTTTGGAACCATTTTTGAAAAAAAGATTTGAAAAGTCCGGAGGGTTTTATGTAAAGTACCCCCAAATTTTAAAGATTTTTTTTCACAAAATCTCAAAGATTCGATTCGAGTAAGGTCGACACGGGTTTCTTCAATTTGGAAAAAATCCTACGCATGGTTTAGGCACTAGTAGTGTATACAGACACCAGACTGTCGGACGGACGGACAGACTGACAGACGGACGGAGGGCGAACATGTGTATATATGCGTTTTGGCCTTGCCTCTTAGTTTTCGCTCTTACCGGGGCATTGTTCCGTATTCGCGATGTGTACAACAATTACTTTATCTGTTCTGAATGTATGTGAAGACCATGTATTATGCTTGTCCTGTGTTATATGTCTGTGTTGCAGTATATATGTTGTAAGTGAATCAAAGCAGTCTAGAGATGGAGGATTGCACCTCAATTTGCGATGTCGTTCGGGTAGGAGCTGCCGGGAGAAGCGATGAAGACCATGTATATGAAAGCAAATTTTCACATTGTCTTTCACTGTTAGAACATAATAAACCACCAAATTCGTGTAAATCAACTGTTAAATAGAACAAATGACGAAAAGCATGTTTATTACGGCATCTGATTTTATTAACACAAGTTATTCTTATGTACAAGTATCCATTTTCCGCCTTCTTATAGTAGCCTACTTTTAAATCCTGCTAATTTGTCCTAATAATAATATTGTAAGAAATTGGTAGCGGAGATGTCTCTAAAAAATTCTATTAGGCTTGAAACTTTTTATTGCGTTACATATTTTTATAATGTAATGAAATCGTTGCAAAAATACAATTGTTTTCTTCCTTAGCAATAAATGAATGACTAGACTATTCTAATATTCAATAATCAATGAATTACATGAACTACAATCTGCAATGTAGTGCCCACATGCATGGGTTTTCAGTTTCCAAAACCTCTGGAAATAATGTTTTAATTATATTTAATTAATTTCCTGTTTTTACTCATTCTTGTGAATGTTTTGTTCAGACATTTATAATTAATAACGTTTCTATAATTATTTAAGTAAATGTTGCTTAAAACATTACAAATTTCTATGCACTATAATTTTATACGTACTTTATGGCACAAGCTGCAGCGTGAATCTAGAGTCAATAGCAATTAACTCTTTGCTCATTTGAGAGAAATATATCATTCAGAATTTTCCTTTTGTCACTATAATGGAAAAAACAGTTTTCACGCCTATTGGAAGATGTTCAAATATGTTAAAGCCATATGAAGTTGTTGGACACATTTCATCAGGGTTTACTTTAAGAAACAAAAACCTGTCACTAACACAATAAAAAACCTTTCCTAATCTTTGGTTTTCAAATTTTCTATAAAAACCTCTAAAGTGGGAATTGTATTTTTCTCACACCATTATCAACATTTGACTTCTTTCTGATGTTCAATCTTAGACCTTCGTTCAACAGGAGGTTTTCGTTTAGGTGGAAGAACAAAAGTAAGGTAGGATGGTTAATTTGGAAAAAATATTGGGTATGCATCATCAGTCAATAAAGGTCTTTTCCTGGGTTCAACTAGCCAAGTTGCATCATCTCGTTTTATACGATCTACGGTAATGACATTCTGAGTTGATAAGTTCTATGCATACAGCTAAATTTTGAGTAGTTATAAAGTCACTCCTATTAATCAAAGACATTCACAGTTTCCTTTTCACTCGATCTTTTGGAAAACCAAACGTATTAACATTGCTATCATTGTAATAATTAATTTGATTTTTGCAGTCTGGCGCCCTGCAACTTCGTGGCGTCCCTGAAAAGTAAGGTTAATCCCAATTTTATGAATGATACTCAAATCGTCAACGACAGTAAACACTGATTAATTGATCACACACCTTATTCAACATTAACATCTAGAAACATCGAAACACAAACCAGTGTTAACCATTAACACCTTTTGGAAAAAATGGAAGCAAATATAATACATCCCCTGATTGCACATCCCCTGACTTCCTTGAGTGAATCCACATGTTGGCCACCCACCTCGATAACGGCAGCAGGAATCGTCGTAGGGGCCCTTTAGCTTACGCCACAGAATGTAGGTTAACGTCCGTTGTCACGGGAAGGCCGGTGGTTCTTCTCGTGTCCTCTTGCTCTTATTGCCGCATCTCTCCTTGGTTCTGATGCCGCCAGCCGCACCAGGTGGCTTTGAAGTTTTGTATATTTAAATATATATATATATATATATATATATATATATATATATATATTCACATTCGCATAAAGACTTGTAGACATTGGTTAATCAAGTAATGTTATAATTGAGTACTTTCGAGGCTCTAATGGAGGTCGTATTGTATATCTCGAATGGCTAAAATAGTTTCTCTATTTTTACCAATTTTCAGTCTCAATGTAACCAAAAATGTATTTCTGTTGGCTGTTTCAGGTAGAATTCCTGAACAACGCCAGAACGATAGGCAATGTACGGCATGTAGTTCACATTCAGTTAAGACATGTGCAACAGTTTCGTCTGACATTCCACATGGCTACGAGGGGTTGTCTGTTAGGCCTCTTCTGCACAGACACTCGGAAAAGAATCCGTGGCCATTTAGGAACTGTATTGTTTCTCTCGATAGTTTGAATCATTTAGCCTGTACAGAGAATGAAACATTTGGCACATTTTTTTGTCGTCCTTCCTGTGTCTTGCATGTTCCACGCCGTTGCCACTCCTTCAGCAAACGCATCAGCTTATTTTCCCTCATGTCTTCAGCTGCGACTTACAAGTAAGTTGTTCCGAAAATTTGCACAGTTTACTTGTTTCTTAGAGCGCGTCTTGCTGCGAGTTTTCTCCCTTCAGTTCTAATGGAAATAAACCTGCTAGGATTTAAAGGCTCATGGTTGAGGTTGTCTTTTAGGCGCCTGTGATAGCAAGATGTGGGACGTGCTTTGTACTACTGAGTACATTACTTATTCTTGTAAGTCCAGCTCTGTGTGCCCACACTGCTGCTCCGTAACCTATGATTGACAGAAACGCGCCCTTATAAATTATTTTAAGCATTGGTCTTTTTAGTTTTATGATCTGTTGACGTGCGCCTATAAGTTTGTAGAACAAATTACAAGACTTTTTATACACATTTTTGACATGGGCAGAAATGTGAGTTTTGGATGCAGCCAGATTCCCAGGTATCTTGCAAGTCTGATTTCTTTAATGTTTCTTCCATCTATTTTCAAGCGAGGAGGAAATATTTTGACAAGGGGGCCGCCTATCAGAATAAATTCTGTTTTTTCTACTGACAATGTTAATTTTACACTTTTCCACCACTTAGAAATTATGTAGAACTGATCGTTCTTCCAAATCCTTGCTACTTTTCCCCGTTACAATGACTGCTAAATCATCCGGATAAGCTCTCGCCGTGACACTTGCCTCATGTAAAATGGCGAGGAGTTTATCCATTAGAATATTCCACAAGGATAGTCTACTAATGGACCCCTGCGGACAACCATGTGTTACATTATTTCCTACGTAAGTTCCACTTGCACGAATTCCTGTCGCTCTATCTTTAAAATAGCTGCTTTAAAATAAATTATCTTTAAAACAGTGATCAAAGGCTTCACAAATGTCGGCAATGATTTCAGCACAATACTTTTCTTGTCTTGATTCTGTTTCTTTTAGACGGACAATTACAGCATTTTCTGTGTTAGAACCATGACTAAAACCAAACTGGCTTTGTTCCCAGTGTTGCTTAGAACATTTGTTGAGTATGTTTATAAGAAGACTTTCGATAATTTTTCCCATAACAGGAAGGAGACATATTGGGCGGTAGGACGAAGGTTTATTTTTCGGTTTATCTGCTTTTCTGTTCAAAGTTACGGTGGCAGTTTTCGAAGCGCGGGAAAACATATCTGTCTCAAGATACTTATTGTACATTTATAAAAATCTCTGTCTCGAGATTGGGAAGGCTTGTTGAATAATTTCGGCGTTAATATTGTCGGGTCCTGGAGCTTTCTTCAGTCGGCGACTGTTGGTAGCCTCCTCAAGATCGTTGACAGCGGTTGGTTGTCGCTGGTCACGTAATCTGCTTCGGCTTCGCGGCGTTCTGCTGACTGGGCGTGTCATCCTCAGGGGGGTCGACAGGTAAAAGCTCTTGAAGTGGCTCCGTTGCTGTCTCTTCCCAGGTGGTTGTTGCGTCATCATTTGTTTGAGGGAATCCCCCACGGATCGCGTTCAGCAACTTGTTTTACCAGATTTTCCCAGGCTTCTTCTTTGATCTTTATAATGAATCGATGGTAATTATTTCTTAGTCTATTGTATTGTCTTTGATCGTCACATGTGTGTAAATTTCGATTCTTCCGCCATTGCAATGTTTTCCTTGCGCTGATTACGCATTGTTTGGCGCGGATGAGGTCTGTTGTCCACCAGAGAGTGCGTTTAGTCTTCCTTACGCTAGAAGGTATTGTTGCATCTGCTGCAATTTTTAAGATATTTCCTTGACATTGGTATGTGGATCTCGGTCGGATATTGATGGCGGTTCATTAAGCGTTTGTTGAAATTGTGTTTTGAAGGAATTCCAAGCAGTTCGTTTTAAAATAGACCGCTGATTGTTTTCCGTACTTCTGGAAATGTCCTCGGGCATATGATTCGAGTGAATAGTAAACGTCATTGCATTACGATAACTTGTGCACGCTTCTGAGCGAATGCTCCACTGATCTACGGATTTAACCAGATTTGAAGTAGATATCGTTGGATCGATGTTTGATTAACCGTTAGAATTCGAAAATGTTGGACGTGAATCCTCTTCATTATTAACAATGTACAAATTGTTTGAAATTAGAAATTCTAAAACCTGTCCAGCTTTTCTGTCTGTTATGTGATCGCCCCAAAGTTCAGATATAACATTCATGTCACCGCCTCCAATTAATTTGAAGTCATATTTTTGGACAGAGTCGTAAATAGATTGCAGTGTGTTATGATGGATATAGGTTTCAATGCCATATTTGAAAAATGCTGAAATTACACGAAGTCTCTGGTTCCGGCCAATAATTTCGGTTCCAGCGAAATTGGTCGAAAAGCACTGTGAATTTTAAACGCGGTTATGTTAGGATTGATTGATTATTGTTGAGACATTTGCTTGCTCATTAGCAGTGAGGGTGTATTCAATTATCTAATGCGCGTCTTATTCCAGATACGAGTACTCACTTGCATTGTGTGTAGGGTTCTTGAATTAGAGCTACATCAATTTTTTCGGTAAAAACAAAATTTTCTATCTCAGCCTTTACAATACTTGATCTTTGAACATTCATTTGAATAAATTGATTTGCCATAATTAATCAAATTTCTTTCATAATCCTGGGCATGCTTGAATTGTGGACATTATTTGGATCGGGCTGTTCTACATCAGTTATTGCGACGGCAACAGTTAATGCACCGTGGTCGATTTTCGCGTGATGGAGTGTCATGGTCTCTCTCAGAGCATTTTCCACAGGTCACGTCCGTATCTTGGCATTTTTAGACGTGTTGACATAACGAGAACATTTGTAGCTGCGCGTAGGTGAAATAAATTCAACGCGATGTGACTGCCATCCAATGAATACTCTTCTGGCGGACTTCAATTTTACGAAGATTTCTGGTTGTAGTTCTAGGAAATAATTATATGCGTTGTAGTTCTAGGACCCAGTGATCTTCGTTCTAGCCATTTGGGGAAAAATGGTCGAAAGAATTCTTTCAATTTTTCCATGTTCATGTTTTCACCCTTTTGGAAATTCCATTCACTAAGTTCCTGGAAGAATTCAGTATCTTCTAGTCCCCATGGAATACCGAATATTATAAGTTATGGGAATTTTTTTCTTTGTGCCCGTATTTGGCACACCAGCTTCCCTAACTGTGTCACAAATTTAATGTTTGCACTTAATGTTCTACGATTTGTGATAAGCCTTAGAAGTGATGACTGAAATGTGTTAATATGGACAGAAAGTGTGGTGTTATATTTCGTTGCTAAATGCGAGAAAGTACGTGCTGTTGTAGCAAGTTTTTTTGTCATATTCCGTTTTAGCTGACAATACACTTAAAACAGAGGTACAAGTCTTTGTAAGAATTAAATGTGCTTTTTATCACTTCAAAACAAATTATTGAATCAATAAAACTCTTTATTTCTAAAACTCTTTATAATTTTTTATCTATTTCGACAAATACACTACACTTCTAGGATAATTGCAACTCTTATCATAGATAACTTGGCAGGCGAAGGAAGGCTGGAACGGGGTCAGGCAAGGCAGCAAAGGAGTGTCCAATGGAGTGCATTGAATTTGCGCAATTCGGCGTAGCCAAGCGAGGGCGGAGATACACTACAGGCAGGATTCATTGCTTTTCCTGTCCGAATAAATAAATGTTGGGGCAAGTAAAATTGATATCGGATTTAAACTCCCCGTGGGATGTAATGTTAATTGTTTTCTCAACGGTGGGAGTAACGGAGGTGATATATTATTAGGATGGAATGTACATTATAATATTACTTGGCAATTAATTATTACTTGGCATCAGTTATTTGAGAAAGTATGTGCTGTTGAAGCACCACTAGTTTCTAGTTATTGTTGAATATTTTTTAATTAAATTCGCTTTCTACCCTTTACGAAAGAAAATCGATAAATGTACCGGCTGCGATATCTCTATAGTACCATTTCTCAAGTTCGAGTCCCGAAGTGCGAATTTTGAATTTCCTAGATTGCTGTGCAGAATTCATCTACCGAATTGAGGAGAATTCTAGCAGCTGGCTTCTCTAATCGGTAGTTTTCAGTGGTTTCTCTGGTCCAATCAGGTGAATGCCGGAGTTGTATCCTCACACACGAGCTACGGTCCGCAAGCCATCTTCCTTCCTCTGCTTTTCTCCTTTACACCCAAATACGCGCGCGCGCGCACACCCCAACGCACCAGCCGGGAACGCTGAGCTTGGTCCGGGTGTGTCGGTGATCCTCTAGGGAGATAATAATAACAACAACAACAACAACAATAATAATAATAATAATAATAATAATAATAATAATAATAATAATAATAATAATAATAATAATAATAAGTTGGCCTCGAAGCGCTGACGGTTGTGTGAGCCGTCCCCTTCGTCAAGGAGGCTGCAGTTCCGAGTCCTGCGTAGACATGGCCGTATTTGTGATTGTCTCTTCACTCATCATCCTATCATCTCATAATTCACACTTCAAGGCGTATCAACCTTGTCGTACTGAGGCATACAGCTGTGATTTCTTAAATCTTCTTGAAATTAACCAGCTATCCTACTTCTAGGTTGGTAGAGATAGATTCACATGATTACTCAACTTTGGATAGAGATCTGAGAATTTATTTAGGAAAGTGTAAAACGGGAAATTGTTCTTGATACAGATTTTGTGTATTGGTTTATGGCAAAATCTTTCCCTCTACCCTCTACCCATCTTCCTCTCAAACCCTCTCAAGGGTTTGATAGGGTATATTTGAGATGTTTTGGAAGAACTGGGCGGATAAATAAAATAACGTGGTTGGTTAACGGTTCTAACTGGAATTCTTTGTGAAGTTGTGCACTGCAGTTGTACCATGAAGTGTTCGTGATGGTGTGGAGGAACTGATTTTGGACTACTTGTTTTTTTTTGTGTTTGATTTGGCAGCACTGATTCATTCTGTGCAAACATATGAAAGTAGTGATCGTATGATGGTTTTGTAGAGTAGTAAAGCGTCCGGAAACAATACTCAGTCACTCGATATACGTCTCCTTCATTTTTATTACAGGTTTCTAGATGATTATCCGGCTGGTTGCTCGGGTATTTATTTCTCACAATGATATACCAAACAGCTCTATCTGTCCTATCCAATTTAAGATGGTATGGAAGTTTTTACAATCAGTAATATTATTGTATTTTATTTTCGGAAATATTAAAATATATAATATATACATATAATATAATATATTATATATTAAAACATATAAGATATTCTGTATAAGATGTAAAAACATATGTCGATAATATGAGATACAAATTGTACGAAGGCTGGGTTAGATCGAATAGTAAAATTGTTGGAAAACTGATAGTACCACTTTATTTTTTTAAGATTAAACCCAAAGTTGACTGTTTTCTTACTATTTTAGCAAACAAACCTATCTGATTGTGATAACGTGTCGTGAAGATTCCTTCACTTTCAACATCAATAACATTTTACCTACCGTTCTGAACTATCATTTTTATTGAATCCATTATCACGGTACTGAAATGTCAGTTGTGGAATCCAGAAGCAAGGGTTTTCAGGCATCTTTCAAAGTATCAGCATTGGATTCTGAAAGAAAACTTTCACTGCTAAGGCTACGTTTAAATTTGGTATTAATACCGCCACCTTTAGGCGAAAGTTCTGAGATTTATTCTTAATACTACAGTAATCGACACTCACATTTTAAATGGTTAGATGTGTACTGGAGGCCTAACTTATTTTTGCACTCCAAGGTGAGGAAAATATATCCCCATAGAATAAGTATTTAGCGAAGTTTATCGTTCGCGAACAGCACTTAAGATTTTTTAACGGTTTAAAAGTCCTGTAAATATTTGTCAGTGTGCCTAATACATTTTCATCGTTTAAAAGTGTGCCGCGAGGTCAGTGAAGTGAGTGGGCGAGCTAACAAACACTCCCCGTTCGTCCAGATGATTGCCAGCTCGTCCCAGTATTGCCTGAGCCGCAATGTGGCCCTTGCGTTGGGGCCGGCGCTTGTGGCGCTGTTGCTGGTCGCGAGCGGAAGTGATGGCTTCCCGGCCGCGTCTCCCGAGGACGCCCCTCTGCCGCCCAACGAGCTGATGTTCGCCGAGGAGGACTACGAGGACGAAGAGGCCAACATCCTGCGCGAGCGGCTGCAGTCCGAGTACGGGATGTCTCTCTTCGGAGTGCCCGACAACCAGACAGGTAACGATCTTGGGCCTTGTCCAGGGGCGGCTCGCCAGTGTTCCTTAAGAGGAAAGAAATCTAAATTGAATTAACATAATTAAACGTATAACAAATTGGATTACATGCGTCAATTTCTGTTGGGATAAGAGAGAATCATCTAAAAAGGTTCAAGGATTACTGGATAAATACAATCAAACAATAGGCGATGAATCCACAAAGTAATGAATGACATTAAAAATGCTTTATTTAACCATAAACGTTTCAATCTCACCTGCTAGATCCTCTTCAGTATCTGTAACTATATTATTATAAACTATAATACAAACTTTGTAATATAAAATTTTATACTACACTAATTAAATATATCTAGAATTTTTAATTTATGACTGGAAGCATTGCATGTTATTGGTGAAAAATATATGTACAAACTTCTATGTACTTTTATCAGTTCGGTTTTCCATTGACTTCCTTCAACCCACATTGTAAGATTACATTGGGGTGTTGCTTTGCCCACGTCTCACCTTTGACTGCCAGAGCCTGAGCGTTATGTGACAGGACTACTTATAGGGCGCATTCATTTGGTTCATAAGCGATACATTTCAAGGAAGAGAATTAACCTTTTATCTGTCTGGGGGTTGTGAAGCCCCAATGGAAAACATTTCCTCCTCTGATTGCAGGAGCGCTACGTTATAACTAGATTATAATAAAATTTATTCTAGCTATCAGATCAAAAATGATAGACTATATTTTCCTCAAACATGAATGCAAATATTGTATTTTGTAATTACATCCAAAATATGAAAATATGTGGAGAGAACGTTCCTTTCTTCCCTCCCACTGATAACGTTGTTTTCACCACTAGTTTTATTCCTTATCGAACCATGTTCACGAAGAGTCACCTGAGGACGTGGCATGGGTGAAAGACAGCGAAAAACGAGTTGCGAGAATGAGGGCATTCTGTTTCGTTGTTAAAATTGCGAGTGGTTATTTTTATTATGTCCGAAGAATATGAGTGATATGAACACACTAAGAAATTACAAAAATGATTCTTTACTACCTTTTAGAAGCAACTACCCAAATATGCCTTTTCATTTGAAAGTAATTTTCTTACATAAATTCTTCTGAATTCATTTCCTGTTAATATTTTTTTCTTACTAACTGTTCGTAAAAACAGTACATTGGGATAAAATGCATTGGAAATTATGTAATGGAGAGTCTCAAGGCCGAAGGACGGAGCCTGGTCACGAAGTTTTGCACGTGTAGCGAAGCGACAAATTAAATAAATTCGCCTATCTGCTCACGGATTCGTATTGGTGCTCGTCATGTTCTCACGGAGTGTGAGTAAGTTCCTTCACGTCAGGTTCGATAAGACATAAGAACTGTTCATTTAATATTGTGAAAAATTATTTTGACACCCATTTCTGCCAAATCAATTTGGGAAGAAAGGACTTGGTCAATGTAACATATCGAAATGATTCACATTCTTTGCACGACCTTTGGAACTTTGTGCAGAGGATATGGTAAATACTCCCTATAGTTCCGCCAATTTAGGAAGGCCCACATGAAAACAATTTATTTATTTTGCTGAAATTTAAGACACTATCACTTCAAAACTTCCTTTTTAAGCATAGTGTTTACATTGATATAATTCTTTAAAATAAATCAGTCGATTACCAGTTCATATGAAGCGTAACGTCATGAAACGAACAACACAGGCACTTGATATTTCATGATTGTGGCTTGTCTGTTTACATCCGCTTCATGTCTCACTCCACAAACATATTCTCATTTGCTTTATCATTAAATAAATTATTACAATATTCGGTTGAATGTCGATATCGGAATAAAGTGAGTCGCTAGAGAATGCTCACACTGGGCGCACTGAACAGACCCTGTTATTAGTTGGGTATTTAGCTCTGTTGTGAAACCTGTTAAACATAAATCCATAGCCTAAAGTTACTAATGCGGCTACTGAATCATTAATATGGTTCACCTTGGCTGGCGACATGCTTTATGTGCAAGCCCAGTATTTGCAGATCATAGGAAATATAAAGAGCTCGGGAGCAGATAGTCACATGTCACTATAGATTGAAATTGAGTTACAAGACAAAATATGTCCAAAACATATCTCTGAAGACTTTATAACATTTATTATTATTGAATCGTAATGTAGTATAAATCAAAAGTAATCTTGGTCCTTTTGCAACTTAAAAATTAACAAATTAATACATTCAGAAGAAAATTCTCCGTTGATCCGGTTTTAGACGGAAACACCTTTCAAGGCAGATTTCAGTAATTACTGAATCGAGCTTACATTGAATTCGTTATATAGAATTTTTGTTTTATTTTTCGAGACACAAACAGAAGTGGCCCAAAAATGAACACGGAACACTCAGAAAAAGGTAAACTTTCCCGATTAATAATAATAATAATAATAATAATAATAATAATAATAATAATAATAATAATAATAATAATAATAATAATAATGTATAAAACCACTGAAAAGTAGGTTAGTTAAAAGTTAAAGACCTACGGACTCTAAGAGACAGGTGATTGGTATCCATGCTTGGGCAATTAAAGCCCAGTTTACAGCAATTAACATTATAGTTCGAATCACTGATGGAAAAAAAGTAAGTCCTTTCACAGATAGAATGTAGAGCGATGTAAGAAAAAATAGTATTAACCCTTACAATACATTCCTACTATTAACCCTTACAATACATTCCTACTATTTTGTGGTGCACTGCAAACATATAATGCATTACAAAACAGTAGAAACAATCTTGTGCCTACATAAACATTCCCTTAGTTTTCTCTAAACCTGCGTAAATTGACTTTCTTTTTGCAATTAGTGATTCATACAATGTGTGTGTGCAGGGCAGCGTGTCACCGAATGGCAGGACGGAACCGGCATCAACCCCGAGGAGCTGGGAGAGTACGTGGAGGGCGACATCTTGTTCCCGCCGTCGCGAAATGGCATCCGCCTGCAGAGCGCCCGTTGGCCCGGCGGCGTCATCCCCTACTACCTGTCGCCTGGTTTCAGTGAGTGTCTCACGCAGATCGGCTCGGGAACACATATGGAAACCGCAGTAGCCTCTTGGCTGTCCGGAAGACGCCGCGTCCTGGACATCGGAGTCAACGTTTCGGCCGCGTTTCTGAGACCTTCTTCAGGGCGAGAAAAATTGCCTTCGTGTTTTAATTTTTTTAGTACGCTCTCACATGGTAACCGCCTACGCGGCGAAATTTTGCGTTTTTCGTTTTGTCTCGCACTATCACTCGTGCAACACACGTAGCCTCAGAGCTCAACGTTTGTCAGATAAAGTGCCCTTGTCAAATGACATCGCCTATGAGCAGCAGGAATTAATAATTTCTTTTTCATCCATCTATCGTAAATTCTCCATTTTGATGCTTAACATTTTGTTCCCGTGAACTACCGAATTACAAATATATCGGTGATCAGCGTTAAAAGCAAAGTATAACTTTTTGCTTGAATATGTTTTCAGTTTGTGATGGTGAACATTTTGAGAGATAACATGATACGTACAAAATATAAAACGTTGGTACTCCCTGTTTATCGAAATTGTAGGATGGATTTTATAGCTTCATTCTTTCATGAGATTAAAAAAAATGTAGCAATATTGAATGAATAGTAATAATGAAAAGTGTCTATCATTTGTCAGTAGTATGGAAGGAAGGATAAAGGAGTTTCCTCCTTTTATAAATGGTCTCCCGCAATCGCCCTTGTTGACAGCCGGGTACGACCTGCAGAACTTCCAGAGGGCCATCAACTCGTACCACTCGCTGACGTGCCTGCGTTTCGTGCCGTACTCGGGCCGCGAGAGCGACTACCTCGTCATCACCAACGACAACACGGGCTGCTGGTCGGCGGTGGGGCGCACGGGCGGCCCGCAGCAGGTAGCTCACGCCTCTGGGGCTCCATTTCCCAGCGCAACGTATCAAGAAGCCTTAGTATCTTTTGACTACATTCACAATATAACAAAATTGTTAGTTTTTAAACCTCATGTTATCTTGTGCATAGCTACCAGGTAATGGTTGTAAGGAATATTATAAACTTTATATGGGTCTTGATAACCATCTAGATCAGTGTTTATCCACTTTCCCTTAATCCATTCCTGAAATGCCAAAATACTCCCTTGCTTGCCTTCTTTATACTAAATATTTGTTTTTCCCTTTCCAATTTATCAATTTGTTCCTTTCTTCGTTAAGTAAAATAGGAGACAGTGATGTCAAATCTCAGCATTTCTTGGGATTTTTATGTGGTGATGTCTCAATCAAGATGACTCGAAGGTTCTGACAACTTTCCTTCAAGTACGTACTGGTAACGAAGATTAACAAGTTTGGTTGACTGTAAATATTTGAGATCCAACAGTGCACAGAGCACGGGCTTGCCATGCAATCTCCATTGTAGTGACGTAGCCAACTACAGATTGGAATCCTATCCTCTACTTCACCCACCATAGGATAGCCTAGGCCTTTGTGGATAAGTGCAGGGCCTTTTACCTTTCTAAAAGTTAAATCCATAAAATGTTAAGTGAGTTTTGGTCTGTTGCAGCTCAACCTGCAGAGCCCCGGGTGCACCACTCTGGTGGGCACCATTGAGCACGAGCTGATGCACGCCGCAGGCTTCCTGCATGAGCAGAACCGGTGGGAGCGCGACCGTTACGTCACCGTGCACTGGCAGAACATTCAGTCGGGTGAGTAGCAAAACTTACTATTTTATTCTTTGGAAATGTGTTCTAAGACGAGTAACAACTGGATCTCCATTCTTTCCGTCCTTCTGCAATCCGTTTATGTATTTTTTTTATTCACATACGTGATATTGCAATGAGATTTATATTATTATGCGATATTACGAGAGATTGATCTTTCCCCCTATTAGAGCTTTTTGTATTGATTGTAAATGACCCACGTCTCTCTACTATGTATTGAATTAAGTATATTCTCTTGCTATGTATTGAAACGAGTATATGTTTTTTACTGAAGAGTGTTCAGTAAAATCCATGTTTATTCCACAGAATTTTAATCCTAATTCCATTCCATCCAAATGTGTAGTCTGTAACATAATTTCGTGCATCCCCTCGATTGTACCATAAAGTTTGAGCAACTAGAGCAATATATAAACGGGAGTTTTTTCATATTAAATTGCTGTCCTAAACATTATTTGTTCTTTGAACTTCTTTCTCCTTGGTAAAAACAAGATATAAACATCTACGCCGGTTCTGAATATATTTTAGGTGAACATTTTTATGTCTCTATCCTATATGCTCTAATATCGATATAACACTTTAAAACTGTCATCCATTGTCAGGCCGCGAGGCAAACTTCCGGCCAGCTTCGCGAGAGTCCACCGACGACTACGGCATCGCGTACGACTACGGCAGCGTCATGCACTACTCGGCCAACGCCTTCTCCAAGAACGGCCAGCCCACCATCACGCCCAAGGTACGTGTGCAGGAAGTCGAAATACTTGCCCTTGCGTAATTCAAGTCATGGAGACATTTAACCTGATGTAACCCGAAGGTAACATGTCACTCTTGTGCCAAGAAATGTGGACAAATACCCACCTCGATTAAGCGGTCACTTCAGTAAACTGCCATTTTTCGTGGAATTTATGGGTTTTCCCACAAGACACGTTTAAACCCCCTCCTTTAAACGGTCACTTAAATAAGTGTGGGTTGAGCTGTATTAAACGTCCAACTGTGGCGATTTTGAGCTGTTGTAGAGTAAGAAGCGGAAACGTGTTGATTTAACTTTTCTGCGACGGGTTGTTTTATAATTATTTCGAACAGCGACATCTAGAAGCGTTTATCTCGCAAGGGATGATTTTTTTTTATTTTGGAACATTAGATAATTGTAATAAATAACTCTTTATGAAATTACGTCTGTAATCTTCACTTGTTACACAGTAGTAGCTCCTGCACCGTTCTATGGAAACTTGTTAACGATCCATGAAGCTCTTCCCGTGGTTGAAGCCGATCTGAAATTCACATGCGAACTCCTTGACATGATGGCTGTGCTCAGAAGTTCTGCAATATGTGAATCGCATCTTTAAGTCTAGTTTGCTTTGGTTCGTAGGTGAATTTCTCGAGTAAGAGAATGAGTATGAAATCAAGGGTGTATTTCACATTAGCCTATTGGAGGAAGGTGATTCTAGTTCCTTTGTTTTGGTGGAAGATTGTAGAGTATGGTCATTTTAAAAATCAAAGAAAACATACTTTTTCACAACAAATGGCATCTGACGTACATCCGACGTATTTCGTAAATTTGATGTAGACTAGTAACATGTTTTTGTAACCTCAGAATCTTGATTAATAGGCCTGCTCTAATAACGGTAAATTTTGTCGTATTAGTAACTACTTAAGTCATATTTCACTGTATTTTACAAACAAACTGGAATAAATATAAAATTTAACTGGTCTATCCAAGCAGTAAAAATGTTGCTGTCGAGTTTGTAGAAAATGATGCCCTCAGCAGCAAAAATTGGCTGTTCTGAAACTACACTTTCTGGAACTTCGTTCTTCATCGCATGACATCAGCAGTGATGTACTGAGCAGTGATGTACTGATTATGAGAATTTAGTCGATATGCGCAGAATGAGAATAGACGAGAAAATTCAACGACATATTTGTATTTTTCAGTCAAAAGCGAAATAATTTCATTGCTTTTTAAATTTTTCTTGAGTCATTGAGTATCTAAAAAAACAATTACACTTTTCACAAGGCCACATTCTGCTTGGATTATGTCAATTTATGCATACAATTGAAATTAGTAATATAGATACATGCACCAGGGAAGTCTCTCCGCAGCGAACGAGTCAGGGCCCCGTAATAAAATTTCTTTTATATTGGTAGCAACCAGATCACTGGAAAACAAATGAAGGGGATAGCACTTCCAGCATCTTTTATGATTGTGATGGGTATGCAATTTATGTTTTCATTTGAAACATGCTGCAGCTCGTGCTACGAATATAATTTCTGTTGCTAGCACTCTCACCAGCCAAGGCGGAGAGACTTTCCTGGATGGAGGTATTCCATATGACAACACTCGAAACAAGAAAGATGCCAGTCTCTCCTTCGTCACTCGTGTGGTAAAACGTTCCCCTCTTGGATCAGGCATTTTCTTACCGCATTCTTTGCTGAATTACTATTTGGCTCCGGCCACGTGCGCTTGCGTTCCGCAGGCCGCCGGCGTGGAGCTGCTGGGCCAGCGGCGCGGCTTCAGCCAGGGCGACGTGGAGAAGATCAACCGCATGTACAAGCACGTGTGCGCGCGCCGCTCCGCCGCGCCCAAAAGCCCCAAGTCCCCGCAGCACTAGAGGGCGGCGTCACACGTACGAACCCAACGGAGCAGTGACGCATTGGGCGTTTACTCTCCTCACCTCTCTCTCTCTCTATTGGGATGGGCAATTGTGTGGGAAAAGGCAGCTCATCATTGTCGTGTAGAAGGCTGCTCACTGATCTCTATTATTTTCTAGGCATTATTCGACATTTTTATTTTAATTATTATCATAATTTATTATATACTTTTACAGTCATTGATCATATGCTTAGATGTAGTTTAAATAAATAAATATATTATAATAATATGGCATTAAATATAGTATGTATTATGTTTACCTCTAATCATATAAAACAATTCCTTATTTCCATTGCTTTCTATACAAATCAGTCAGATAAACCAGTTTTTTTATATAAAATCACAATGAATAGTTCTGTCAAATCCAAAAGCGCGCCATTTATATCTGCTACATTAGCACCTCAAATCCTGCGCAATGACGACAGGCCAATAAAAGAGCGTGGCGGCAGGAGGTAGCAGCCCCCACGCTCTGCGCAGATTTCTAAACATCTTGGGGCTGCAAAACTACCCGCACCCCACAACTCTTCCTTACTTTTCGATATAGAGTCCTTTCATTTCCAAAGACGAGAAGTGCTGTAACTGATGATATTGGCGACCGTTGAAATGTTTCGCATTGACAGACATGAATCTGTTCTTTCTGACTTTGCGCCAAAGAATCGATCTAGGTAGCAAGCAATAATAAGAGCGGCAAAAGCTGCCAGAAGAGTTTCTTCTCGACATTGGTCAATTAACAATTAAGGCTGAAACAAATTAATCCGTAGTGCACTTACTCGAGACAGATTCTCTTCTAACGTAAAACTTATAAGAATAAATTTTAGTCAACCTTATCAGTCAGAATGGATTAATTCTGGGGAAGCTTTTAGAAAAGATCGCACAAAAAATCGAGTATACATATATGTTTAAAGGTCGTTTCGTTCTTCTCGTTGAAACTCGCTCCTGTTCGCCAGCAAGCTTTCATCGTGGAACTCGAACTGTCGCTTCACTTTCCTCCTCGTTTTCGTCGTGGTCCCAATACTACGCCGGCTGTTTTACTACGCCGAAAAGCTTATTCATCCAGATAAGATTGGAGTCTACTTGTTCGCTGATATATTGATATTAACCTGAAGGTTGTACAAAATATTCATACACCCGCGCATTATGAGTAATGTATTGAACAAGAGAGAAAAATGTTATTTTATACGTGAGCGAAAAAGTTTGCCTCCGACGCCATGACACAAGCCATGAAGGCTAATTTTCACAAGTGAATAAAATGTGTTTAATCTCCTATGCCATACAATATTTTATCCTTCAACAATATTTAAACTCAAGCGAATAGTTTTTTATGAAATATCCAAGTTTAGAATTTATGATCAAACGGAACACACCTTTCATTGTTTTGTAGACACTGATGTCAAGGGGGCCGAAAACAAATGTCTCCATTACAATTTGCTTAACTTGTACTAGAGGTGAAATAAAATTCTGAATACTTTGTTCATTTTTTTAAAATTCACTAGACAATAGCAGTATTATTTTATATCAATAGTCTTATTGGGAATGACAACGAATTAAAATGTGGTAAACATAGATGCAAATATATTAAAGTATAAGTAGATATTATAGTATTAAAATATAAAAAAAAGTTAATAATTTAAACCAAAGTCAATTTGCTGCAATTTATGACATTGCTCAGCACTGATCAAGAACCCGCAGCCCCAAGCATCTGAAACGACAATCTCTTTCAACTAAAGAGTATTTAGCCCACGAACAGTGACGTCTCCACAGCGCATAGTTACGTTGTGTCATCAGAGGTTACTTCAATTCGCTGAGACGTAGAGATTAGACGGTAGCTCTCGTCAAAGGTTTCAATGATGTAAAAACGTATGAACTTTGATAAAGTTGTTTCTCTTCATTTCCTTTTCGACGTTTCAGCAAAGTGATGAGGATTAAGAGGAATAATTCATAAAATTACTTTAAAACATCACATTAACTTAAATAATTTCTTTGTTTGTTTGTTTGTTTGTTTGTTTGTTTGTTTGTTTCTTTCTTTCTTTCTTTCTTTCTTTCTTTCTTTCTTTCTTTCTTTCCTTTCTAAGACTTACGTAAGGACAATATATTTGAAAATCTTATTTGCTTTTAGATTTATTTTTTAAATGAAAAGTCACCGTGAAAGTAAAAAGATCATACGAATACGATACGTAAAATAAAGGAATAACTGTTGCTGATTGTGTTGTGTAATGCCAGAGACTTTGGGGAAAGGACCACTTTTATGAAATTGTAAATGTTTAATCGAGAGGTTGTGCAGCCTATCTCTTTAATGTTAATTGTGTTGGGTTTATGAACCTTTATCTCTAAAACTATTTTATGAAGCTCTTTGAAATTTTACACACTACTTTATAGCAATAATCTTACATCTCAGTGTTTTTTTCATAACGATTCAACGTCATTTACATTGTTTAATACTTTTTTGCCCAAGATACTATTTTTAACATTATTTAGTAATTATACGTAATATCTGAGTTTTGAATAATTGAATTCTTTAATAAAAAATCACAAATCGCCTCAAATTCATGATACAGGTGAAAATTAAATAGAAATATGTGCAATAGTTTTAAAAAAAGATACATGAAGGCCAAATATAATAATTTTCGGGAAATGCAAAATTTGTGACAACAATACTCTAAGACAATCTTGGTGCATATTTTCGCTCTTCAGCATCTTCATCATTCTGTGAACTTTTTCTCATCGTTTCTACAATCTTACTTCTTTTCAACATTTTTTTACATCCTCTTCTACCTCTTGGCTCTGTGACTAAGGAGTAGTGTAGTGTCTTGTGACTAAGACACTTGGCGCGACTAGACATTTAAATTGCATTTTCAAGCGCTTAGGAACAAAATAGCTCGAAAAAGTATATTGTACTATGTTACGTGAATATTAAAGATTGTAAATAACAAACAAAATGAAAATCGAAAATTTTGGTCCTGTGACATGTGCAACTTCCTCTTACAGTTTCTAAATGAAGTTTAATTGCTAGAAAGTTTTACCATCATTCAGTTGCTGACTTGAGTGATGAATAATTCACATGAAGGTACATTTATGACCCGAGTGGCATGTTAATATCATAATGAAAGTTTTAAATTTTTATCGTTGAGTTAAAATATTGAATTTGACAGAAGTGACATTCAAATGAGGTATTTAAGGAAAGGAAATTCTAAAGCATTTAATTTGTGAATAATTCTTTCAGAGTTACACGGTTTGACAAAAGAACTGCAAATATATTCCAGTGATTATATTCAATTTAACGTGAATATTCTTCCAGTTTCTATTGTTTCACTAAATAAGTTTTATTATTTTCTAGGTCTAAAAAATGGCACATTTTGTTCTCAAACGCACCATTTTTTAGCCTTCTAATTGTATAACGTTTTCAGGTGGTCGAGTATGTTAAATCTTTGATTCCATGAAATTTTTCCAGTGAAATTGTGAATCGTGGCTGTTTGAAATACAACTGGCATTTTTATAAAATATGTGGAAGTGTTGTTCTTGAAGGTTTTCATTTATCATTCATCTATTTGTACAGTCAACTATTTATTCCTTCATATTATCAGTAATATAAAAACGATTTCTAGCGGTGATGGTAGCCGAATAAATTATGTTAAAAATGGACATCGAGTATTTATTTTGTCAAGTGTGTTCCTTCTTTGTTGTTAAATTGATTTCTTGAAGGTAATTTGAATACTAAGAATAGTTTTACTACATTTTTATCATAAAAGCAAAACCCCTTTTAAATGTTCTTGTCCTGGTACCTGTCGTTCAGGAAACGACAAATGAGGTACGATATCTAATTGGACTGTCATTTCTCTGTTTTTTTCCCAAGCGTCATTTTAGGAAGAAATATTCAGCTGAGGAATGATAACGCTTAAAACAAACTTTATCAGCACTTCAAAATTCTCAGCATACTCTAACAATATATGAGAAATTAGAGCTGGAAATATTCTCGAATTATCCTAATATATTGAAAATGTGCATGAACAAAGCTAATCATACTTTAAAGATATCATGTTTACTGCATCATATACTTATAAAAAAGAAAATTACTAAAAAGAAGGTTTTTGTCCAAGCTTTTGACAAAGTGTGGCATTCAGAACTCTTATATAAAATCAAAAATATATTTCCCCACCCATTTGTTGCACTACTTCACTCCTATCAGATTGTAAAATACTTCCAAATAAAATTCAAGGAGGAAACATCATTCTATCCTGTCTCCGCCGGAGCACCCCAAGGACGGGTTCTCGGTCCGCTACTGTATCTATTATGGACGCCGACCTACCTGTTTATACAGTCATGTTTGCTGATCACATAGCGTTCTTAACATCCCATGAAATGTTTTCGCAGCATCAGGAATACGTCAAGAATACCTTTCTCTACTGTAGGAATTGTTCACAGAGTGACGTATAAAAACAAATGAAAGCAAATCTGTTCACGTGACGTTTACCGTCAGGCCAACTAGATATCCTTCAGTTAAAATCAATAACTAGCACATACCACAGACAGATTACATAAAATACCTTGGTCTACATCTTGATAAAAAAAATTACCTGGAAGATACATATCAAAAAGAAAAGAAAACCCTCGAAATCAAAATTAAGCACTACTATTAGCTTCTAGGCAAAACGTCGTCTCTCGCATTGGCTAATAAACTATTGATTTATAATTCAATATTAAAACCCATCAGGACCTACGGAATACAGCATTGGGGCATTGCCGTCAACTCAAACCTAGAAATTCTGCAACGGTTTCAATCAAACACTTTAAGATTGATTGTCAATGCTTCGTAATTTGTTTCAAATAAAACATTGCACAATGACTTAATTGTACTCACAATATACCGAGAAGTCCAATTCAGTACCCCAAAATATATTACAAACGCCTAGAAAAATACCCAAATCATCTACAATTAAACTTACTAGACAATAGCCAAGACTTACGAAGATTATGCAGATTTCATCCCCTAGAGCTCTCATTAAATAGCTTCGATCATTATATGCAAAATATATCATCATACCTGAAAATGATCATATTTGTCTTGTGATATTATATTAATAGTGTATACTATTTATATTTGTTTACTAAAGAAAATGAATCCATGATGGACTGTAAATGCCCAGTTCCTTCATATGTCATTGTAAAACTTGGCCAAGCGATTTGCACATTGTTCGGATGTAACGGATTGCAAATAAAATATATAAAATAAAAAAAGAAGGACAAGAACTATATTTAGTATTTGAAAACCCTAGATGATCATTATAACACGAGTGAAAGAAAATTACAAATGTATAATAAAAACTATGGAATACATGAAACGTATGGATCCGTGCGAATATTCCGCGTTTATAAACCATTGTTTTAAAAGTGCAAATAGCTTCATACTCGGTAATCCAACTGCAAAGAGCCAAGGTCTGAACTATGCGTTAGACCAAAAAGCCCGATACTTTGCATGAGTAAACATTCTAATATTGGTAAACGCCCATTGACAAATAAAAAAGACGTACCCGTGCGATCAAATTGCAAAGAATCTAATCAATGTTGTTGCAAGCATACGTTTCGATTGATGGATTGATTTGTTACGGGCGCGAGAACGTATAAGGTCGTTAGTCCCGTAAGTGTAGTGCATTTTTTTTGTTCGGGAGGTACCTGTGATTTTCCTCCAGTGAATGGTGAGATTCGGCACCGAACTTCACCACGGCTAACAGGGATTTCCCCAACCAAAGTGACACCGCCCCTGCCGGGACAAGCTGTAAGCTTACGACTGTGTGGTAGAGCAGTGCATGTAAGTGTAGAACAAAAAAGGGAAGGAAAGTTCGCGTGTGGTCTGTTAGGGTACTGCTCCGGCATTCGTCTGGTGATGATAAAATAAAATAAAATAAAATAAAATAAAAAACGGAAAACTACTGATGAGAACTGCCAGCCGCTAAAATTCTCTTCCAGACAGCCCATCCTGCCACCGTCGAGTCTCGAACCCTAGGACCTCCCGGTCATAGGTAGTGATATCAGTTGATGCCATGAACCACTGAAGCCGTTTCACGACGTTTCTTACCACTAGTTAGAAGCGGTCCTAGGGAGGGAAATTAGTATAAACGTGACGACCCCGTTTCATAGGTGGAGGCCAGTCTCTCGCCCTCCAATTACACATGAACCAATTACATTAAAGGATATTGCTCCATTTTTAGAATAGTACGAGACATTTCCAAGACTTATTCTTGTAAATATAATTTTAATGCTTGTAACATTTCTTTCATACTCTGTTGCTGCAACATATTGCATGTGGTCAATTTTAGGAACCGTGGAAGACAAAGACCACATTTCCGGGCATTCCCCAGACAAGGACTTTACTCTTTCCGGAGACGCATCAACGGAACCAGATGTTTCTTTTCTCGCGCTTCAGTGAGCGTTTGGTTGAGGCGTGTGCCCCGACCTTTCAGAAGAAACAAGGAGAAGGTTGAAAGCCAAATGGGGGCATTAATGGAAAACTATGCGACGGAAACAGTTATTTATAAAAGCCGAAAACTTGTATGTTTCCGTAAAAATCTCAATCCGACCCTACACCTGCGTAATTGATTGATTATTTCGTGTTCTGTGCGCATCAACTCCTTTGGTCTTTTGTACCATAAATGTAGTCTTTTGTTATGCTCCTATCGAGGGAGGCGGTGGAGATCTTCTCCGCTGGATGAGGAGATCCGGCCCCGATGTACTCGCCAGCTTGCTGAGTTTTTCCTAATCAGGTATCTCCCACCAACAGGGCACCGTCCCCGACGAGACAACCTGCATCCTCCCGGAAGGAAAGATTGCGCACAGTGTGAGGCCGTTTGTTCTACTGCTTCGTCATTCGCTTGGTGTTGATCGGAGAAATCATTGAAAACTACCAATCAGAGCAGCCGGCCGCTAGAATTCTCCTCCAAACAGCGGCTTAATTCGACTTAGCTAGAGTCGAAAATACTGCGACCGTCGGGCGTCGAATCCTATGACCTTCCAGTTAGAGTCTGCTGTGTCATAAATACAGGACAAAGAAGAACTATGTTTTGATAATCCCTGGTCTATATCATCGATTGTGCAAACTATGTATTCGTATTTGAAACGGTTCAGAAGATCAAAGAGGTGTTATGACTAGGGTATAGATTTTAATGACAAGTATTGTTTCTCTGAACTTTAGAGTGAATTTTTACAACTTATGCACGCATCCAGATAATGTACCGTAGAAAAATGTATAATAAATGATGTATAATGAATATGTAAGCTGAAATGTTGAAAAAGCAATTATGACGCATTTATACATTCTTAGTAAACAGGACGTTTTCCCTAAATGAATTTATTTGCCCAGAAGTGCAATTAACATGTTCCTTGGAGGGAGGGGGAAGTAGAAATTTAATTTTTTATTTTGTTTATATTTGTATTTGTAAAATAACCACCTCGAAATACTTCCGAAAACGTTTTCGTAGGCAAAATCCATGAAATTTTCGGGAATTTTGTGTTTTTGAGCAATAACAATTTAATAATTAATCTTAGTGCAAAAATGTTTATATGCAATTTTAAATGTCATATAATTCTCTGTCAGTTGGGTTTTTAAATCATCTTTCTTAATCAGTTAGTAAGAAAACTATGAGATTTTAACTGAATGTCACTGAATTTCCCTTTTTATACTAAAATTGTCAAAAATTACTAATCGTCTCTCTAATGTTCTATTTCTGGATACCTAAGGTGAATGTGAATAAAAAGGGATGAAATAAAAATGTTATAAATGTACTGAGGTTAAAATCACATTTGAAATGTCTGGTAAGAGTGACAATACTGCGAACTAACGCTATTTACGTAAATGAAAAGCATTTCAATAGAATAAACTGAAGTTGTTGCTGTTGTTCTTCTTCTATTTGCTATTATTTTTATTAATATTAATATTATTATTTTTTAATACTTCAGGAACGATCACATGCAACCTAGCTGTCTCAGTTCCAGGAACGAAAAATCGTATTTAGTGCTAAATATTTTATAAAATCGTGTTTTATAATTCTCTAGTATTAATTCTTATGAAGTATTCTGGAGATTATTATTTAAACAAATTTTGAAGTCATAAATCTCGGGCAGGCCATGTTCCCCCTACGTCTTTCCTAAAAGCGTTCCTCTATCGTGCCTATATAAAATCGTGCCTGTCCTGTTCTTGCTCTACAGTCCGATACGGGCCTTAGCTGACTAACCGTGACACAGCCTCTCGGCCAAGGGATAAAGGGTTCGTGTGGTCAGCATAGAAAACGTGCCACAAGAAGTATATTAATCCAAAATTTATTTCTGCGACAATTCAAACGGAAAGTGAGCTATCTCAGAGAGAGATATCAGCAGCGCCCGTCGTGTCACCCATTGTTTCCTGTGTGGATGACCCGAATTATGGAATCATGAAAACGACCATCCTATGCACTAATACATTTTATGCATAAGTTATGGAGTTTTACTTGAAACCATCAATACCAATACAGCTGAGAAGCGCCATGAATGGGATCAGCAAATAACACGCACATGTGTTATATCGACTTCTTGATTGCCATCCTTATTAATTTCTACTCCCAAATATTTAAATTCTGAGCATTTAATTTTTAATTTTTCATTCCGTAAAATTAAATCTGTATTATTAACTCCACGCCACTTATAAATTGTATTTTCCATATTATCTCCGTTTCTTATATTCTTCTAATGATTTCCTAAACATGTGTGTAAACAAAGAAACATCTTCAGCATCCTCTCCTATTATTATCTGGTTATCTGCAAATAATAAGGTGTATATACTTTTATTTCCTATAGGAACACCTATTCCTTCAACTTTCTTTTTCCATGTTTCTAGGGACTTTTGTAAGTAAATTTTAAATAAAGTTGGAGACAAGCTATACCCTTGACCCTCACTTTTGGTAATGAAAATTGCTTCTGAGAGATTTCTGCATATTTGGACACACGAAATAGTACCATCATATAATTTTTTATTGCTATCAAAACGATTTTATTAATGTTAATTTCTCTCAATATTTCCGATAATTGTTGTAATGGAATACTAGCCTTTTTTAAATCTACAAATATAAAATGAATTTGTTGTCCCACCTCATTCATTTTCTCTATTAGCTATTTTATTATAAATATATGATCAATTGTCGATCTGCCCACTCTAAAACCGGCTTGAAACTCATCTTCTCTACTTTTATATTTTCTTCTGAAAATAATTTTAGTGTTCTCCTGTAAAGAGGACTAAATACATTTACCTCTTTTATTCCCGTACATTCATCTCTTTTTCCTTTTTATGACCAAATAATAATAATAATAATAATAATAATAATAATAATAATAATAATAATAATAATAATTATTATTATTATTATTATTATTATTATTTCAAAAAACAGTTTATTCTATTGAAATGTTTGAATTGTTAATCATTGTTATTGAGTTGCTTTTGTTATTACTTGGATATGCGGTGACTGAATTTGGATTGGTGCTGAACATTGAGGGGATTAATGAATTTATGTAGTTTATACTGCACGAAATGATGGAGTTGAAATTGGTGTTAATTATTTGGTGTCTTTCGAATGGGTTGTGGGCTGGGGTTTGCTGCGAGGTTTTTGTGAGTTGGATTGAATTAGAATTTAGGTTTTTTAAACGTGAAGTTTTGGAGTGTAGAAGTTTCAGGTAATCTTTGGTAATGTATTCTGGATTGGTGACGGCTCCAGTAGTCATATCAAGACACGAACGGTTCTTAGTTTTTGCACCCTCGAATGTTAAAGAAATCGATAGCACTATCGATCTTCTGCGCTTGCGCAGTTTAAGTTTCGCATCACATTTGTGTGCATCTGCGAATACGCAGAAGAAATTTCAGTCGATTGCTGCTCGCGAAGGTCCTGCCGTTTCCTGAACATTTTACTATTTACTGTTACATGAAACTCCCTACTGTTTCAGCATTCCATTGTTTCTGATGGACTGAGAGAGATCTGCTTAATACATGATTTTGATTTCTCTCCTCTTTTTCGTCTTATAATATTTAGCATCCATTATATTATATTACGTAGTATTAAGTCACTAATATTATCTGAAGACCACTGAATGACATCGTGGGCCCACGTGCGCCCCTTGGGGGCCGCCTGCCCCCTATCGGCGCCCGCTATCGGCCCGGCAATGCGAGTCGCTTTGGGGCATATCGGCGGAGCCACCAGCGCCCGATTCGTCCAACGGCCCGGACTTCCGGCACCGCCGCTGTCGCATAAAGCTTCGTTCGGCCGCTCCATTGTGCCATGATTGATGGAAGGCTGCAAGCGAGGGGCACCGATAGCAGGCCGACCTTTCGAAGACAGTACTTTCTCGAATGAAGCGATAGCGTTTTCAATCCAGTCATTTCCGGCCCCCTGCCCGTCGCGCTGGGGTGAACGGGGGCCAGCAGAGTCGTTGTCGCTTCGCTCCCCCCTCTTAGTACTGTTATGCTCACGTGTTGGAAGAAAATCGAACGTAGATGGACGCGAATTCCATATTCAAAAGCTATGGCGGTTGGTGCCCCGACAGACAGGGGAATTCAAAATACGAAAATATAATAAAAATGTAAGCAATTCAAATTAATTTGAACTAAGTTAAATAAAAGCCTGTATTTAATCATTACTTACATAATTTTAAGCTACGTGACCGAGTGAGGTTTATTATACACCTCCCGCGCTCTGGTTTTGGATTTGATTTCTACTGGACCCTTAAGTTCTACTCCAGCACTTCGCAACTCGCTCTATTGCTTCGACGCGTTTCACACAAATTAAATTATTTTATTTCGAAAATATCACTTCCCCGGTATATTTAGTAACAAAGATCCTTCCACATTCACGCTCATATTCCACTACCACTCTCACTGTGGTGTAACTGCAGCCTGCTGCATCTACGGAGAAAGAGACTTCCTTCCAGATCGGCCAACATTACACAAAGAATTCATCAAGTGTACATTTTAAATTAGTAAATCTAATATCAAATGAAAACGAATTCTCTAAACATCATAAATTATGCATTAAATGCAACCAATAATTGATTGAGCTTGTCTACTTTCAATAACAAGTGAAATTCATTAAACTACGTTGCAGCGAGTCAGACTCCACGTCAGATGGCACCACGCTTTTTAATTAGAACTATTTATTGTGGAAATAGTAGATTAACAGAAGTGTGAAGAAAAATATTGTTTAGATGTTCAATTTATAAACTGTTCATAAATAAAAATATAGAAATTGAAAGTATTGTATTCATTAAATATTTATTATCATAATATGATCAAAATCGATGTTACGCCTTGCATTCAGATAGATGAATGCTCTGAAATGCGCGCACTCGAAAATGGAGATTTTAATCCATTACTTTCACAGTGACAAGATGATGATAGTAGAAATGTTAATGAACTCACTTACGGCGCTGATATGAATATGACTACTGCGTACATTACTAGGAAGCTCATGTAATTGTTTTCCAAGAAAATTTCTTTCTGTGGAAATCATTGGTTCCATTAGTGTCAATTCATATCTCCATTCTTTAAAAAATTGTTTGAAGAACGACTCGGCACCCCTCCAATTTACCTTTCAGGAAGATACCAGCAATTGTGTGACGAAGGGAAATTATTGTTGTCTTTGTCATTGGCGAGGGGTGACATTTACGCGAAGTCATCGCAAGAATTGTCGAATGTCCGGTCCTATATTTTTGTAGTGACTAAGAGAAAGGTTTCGAAATATTTTTCTTGTTGATATGGTGTTCTGTCTTTTACACACTAAAAATCACGCACATTTTTGTTATTGTATTGGGCCATACGTCTCTAATAAATCTTTTGAAAACCTGAATATCATGTAGAAAATGGAATTAAAATTACAAATTTTGAGGCGGTGTAAAATTAAAATTTATCATTGCGTATTCTAGAAGAATGCGTGCTCCTCTTTCACATAATATTTAAAAATGGCCGTGCCTATCAATCGCTATCATTTCAGTACTCAATACACAGAAATAATTTATCAATGGAAAATTAAAATATTTCGTAATAATAGACGTCACTTAGCGCCGGTTTTGATAGATTTAATGCCATACGTTAAAATTAAATGAATTTCACATCATATACAAATAAACATTCACTTGTGCTACAAATGAGACGCATGTTTTTTCGTTCAGGAAATGAATACTCTCTCAGCTTTCTTTTCCTTCGACGGAAGGATGAAAGGCCAACGGAACACTTTTTCCATCAATATTTTGAAATCAATTGTTCCAGTTTTTTTCTTTTGCGCCCTTGCGAAAGAGTTTTTTTCCTCAAGCTTCTTTTTACTTTCTCGTATTGTAATGCTGTATCAGAAACCGGCGATTTTTTCTAAAGAACTAGTGGTGCTACAATACAACACATTCTTACTCACTTCTAACTTCTGCGCATTTCTTAAATTCAAAATGCACAATCAAAATGACGTCTGTACCATTTTAAGCGTCATTTGCTCTGTCCGTTAGGGAAGAGAGCTAAGAAAATAATTGAGTCGTTAATGAGATTATTTATTAAATTGTATTAACTTCAAGCACAAATTACGCGAAAATTACTCGTCTGTTAAAAAAATAGTGCATGGCCTTTTTTAAAAATATATTACAACATATTTTCTTAAAGGAAAATCTCAATTATCGATATTTAATTTTTGCAATGTACAAATTTTGCAATTTTTGAAAATACAGAATTCGCCGATTACGAGACAGGACAACTTTTTGTTGACCGTCATTTTCTACAAATGAGGAAAAAATTGAGGAAAATATTTAGAGCAGTTATTGAGAAAATAACAGATTAAAAATTGCTTACATTTCAAGCAAAATTAAGCGAAAATAGCTCCTATTGTCGAAATATTGTACATGACCTTATCGCAAAATCTATCTTTGAACAACATATTTTACTAAGAAAAAATTTCTATCTTCAATACTGTAGTTGTAGGAAGCTACCCACAAATTTTTAAACTTTTGCAGCCTTCAAAAATTTGAATATTTCAACGAAAATGCGATCAGGGCCATCCTTACATTCGTTTAAAAAATCCTGTGATTAAATCTAGAACCAATGAACATACTAAAAACGGTGCTGTGAGACCGATCGGGAGCGTAGAGCTTGTGCCGGCTTGAACGGTACTCCGCAGGTGGGAGAAACCTGGTTGGTGAAAATCCTACTAGCCCACGGTAGGTTGACGCGCCTGCAAGCACTAATTAACAATAAATAAATAAATAAATAAATAAATAAATAAATAAATAAATAAATAAATAAATAAATAAATAAATAAATAAATAAATAAATAAATAAATAAATAAATAAATAAATAAATAAATAAATAAATAAATAAATAAATAAATAAATAAATAAATAAATAAATAAAAATGGTGATTGCGTTCGGCAGCCAGAATCCGCGCCCGGCGTCTAGGTTTTCCGTGAGCGGCGCGGAGCGGGTGCGAAGGCCGGTCGCCTGGTGACGACGCGACGCGGGGTAGGGCGGGATTCCCCGAGTGAGCGGGTGACGCGTCGTCATTCGCGCGGCCTTGCGAATGTGGGTCAGCGCTTCGGCGCGCCCGCCCGGCCCGTCCTCTCACCCGCGCTCGCGCGTTCTGACGCACGAACACGAAGTTTGCGCGCGACCGGCGGAACATGTTCTCTACTAGCGGTAGTGACCTTTTTTATTAATGGTCTGAATAACTTTAATGGGTTGCCGGACTCCTTACCCGGTTGCCTCTCGTGGCTGGCGCCTGGAAAACTCGAGGTGTACCCTACAACCCCGTCGCTTGGCTGAGCCGAGCGGGAACAGTGCTTTAAAAACGGACTGCACGCGATCTTTCTTCCCTCATTCTTAGCCCCTCCTCTTCTCTTAGTCCTACTTACTCACATGTACTGCACTACCACACATGTCGAGAGACCAGTAGGGAGCCGGCTGTAAGGCGAGGGCCCTCAAGGCAGGAAACCCCGCGAGTGGAAGTGGAGGTCGTCGCCGGATCTCACGACCCAGCCGGGGAAGAGCACCGCTAGGTCTCGGTATGTTACACGCTAGACCGGAAACACTAAATACGAGAACAAGCGAACCAAACAAGACATTCTGCATAAACACCATGTGCCTTCTGTCGGCCTTTTACCGCATCCAAAATCTGTCGAGGCCAGTAATGCCAAGGTTGTGATTTCGTGCCACGATGAGACAATGAAATCCTCCCAGTTGACCGCTACCCACAAGTCAGTAGGCTCTGGAACGAATTCGTGATATATATGTAAGCGGAGATCAGAAACATCAATGTTATTGACTACATTGATTTTACGATTATGAACAGATTTACTTCTCTCTTTTGCACTCGGCCTCTTTTTCAGGATTAATGTAATTCATATGATGAACACTCTACTGCAGGTTTCCATAGTGACTTCGCTACAGGAAAATTGAGGGGGCGTTCGTGTTACGCCACTACGAGTTGCGCTGCTACGCTCATGGCACCAGATGTTCTATTGCTACCAGCAGGCAGCCTACAAGCACTGGCCGAGGCGAATAACACTGCTGCTTATAGGGCCCCGACGAATGAACGAAAAGCTGCACATTGAGATGCACGCGGAAAACAAATCCTGTAAAACGATTTTTTATACAAACGCAGAAATCTCGTCTACATATCCTTCAACCTGTTCTTGAGAGCGGTCGTTGCAGAATTACTGTTTCAAATCGAACACATAATATAACACAGGGGAGCACTCAAGATATTTCCACCTCTGAGGCTTCTTTTTTGTAGTTAATCAGACCGAAAACTCCCAAAAAAGAAGTACTGGAACGGCGTTTCGGCGTATTTCAACACCACTGCACCCTTGCATAGTTCAACACATTTATTTTTTCTGTCTGTAGATTCAGAAATATTGTCTGTGAACGATAGTGAAATTGATACTTGTCTATTTAATACAATTCTACTTACAAATATCTAATTTAATTTTAAACGTTTCTTACTGGCGATGCGAAAATGTCATAAACATCCATGATCTAGTAATAATGGCTGGTTAAATCAGTATTATTTAATCTGACTGTACAAAGCAAATACTGACTACTCATTATTTCTCTTCAAGATAATTTTGCATTCTCATTATTCCTAGAATTTCCTTAACTCACAAAGTGCTAAAATTCCGAACATGTTTCACCCTCGGATAATCTATTTTGTATCCTTGTCCTTATTTAATCTAGACCTTGGTTAATTCTAGTAGCAGTTAGCAACGACACGAAGTTCATTCTACTCATCTTGTGACCCTCATCTCACTTTGCCAATGTGTGTGTTATGAAACATTTATCAGGGCCGTGCGTCCTTACAGAAAAATAATTTATGTTAACTGTAGTATACTATTTGAGAGAGCTTATTCGCAGTTGATTTTTGGAAATTCTTTAAGAATTTTTCAATTTTACTAGTATGAACATCAAGTCGTTCCATTTACGGTGAACTACTTGTATTTTGAAAAATTACAAAATTCGATCAATGCAAAACTATGTGATGAATTATATTTTACCTTCAACGAAATCTATTATTTAAGGATAGTTATTGAAATAATGTAAACGAAAATCTCTGAAATTTTGAAAAGTGCAAATGCAAATGTTCAACTTTGTGTTTAAAGTGTCGGAGGCACTGAGTTCGAATCCCAACATTAATAAAAACATTTTCCTGATTGGAAACACTTTCCAAGGCTCTTGTAGTTTTATAATAGTATTTAGCAGTTGCAAATAATGTGAGAAAATATGTGTTATTGGAGAACTACTAGTTTCGTGCGTGGTACTGTAGAAACTCTTCGCGCTTTTCGTGGATGGCCACTGGAAGGCATGCAATGGAAATGTTATTAGTAAAATATTTTGTTATTATTAATAGTAAAAAGATTTACCATTGAAAAATCTCAAAAACCCCTTTGAAGGAAGTGAAAGAATAATTTTATGATAATAATTGATTATATACTTTCTGATTATGCCAACAGTGACACAAATGTTTACATCAGGTAAGTGTATTGCGACAAGTACTACTTTGTATACGTTCAACAGTATCGTAATGTCATGGTAAGTGTGATTGTTTAGTTATGAATAAAATATGTATTGAAATAAATATGAATTGTAATATAATTTTATATTGTCTCTATTACTTGTTCGAATGTTGTCTACATGAAGGGGAAAAAAAATACTTCTAGCACCAAGAAGTAAAAGTAATTTTATATTGTAGACAATTCTCTTAAGATCACAATCTAAATATTACAATATACGTACAAACATATTTCGTGTATTTCAGCAATTTAAATGTCCATGTTTGATCATATACGACGTCGTACATACCTGATTCTGACACGTTCTATCTACGTCTTAATATGAGTTGAGGAGGGTATCCAAAGACATATTGATAAACTTGGCGCTGAACCTTAGTTTGAGTACTAGTTTTATTCGTAGAACCATAATTAGAGATAACAGGAGAAGATATAATAAAGAAGCTCGCACTTCACTGCTTTTCTCGGCGTTTCCAGCCTTTTTCTACTAACCGGTAAACATTTTCTTAATAATTAAAGTATAATTAAAGTAGCATTTTACATTAATTTAATGAAACATTTTTCGATAAATGCCTAGATGTGTTTTATAGTAATTTTATATTTCTGTTTTGACCTTAAGTAGTGAAAATATAAATTGAAATGAATGGGTGAAAACCAGAACGGTATAAGTGACATTTTAAAAATTCTTAGAAAACGTGTGTATTTTAGGCTATATTTTAATGGAAATGTATTATCGTGGTTTTTATGAATAACTGAAATGCCGTGGATGCCGTTAATGGTGAAACAAAGTACCACGACTACAGTAATATTGGCGTAAATAAACAGCTTTCTCAGAATTTATAAAATGTCCCTTATACCATTCTGGTTTTCACCCATTAAAATGTTTAAATATAAATATTGCTAGTGAAGTTTTATTTAATTTTTTAAAATAAAATCTTCAATACAGAAAATTGCTTTTATCTTCTTTTGTAAGACCTGGAATGACTGTAGTCGAAAAAGTTCAATACAATGTTATTAAAATCCGTTTACACGACCAGGTTGTCAACACAAAATATACAATTTGTATTTGATAACTAACTCCCAGAATCAAGTCCAATGTTCAACCGAGAGTTCGGGAGAGAAACCAATTGCAGGTGCGAAAGCACGAATACAATTTGAGTGAACAGAATGAATGCCGAATTAACAAGCGGCGAGCTGCTCCCCTCTCGCTCCTTGCTTGAGGAAGAGCTGCCCTTCTTCTTGGCAAGGAGGGGTTGTTGCCCTGCCTGGCTGGCGGTCTCCTCGGTTACAAGTCCTGCAAGCTTGAACTGACCGGATTATTTGTAAATAAGCGAATATATTATTAAATACATATAAGTTTTTCATATATTCTCATTCTTTATTTTTCGGACATTTTGGTAGATGAGTAGAACACAGTATTCAACACGGGGAGTAAAGTCACTGGAAGCTTTAAAATCACTACAAACAGTAACTAAATAAGGGACATGAATACTAAACAATTCAAAGAACAATTTTTGTGAACTGAAATATGTTTTAGATGGTTTAGGTCAGTTAGCATATTATTATTTAGCATATTGTCAGTTAGCATATTAAAAAATTAACTATTTTTTTTCACTCGATGTCAAGCATCAAAATTATGCCCAGTGACTTCCCGGTCCCCTTAAAATGGCCCTTAAGGAGGAAGTCCCGTTATTCTATAGCTGTTTTCACCCCCCCCCCTTTTATCAAGCCCTACCAATTTGATTTGTTATGACGCAACACTTTTCTCCAATGAACCCAGCTAATTATCTACTTACTGCGATAATAGTGCCGAGAAAATGAGCCGTTATCTCTCGCTGAATAGCGAGTAATTTGCAGTAACGCGAAGTCTTAAAAGACCTGTAAAGGTTGTCAAGTAGTAGAAGTAGAGCGATAGACAAGAGAACGCGAATGACTACACGGGAAGTGCCAGGTTACTTAAATATGTGTAACATTTTCCTTTCAGGAAAGATACCATTCAAAAGTACGCAGTGAATCATAACTAGGTCTCTTTGGCGCGAAACTAGAGTGTGAAGAAGGTACTTACCGCAGCAGGACAGGATGTGATGTTGTTTATCGATACTACGAGGAAGTGAACAATCAGGTAGATGAATTCGCCAAAATTATCATGGAGAAGTAGGACATAATACTTTCTTCCAATCATCGTAGGTAAATATGATAGCCTCATCTCATCATTTATACTAGTGTGCCAAAAACTGGAAAAGAAATTTCCTCGCTTTTATCTCTTTTATCACGACCGCAAGATTCCGTCGAATACAGTATTCGAAAAGAAATCCAAAGAGCTTTATAAACAATACTACAATTGGGGTAAATAAACACATAAGTCAAAACTTTCGTTCATAAAAATTACATAAGTGAATTGTTTTTATTTCTACGTAAACACACACACACACACACACACACACACACACACACACACACACACACACATATATATATATATATATATATATATATATATATATATATATATATATATATATATATATATATACGGAGGAAAGTTATTAATGCTGCTGAAATGCACGTTTTGGGGTCTCCTGATACCGGAAAAGTGGTGTTTTTTCTTTCAAAACTCCGTCTGTCTGTCTGTCTGTCCGTCTGAACAACACAATTTGAAGAAACCCCTTTCCATTAGGCCTGAGTTGAAGCTCTGTGATTTTGAAAATCATTAATTAGTTTTTGGGCGTACTTTACATGAAGCCCACCAGACATCTTCACAATTTTCTTAAAACTTTCTCCAATTTTTCTTTAAATTTCTTCTAACTACACTTATAAAGGTGGCATAGGTCCGATTTTCTCTGTTAACTCTGAATTTTCAAAAATTTCAAGTGTTGGAATTTTTTCGGGGTTTTCCTACAGCTACAAAATTAAAGATAGACGTTTTTCATTGAAATTAATCTTATTTATCGTCGCAAGTTCTTTCATTAAGGCCAGGTACATTTTTTTGATAGTGTTCGCGCAATATTGCGTGATATGTGTACAATTTTAAAAAAAAATACAAAAATAAGATTTTCTAAAAAACGGCTCCAATAGCACTCCTCTGCACTCTATAATATGACATAAAAAGCCATACTGGTCTATTCTTTTGATTTTTTTCAAAAATTACTAAAATCTACTCCTAGGAAACCGGAAAGGTAATAAATTGTCAAAGAAATGTACTTTGAGCGACGATCGATGACAACAGGCAAGTTCGAAAATCTTGGCGAGACCAATGGAAATAGAAAACTAATACAGGAATGTCTGTGCCATTCTGTCGCACCACTAGTTTATTTTGTACCACGTGAGTCTACAGAAGGTAATCTTGCCGTTTGAATACCATATAATCCAAATAATACGGAAACTATTTTTATTACTTTGCATAGGTCTTAAGTCAAGAATATGGTGTATGTCATCTTGCTGGTTTCTTGTGCTTCTCCATTTAGTATAGTAACTGACTTAAGTGCTTATTCCTTGCACCGGCCTAATTTGTTAATGAGCATTCTTTACGACTTTTTTTATTGATTTCAAATTAGTAGCCGAGATAAAAGTCATTAGAAGAATATTTTCCTTGCCGAATGAAACGTGGTTTTTATAGATTTGAACCTTTAACCTCATTGAAAACACAAGAAGTTAAAATGTAGTATTTGGTGATTTTGTAAGTATTTTGGCATGAAATAAAACAGAGAAAAAATATAATTTTGCTCCCTGTATAGATCTCAAGTTTGGAAAACTCTTATTTATTCTTATATCTTTCCAACAAATGACGTTTTTGTATATGCCTTTATCTTTCTTTTCTTCAGTATTTAGAAAAGCTTATGATTCTGGCTTAAATAGATTACTGTTGACTGTAATAGGGATAATAAATGGCAGTGCGCGCCACATCGAAACTTTTCCTCCGCTTAGTGGTAATTGGTTACCCAACAATTCCCCAGATTCTTAAAAAGCGCATGGCATGACATTGGATGAAGCTGAATTGAATGATTGATTAATGATTCCGGGCGCGTCGGGGGGGGGGGGGGCGAAGATCTTCCCCCGCTGGATGGCGAGATGCGGCGCCGATCTACCGCCTGCGAGCTAAGTCTTTCCAGTTAGGTATCCCCCACCAGAGAGGCACCGCCCCAGTCGGGACGGTGCTCGATCGGTCTCCCGACATGTGTGGTAGTGTAGTGCATGTGTGTGTAACTAAGTAATGAGGATAGGCAAGGAATAGGAAGGAAATATCACGCGCGGTCCGTGGCCCGTTTGGTAGGGTACTGCTCCGGCATTCGCCTGGTATTGATTGGAGAAAACACGGAAAATTACCAATCAGAGCAGCCGGCCTCTAGGATTCTCCTCCAGACATCGATTGAAATCGACCTCGCTCTCTGGCTAGAGTCGAAAATCCCGCCACCGTCAGGACTCGATCGTAGGACATCTTGGTCAGAGGCACAGCAGTGACATCAGTTAACGTTCTGAACCTCCTCTCCCGGTTTGAATTGAATGCAAACTTCCATGCCACAAGAATCAATATGATTGAAAAGTGGTTTGGAAAGTAGAGACGCAATTTTTCGAAAGAGACTTTGCTTCATTTTTAAATGTTTGGGAGTTGGTCGCGTTCTTCCTAAAGCCATTCAACGTAGGGATAAATTACTTTGATAAAGAAATCTCTGGTATTAATAGTAAAGTTCTAGGACAGATTCGAAAATAAATTTGAACTTTCGGAACCCTTACGGTTACATCGCACAATAGGAAGTACTGTAGAAAAAGTACAAAAGAAAAATATAACATACGCAGCGTACGGAAAATTCCCCCAAAATATTGCTCTTGTCAAATATTGTTTAGAACGTGTTCTCAAACCTCACGGCTCATTGGTCGACGGGCTCGCTTTGCATGACGCCACCCCAGGTTCTATTCCCGATCGTCCAAGACTATAGTATGCGTTTTCCTTGCAATATCCCAGTACCTGTTGCTGAGTCTCACAGCAGATGAGAAAACTCGCTTAGATTGAGAAGACCAGAATACTGTGTAGGTATGCCCATGTGCTAACACATATGCTTACTCAGATATACTAAGATCTTACTGACACAACGAATCAACGTAATGAAAACATGATGGCAGATATGAGTTCACTCTAGTATTTTACGAATTTATTTCATTTAGGGATTGTACTAGGATTGTATTAGGATAAGGACTGATTAACAATAGCAAACGATAAAACATCTGGGGCACATTACCTATAATTTAAAACTATAATCACGAATTTAGATTGAATAGAACGTTCAAATTTCTTTGTGAACCAAAACAAAACCCTTAGTGTTTAAAATATAAAGATTTTAGCAATTTTACTAATGGCATGTCCGTTATTGCAATTTTTCAAAGTTTTAGTGGAAATCGAAACTATACCATACTTTTAAATGCTCATTTTCTTCTATTCGAGAAAAACATCTCTGTTTCCCAGAAAAGTTCGAAAATGTCACAAGGGCTTAATACTTTGAAAGTACCCTCGACAATTAAAATGCCATAATGATCGCCGGAACGAGATCTTTCTCGTGTTTTGTTATTGCGATATAAACGTAAAATTAATTGTTTTAAGTAGAATTTTGGACAAAATTCGTATTGGGGTAAATAGAAGGCGCATAACTTAATTTTTAATTTGCCTTTAAATATTACGTATTTTCCTTCATTTCATAAAAAATACTAGAAAACAGAGCAGTTAGACCTCCTTGCGGGTAACTTTATTTCATACTTAGTGGTCTTGTTTCCCAAGGTAAGCTTGGCTCACTAGCAGTGAAGCTACTAAATCCAAAGCAATCAGCTTGCGGCTCGTATGGCTCAATTATTTTTTCGTATCATTGTACCTGCGAGGTCAAAATAACCCAATCTGTCAGCATTTACTTTATCCGATTCTATCCATAATTGCACGAAGTGGGCGCAGCGCGCGCGTGTCAGGTGGTGAGGTGGTGGTGGCTGGACGCGTGTGCGTGTGGGCGGGGGGCGCGTTATCGGAAGGCGCCCGCGTTTAAAACCGTGCGCCCAGTGCCGCCTCCCCAACTGGTCACCGGACGGACGAGGAGGCAGCGGACGCGGAGGATTCCACGAGCCAGCAAAGGTTTCATTTTCTTTATTTTCTAATATTTTTGGCCTTTGTTTGGTTATGACGGTTTCAGGAAATATTTAAGAGGTAGAAGTAAATCATTCTTTTCTTTATTTTCTAATATTTTTGGCCACTGTTTGGCTATGACGGTTTCAGGAAATATTTAAGAGGTAGAAGTAAATCATTCTTTAAAATGTGAATTTATTTATGTCTAATTAATTTATACTTTACTTTCAATTTGTACTTTAATTAATAAAATATCTAATAGATATTTTTACAAATTTATTTATTAGAACGACTTTGAATACAAAAACCTAGTTTGAATTGAAACTGAGAAACAATTTTAAAAACATTACTTGTAAATATTATATTAAAAACTGATATAATACATAAATTGAAGCATATTAATAAGAGTATAAAATATTTTTAACTCAGCGCATTTTCAAAGGGGACCAGGGCTTCAATAGTCCCCCATCTGTATCTACCCGCGAGATTTGAAACTTTATTTGCAAATAAGGTTGTTGCTATAACCCCATTTCGATCGTGGATTTCGTACAGGTTTCCAACGTCTCTGAGAGCGAATGTTAAGATGTTTCTTGTCTTGCGTCTTAACTCCCCCAAAACGTAATCTGAAGTTTAAAGCATTTTTGATTTTTAGTTGCCTCTTTTTTTCGTTGATTGTATTTCGGGAGGAAGGATCCATCCATTTTTTTTTTTTTTTTACTAATAGGGGTTAAAAGGTTTGCCAATCTCTGAATTCATTTTACTGATTCATTAATACCAAAGTGAAAAATAATAGTTTTAAATAGTAGAGTAAAATAAGTTAATTTTCGAATTGAAGGTCCTACTGAATTCAGATGTAGATTTCAGGATAGAAATTAAGGAGATCTGTATTACGTGTGTTATGTATATTCAATGAATAAACATATTAAATATTTTCCAGATAGAAAAAAGTATATTGAGATTTTAAAAATAATGTAATTGGAAGATTTTGTATTGATTAGAAAGCTTTAAATTACGAAACACCGTAAACTTACATTTTCCAGTCGTAGAATTCCGTTTTTTAATTTTTTTTTTAATTTAAAACTTTTTAATTTTCGGATTCGTGAGATATAAGAATCAAATGTGGTAGCTGTACTTTTGTTTGCTTTCGTTTTTCTTGCCTTTACTATTGCAGTTCGTATATAATTTAAAATGATTTTTCATTTTCATTCACATATTTATTATTAATTATTCTGAGTTTGTATTGATTCTGATTTACGTGTGAAGAGCCCCTAGACCCTTTTGAATGTATTGGAGAATGCAATAATGTTGTTATCAAACTTTACTATTAGACTACTATTTTTCCATTAGTAACTTGATGTTATTTTAAATATATGAATCGCAGATAGTATTACATGGATTGAGGTTATATTATAATATTCTTTTAAAATAATGTAGTGGGATGTAAGGTTGATTGAAATTCATTCATTGAACATTCTCTGGTTAGTTTCGAATTTAAAAATAATGGAATAGATTTGAGGCAATTTTTTTTCAATTTTCCTTTGAATGTAATATATATATATATATATATATATATATATATATATATATATATATATATATCCTTAATTGCCTACCCAAATAAGGTAACAACCTCCAAAAATATTGTTTCGAACCGATTTTGTAATTGAATACTAAGAAAATCAACAGTCTTGCGACCTTCTGCAATTAGATGTCAAAATTCCAAGCTTGCACTAGGTTACATAACCTTCTTCGCTATTAGACCTTGTCATTCTAAGGAATTCCTTGTAATTTCCATCCGACGCTGATTCACTTCTTCGTCGAGGTTGTTCTTTCCCCCTCTCCTGGGTGTCTCTTACCGCGGCTTCCTCGCCCATCCCGGGAACCTGGAGCTCTCCAACCACCGCCCCCCGGCGCGGCGCGGCGCGGGCGAGTGACGCGGGCGAGTGACGCGGGCGAGTGACGCGGGGCGCGTGGCGCAGTCAGGTCCAGCGGAGTGACGCGCGCGATGGCGGCCGGAGCGAAGGTGGTGCGCTGGTGGCGGTGGCTGGTGGCGGCGGCGGCGGCGCTGGCGGCGGCGCTCGGCGCGCCCTTGCCCGACGGCAACGACCTCGAGGGCCCCGCCACGCCCTCCTACGTGCAGCACGTGCTGCCCTCCTTCGGCAGCGCCGTCTTCGGCGACCCCGACGAGCAGATCGGTGAGTGGCTCGCCCTCAAACACCAACTCAAGTGACCCTGCAGTGGTTGTCGGAATCGTCAGTCAGAAATGAAAAGGAGTGAACTTCTTATACAGGTGTTCCTCAATGGTAAGTTTGGCAAAGGATGAAACGCAAAAACGTTTCAACAGCTAGTGAATCTATTTTCGCCTATGCGTGTTACTTTTCAAAATAGAAGGTGTAGCAATACACAAAAAATGAAAATATTTTACTGAATTCTGGATTAAAAGAGGGGCATTTACTCACTAGTGTTTCAGTATATAAGGTTCCTCTGTGAGTGCTGCGTTTGACTAGATACAATGCGGAAATGAACGAAATTTGTTTTGGAGGGCCTGTACTGCTTAAAAGCCACTTTCACAACCATTTTGAGCGTTACATACTTTTCAGGACCACTCAGTACAGTGTAAAATGGAAGACATTGAATTTCCATTCCCGTCCCTCCCATACTGTCTCAACTTTGCCCCGCCTTTCTTTGCCCTGTCTCGTCGTCCCTGCTTCGCCCTCCCAGCTCTCCCCGCCCGACCAAGCGCTGCCCGTCCCCTTCACGCGTCCCGGTCAATGGGACACGACCCGATTATGCAACGCCCACCCCAGCTGCCGGCGCAATGCTCAGATACATTGCACAAATTCCACATTTTGTATCACCAGAGGATGACTTAGGAACAATACGCTCTTAGTTCTTTCTAAGAATTTAAAAGGAACGTATTTGACAAACTCCACGTTTGTGGCTTAGTTTGGTTCTACGCTGACAGTCCTATTATTTTTATGTATTAAATTATAATAGTAGGAAATGGTGTTGTAATTGTGTGCTGCTCATGTGTGGGCCCTCTCGACAAACTCTCGAGAAACCTGACAAACCTGCGAACGTTTCCAATCCTATATCACGACTTACGTTGTTAACCACAGACCCAAGCCGCCCGAAGGCAGCAGAAAGTGATATTTTTTTATATATTTAAGACGATTACCAATACAACCATGCCCGAGTCGGGACTCGAACCTGCGACCCTTTAGACCGAAATCGTTACGGTACTAATGCCGTAACGATCTCGGCCATCTGGATGACAGAAAGTGATATTGTGGAATGATAATTTTGTCATTCGAAAAATGAGACATAGACTCATCATAGAATCTCGTTGAAGTGAAAACCTTGTGCGTAGCTCTTTGCCACCGCAGGATAGCCTTGAAGATGGGCGTAATGCGGACATAATATATTTTTTTCGACAATAAACCTTTGATGAAATGGCTTCACATTTTTCTAATAATTGGGCATGTGTTTATTTGTCATCGGATAATTAATATTCATGAAAAAATCCGAAAAGTGTCACTATTGAAATTTATATTAAAAGTGAAATTAAAAATACCTATGAAAATCTAATGCTCGTCTATTACAATGGAATAATCGAGAATTTTAAATATTTGGTGGGAAACAGTACTGAATTATTAAAATTCCAAATTTACTCCGGCTCTAACATTTGAAAGAGGTTACAGAGAAGGAATGTGATATTTCGCCGAACAAGTATGGAAATGTGCAAAATGGCTTATTGACTGAGGACGACAGAGAAAAGCGAAGTGTTTAATGGTGAATTCCAAATAAATTATTGACGAGTGTTTTAAAATTATTTAATCGATCGTTAGACACAGCATACTGTTTAGTACTGCATTAATTCGTACCGAAGCTGGAGAGTTTGGGAAAAATGATTTCTGTTCAAAGACACATATTTCTAGGAATTAATAGAATTGAATTTTGAGTTTTTCAAACCTTTTCGAAGCATTATACTACTGTAATTTGAATACACTAAATTCACTAAATTAACTTAACATTTTACAGCCGTAATTTGAATGCCACTGTATTATAAAATCAAAGCTAGAAACCTTTCCGAGAAATGGTCGCTTAGAAGATGAATGGGTGATGTAGACGACGGTATTAATAATAATTGGGTAGCAGGAAAAGAGATTAAACCCTAGGTAAAACATATGGCTATAATACATATTCACAAAATATGAAAACTTTGCCTCTTCTTTAAATGGTTTCGTCTATTTGTGAAAAATATGTTTAAAGTTCAAAAAATCGACCATTATCTAATTTTACCATTTTTTAAAATTTTGTATTGAAGTCAAGAAAGTTTAGGTGTTTTTTTCCACTACTACTACTACTTCTTCCGCGACATTACTGTTAACGATGTTTCTAGAACAGAGTCTACAGATAAAGTAGACGGATCTGACCTGAATAACTAATGTAACTACATCTCTCTATTGCTGTCAAGGTTTCACTTTGAATTCATGTCATGATTTCACCGAGATAACGTATGTACACGCATATTTTGTTTCATTCATATTCATTTTTAAAAGTCATATCATCATAGTGCAGTAAATGTATTGTCGCTTATCTTGTGAGCATATCATTCCGTAGTTTCAACAATTATAGATAGCAATGTAGCATTTTCGCAAATGTCGAAGAATTACAATTTTATGAAGAGGACTTTTCATAATTATATCTCTGATTTTGATAAACTGGTACTGGTACTGGTACAGGTAAATATTCATAACCCAGTTACTCAAGTATTGTGCTATTGTCTCTCAAGACTAAATGAAATACTATTTCGAAATATTTATCCCAACAAGAAACAGAAGTTTTGCAATTCAAATCAGCAAGTCAATTCAATTATTTTGAGAAATAATGGCTTGGTCCAAATAAACTTAATTGATGTAAATTTTCAGATCTGAGATGCTACATTTAAAAAGAGGCAATTGATTTTTCCGTTACTTTGTAATTAATATTTAAACGCATTTTGGATAGGTATAGAGGAAGCTAAATATACTGAATTAACCAATCTCACAAAATAATTGTATTCAGTATGTCATTATTATAAATTAAAAATACTATTTTTTGTTTTTGATTATATAAACGTTAATTGGGTAAAGAGAACTATGCCACAGAAAATACTTCATAGTACATCGTTTGGGCGGCTTTATTAACTTTAAAATGTAAATTTATCTTGTAAAGTGTTTCAAAATAATGTAAATGACACGTGTGCATATTTCACAGTGTCCTATTTATATTGATATGAATACGATTACCATATGGTGAGTTTATTATTAAGGGAATCGATGTTATGAAATATATTACGAAAATATGTATTCTCATTTGAGTAAGTCATTTTAATGATGTCCTCTGAATTATAAAGAAAAATTCATGGTAAGGGAAGTTTAGCAATCGAAGGTAAATTAAAAGACCTTTTCATTTACTTATTAGTGTAGAGGCTTAATCTAAGATGACGTTTTTGCAGAAGGTATTTTTTATTTCATCTCAAGGAGAGAGATATGTACGTAATTTCTAAAAACGGAAAGAAAGGAAACATACAAAACTTCATTACGTATAAATATAGATAGTACGTTTGTAAGTAATAGTACGTAATAGTAAGATAGTACTATAGTAAATAGGGAACATCCCCTATTTAAGCAAGGTAGAATGGTCCAAAGAAACTACATATAGAACCACATGGGTCAACTTATTATAATTGAATGTGTAGGTACCTGAGATTCACAAAATACCTTATAGATTATTAGCGAAGTTAAAATATTGATGAGAACTTTTTATTATTCTGTATTTACATATTTAACTTTTACTTATACAAATCTAAAGTTATTTATGCTTTTTTGTTGGTGTCTTTATCGAGTGACAAACGAATCAGGAAAAACTAAACTTATGACAACCCATACATACCGTAGTATGCTATTTTTAATTGTTATTTTTTTAACATCCTATATTTTTTCTTCACACTTTCGCTAATCGAAATCCCAGTCTATTAACGCAGGGCATACTTTCTCGTTGCTGGATGTGGGCAATGTGTTCGAGGCGCCGTGGGGTGTGTCCGCAGGGGAGAAGGTGTCGGCGTGGTCGAACGAGTCGGGCGTGAACCCCGAGGAGTTGGGGGAGTACGCCGAGGGCGACATCCTGTTCCCGGCGACAGCGCGCAACGGGCTGGCCACGACCATGGCCCGCTGGCCCGAGGGCGTCGTGCCCTACAAGTTCAGCTCCCAATTCTGTGAGTCCTTTGCTACTTTTAGTATTGTTATTATATTTTTATATTTACACGTCCTTTAAAAGCGCATTACGGTCCATTCACTAAACTGCTGATATACATTGTCTTTTACTTGGCTTTCATTATTATTATTATTATTATTATTATTATTATTATTATTATTATTATTATTTATTGTCGTGAGTAGTTGGAAAACCTAAAAGTAATTTTACGTAACAGTGAATACAGTTTTGATTTTTGACAAATATTCCATTTTAGTTCCACACATTTCGTAAAACTAAACATTTTACCTCATAAGGCTCTGCCAATAGTTATCGGTCATCGGTCTAAGTATATAAACAAGCATTGATTGTGGTTATGTATCTGAACCGGTTTCTTTTCTAATACGCACGACACTACAAATTTATCTAGTTTTCACTTCCTTTTTACCTATATCTTAAACGTATAAGAGCATAGTAGTTTTTCGAGACCTACTGTACCTTCAGTCCAGTTCATTATCAGTTTATGTAAACGTCCTTTAAAAGCTCATTACGGTCCATTCACTAAACTGCTGATATATCTTGCCTTTCACGCGGTAGTATAATTTGGCTTTGTAAATGAGTTACGAGGAAAGTCTTGACAGACAATCGAAACAAATATTAGGGAATTTAGTTATCAGTTAACGATACGTTGTGAAACGTGATAAACACTTGAAGTGTATACGAGTAGAATTACCTGTTTGATTTATAAAGCTGTTTCTTGAAATAATAATAAACAAAGATTATAATGATCTTTTGGACACTGCGTTGAAATTGTTGTTGGACACCTGCATTAAACTTTCAGCTTTGCATTTTAGGGCTTCAAAATGTTTAACTCCTATGTGTAGACTACAGGCAATCATATAGAAGATTTGTCAATAAATACGTCCACCTCGAATATTTTTGAACAGGTTTTAAAACAATCAGATGCGATTTTTACCAAACGTTTCAGGATATAGGGGCTCATCAGGTGTACTTATTAGCTTTTCGATGGTATTTTGTATTTTAAAGATTGGGCTAACTTCGTTTTTTAAATGGAACATTGAATGTTTTACCAAATAGGTCTTGAGGAGACAAATTTAGCAATATTACGTATGTAGGTATTTGATGAATAATTATAAACACTAATGAGTTTTAATTATCCGACATTATAAATCAGATTCCGAAGTTCATGGTGTGGTTGGATTTCTAAACATTTTCTCCTCGGTCTCCTTTGGTCTCCTCGGATTAAGGTGTCTAGCAAATTTTGTGACCTCTGAACTATCGACACCGCGGCATACACAAACGGCAGTTCCAAGTACAAACGGGTCCATCTAGAAATCGCGAAAGATAAGTTTGTTTCATGCCGTGAGTGAATGACGTAGTGGGTACAAAGCAGAGATTTCTCGCCGCGCGGCGCGTCATTTCTGCCCACATTTGGCTTAGGAACATTTAAAATTTTTCGAAAAGGTTTGTGTTATCAACAACGTAATATCTGAAAAGCTAGGTTGTTCTTTTTGCTCGCAAATAGGTCGACTTCGCCCATGCACCCATTTACCGGGGCTCAGTACCATTATCTCGGTGGCAAGTGCATGTAACTTTATCAGGGGATCAGCAATTAGCTGGATCCGATTTTTATCCCCCAGGGTTGTTAGCACTGGTGGCATAGAAGATGAAATGTTGACGATGATAATGAGGGATTGTAGGATGACAGACACATACATATAAACACAAATACACTCATGCTCGAGGCGGGACTTGATCCCGCGATCTCCCCTTCCGAGATCGCCACGGCACTACTTCCTTAGCGATCTCGGCTATCTGGACGGCCAAAAAGTTATTTTTTAATAATGTTTTAATGATAATTTACGAGTGCCTACTGAAGAAAATTGGAGAGTTACATTAAAAATATATTTAGTGTCAATATTAATGAAGACATTGCTTTTGTGAGATGTCCTTTTCTGGGAGTAGGGCTATTTTCTCAGTGAAACAAAAATATTTTTGAATTTTTTTCTGTCTTTCATAAATATACCAAAACCGTTCAAAGCACAGACATCAGGCTTGGCCTGCGAGTTGATGCTCAATGATTTCAAGTAATCAGCGGCGTGATGTTTACTATGAATTACATTTCCCAAGACTTACGCTACCATAATATATGTGTTACAAGTATGCCCATTTAAAAATCGAAGTTGTTTTGATCCGCCTGATGAACGATGCTGCAAATGCGAATATGTTGATGATTTCCTTTTGGGCGAAATGAACTCAGTGTCTTGAAAGATTGCGTAGGCATTCAGCAGTTGAATGATTCCTTAGGTGTCTTGAATGCTTGTACCACACAAGGGTTCCGCCGGAACGTTTGTAGATAGAGAAATTCGAACAATGCGGTCCCCAAGGTTGCTACAAAGCTCTGCGCTACTCTACGAGTACCTGCATTCCTTATGACGTCGGATTTTCATTATTTTCATTTCATTATCTTTTGTGTGATTAATTATCCAACAAATACCAACATTTGTGGTATCGATTTTGTCTTCTCAAGACGTATCTCTTTCGTCTAAAAATATATAGTATTCCATTTAAAAGTTAAATTACTTTAATACTTTTAAAATTTAAAAAATGCTATCAACAAGCAAATGAGAAAACTGATCAGCCTCTAAGCCCTGAAACTTTTGGTAAAAAATCTCCCATCTCAATGTCTTGAAACGTTTATCAAATATTTGAGTTGCATGTTTTTATTGAATAACCCTGCATTTCTCACTTTTAAGTCGTAAAGAAGGGTTCGAAAGATAGGATAGTTAAATGTATTGGTATTTTGCGCAAAATGGGGTAATAAATAATGATTTATGTAATGGATTGTATGTTTCATATTAATATTATTAAATGAACTCAACATTTTGCTAATAAATTTTCGCGAAATTGAAGTTATTCAAAATAGATTGTTTAGACGTGTTTTAAACTTTTTCATAGTTTATTAGAAATAAATTCAAGAGAGAAGTTTCTATTGAACCCCTTCAAACATGGATAAATAAATTATCAAACAGCTTCTACTCTTCACTTAACTTTCCAATGAAGACAGTCAACTCATCCTTTACCCCAAATTAAATCTCGTTATTCGAAAGATATATCACATCCTCCTTAAATACACTGATTAGCGATTCAACAATACAAAAATTACGAAAATTAAAATACCTGTTCAGAGTCCCCTTCCTGGAACTACCTCTAAGATTGTTAATTCTTTTTAATTTTTAATTTTGTTTATAATATAATGTTCTGGAGCCTTATGTTTCTACCGCTCCGTAGCGTATCGAGACCAGGAGTTGCTCCAAGAGGCGTTCCGCCATTACCATGAGTTTACGTGCATAAAGTTCGTGCCATACACAAACCAGCCTGACTACATCTACATCACCAGCAGCAGCACAGGCTGCTGGTCCTCCGTGGGGCGGGTGGGCGGCATGCAGGAGGTGAGTACCACCTTGAGGAAGCAGTTCAGGAGAACTGTTATCCTGAACAAAGCGGTTCATTTCACAGCTGTGGGTAAAGTTTTTTACTCTTACCCTGTTTTACCGGCTGCCGTGTAATCTACATTTATTACTAGTAAACATATTCTATTTATTAAACATTTTTTCTTTACTGGACTTAAAAATACCTTTTTAAGATGTGTGACTTATTTTGTGCGCTGATTATCTTTCAAAAAGAAGACGAACGAGAACCCTCTACAGGACGTTCGCGAAACAAACGAAGTAGTAGAAGTAGTTATCCAGTCACTGTACACTATTCTCGGGTGGCGAACAAGATAACGCAAGTAGCTGAACTGCAGAAGTTTGTGGGTTCGTATCCCGCGTAATGCATGTGGTTGTAGAATGGCTGACGCTTTATAAATTAAATGGGCCTAGATGTTCCCGGAAGTGCCCCGAAAGATTATTATGTGTATCCGGGCGCGACAACTGATATGCTCATTATTCCCGTAAGTGCATGCCAAAAGAGGAGGTGTTCCTACCTCACTGGAACCCACTGGCCCCAGCCTTCGTCAGCTTGCGAGATTTCCCCATCAAGTATCGTCTTAAGCGGTTCCTCGCATCAGCCGGGACAAGCTGTGAGCTCTCGACTGGACTCCTGATTTGGGGTAGTATAGAGCTTGCAAGTTTGGTGTGTGTGTGTGTGTGTGTGTAAGAGTGTGTAAGGGGAGAGGAGGAACGAGCATGTTGAAAGAGAAATTGCATGTAGTCCTTAGTCTATTTGTTACGATTCTACTCCGGCATTCACCTAATTATATGTAGGAGATACTACGGAAAAGCAGTGACTGAATTAGACCTAACTATCTAGCTAGTGTCGAAAATTCTGCACCATCGAGGTTTTAACCTTCGGACCTCCCTGTCAACCAAGCTGCAGTGACAAGAGTTGTTGGCCTGACCCACCTCACTGATAGGGACAGCCGGGTGGGAGTTACCCAGACCGACTCGGTGAAAGAGCGATCTTAAATAAACTAACGAAGCCCTCTTGTTGGTGGCGTGTTGCAGGTGAACCTGCAGAGTCCGGGCTGCACGAGCACCGTGGGCACGCCCATCCACGAGCTAATGCACGCGCTGGGCTTCCTCCACGAGCAGAACCGCTGGGAGCGCGACCGCTACGTCACCATCCACTGGGAGAACATCCAGCAGGGTGAGCCTCGCCTTCGCACCCCTTCCCCAGGCGCAATCATCACGCATCTGGATCCTGTAGCGTCTAGCACTCGACGATTTGCCCCGCAGTTTCATTATGCAATTATTTCACAAATAATATTTCTAAAGAGCAGTAAACCAGAGAGTTACTCAAACAGCCCTATTCCTAGAATTAATACACAATTTTATTACATTTATTGCTAAATTCAAAAGCATGACATTCCCAAATAAAAAAAATTTCGTGTGATTTATTTATATGACTGGGCTCGGACTATCTAGCTCGTTCTTCTTCCCAAACCCTTTGTAAAGAAAACATTTTTAGCATGAAATTACAAATGAGTTAGGGACTTCTAATAGTAATAAGGCATCGAGAGGCCAAGGATGGTAAAAGCAGTTTCTGTGAAAATGGTGTTAAATGCAGACACATGTAGCTAAAGTACTCAAAAGTCAGGGGCGGATCCCAAAAGTATTTGAGAGGGGATTCAATTTCAGTTCGGCTGCAATAAAAAATCAAACTATTCGAGTATATTCACAATGACAAAACTGTTTTTGATGTGATGTGATCTATGTATGGTAATTATGTTGATAAAATTGAGTAAAATTACAAATAAATGTCGGCTTGGAGTTTGATGGTATGACCCCTATGCCCCCTATCCACCACTCACAAAAATTGTGTGGCCAACGAATTGTGGCAGGTACTGATATACACAATGTAGGGATGAAAAAATTATCCACAATCAAACTGAAATCATTAAACCTCATTTTCTAAGAACTGGAGTGGTGCCACTTATCCCCAATAGCCCACTCGATACCTCAAACAACTTTAACAAACAACTTTTATCAATAGAAAAAACTGAATTTTAGCATTTGAATACTAACTTATAATCATTTTGCCAAAAAATAATTTCAACATTTGAAGTGAGGTGCAGAGTGATTCCTGCTTAAAGTGTCTTCGCGGCTCAATCTGTCTTTCGGGTATAGTCTGCCCATTTGAAATGAAACAAAATGAGAATTTTTGTTTTTTCATAGCCCCTTGTAAACGACGTTCTTTCAGGTCATGTGTAGCTTGTTGAAAGTTCAATTTGTAGCACTAGTGCTAAAAGTGAGACGATGCTCAAGTGTTCAGATAAATGTGTGAAAGCAACAAACATAATCATTTCGTCTGACTGCACCAGCTACTACTGACCTTAATGTATCGTTTTAGGATTTGAAAATTTGAATTAAAATAAATTGAAAGTTAGTAAGGTTGTCTAAAAATAGTGTATGACACACGTGGTAAAAGTGATTTAATTTTGCTTGTAGGATTTCATAACACATGCTCTATCGGCTTCGTGTCGCAACATTTCCTACTCGCAAAATAAAATTGTCACTTTTACCACTCGTATCATGTATACTTATTTCCACGCAGGTCGCGAAGACAACTTCCAGGCTGCGACGAAGGAATCCACCGATGATTACGGCGTCCCTTATGACTACGACAGCGTGATGCACTACTCCGCAAATGCCTTCACTAAAAACGGTCGACCCACAATCGTGCCAATGGTAAGGGACGCAAGTACATTTCTAAGTCTTAATTTTAATTTATAAAATATATGGAGCATCTGACCTAAATGTATTAATTTCACAAGAGCTTAATGCAAGAATGCGTTAACTCAAAAATGTTGATCTTTCCTTCACTAGGGTCATGCACGAAGCTCAAACAGAGTTAATTCATTTTAGACTGTTGCATCCCGCATCTGCTTGTTTGAATTCCGTAGGGGCTGCCCCTTATTAAGTATTGAGCTCCCGCTACCATATTAAATTAAGATTTTAGTTCGTAAATAAGAATTACATTTTTATTGTTTAGTTATTGTCCTAATTTACATAATATGAAGATATCGACTGAGAGGAACAATTAAGACTCAAATGAAGGTGGAGGAGCATAAACTCAAGGTTTTGCGATAATACTGAAGCTGTTGGAGAGGGGAGGGCCAATAGAGACCAGATTACAGCAGCGCGTAATGCGTTCCAGATTCCTGTGCATAGAGAACACTGTGACAGTCCTAACGCAAGATGTCTGTGTTGCAGGATTCCAACGCCCAGCTGGGTCAACGCCGTGGCCTCAGTAAAGGTGACATTAAGAAACTCAATTCCATGTACGGCTGCAAAATGTCCGAGTTGCCAAAGAGGAATTCGAGTATAGCATCTTTCATTGATAATATCTCGGCGTTTTTTGGCTAGACGTTACTCGTTTTACTCAAAAAAGGAGCTTCAGTGTCGATCGCCTCTGCAGCATTTCATTCTGGACTGTTTCTTTTGTTTCCCACTTCAGACATATCTCATTTAAGTCGTTATGATTTACATTTGTTGATCGTGATTACAGTGTTTCATTATCATTAATCGCTCAAAACATATTGCGTATTCTTAAGTTAACTGTAGCTTTAAAAAAGTAGGTGTAATTTGTGATCAGATTGAACTGTAAGACGGTCATGCTCCGGAGTGATTTGTTTCATTTATTGCTACGATTTCTTCTTCGTTTTACCGTGCAGTTCAATAAATAAAATATTGGGTATAGGTGGTGATAACTAGAATTTTAGATAGGATTGATTTTCAATAAATTTCTCCGAAAATATTTGTATTTGACTGAAAAGGTAAAGTTGTCAGATATCTTCACTTGGACGAATGATTTTGAATGATACAAATTTGCAACAATTTTGTTCTAGCATTACTTTACAAATATCTTTGCTAATAGCAGAATGTTTTTACTATTACTTAAAAATATTTCATGGTTCATTTAACACAAAAAACAATGTTGGTCTCAGCCTCGTTTACATTTTGTTATTTGAGAAGGAAGCCAGAAACAAGCAGAGAAAGAAAGAAAGAAAGAAAGAAAGCTGGAAATCTATCTCTTTTTATAATTCTTGAAATTGTATATTATTCAGTAATAGGGTAAAAACAAAGTTTTATAAGGAATCTCCTGCAAAGGTTCTTGTATCTAGTCATTTGTATGCAAAGAGTAAAAGGTCGGTTGACAAGTTAATTCATTAGAATGTTGTAGCTGCGCTAGAGAATATAAGTTAATTAAGTATCAATAGAAGTACAACTTGTAAAATTTGTATATTTTCTGAAATGCTCATGTGTTTGTGTTTCAGATGAATATCATATAACAATAATCTGATGTGTAAATTTCCATTTTCTTTGATATGTTGTCTTACTCTCACTTTTCATTTTTTTAAATTTTGTAGTTATGTTATGTTGATCTACTATCAATATAATTATTATGCTGAGTGGGAAAAACAATTGAATCTTGTCGTTTATAATAACGTTGATTGATAATCCATTTGCAACTCAGAGGTGATATGAATTGAACAATATGAATGACCAATGTTTTGCTAAAGGAGTATGAGTTCAGTATTTTATTCTTGTCTATTTGATTAATTTCTATTAATTTTTATGACTGAATTAGCACATACTCATATATGTACACTTACTTTATATAAAGTAACTAAGAGCTTGTAAAAAGCGTCAAAAAATAATAATAAAATGTGTTTGAAATATATTTTGTCTTCGTCATTGACATTATTTCTCCTTTATAATGAGAGACATGTTTACAAATTGAGGGGTTTAATTAACCTGTCACAAGAAATATTGAGGATACATACATGAGGATACAACACATCTCATTTGGTCCCTAAAGCATGAAAAGTTGGACATTTTCCTCCAAAACCCATGCAAAATTAATTGTGTACGCAATCAACACTTTGAGAACTCTTAGTATACATTAACTCTTGTCCACAATTTACTGATCTTAATTTTCTCATACATACATTTGATTATTAACATAGAATTCAATATTTACACTCAAAATTAAAATATCAATATCAGGATAAATAATCTCTCTATTACTAAAAACAAAAAATAACTCTTTATATTAACCATTTGCCTTCTTAAAGCCTCGAATTATCGAGTAACAAATATGATAATTATTTCCAAGGTCTTATTATTCAAAGTGAAAACCACTAATTTTGTAATGATTTTAAAATTGTACGATTATGATAAATGTATATTTCTGCCAAGACATCGTTTTGAATAATAAAGTAGACTCTCCCAGAGCAATATTTCATTTGATATGTGGTCTTTCAATCTTTTGAATTATTCAAGCAATGAAATTTAATTATTAACTAAATTACACCTATTAAACTTCAAAACGAGATGCAAGTGTATGTGACTGTTTACTCATGTGGCCACTCATTCATGACAAACTAAATTGATTAATTAAAACGCGCTCGACGAATAATACGTAGAAATAATTTGCGTTCATTTCACGAAATTGTCTAAGTTACGTTGCAATACCCCTATTTTTCTCATTTCGCCAACTGGAGGATGTTGGCAAGAAATCAATGTATTTTTGTACCTATAATGCAAGAAAAGTACATTTCAATAAAATACAATAATTAATATAAAAGTGCTCTACATATTATTTAAATACAAAAGTATTTTATTAAAATCTACTCTATTGTATCTAGTCGATTATCTATCTACTCTATAAATTAAAGTCGTGTTAAAAGTAAACGTAGGATGTTTGAAATTCGATGTAGAGTATGATCTGTCCATTTACATCCGCTTGATGACTTAATTCACACTCATACATATTGTCGACATGATTCGTCATGTCGTATACAGTCTTAGAATATTATTTTTAGTAACAATATGGGAACAATATAAATCACTTGTGAAAAGTATTCCTATCTCTAAATTACATGCATTGAACAGACTCTCTGAGGCAGAAACAGCTGGCGACCGGTCAAGGCTTCCTAGAACAGTTAAAGGATGCCGAGACCGCTCATGTGGATCGCCGAAGGGCAAATTTCGCAGGGTGATGAACTTTTCGATGCCCAACTACTTTAAAGCCTGGCAAAAGAACCCAAAGCAAACACTCATCCTCTGGCCTAGGCAAAGCAATATATTTTAAGCGGCGAATTCTCAGGTAAAGATTTGTGGACCGGGAGATGTTAGATTGGAGTCCGGCACTGGCAGGAGCAGATAATGGGCAGGAGTTTCGACACCAGCGACGTAGCTGGGATTCGAAGTGCTCTGTTCGGTCCTTTTTGTGGTTTCACTTGACAAGTCCAGACGAATTCCGGAGCGGTAACATACGTTGGTTTAGGTATCGCATGCAGTCAGGGTGCGAACTGACGGGCAATGCCGGGGAGTTTGGGAGTTTGATGTCCGCTACTGGAAATAGGACACTCCTAGGGGCCTCGTTTGTGACTTCCACCATTAGATCTATTCAATTGAAGAAATCGAGGTTATCGAAAAAAAAACTTTTTCACGAAAAAGGAATGTTTATAAGTGTTGTCCCTAAAAAAATACAATGTAAAATTGGAAGGTGAATATATGAAAATTAGTTGTGTCCTACATCTCGGGCAGAAAACAATGATTGTGGACTCGGTAATTTACCAACCTCGGTTCTCCTATGCACTAGCTATTGTTAATCAATATGATTGTACGTTCGAGGCAACCAGGTAACCATTTTCTCGATAGTAGTGTTGAGAGAAAAGAAAGCAGAACGTTTTCGTTCTCATTCTACGATAATGGATGTAGTAGTACTTAGCTGTGTCTGCAGTATGCTCCTAACGCCAAATTATCACAATGCCACATCCTTTTTTTTATTTGTTGTTAATTCGATCAGAGTGGCATCTAAATTAAAGTATTTCGTAACATGCATTGACTATATTTTTTGGGGTACCTTATTCATAGTTTTAATTAGAGTAATTGCATTTTAGCAAGATACAATTTTACTTTCTATTTACATTTCTTACTTTCAGAAAGGTCTTCTTGTGAGACTGTGTAGCTTCATGAACATAACATTTTCTTATCAGTTTAATCCACTCATTGCTATCGGACTTGAGGTAATGTTGTTAGGATGTAAAGCTTTAAGAGAAAATTAAATATTTCACACTAATAACAATTTTATCTGCTTTTTGAAACCTAAGAAATACTAGTACTTTCGAGGGTTCAGACCAGAGCTGTGGGTAAATGCAGCATTAAGTGAATTTAATATTAGCAGAGCACAATGTGCAACCACCGTACTTCCATAACCGTAAAATGCATCGTGCACAATACATCACCCGATGATTCAGGTGGATACATATTGTTTTGCGATACATCCCCGCCTTCCCGACGTAACGTTAGAGTGCGGAGGCTCAGAAGCGGGTGCGTAACACACGATATCTTATTGAAGAAATGCTCCCAAAATGAATTTAAAAGACTAAAAAATCGCAGAAATGCCCATGATGACAGAATAAATGGCTAAGAACGTGTACCGCCCCACCGCTTTGGTCCCAAGGGTTGCGGGTTCGAATACCGTCTTGGGTATGGTTGTTCCTTTCTTTTATGCATGTGTTGACGCGTTTTGTTTGGTAATCCAGGCCAGAGGAGCCGCGAAGTGTGTTGGTGTCTAGTGTAGGTCGAATATGCATCCCATCGGGGTAACCCGCTGTCGACTGAAAAAGCACTAAAAATATCGCAAAAATAATAATAAAAATATTATATAAAAATAAATTTAAGTTTTCACAATTCCTTTGCTACTGTACTGGATGTATATTGATGATGTTTGAAATACTGAAGTTTTCTGAAGAACGTAAGATTTCCACGATTCGGGAACGAATATGTCAGGTTTTTCAAATGTTGCTAATCTTGCTTTGTTGGTGCTTTCCACAGTGTAAGTAACATTTCCTAAATAATGGTACTTTCATTCATCTTTCAACAATGCATAGTAAAAGGGTGGGGAATATATTCAAGATTTCAAGAAAACGTGCACAGATTTTGCTACTTTCACATACATCGCTTGCAGTTTTTACTGTTCTTTGACGACATATCTCAAATCAAATAATGATTGGCCGGTTTTGACCGGGAAACATTATTTTTGTATTTTATCAAACTTGTATGCATAATTAAATAAGCTTACATTTTTGCGATTTGATTGTCTTTAAACAAACCTTGGGAATTTTCTTTCAGCAATGTAGGCCCACCAACACGATAGTTAGGCTGACTTCAGGTCTTAATATTTTTTTAAATGTGCTTCATCTATGCAAAAATTCCTGACCTATGAAATTATTTAAATTTTAGCAGCGCGCTTGGAATCAACATGCTCCGTAATTCTGAGCATCTCTCAAAACAGAATGTACTCTTGGTTAGTTAGCTCCGTAAAACGACACCGATTTCAGGACGGTTTGAGAGAGATGTATGGCCTTGTGGATGTCGTGTCGCTAAGTTATCAGTTCTAGTGATCGCTATTCAACATCTTTGTCATGAACTTCGTGGCAGTGGTTTGTCTTGTCGTGAGAGCTAGAATGTAACAATCATGGTGGAAAGAAACGAAGTAATAATGAATTCTGAAGTCAGTAGGTTCTCTTGTCGATATATGATTTGATTGATCGATATAATCCTGGTCTTGTCCATCTCGTAACAAAACAAGTCTTCTGTTATAAATTATGTATAGTATTTCTGTTCACTTTTTTTGCTTGGTGAAAATCTATTAATACATTAAGGAATTGAAAGTGTAAAATCATTCACCCTCATAAGTAGTAGGAAATACTGAATTTCTCAAAAAGTGTCAGAGTATTATAAGAGCGGTGAAAATAATGGGAATAAATCCGATATTACTTTTTAGTTCGTAATTAGAGTTGATAAACTATCAAAGAGACTAAAGGAAGATTTAAACAATGTTGGTAAGCTGATCGATTTCATTGCCCAACCTTCTCAGCTAACAAATGGCTAATATGGTAACAGATTTGTTCACCGGCACATTATAATAGATCATTTAATAATGTACAGAACTTATTTAATATCCAAGCATGCTTGTACTTTCATCTTTAATTTTATTAGTTTGATGGGTACAATTATTGAGATCATATACTACCATGGTGTTAGGACGATATGTCAGCACAACATAAAATGAAACAAAATCACTGTTTAGTTTGTGGTTAGATTTTTATCAACTTTTGTTTTACATTTAGGATTGGAAGAAATTAAGTACATTTACAAGAGGGATTACTTTCCCCCCTAAAGATACACGTTGGACATTTTATGTTGATATATTTTTATTCATTCATGAGGTTTAAACATATTTGTTACAGTATTAATAAAAAATTATATAAAAAGTTTGGTAAAAAACTTTTTGTAGTAAACAAATGGGTATATAAAATAGATTTGAATTTAGTTGTGGCGGTTTGCAACGACGTCAATTCTAGAGCTACAGCAAGTTTAGAAGGAATGGCATTCAGCTGCGTGGCTTGCTGTCGAACAAGCTTTGCTTGAAGGCCTGGTCGAAATCAAAACTGTCGTCGTGTTGTGGTGCCTAGAAACAAATCAAATTGAGGTAAATTCGAAAACAAAACAAAAATTGAGATTGAAAAACTGAATATAGTTTGACCGCACATAAAATTCGCCATCAGCCTAAGCATACATCAGCATTTTAACCATCACCCCTTTCAACTGATCCCTACAGTCCGATTTTCCCTAACAGTTCGACAAATTCGTAAGGGAGTGACAGCTATTTTAGATACAAGGGAGAGATTATCTTGTCGTCCAGGCAAGGCCATCTTCAATATAATAGTTTGTATTGCTCCAGGTGTTTTATCTGCCGTTTGATGTTATGTCAGTGTATATTCATTGCGTTTTGCTAATTTATTTTGTGGGTGTTTGCTTTTGTTCTTATTGCTGCTGCTTTTATTCTTACAAATGTGTTGTCGTTGTGTAACCTTAAATTAAATGTACTAAGAATGGGACTTGGAACATAATATTTATGTAGCCGCATTCAAAAAAATATTTATAATGTAAGTTCTAAAATGCTTTAATATTATTTCTGTGAGTTTAAAAAGTATGGATATTAAATATTATAATAAGTAATCTTGATTGTCTACTGAACAACCACAGGCGTGTGGCGTGTGTCTGTGGTTTGGGCTCCGCGACGGCAACCACGTGACCGCCGCGAGAACGCGTGGCAACGCCGCGATCTCTCCCAACTGATAATCTCTAAAAGTTTAAAACTCAAATTGCATTTACGACTACATTTAGCGTATTCACATACGGAATTTCTGCAACATCTTTTAATTGTCTCAACGAATGCTGTATGGACTTTACGGAAAACAAATACCACAATTCTGATATAAAAATTTAACAATAAACATTGGAACTTTCTAGATGAAAGTATAATAGTTACATCCAGTCTTTCTAGAATTGCTTTAAGTGAGAAGAAACACGGAAAAGATGGAATATACTGCAATGCAACGATTTAGAGAGACATTCATATATAATTTTAAAATATAAATCTACCTAAATCTTAAAGATTAGGAAATATTTGTTGTAATTGGAAACTAAATATTTTAAATAGACAATTGACTGATAGAACAACATACCTCTATATCGCCAGAACTTCATGAATAAGATTGATTACATGTTCATAGTTAATATTACCAAATTAAAATTTAATTTTACGTGTTAATAGAAAGCTCTCACAAAACAATGACGAATTTCAAATGGTCGGATTTGGCGCGAGCGCTCAGGCCTTCCCCACCCGTGTTGAGCGCTGCAGGGCAGGGCCGTGGGGCATAGTAGCGGCAGTTCGCTCTGAACGGGTCGCGTGGAGACTTGGTGCACCAGGTGCGGAAGACACCATTGATCTCCACATTCCTGCCGTGTGATGCCGCCTGACGATGTGAGTCAACTATTCACAGTAAATGCATTTAAATTGTTTATACGCAGATAACCGTACTTAGAGTATTTGTAGTTTATAGTCAGGGGCGGATTAATATTTTTGCCGCCTGTAGGCACATCAAATTTGCCGCCCCCTTAAAATTGATGTTACATTTCAAATTGTAACGCTTCAGTAACAATTCCTCATTAATTTAAACGTTTTAACTTTAAAAGTAACATTATATTTTGCACATAGTTCTCTTGAATTAAATAATTTTATTGGATTAGCTAATTTTGGATATAAACTGTATCTTCATAGCAAGTAACGTTCAACATTATTAACGTTTCAACACTGAAACGTTAACATTAAAAGGACACTAAAACATGACAACTAGAATTGCAATATGTTTTCTTTCGTTAACGGGCCTTAGTTTCAGATTCATATACTTCTGAAATCATAAGGTGTACTCTAATGAAGTAGACAAATAAATAGCTTGTATTAAATATTAATATGATATTTTTAAAATAAAAATATGATTTATGCTGTTATAGTTTTAGAGAACCTAAATTTGTTTTAGAAAATTCAAGAAAAGCGCCTTTGAAAATTTGCCGCCCTTGAAAATTTGCCGCCGTAGGCACGTGCCTACTGTGCCTATGCGTAAATCCACCTCTGTTTATAGTGAAGATTCATGACGGCGAAACTGAAATGAATCCTTTAAAAATTCAAGGTTTTATTCGGTTTTGAAATTTCGTATTCGTTGAATCACTTTTGGTTGTACGAATACTAATCATGTACTTGATATATTCTAATATTTATCTACTTGGCTGTCCGGGACAAGTCGTGTCCTCCGTAATGATGCCGGCGATACATACACGTACTACCTCAAATCAAATAACTTACCGAAATTTGTGTTTTTTTTCACCTAAAGCACATTACGTTTTATGCTTAATGAAGAATTCAAAAGTACAAATATGGGGATGCGTTTACTTAATAACATCCCATTCCACATTATTGCGGAATCGAATGGATAAGAATTCGGCGTTTTACTGTACTATTACACCATGGGTTTCTTTCCTCTTTCAGTATTTCTATCTTTGCATTCACTCGCATCCATTCTTCAGCAATTTCCGACCACAAGTAGATTCAGGGAGAAATAATTTATTTATAGTTCTGACCTAGTTTGCCTTTTGGTGCTAAATTGACAAGTATTTTCGTTAACAAGTTATATATATATATATATATATATATATATATATATATATATATATATATATATATATATATATATATAGATCTTATTCCCTTCGAATTTAATTTTCGAAATGGATATAATGTAATCTTTTGTAATAAATGAATTTGCCTCTTTTTTATTGCATCTGGTTTCTTAGGGTAATAAAATAATGGACAAAGTGTGTTTAAATTATTTTGCTCTGTACTTATCGAGAGAGTATGAGCGCACATAATAAAGTTTTCATGATACGAAAACAGATGAATTTAAGTTCGAGATACAAATATTTGTGTATTTCCGAATGCATTTACTGTTAATTATTATTCAATTTTTTACATACAGTAACCTTATAGAATGTTTGTAATGTGTATTCTATTACTAAATTAATTCCTCGTATTTTTTGCTTTAAACTCTTACTAGTAAAGGTACTCGTGATGCAAGATCTAGTTTATAACTGAAAATCCTGTATGAAAAATTGATTTCATAAAAACTTCAAGACAATTTTCAATGGATTTGTAATTAACAACTCTGCATATGAACTTCCCAAATATTGAAGAGCACCATCGCAGGACAGTAAACAAGCACACCTACTGTTTATTTGACTCTGAATTCTGATGTTAAATAAAGAAGTAAAAAAAGGTGGAAGCTTGGCTTTTATTGAGATACACGCAAGTAAACATAACACCACTTGAAATGCCTTTGCTAAGAAAAAAACAATTAATTTTAAAACGTGTATATTTTAAACATAAAATTACAAATTGTTTTATGTTTTACATAATTAGAAAATAAATTAGAAATGCAGATAAATAATGCATCAGGTGATCGAATATCTGGAGGTTACCTTTCTTTGCCAGTTCTCTTCGACATCGGTGTCGAAGGAACAAAGGAGTCAAATGAAAAAATCGAATGCGGCCGCGGCGGAGGCCTCTTTGATGGCAGGGACGGTGTCGAAGGGGCGGGTGAGTCGGACGCGGGTGGAGGCGCGTTCTCCGCGGCGAGGGCGGGTAGTGGTGGCGGGTGAGGGCGGGGGCGGGGGCGGAGGTGAGGACGGCCGGGTGCTGCTCACCTCCTGCGCCTCCGTCCAGAAGCACCGGGTGAATTCCAGGGCGCGCTCGCAGGGGTCGCTGGCGCCTGCAACACAAACGGCTCTCAAAGGATCCAAAGCAGCAAAAAAGAAACCTCGGAAAATAATTTCTTCAACTGTGTACATGGCCATTTTTGGGTACAGACTGCCGAAGGTCGTGACTCGGGCTCCCATGATTAAGGGTACTTCACAGATGATAAAAAATATCGAACAGTTCCTCTAATGAATTATTGTAGTCTATTGGGAAGTTGAAAAAAACAATATAAAATCATCTGAACTCTAATGGGATTTTAATCCCATCCCTCTAATAATCTTTTTACATTTCGTTTGCTTACCATAAAATGATATATTAACACATATTTTAATTTTTATATTAACTTTTCAGAATAAATAATGACAAAATCTGACAATGTCTGAAAAAAATGGCATAATTTTTTCGGACAATACTTAGAGCCCCCAAATCTTTGAAAGCTTCGGGGCCCCATCTAACCGAAAGACGGCTGTCTGTGTGAACTACCTAGGTTGACCACAGTCAATATCTTCGAAATGGTTTGAGATATTGAGATGTGGTTTAAGCAGGTACATGGTGGGGAAAATAACATTACGATATATTGTTTACAACATTTTAATTTTAGAAATATTGACAGAACTTTGATTTTTGAAATGGAAGTAGTACATATTTTTCGCTTGCCATCTAACGTTTTCTAAAGACGAATGCAATGATGTTTGTGATGGGTGGCTACTGATTGATACAGATTAGTTAACTGAAAGATGGATTAAAATGAATACGTAGATCGAAGTGTAGTACACTGCATAGAATAGAAATTATAAATCTGTCTCTTCATTGAATCAAACTTGATGCACAGCACAAAATAGAGGTCGAATCATATCGAAGCTAAGGGCGAAGTTCAACCACCCTCATTCAAACTACAGAATACTCTCGTTCCCGCGGATTCTCTTCTGACGTTCTTCACTTTAATTCGTTTCCGATCCGGGGTTCGTCGAAAGTCAATTTAGGATTTTTCTAAAAAAGTATTTGTATGTTCGTATGCCTTTTGTAGGGGAAGTTAAGGAGGCTGTCTCATGTTGTAGATCTATAGCGTGTAGAAGAACCTCAAGCCTAAACTATGTCTCGGAGCTAAATTGAAATCGCCGTCGCCCACGTGATACCTTGTTTCTCCGCTAGATGGTGAAAGGAGCGTAGCGAAATTTGCGTGGAAGAGCAGGCCTAATCGCCCGAGGCTCGCCCGATTGATATAATTGAATTGAATTGAGCTTTTGCTGTTGGGGGAGGTAGGGCTGTAGAGGCGGACTCACGTGTGCTGGTGCAGCGGTAGAGCAGCCACTGCGCGGCGGAGGGCGGCAGGTCGGAGCCCCGGAGCGCGGTCCGCACCACTCCCAGCAGGAAGGAGCCCTCCTCGTCCATCTGCGCACGCACCCGCTCCTCTTAGCGCCAGCCCGCAGTGCGCATGTTGCAAGAAGTTGAACACTCTTCATATTTAGTCCTGAATGTTACGGCCTGCCTTACAAAGCAGATACTCATAACGAATCTAAATCTACTTTGTCTTACGTCCTAAATTATTACCAGGAGAGATGGCTCAGGGCATCATCTTATGTCACTGCTGTGTCTCTGATTGGGAGGTCCTAACGGTGTCACTTCACTATGTTTTCAAGATAAGATCATAGGAGTCATTCTGCATTTTTACGAGAAGAAAAATATACGAGATATTAAACTGTTTGCACTATATTATCAATGGGCACTGATTTTTTTTGCATCAATTAAAATTGAACTGAATGCTATTGCAATTTAGACCTAAAACTTTCTTCTCCCGGAGACAAATGACTTCCTGACAGTTATGTTATTGACTCTGAATGTTTACTTGTCATCCGACGTATCTCCCCATTGTCGGCGAACACTCTTACTAGATAGTTCTCTTAGCTGACAGATGTGTTTTTTGTTCTGTAGTGACATCAAACTCCTTCACTTTCACCAATGAGTAGATAATACACGCGCATACTGGACTAAAAGACAACACGAGACAAAGGAGTTGAAGCAAACATTGAAAGAGCACCAAAACTAACATATTATTTTAAGTTGACATTACATGATCAAATATGTAATACATGTCCACGTGACCTTAATTTTAAACACTTAAATGTACAAATTTGCACTTTTTCACAGCGTTTTCCTAGAACCAGTTGGCCTGACGGTAGAACTCGAGTAAGTGATTCTTGTAAGCCTCTCTTTATTAATCTATGTATTTTACCATTACCTTGTCTCTTGATATCCGAATCCGTGGTGTCAAAAATAACTTCCGGGAATATATTTTCAGCAAACGCCGATGTCTATAACTACAACACTCAGCGTAGTAGTCATATTCATCAGGTGACAGTATCAATAACTCAGTACAAAAAATTCACATACATGTAAATTATTTTGCAACACCTTGCCAGATGGAGAATAAACGATTAAATCCGATACAAAAGTTTAAGTCGCAAGTAAAATATTTGCTGCTGCACTACTGTTTCTATATTAGATACTACCGAGCATCCAAAAGGAAAGTAATATTAATTTTAACAATAACATTTTATGGATTATTTACCACTTGCATTGTATAATTCTAAAGAACCTTTCACAAGAACTGTACTTCAGCTTCTGGGTTAATGACCCTCATCTCGATCATGTTTTCGTATAGTTTCCCTGATATTTGAGCAAGTGATGAGATGGCCCCTTCTTTTGCTTCTAGACATAAATGTAACTTCTCATAGCACGTCACACACAGTTCTTAACTGTTCTGACGTAAATAAATAAATAAATAAATAAATAAATAAATAAATAAATAAAGTGAGTTAGTGAGTATTATTTAATGTTTTGGGGCACTTCAACTACTTTGGTCATTGGTCCCGTAAGGATATTGATTATTATAGTGGGAAGGTGGCGGTGCTCCTCAAGCTGGAACGTGAGATCCAGATCTAAGCGTTGGCTTGCAGGGTTTCCCCATCCAGGTATCTCGCCCATCCAGGTTACCGTTCTAGTCGGAACAAGCAGAAAGGTTCTGACTAATCTCCTGAAACGTGTAGTAGTTTCGTGCATTTTTTAAAGGTTAATTTTAGTTTTTTTTATTTAACGTTAAAAACTGTTTAAAACTATTATAACGTACCATGGGGAGAAGTGTTACCTGTGCAAGTTATATTGAGTTCTGGTAACTAACTCATTTATAAGTTGAATTATGAATACAAGTAGAAACGAGCGTTTTTGGCAAGTGCTATAAAGATATTCACTTTCGTGTAATACGAAATATTTGCAAAGTCAAATCAGATTACTAGAAAAACTGCACTCCCCTCTGATCAGGAGAAAAGTACAGAAATTTATGCAAGGTACATTTATGACCAGAAGCAAAATAAGGGGCCATCTCAGCATTAGCTCAAAGGATGTGGGAAACTGGACGAAAAACATGGTCGAGATGGAGTTCATTGAGGTGCGTGTGTGTGTATTTATGGGGAGATGGGGGTGTTAAAAACTAAGGGAAGTTGGTGCTGGCCATAGTCCCGTTGGCCTAGGGTATCGCTCAGGTATTCACCTGCTATTGTTCATGGATACCACGAAGAACTACTGATCAAAGCCGATGGCCGGTAGAATTCTTGTCCAGGAAGCGACAGAACTCGATGCACTTTGCTACGTAAACAATCATCGTTAGGAATGGAATCCTGATAAGAGACTGCAGTGGCAGCGAAAGTTGTCGCGAAGGCTTCACAGCCAGTCCTAGATCCCGAGTATATATTTTTCTGCCTGATATCGCGCCTCTGCTTGCGGAAAAAGACGAAATGCGTCAGGTTCGAAGTATTGACCAGGCTTGGTTCATCCATTTCGATATTACTAGAAAAATTAAAATAATGACGTAAACAATCAACATAAGGTAAATTGTTTAAACACTACAGAAGTTAAAATGGGCAAAAAACAGGCAGGAGGAAATCTTCAAAAATAATTTTATAAGCATATGTAAGAGATGGCTAGTTCTCAAAATCATTACAATAAAAACGCATTTGCCAAAGATCCGGACTGTAACAATAAGTGACATAGAAAGTTAATTTAATTATCATAATATAATAATTATAATAATACTTTCTTTTAACAATTTGAACTTCATAAAGAATACGTTGTGATACCATCAGCTTCACACTAAATGAGTAGTTCGATCTCTTTTAGATACAATGACCATTAGCCAGGGTTGTTTAGGCAAGATTTTTTTCGTAAAATACATTTTTATTTTGGATTTGTAATTTAAAATTACTTATGTACAGAATTTAACTCACCCATCCGTATTTAATATACAAGCAATGTAGAAAGCACTGAAACAGAAATATACAAATATTAATCAATATATTTCTCATCACGAAGGGTAATATTTTAAAGAGAACAGATTAGTCATATGTCAATATTAACATATGTCTGTTTTAAAAGTCCAAATGTACGAACTCTTACCATCTGTGTTAAGGAATATAAGCAAGTATTTTTACATTCGAAATTATTCCTAAGATTATTGTCGTTGAGGTTAATATTTTAAGGTCAGCATTCTAATTTGACCATTGAGAATGATGCGTGTATATGCCATTTTTTAAAATGTACGAGTTAGTACAAAATGTAGGAATGCATGTCGAGCTACGCTTCTTTTAAGAATGTGTTTGTGAGGCGGAGGTATAGGTCACTGTCACATTTACTAAATTTTACAGAAGAGCAGTTAGAAGAGGTTTTAGTTTGGACTTGGAAGTCGACTTGATTACATTGAAATGCATTGTAACTCCGCCAACTTTGACAGTGTTCTATATACCTGTGTAGAGAACAAGGAATTCGCGTGATTGTGCAAATAATCTCATTTCGGCCAAAAGTGGACATAGTGTCCTAAATCTCTGACTCACAGATGTACATAATAAAACGATGCGTTTTTAATTTATTTATTTGTCAATAAATAGTTAAAACCGCAAGACGTATGGAGAAGCACAGACGTAATATCTGTCCACGTTTTCCTGAGCTCTGGAACTCCCACTTATAGTACATTTAGTTTAAAGATAAATAAATTTAGAAACGAGCGTGATTGATAAAATTTAATAGCAATAAATATTCGCTCCGGTGTAATAAAAACTCTCTGCAACAGCAACTGTACAAACAATTTTTGTCTCTTAAACCTCAACATTTTTCGCTTGAAGAAATCGGCTTACTGATATTCCCCACTAACAGTCCACACGGCTCAAGTAATCGTATGCACACACGATATGATACGATTCATAAAAAAGCTACATCTAGTGAAACTACGTTTTACTGCGTCATAGTTCTTCAATTTCAAATATATTTTAATTTATTTAAATAATTTTGAAACAATTAAAGTTTCATGGTAGCTTCTAAATACATTTTCGAAACAAACGTGTGTATGGCTTGCATAAATCTGCTTATATTTTCTTCCCTTTGTGGTGTAGACAACCCCTTACAAAAATCCTGCGAGAAAATTTGTTCTCCATGAAATTTAGAAAGGGTATTTTGATTTTGATATATAACTAATATCTCACCTGAAAGTTTTCGTCTCCCACTCCTGTGAGCCGTTGGTGCACTAACACCGCGTTCATAGCAGCTGAAAATCATAATCTGAATGACTTACAATCTCTATATTGAATGTGTTACTTTGGGAAACAATATTCATTTAACTCGAAATTTCCATCCTATTAAAATATTCGTTAGCAAACATTTAAACAGAGGCATATTGTATTAATACTGAATTAAATTCACGATTAAAAATTTTAGATTTTGGTTAAATATAAAATCTATCGCAGGTTGCAACCTTGTTCCTAAGGAAAAGATAAAAGTGCCTTTACAAATACTTCGGAAATAAATATGGTCTGTTCGCAATAACGCGATAACTTGTATTTCTCAGACTTTTTAATGACATGGAACTTTGGTCACGTTCTTTCATACATTTTGCGGAACTAATTCCAGGGCACTGATAACTATCGCCACATGTGGTTTTACGGCTCAGAGCAGAATTATACGATTTTCAGCAGCATGGGCAGCAGCTGAGGAAAACATTCCAAATACCTGTTACTTCATTTTAGCTTAGTTTCCCTGTGTATTAGGATGCAGCCTGCTTGATGCGTTTTCCTTCATTGTCTGTGTTATTCTGCTTATCATACGCGATTTTCTTCGCAGTTCTGTTTGCTGCACTTGTAATTACTATTTTCATGCTTTATATCAGATTGAATGGCTAACCTCATAAGTGGGTCATCTTGATTACTGACAATACATTCCTATTCCGAGTCTTACATTATGTCACAAGGTTTCAGTTTGAGTCCTTTCTCTCCTTTGCGTGATACATTAAGTCTTTGGACATCACCTCGAGGATGGACAACCGAATTAGACTTTTGACTCAATATTTATAGCTACTTTGATTTCAGACACGGTGTCTGGAGAAAAATTAAAGTGGCCGGCTGCCACGCGATCTTCCCTTCCCCTTCCTTGCTATATCCTCACCCCTCACTTCCACGCGCTTACACTTACATGTCCTACACTGCTACACATGTTGGGAGGCAAGGGCTTGTCCCGGCTGGGGCAGTGTCTCTCTGGTGAGAGATGCCTTGTTGGGGTGAACCCCGAAAGCCGACGTGCAGGTCGTCGCTGGATATCGTCATTCAGCGGAGAAAGATCATCGCCACCTCCAGCGAGACATGCACTACACTTACGGGACTAATGACCTAGTGGACGCACCCGGGTACAGCAATCAAATCAGTCGAGGGTAGGCGACAAGATGCACAGTAAGCAGTTTTCTGATTTTCTGAAATTCAGGTATGAATTTCTTCCTCAGTCCACTAGTTAGAAACTGAACTCTGTTACACACACAAACAAACTGCCTACTCGTATTGCGGACTTTTTATTTTCTTCAGAGTTCAGAGCGCACTGTAGGAGTCAGTGAAATACTCCCTTTGAGCTCTCTCCTTTGTCGTGTTAAACGAGATGGAAACTGTAATGCCTTATTATTTCTAGGTTTTGCTTGGCTCAAGTTCTGTGCTCAGTGTGCATGCCATTTTGAATACTCTCGGTCGTTTGCCTCTCTTCACGTTGACCTTTGCACATTTGGCAAGCCCAAATTTCATGGCGACGTAAATGCTGAATTCATTTGCCACTTACAGCGTCGTTTCAGTGTTAGCATGTAGTTGAAGGTCATTCAAGTAAAACATTATTATTATTATTATTATTATTATTATTATTATTATTATTATTATTATTATTATTATTATTATTATTATTATTATTATTATTTGCGTATCGGCCATTTCTGAACACGCTACACGAATAACGAGTGTAACTATGGGGATCAGCATTTCAGCTGTAATTCTCTGTAAGATAAGGTTGCTACGCCTTGAGTTGTAAATTATGAGGTGATGGACAATCAATACGACTATGCCCACGCAGGACTCGAACCTGCAGCCTCCTCGGCGCCGACGACGGCTGCCGCAACCGTTTGCGCCACGGGTACGGCTTATTATTATTATTATTATTATTATTATTATTATTATTATTATTATTATTATTATTATTGTAAGTAATTTACACAGTCCATTTTCTAGGGTGAATGTACGGATTCTTCTGCGTACTCAAAAGTACTGGAGATATTCAGATGATTTATATTTATTTTCTACACCCGAACTTCCGCTTAGCCTTAGAGAACTTACTTTTATGAGGTTGTTATGAAATTAAAAGTTGTTAATTACAATTTTCATTACGTTTGACGATCCCATGCATACTATCAAAAAACAGGTTTAACTGTTCTTTCGCGGAATGTGTGAAGGTCTTTCGATGTTAAGGGAATTTCTCATTAAGTTGTTCCAACACTTTGAATATCAGTAGTCATGAGGTAAATGACTTCGACATTCTATCAGTAGAACAGTGCGAAAGCGATGAGTGTTCGCTCGAACGACCTTATTCTCCTTCCAGATAGTCTAAAATAGTAATTTGGTTGCAAATGTCACGATATCGTTACCTACTTGCAAATATAGTGTAACCTCTGTGCAGACTTTTTCACACAGAAATAAGAAGTGACAGGCAAGTATTTGATACCGTTAATAGGAAAAGAACGTGAAAGTTAAGGAGAGATATGAAAAAAATGTGAATTGAAGAAAATGCGATACGAAAAAAAATGAATGATTGGATGTCTCTTTGTCAGCAATATTAAACTAAAATATTTCTTTTCAGTTAGTAAATTACTCGCAAGAAGGAAAGTAACTATAAATGTTCATCTTTAAATTATCTCATCTAATTACTGGCCGCGCATGCTTGTGTTTTTTGAAACAGCATTCCGATATGAATATGAAACACAGATATAAAATGAAGATTCTAGTTCACATTAGAAAATAGCTGAAATGCATGATTGGCTTGTTGAAGCTAAATCAAGCCTGCTAATGTATATATAATATGAGTTGTGATCATTGACATCGTCTCCGCCTATGTGCACCGGATCACTTTATTACTTAGTATTCATTTAGGCAGTCTTTCAAACATTTTTATGAAATGTTGAATTTCTTTTCCTTCATGAAGTACTTCCTTTTTACGTTCTCGCCCTTTCTTCGTAAGAAGAGCAAGTATTGTAAGCATGCGCTGGAACACGACTTTGATACCGAACTGCAAAATCTGTGGTTACTACGAGCGAATAATATTTTCAGTCGATTTTTTCAAAATTTATATTCCTCTATTTAAAACGAACGCAAGGCCCTCTGATTTTTGAACGGATATTTTTATTTTTCTGGATACTTTCTGGACACTGGGAGCTTCAATAGTTTCAAAAGTTGCTCAAAAATGGCTCCACATTTTTTGAGTAAACTATATCCTCGGATATAGTAAAATACGTTTAAGACAATAGCGAAAGTCTCATTTTCATTGTAACCCCTGATTTTTCGAAAATAGTAAAAGTTAAATTTGTTCGACATTTTCCTACAACTACAATATTTAAGGTAGAAATTTATTTCATAATGAAATCTGTTCTTTAATGAGATCGTAAAGGTCATGTACAATAATGCGAAAATTTGAGTAGATTTCGTATACATTTGCGTGAAATGTAGGGAACTTTTAAATTCTTTAAAGGTTGTTTTCTCAAAAGCGTCTCCAAATTTTTTGTTTAATTTTTCAAATGGGGATAAAAATAATGATTCTAGTCTCATTTCCGGCGAGCTCTCCATATTTTCGAAAATGCTAAAAAGTTAACATTTCAGAATTACAAAGTTGAGGATAGATGTCTTTGCCATAAAATCAATTTTAAATTATTTAAATGAGATCTTTAAAAACGGTTAATTACAAGTTTTTAAAGTAACGAGTAATTTTTAGGTAATTTGTGCTTGTTTTAAAGTAATTAAATGTATAAAAGAAACGTTCTTCAGAAACCGCTGCGATTTTTTAATTTATTTTCCACGAATGTTCAAGGAACGCTTAAAATAATGGTGCAGGTCTAATTTCGTTGAACTCTGAATTTTTGGAAAACGGCAAATTAAATTATAATGCGACAATGTAAATGGTGTTGTAGCACCACAAGTTTAAACTTTTACTTCCTCCAACTGTCAAACCATTGTTTAATGACACAAAAGCGCAATATTTATTTGAATCAAATTTTTAACTTTCTAATTATTTTTCAGCACAAATACATGTAAACTAGCAATTTTCTTCAATATTTATTGATAAAGACGGGTTACTTTGGGGTATGCGTACGACAAAGTAGACAAAGAAGTCATGTTCCACCTAAATCAACTGGGTAGGTACCACAAAGTTAAAAAAAAATACCGGAGCAATGTGAATCGACACATTGCCGCCGCCTAGGATGTTGAGAAGCATCCCAAGAGAATTTACTTGAAAGTTTCAATGAAAATAAACAGAAAAAGGAACACAACAAATGCGATACTCATTGGAACTTCTATAAAAGGAATCTCATATTATCACTATTAGGAAATTTTGTCTAGAAAAATCACTTGCAACAAACTATGTATGAGCAGATTCGGAAAGAGTATGAACGTTTGAGAAGTGGGAGAAGACTCGCTTTTCTTACTTCTAGTAGATTAAATAAAGGGCTAATCAGAGGAATCCACAAAATAAGTGAAAGGATTTTTAATAACATGAATACTAAATTGAAAATCTAATTTTAATAGGCCTAGGCACACAAGAACCCTCAGAAAATGGCTGATTGATATGGAAGACACTGATATGAGAACCGCTTTCCATGTAAATTATTATATTTAATTTTTAGAAATTTAGTTGGATATCTTACTAGTATGAAATTTAGCTTCGAAAGCAACACATCACTTTCTCTTTATTTTTGCTAATTTTTATAATTTATTTTATCTTTTGTCTTAAAATTATGTGAAATAATTTAAATAGAATAGTTTGAATTTGCCTACAGTTGGCACACAAGGAGAAATTCTTCGCAAAATAATTTATCATTGATATATTATGTTTGTTATACAACCCGATGAATACTCATACGAATTGTATTTACCTGATGAATACTCATATGAAGCGTGTACTTTAAATTAATACTCAAACGAAGTGTCTTAAGTGTACTCATTTCAAAATGCCAGACACTGCTCCTATCGTCACCTTCCGTCAACATTTTATTCATATACAAGACTTATTTTCTGTTCCAGTTACGTTAATGACTTTGTATCACTCCCTGACATTTGTAATTTTTTGTTGGAGAGGTTCGTATCGTTACAAGTACTCGTATTTCAAATTCGTTGCAGGAACCTGGATACTGTTTGACCAAAAAAACTCTTTTTGATTTTTTATTGGTACAAATATTGCTTTACAGAAATAATGAAGAAATACTTACCAAGACCGATAGGAAAAGTGTGATTGCAATCTCTTATATTCTTTAAATCAGAGTTCATCTGCTCTGAGTATGAGGGGCTCTGAAACAAAACACGAAAAATTGAACATGCTAAAATTACTAATAAAATATTTTACAGAACTGAAAAGTATATACACGTGTTTTCCCTTACACTTTCTAAATTAAAAGGGGGTTTTGGTTTTCTGTAAGATTTTCTGAAAGCAATTTCAGTTAAACTTTTAGGGGACGAAATATTGAAAAAACGTGAAAAATGTTTGTTCTTTGATAAAACAATGTCTATAATATGCCTTATTACGAGAAAGCAAACTGAACGATCGTGTTAATTGAAATTTCAAAATATTATGTTTTACAATATTGTCTGCAAAGTTAGTTAATTTTGAGGAATTAATTTATTACCGGTACTGTGTAAGAAAGGAAATAAACTTTCCCACATTCTTGCTATGGCCCTTAAATGACATGCAGATAAATCATTTTATTTATAATATGATTTTAGATAAAGAGATTTAGATAGTGAGCTAACTTTAAAATTGTTAGATTTGCACACGATATGTTGCAATTTTAGAACTACGTATATTATAATATAATTATTTTGAATTTTTTTGTTTATTAAAAATAATACGACAAAGTCTGTGCTATTTTGTTGCTCTACTTGTAAATTTATGTATTTCGGGATTAATGTTATTGTCGAGTTACACGAAAAGTGTGCAAATGATCGATGGTCCTATAAAAACCCTTACTTTCACTTTTAACTTGAAATATATGAAAAAACTATAATCACAGCCGGTTGAGTGCAGTAGCTTCAGATTTTTGCTGCTTAACGAGTAAACAGCGAAACATTTTTTATAACAATGGTAATTTTATTGAATAGATAAATGTTTTTCATATTTAAATCTCACCTCCAACAAATGATTAATAAATGTTTTACATGAAACGAATTTATAGAATATGAATCAGAATTGCTTTAAAATCATGACTTTGGAGAATGATAGACATAACTGTCAACACCATCATTTTTCTACTGATTCTCGTTGTGTGCAACTGTCGTCTTTTCTACTGATTCTCGGCGATTACCACTTTGCCATGACTGACGAAGACTGGCAAATCTGTCGAACACCTGTTATGATAAATCGAAGGGGTGTTGATTATGGGCACGTACAGGAAATTTGAGGGTAAAGTTAAACAAAGTTGTTTGAAACATAGTACATCTGCTCTGTAATTTTAGTTTAAGCCACGAGAATTTTTTTATTAAATTATTGAAGTTGATAAGCTGCAAGCTGTTGATTAAAAAGGTCTAGTTATGTCCAAACTACAAAGGACAGTCAGAAAGAAATGCCTCCGAGTTTATTAGTATTTATTCTTCAAAGAAGAAAGTGAAATTAATATGAATTTATTTCTCAAACTTTCTTTATAAATAATTAATCATTCAAAATATTCTCCTTTTAATTGTACAGTTTTTGTCCAACGTTGAACGAGAGCATGTATTCCCTGACGGTAAAAATGCTGTCCTGCTTCCGTAGCCATTAGCGCACGGCGTTCTTCAAACTTCATTTGTCTTGAAAATAATGCCCGCGCACACTTCCTTTTTGAGGTGCGAAAAGAAGGAACAAGGTATGGACTGTAAGGTGGGTGGAGAAGGACCTCTCACTGTAATTCTGCAATTGTAGCATTTGTGAGCAGAGAAATGTGTGGCGTTGCATTATCATGCAGAAGAAGAATGTCAGACTGCCTTTTCGTAGCACGAACTCTTCGGAGGCGACCTTAAAGCTTCTTTAACGTTTCCACGTATCGATTGAATTTAATTGTTGTTCCCTGCTCCAAAAAGTCCACAAGTATCCACTCCCTCTTCATCTCAGAACACAGTAGGCATAACCTTCGCTGCAGAGGGTGCACTTTTGGGTTTCTTTTTTCGGGGTGACGTGGAGTGGCGCCATTCCATAGACTGTCTCTTTGTCTCTGGTTCAAAAAAATGAATCATGTTTCGTCACCTGTTACAATTTCTGATAAGAACTGTTGACCTTCAATCTCATAACGATGCAAGATATCAGCGGCTATTGTTTTCCTTGCATCTTTATTGGATTGTGTCAGTTTTTGGGGTTCAGATGGTGTCAGTGTTTGGGGACGAGAAAAAACTTTCGAATAAACCCATGTTCAATGATAGCCATTACACTACCTTTTCCTATTGACATTAAAGAGCACAATTCACTCGTGGTTACCCGGCGATTTTCTCGAATAATGCCATTGACGCGCTGGATATTCTCCGCTGTCACCGCTGTGTGTGGACAACTGCTCCGCGGTGCTTTGCCACGTCAAGTTGTTCTTCGTCTCCGATTTCCCTGTAACGTCGAACCCACCGCGGAACAGTGCCAACATCCTCTATAGCATCTCCGTAAAACGTCTTTAAAACGTTCGTGGATGAAAATAGGCGACTGGATTTCTGAATTCAAGAATTCAATTACAGCACGCTTCTTTAACCGCACATCGATGTTAGCCATTTTGCATGAACGTACAGTAGTACCAACGTTTGAATGGTAACACTGTTACTGCCAAGGAAGGTGCAACAAGGTTTGAAGAAGCGCGCAAAATTTGAACTATCCCAATTTTCCAAAAAGCTACCTAAAAGTTTGACGCATTAGTTTCTGACTGCCCCTTGTATTCATGAACTCAATAAATATGTCCTGACAATAAACTTATGAAAAACCAAAGGCAGTATCACTATACTCGTACAAATGAACTAACACGAGTGAAACTGACTATTTTTTTTAATTTTTTTGTATGTATTTAATTTTACAAGTTGTTAAACAGCGCAGGGCAGATATTTCCCTTTACTTTTGGAACAGTCAAAAGCTTTTTTTATAAATGGGAACTACGCGTTATAAATTTCACTGAAACCACAGTTTCTCTTGGGCATTTTCATGGGTTTTTATGATTTTTTAAAAATGAAACTGCCCACAATTACTTCGATTACAAACTTATCACTCAGCGGGCAAACGAAAAGTAATGACTCAAACGAACGAACAAATCTTTCTAACGAATTTTTCTAACAAGCAATTCATCAGGAAATTCAAACTAGTGGTCAGACAATCTCGACTTTTTTTTGTTTCTGTAGAATAACGAGACATTTTAGCACCCCAAAGTTTTTTGTCGGATCACCAGGACATGCTAAAAATTCGGGACTGTCCCTAAAAAGAAACGGGACGTGTGGGATTCCTACATTAGTTAGTGCTATAAGGTTATTAGGCAATATAGCTACCTCGTTCTCAGCAGCCAGCGCAGCCCCGTGCGCCTCGCAGATGCAAAGGATTCCGACGAGCAGCGCGGCGGCGGCGGCGGCGGTGACGCAACGGGAGATCATTGTGATGGACGTCCCCAGGCGACGAGATGAGACGCGACGCGACGATGCGAGCGAGTAGCGCGCCGCGGGCTGCGTGCCCCGCTCTTGTACCCCTAGCCGCGGGGGCGGGGCGGGGCGGGGCGGGCGGGCGGGGCGGAAGAGCGCGCGGACGTCCTCTCGTCTGGGGCGGCCGCGCCTCCGCGCACATCTGCCGTCGTTAGCGCGAATCGCCCCTGCGATAGCGAGAGGGATACCGCAATCGCACGCGCGGCGCTCGACCTGAGCCCCGGGGTCGTGGAGCGCGGAAGCGGCTTGGGCGCTCGTTTTTTTTAAATTAATTTCCTCCCTCCGTATTTTTCCGGCGGAATATGAGATGTACTCAATAGCTGAAATGTCTCAGGGCAATAACTGTTTGCTAGGTCGAACTCAGCCCCTGCCTGGAGAAGAATTGTAGCTCTGAACGACGTGTTGTGTCTCCAAACAATGAAGACGAATGCTGGAACAATACCATAACAAAAAAGCCACAGACCGCGCGCGATCTGCCTTTTCTTATCCCTTTCCTCTCGTCTTTTCTTACATACGCACACAAACATGCATGTACATGCATTGTACCACACATGTTGGGAGTGTAGTCAGGAGCTCAGACCTTGTCCGCGCTGGGGAGGGGAAGGAGTACTGCTGGGTTTCCTAGAGGCGGAAACCTGTACAAGCCGGCAAGTAGGTCCGAGCCGGATCTCGCAGGTATTCCATATCATTACTAGTGTGGGGTGAAGGGAAGGGGCGCACCTTGTGCGCTAGTGCGAGGAGAAGACCCTGCGCAGGGCGATGGCGCCGGAGCGGGCGCGGGCGCGGGCGAGGGTGGGCGAGCGCGCGGGCGAGCGCGCGGGTGAGCGCGAGCGCGAGCGGGTGCCGTCGGCGAAGGAGGCGACCTCGCGCAGCGGGGGCGGGTCGCGCGCCGTCGCCAGGTCCTCGTCGCGCGCCAGGCGCCGCCGCCGCCGCCGGATGTCCACCACGTCGGCCGCCACGGCACGCTCCGTCACGCGCACGGCCTGGCGCAGCTGGCGCGCCTCCCGTCGCCACACGGCCAGCCCCTGGCGCAGGTGGCCCAGCTCCTGCGCACGCCCACAGGCCCTTCAGAGCGACCGGAAGCGAAAGGAACGACTGAGCAAAAGGGATAAGCCAGTGATTCCGCATAAAAAATTATTCAATGAAGTAATAGTCCTTATTAGCAAACAAAACAGAAGAAACAGAGAAGCAAGGCGCCAAAGGAACGAAAGCAGAATATTATTCCTAATTGGTACTTCTGCGCATACATTTATTTCAATGTTGAACCAATACATACAGAATCAAACTTCACGAATAAAATATATGGTGAAGTCCTAAGGCGAATGATAGTACTTACAGCGTAATCATCAAATTAGTACAAGCAATGCTGAATACTACCTTGCAGGCTAAGCAAGACAGAGCTTTCCGTGTTGTGTAACGCTTCTTGCATCAACCAGTTCACATGGAAGACATACCGATCTAAAACGTTAATGGCACACTGTACGTAACGTACACAACATTCATCACATACAAATTATTCCGTGTGTTTTTTATCCTCCTACAAACATATGCGAACAACAAAAAGATATAAAACATTTACGAAGTATTAAAAGCTATTGCAAAGGTTCGACCACCTTACTAGAAAAAGGCTCCGGTGTCATCGGTGGCCATTGATGTCAAGAATATGGACACAAGGTCGTATTGTAAAACAGCTTCCAGACACGCCAAGTGCAGAGACAGCCACTAAACAGATCTCTAGGAAAAAGGAAAATCGGTGCCAGCCACATGCGCATTATCTGCCCGATATCGTTTAGTCAATTGTAAAGGATGCCAAGTCTACCAGTAGACGCACAACGCAAAAGAAAATTGTTCGTTCTGTTCTAACAGAAAACGCTTAAATACCAGATCATTCAGAATGTTTTTCTCTCATCCCCATCCACGCAAATCAACAACTTTCATTACTCGGCTAACCCACCGTTTATAAAAACCATAACCAAACTGAAAAAAGCCATTCTCCTTGCTTATTTCCTTCTATACACCAAAATCTCACTAAAGAATCAAAACGACATCTTGCACATCCTACAATTAAGCACAAACACTATGCAAAATCATCGATAACACATTTTTAATGCCCTACTATAACAAGAACAACAAATTGAAACGCTGTTCTACGTCTTGACTTCATTGATTCCCAAGATGCACGAATATGGCATGGAAATTGAATAATGTAGCATGGAACGCAAAGTATAGTCTCATCTGGATGGCACAGGACACAGAACAATATTATTCATCCGAAAAAATATCAAACCTTGCGAATTGAATAATTTGAATTTTACATCCACCAAATTTACAATCTGTTATTGTATACCATTCAGTAAATGATTTAAAAGGACAATAACCTAGTTTCATAGACATAGTGGTTATACATAATTTATTAAGTGATTGCAGTAGCGCTTCTTATTTGTTTGTGTATGTGCTCATTATTGCCAAGTACGTTGATTGACGTTACGGTCTCTTAATAACGATTATCTATTGTCGTCCTAAGCCCAAGATAACAGAAGAAATCTGCGTAAGTTCATAAAAGCTCTCAGAAGTAGGTTCATAGCACGTGACGATATCAACGGCATTCGTATTAAAAGCTAACCAGTGGTGCGACAACAGCACGTACTTTGCCGTATTAGTAACATTAGATAATATTATAATACCACGATTTTTGACAGTATTAGCAGTGAAAAAGTTTTATTTTCATTTACTATTATTTTTTTATTACTGATCAAATTTGAAATATGTGATATTGTAGTATTTACGGTTTCGTTATTGCAAAGAATATTGCAAAGAATATTCGCTAAGAGAACTGTTCTTCCGTTTCTAATCGTAAAGGGCATATCGTTTACGTATAGTAGGAAGAGAACATGGCCTAAAGTTGATCCCTGCGAGACTCCACATGCAATTGGCAAATAATAGGAAAGGTGCATACATAATGTTCCATTATTTCAGTAAGGTATTGCTACTCTCTGAGGTCGTTGTTTAAGGTACGAACATTACGAATCTAGAACGACACCACGAATTCCATACGAAGGTAATTTTGAAAGTAAAATGTTATGATCAATGACGTCAAAGCTTTTGAAATATCTAAAAATATTCCAATAGGTGCTTCGTTTTGATCCATGAATGAAGCGACATCTTTCAGAAAAGAAAATATGGCTGTTTCCGTAGACTTCTATTTTTGACACCCTGTTGGCAATCTGAAAACGCGTCGTGTTTACTAAGAAAGGTTTTCATTCGTACGTAAAAAAAGTAATATTTTTGAAAAATCCGACAAAAGAGAAATTGGCCGATAATTTTGAATTTGTTTTGTTGCCTTTTTTGAAAAGCGGCTTAATATGAGCTATTTTAAACATATTTTGGAAAAATTTCTGTGCGTAAGGATACATTAAACATGTAAGTTACAATACGCGCAAGTTTTCTTCATATTCCACAGTAGGGGGTGCGGGGAGAGGAGGGCTCTGGCTATGTCACGGCTTGAAAGGACGTACCAAACTGTGGGCATAAACTTAACTCCACAAAGCGTGCCACAAGAAATGCTACGATTGTTTTGAAAGTACGAGGTGGTTGTTGCTAGCATTTTAAATTCGTACGTACCGTTCCGAGTCGAACCTAAGTATCTCAACGTGCCGTGCTATTGAGCGCTGGTCGAGGACTAGGGTGCTCGGAAATCAAGAAAACTTGTGCGAGTAATAACAGGTGTATAATGGCGAGCCCACAAGTCTTTAACAATCTTAAAATGTCACCTAAACTAGTCGAATATTTAGTTTTTAGTCTACCGATTATTTTGAGAATTTTAATTGCAGGAAGTTTCAGAAACGAACATCGTGACTAAAATATTTCGGGAAACGTCTGAAGTTGAATTTTGTGGCTGAAGACCCTTAGTAAGATCGGCAGCAATTCTCGAAAAGTATTGGTTAAAGAGACTAGCCACTGTTGCCGGATAGTTCACATTTCTATACTTATCTTTAAAAACATTGTCTACAAGTTTTTTAGTTAATTTGGTCGAATTGTTTACTATATTACAAAATTGTATTATTAAAATTAATTACTGAATTTTTACATTCGACTATTACAAAACACATTCGACTATTCAGAAAGCCATAGTTCCATACAGCAAGGAACATTATCTCCTAACAACGAGAAGTAGGCAAAAGCAGGGAAGGAGATAAAAAATGAAGTTACAGAGACCTCTAAGTAGATATTTGAAATAAAAAATACTAAACTTTCATGTGGCAATAATGAAACAGTAGTTCCTTGGAAGAAGAGAGTACAATCAATCTGACTTTTTTTAATAAATCGTTTTTTTTTAAATTCCTTTTGAATGAAATTTTGCTATTAATAGGAACTAGATTGAAACTACTCCAATCTGTTGAACAAAAGAGCAAGACAACAGGATGAAGAGGAAACTTGCCTGCTTCTTCTCCTCCACTTTTCCCCGAAGTCTCTCGACTTCCGCCTTCATTTGATGAGTCAGGAATTTATCATCTGCCTCATCGTCTCTGCAAAACACGCGCAGATATACATTTGGTCCGTTTTAACCTATTAGTGCAAGGCGTACGCTCAATCGGCCGACACGTAATTTTTATTGAATGTTTTCAACATTTTGCATTTACATTGAATGATAAATGTTAAGGTAGGAGATAAATTGACTCGTGTGTTTTTACACTTTACGCGCGAATTGTGTTACAGAATTATTTCGTCTGCATTATTGTACTAATGACATGATTTGTACATTCAATAGTATCTTAGATGTGCGCCGATAAGAAAAATCGCGAATGAAATATTTTCCCTTTTCTATACTTCTACGGTTCTTGAATCATTTAGGCGTCCGTTTTATTGAACGCTATGAATTTAGGACACTCGCGAAACTCGTTCTCATGTGGGAACGACATTCTCTTATTTTCAGACGTTCCTTGATTGCAAATTTAGCGCAGCTGAATATGTTTGTATTTAGCTATTTAACGCCAAAACAGTTAAAACTGCCTCATAATATAGGAAAAAGTGTAGAAGTATAACGTTTTCTTGAGTTCTGGGAGCACGGTTCACGGTACAAGTTTTTTTGAGATCCCTACTTCACTCATTTACAAGTTGAAATATGAATACAAGGTCTGTGTCTCACACGAGGAAGACTGAAACTGACACTGAAACACTCTGTGACGCTCCAGGAGCTCGGAGCCGATTGGCGCGGGTCGCACTGTTCTCAGGACTCCCGCCCACACTTTCGTGCAAGCGGTAACGCTGCGTGACGGATAGTTGCGGCAGAAACAATAGGGCGCATTTTTTGCGGGACAGACCTTGTACAAGTGGAAACAATAGTTTTTCTCTCCAATTGATAAAATATTCGCTCCCGTAATAAAAACTATTTATTTGCAAAGGCAAACTAGCTACAGATTTTGGCTATTATTACTCGTGCCCTTCATGAAGGAATATACGTACTGCAGCAAGAACATGAACGAAATTTAAATAACTATATTCTCCACTGCGCTTTGGAAGATGTGCTTACATAGTGAACCTACATTTACGCTCAGAAGAAAAACAAGGAGCCATCTAAGAATTTGGAAAAAGGGTCAGGGAAACTGAACCAAAAACTTGATCGGGATAGAGATCATTGACCAAGAAGCAGCCGTAAAATGCTTGTTAGTTCGTATTTCGTCTTCTAAAATTATACATTCCAAATGGTAATACATTAAATATCAATGTTAAAAACAATATTACTTTCGTCCTGATCCTCGGTACACTCTCTGATTACATAGAAACAGTGATTAAACAGAAAATAATTTCTTGATATTTAAACTTGTGTATGATTTTAATCGTTTAATGCTGTTTGGCAATGTGTTGCAAAATAATGTACATTAATTTTATGTCATTTTTTGTAGCTTTTGACTATTGTTTCACTGTTTTATAGATATATTTGCGAATGAAGGCCGAAATAGGGCTAATTCGCGAAATAACCAATTGATCCGCACGTTATCCAACCTTGGGCTAAGGGTTGACAATATGCAGTAAGTGCGAAGTATGCTTCAAACCAATTTCTGCTTCGAACTTTATCTACGGATCTTGGGTAATGTGAATATAGACCGGCTAATTTGCGTATTTGCCAGGTTCAGGCGTTTGTGGAGTCAATAAAATCATTAAATTGGATATGTCCTTTGTTAGTATGTCAGGTTTTGTTTATGGTCTACAATAGTTTCGTACCGTCAGACAAAGGAGTGCCATGTTGTGAATAAATGATCATTGAATTTGTGACCTCAATTCTCCATGTTTCACTGTTTTCTAATATAGAAGTCGAGCTAAATACTTCCACTGTTGCGTTTGCTCAATTGCGCGCGGTGTAAGGTTTCGTAATCCTTTCTTCCTATGGCTCTGGGGAAAAGGGTTGTCAAATCTAGGGTCAAGGGTTGTCAAAAAGGGTAAAAAAAGTTCAACCAATGACAAAATTGATGAAAAAACAGGAGATTTCTCCTTTTTCGTTACTAGGGCCCGGCAATAAAAAGTTTTTCTGCCAAAAATTCGTTTTCCTGCGCACGATTACGTAACTTTCTCTTCTTACGAATAACTTGGTAAGGGGAGAAAGTAAAAAATCTATTCTTTAAGCAGCGAGTTTCGCGCAATAGTCAGGATTCCGCAGCCTGCATTCCCTTTCCAACGGGCGGAGGAGCCCACTCACGAGTCCTTGGCGGCGTGCGTGATGCCGGCGCGCAGCTGGTCGCCCAGGCGGCGCTGCACGCTGAGCTGCACCGCCAGAGAGCGAACGCGCAGGCGCAGCGCCATCTGCTCGTTCTCCAGCTCGCGCACGCGGTGCTGCTGCGCGCCCGACAGCTGCCCCAGCGTCTCGCGCGCCGCCGCCGGCGACAGCGACAGCCCCATCGACGGCAGCTTCATCTGCAGGTAGCGCCCCACCAGCCTGCCACGCACACCGCGCGCTCGACCAGCCTCATGCCACCGCCCTGCTGCGTGGACGGCAGGTACACTCTCCGTAGCCTGCCACACCCTCACTAGCCTAATACCTATCACTAACGTCCCAACGTTCTGGTTCATCTGCAGGGATTTACCTTACAACCTGACACTCCATACGCTTTGTACTCATGCCTAGCTTTAAGAGCAGGTACAGTCGTACGAGTCTGACATACGACACCAATGTTCCAACGAAGAGCTTCACCTGCAGCCTAACAAACAACACAATTATTACTACATCGTGCTTCATTTGTAACTACTGCCCCTCTAGCAGGCCCCACTCTACTAAATGGTACCTCAATAAATTTTCGTATCTGAAGGTTTCAGTCCACTTCCCTGCACTAAAGAGGAACATTCTCAGCGTCTCGCTTTCACTGGATTGCACTAAAAGTATTCTCTCTCAACATGATTCTTCTGCTGATGCGTCCTCACAGTCCCCCTCTCCCCACAAGATACGTTTCAACGTTTTGTTTCTGCATGGCCTGACCTAGAAGACTGACATTAAACTAATTTGTGTATCAATATTTTTCCAGCAAATGCCACTTTAATAACTAGAGTAAGTCGATAATGCACAATTAGCTACAAAAGCTATCACCAGCATACTGGCAAAGTGTTTATATTACCTGGGCGGAAATATCACACACAATCAGCCACACACATCTGTTAACGTCTTGCCAAGTTCAATGGCAGGTTCTGTGTGATGTTTAGCATCTGGTGTTGCTGTGCGAGGTGAAATCACAATCTGTTCGTCTCAATTTTAATGGTCATACCTCATTTTACTCTTAGAGAAACTACTGCAAAATAGCTTACTCCAGAAGAAGAAATCGACTGCAGGTACCCGTTTGGCCTTCCTTGATGAAAGGAAAAAAAATACTTGACCAATATTGGTAGCTGTGAACGTCAAGACAAAGACTTGGGACTAGACCGTTCTAGTGATAGGTTTCGAAACCGATCCCGATAAGATGTCTTAAACGTCTGTGAGACGCCTTCTGAAATCGCATTTATACGCAAGTACACTTAGTAGAAGTTGTTTCCGAGACCACTCCCAGGTTGTCGGAGCAAAACCCTAGAATGCGGGTCAAGGACCCCGTACGATCTTACCTTCCCATCTGACCTCATTCCCATCCATTCTTTTTATGATCATCCACCTTCGTCAGGCCCATCCCATATATTGTTATTCTCAGGCAAGAGACAGATCCAGAAAGGGACAAGCTGAGAGTCCTCCGGGATTGTAAATGTGACTCAGGAGGGGAAAATGGAATATAAAATATAGAACAATTTATACGATGTTAGCACCACTCGATCATCCTATCGAGTTTGACCAAGAACTTGTTTTACTCAGAATAAGAGTACCACATGAAAGGAGCTAACATGAAATTGACTTCAGCCACTACCTCAGATCAGTTCACGTGCTTGACCAGTGCGTTGGATAATTTGCTGCAAACGACCCCATTAGATTACGATATCACAGGCAAACCGACATTACTTACAATTACAGCGCCATTAACCTGCTGGTCACAAACTGGCAATTTGTCTTATCATAGACTATTATATTGCTTCAATTGCATATATCGTTACGACAGCGGACAAATTGTTTATGACTGATAAAGTGATACTTAATGAAGTCCACCTTATACATCCGAACACATGACTTTCTTATTATTAGATAATCTCAATCAAAACATTAATCAATTGTTGAGAGATGATTTGTTGAAGCTTGAAGAATCAAGAGCTGAAGCTATTGTTGTTGCTTGAAGACACGAAGAAACCACTTCAGTTTTCCAATTGAAATATATTTACCAAGATAGCGCCGCTCAAACATTTCGCACTTTCAAATCGTTGTTTTAAACATGAAAATAACTTTATAACAGCCCCATCGTCGAAGTTCCTATACTGTGTATTACATCATGTATGGGAAATCGTGTGCGTGGGCGTACATTCTCGTTTTCTGCGCGTTTATTTACGAACGGAAACACATTTGCAATTAACTTGCATAAATATCGAATAATTAATGTAATTATACATAAATTTTAAAACTTTGCACGTTTCTTACCATTCTTGCTGCAGTGTGGGGGTAGCCAGAAATCTAAACCTCCAAAAATGAATAGAAGGTATAACAAATTCCTTTTGTAGATGACCTTAGAAATATAACTTGGACTGGTTCTGAGGGCAGGATTTTAGACATCTAGAAACTACCGTTTTCAAGTTTTGCTGGATGATTATTGCGTGTTGCATCTCAGAAAGTACGGTGTAGCCAGATCTACTGATCATACATTATCCTCAATATTAAATTTCTTAACAATTAGTTTGAAACTACGAGAGAATCGTTACCACAGTTACGATACGAATGAAGGCAATTAAAACTAAATGTAACGGCCTTATCGAGATAGCTTCCGGAACGTCTGTGGTTCGTATCATATCAAATACCACAGAGGGAAATGACCGATATCTCTCGTTTATTTCAAAGGCCTTGTACTTAGCAAATGCTGAAAATCTAAAAATGAATTTTTATTAAAGAATATAGTTTAGAAATAATTAACCGAGATATCTCGTTTATTTCAAAGGCCTTGTACTTTGCAAATGTTGAAAATTTAAAAATGGATTTTTTATTAAAGAATATAGTTTAGAAATAGTTAATGAAGGGTCCAAATGAAGGGCGCAAAATGAAAGAAGTGAAAGAAGAGTTTAGAGAATTGGTTGATACATTTCGTAAAATTGCTTATCAAGTTTTATGACATGCTGCTCCTGTTATATAAGAAAGTCTTTTAAACATTTCATTCAAAACTTCATAAAGGAATGTTGTAAGTGAAAACAATCATCAGCATGAAATTAATATTGTGGTTGCTGTAATGCTATGAAAAGCTGATTTTATGAATTAACAATATACAATATATTCAACAGGAATAATAAACGGAGTGACTCGCTTTTGTATCCTTCAAAATTTGGAACCCTGGTCGTACGAAGAAATTTGGCCAACATCAAAGGAAAAACAAAAAACTGGCTGAAAAACAAAACTGTTTTCTTCAGGAAAACCGGCAATTAGTGATTTTTCTGGCCAAAAGAATTGAGAGGACATTTGTACAATTTTAAACATTTTCAAGAAGAGGTGCTACGTGTTTTTTATATTAATATCCTTTCTCCTCAATTTCAGAAATGGCCTAACATGCCCCGATATGAATATCTTGCCGCGAGCGTACAACTCATTTGTATATATTCCTCTCAAAGGACGAAGGGCTTTTTTTAGTAATTTATTTCAAAAGGACGGAAAATATTCCATTACCATTGAGATGTTTCCAGCCGAGGCAACGTTAGGAGCTGAGACTGGAATTCCCTAGGAGTAGAGTAACATTTGCGCCCGTGTATCGTAACACGTTTTATTTCATACTAAGTTGCATTTCCTTACTTTTATTTTCAGTTTATATTGCAAATTTTACGATTTGCGAGTGCCAATAAGGGATTGTCCACGGCGTCAGACACCTAGAAGCATGTCTGTGAAACAATTGCAGTGCTCCGAACATTTTGAAATGGAAATCAAAGACAAAGAGCTGTTTTGGAAATCGATAATAGATGAATGCAGAGAAGTAAATGAATAATTAATACCTCAGAAATCGGAAAAAGGCTACGAGTAATGTTGTTCCTTGAAAAATACTAATACCATTAACATGGTTAATGAGGATGTAATGTTGGCATAGTACTTATCACATTTGGTTATCTATTTTTGTAATCATATGGTGCCGTTATCTACATTTTTCATGAATGAATGTGCTTCTTACTGTAATCAACTACATTGGTAGTGCATGGCATGTATTTATAAATGACCAAATAAGAACCGTTAGTACAAACAAATAAGAACAAGTTGCTACAAAATTTCCATGTTCATGAGTTGGTATGAGATTTCATTACGGTACACTGAATCGTTAATTCCACTTTCCGGACTGCGTTGAGTAGTAAACAACCGAAATGCGACATAGTATGAAATGAACTTCCTGAACGGACGCCGGCCGTTAAGAATGACTTTTCAATCCTCTGCGGGGTTGGGCTGCGTCGATAAAAAGACCCAATGCCAACATAAACGTGAGCATAACACATACGCGTAAACATTAACGTAAGTGATAGACTGAAGCATTCACAATGTCTAACATAAACATAGGCAAAATAAGAGTTTCTATTGGCTATGAGACAATCTAGTTTACTATTGGTTGGATGTGAGAATCGATATCGGGATATTGACTGTGTCCATGGTCAATGGGTTCACAATTTAAACTAGTGCCCTCGCAGCACTATCAGTAGAATTAAAACACGGTCTTTTGCTAAGAGTTCTATACAGTACACGTCTGTCGTACTCTTCGATCTTTTGTTCGTTCAATGCCATCTAGTGTAGATGACTGTGAAACGCCATCTAGTGTAGATGGCGTAATTCGTAGTTCGTCTATCGATTTGGATCGTATTTCGATACTAGATTTCGAGTGATTGTAAATGATGATTGTGATTGGTTCATTTCTTATGCCTTACTTAAGCATAAGCACAGAAACTAGCCAGCTATAAAGTTAGCGCCTTATACGTGTTACGCTTATGCGAAGGCATTGTAAATGAATCCGCTTTTATGTTAGCGCCATGCGTATGTGCGCTGTGAATGGGTGGGCCTTCACAGTATGGTGTGTGTGTGTGTGTGTGTGTATGTATCACCTGCGCAGCTTGTCGCGCAGCTCCTCGCGCTGCGTGCGCAGGTTGGCGTTCTCGTACTCGTAGTTGGTGCACAGCTCCTCCAGGCGTTCGCGCGCCAACCCGGCCAGGAAAGCCGAGCGCCCGGGCCCTGCGCCCGCGCCCGCGCCCGCGCTCTGACACCCCCGCTTCTTTGCTTACTCAAATAGAGCTCTCCATCTAATTTACCTCTCTCCACAGATATTTAAGTTGTGATGGATAAAGTTAGACCGACAACTACTAGAAAACCACGATGTTACAGAGACAAATAAAGAAACTATGTAGGAAATTCTCCCTTTTTTGTTGCTATTTTGTCGCCAAAAAAAATGAATTTCATTGCTCTTCAAATAACGCCAAATCGGATTTCCGGTATTAGTTGAAGAGCAACAAACTTTCTTTTTTGAGAACTCTTTTGCGTCAGTGCTGTTAATCGCTGCTGGAAATACTGCAAGTTGTGATTTATTTGTTTGTTTCTCTTGTAGAAGTAAGAAATGACTACTGTTCCAGACTGTCGAAATATTGCAGATTCGCAACGGCAGGCGCTTCTTTTGAATTGGTTTGGAGTTTTTCAAGTGATAGCTGAAGTGTTAGTAAGGCAGAAATTGCAATATTAAAATATATTATTATTATTAACCAATTAAGATCCCATTAAGGGCAAGAGCCTCCTGCCTTAATGGAATGCTGAATGAAGTGAGAGGTTGATGACGATGGATGAAAGGACTAGGATGATGGTGGTGGTGGCAGGTGGGGTAGTGATCGTGGCATTTTTTAACCATCCCAGCATTCATCTTATGACAGAGGGACGCCACAAAAAAACACCGGTAAGAATGGCCGGCCCGGCGATCAAACCCGGACTCCCGGCTGCGAAGTCTGCGCACTACGCAACGAGCCACTTCGTTCAGTATATTATGTAACAGTTTCCAATAAAGCAAAAGGTTTATGCTGTTATAGCACCACTAGTTACTTAATGTCGTTCGACTGTAAATAGAACGTATGTGCTGAGTATTTATTGCAATGACGTCGTTGATCAGTGGCTAAGTTCACGTCATTGTGAATGCCCTGTTTTCGTTGTGAAAGGCGGCGGGCAAGGCGTTGCAAGGCACCTTTGGCGGGGACGCGGAGTTTGTTGTTGGTGTCGTAGCAGAGCGCGGGCACCCTGCGGGCCGAGTGGCGGCTGGTGGCGCTGCCGCACTTGCCCGTCCGCGGCCGCGGCCCCGGCCCTAGCCCTGGCCCTAGCCCGCCCCTCGCCTTGCGCGCCCACATGGCCCGCCCAGCACCTGCGCATGCGCGAGCTGAGGAACTCTCAAGTGGTCACGATTATCATACACATTTGTTTACGAATTGTGTGCAGTGTCAACATATAAATTACATAGAACCATACAAATATCCCGAATAACCAAGGCAGTCGGTAGGAATAACAACATAACTCATTTGAAAACTATTGATGCCTCCCTCCTCCCTCGCCAAATAGGGTCGGTCGTCATTGACACTCTGCTTCAGTTGTCCCTCAATATTCACGGTAAACGTGATTATTGTGAGAGCGTAGGCTTCCGCGGCCGGAGTCAGTATTTACTAGGCTGTCCGGGTGACGTCGGCACCTTCGCCATGGACGTGGCGTCACCCGGACAGTCTAGTAAATACTAACGTGATTATTCTATTTCTATTGTTTTATGTAATTTGTGTGTTGACAGTGTACACAATTCATTTTGAAATATTTGTACTTGATGCTTATCAAATAAACTATGGATTATCAGTTATCACTCAAAATAACAATTAAATTATTTCAGAACTGTTTTGTGGAAACATTGTGGTGATACAAGCTTAATCTTAAGCCATATCACGATTAATTATGCAAAAAATTTGAAGAGCAATTAAATTATTTTTTGCGTAACTCATTATCAATTAAATAATTTTAAGTGGTAACTTATGTGTTTTTGCGGTGACTGATTATGGTAGTGAAAGCGTAAGGTCTTAGAAGAGAATGGTCGGCCATATCGTGTCAAAATTTTTCTTTTTTTTTTCTTTCTCGTATACATACGTATATACAAAGTAGTATAGGTAGTGTAGGGTAAGTTATGTAATGCTGCGCGAAAACCGGCGGATTTCCAGCAGAAAAAAATTATTTCGGGCGCTGATAACGAGAAAGTGAATTCTCTAACATATCGTGTAGTCAAAATGTCTGTTTTGTTGGTCCTTGATACCGAAAAATCAATTGACGGCAAAACGCCCATCCGTCCGTTCGACTATCCGTCTACGAACATGACTACAGCCTAAACCATACGCATTTTTTTCCAAAAATGAATATTCACCTGTCGATCTGGCTCGACTCGAGGATGTACGGATGTTTACGAATGTAGGGCGAATAGACATTTCGTCAGTTCGCACACTGTTATCCAATTGGGAGCTTCAATATAAACAATTCAAGTTGTATCGAAGCTTCCGATTGGAAAACTACGTCTTCCGATGGCTGTCAGTTCGCCAGTTGTAATCATAATAAATAGTGAAATGATGTAAAAATCTTAGCACAGACGGTTGCGAATATGGCTACGGGTCGATTCCGGAAAGACATGCGTGATTTCAATTTACTATATTGGCATGGTAGACAAAGAAAAAGCATCACACATCTCAATTAAATCATCTAAATCTTAATTCATTACTTCATAATTGTGAAAGGTTGCTCATCGAATCCTTCAGGGGGCGTAGGGCATAGGTGCTCTTTCCATGTAAATTTTTGTATATCCGGGATGAGCCGCGTCTCGGTCAATTGGACTGACGTTTCGGCCATCTTGCTGTAGTCTTCTGCAGAGCTATATTTCAGAGCAGTATAGCTCTGAAGAAGGCCACAGCAAGATGGCCGAAACGTCAGCACAATTGACCGAGACGCTGCTCATCCCGGATAGCCAAGAATGTATTGACTCCGGCCGCGGAACCCTACGAACGCTCTTTCCAGGTGTTTTGAGTGTGATATGTTGCGGAAGGATTCACAATATGCTAACATTAGATCCGCTAAACCTGAATGTTTCTTTCTAGTTAGATGCTTCGAATCTCATGATCTCGTGATAGCAATGTCATGCTAAAATGTATAGACCTACCCTATAATAATTTAAACCGTTCAATGTTTAAAAACGGTATATTTCCCAAGCTTTCGTAATTCTTCTTTCATTCCCGCCAAGAAAATTACAGAAATGTATGTGTCTGTGTTGTCACAAACTTTCTGAATATTTTCTGACATGACGCTTCCTAAGTGTCCAGCCCACCCGGTTTCCTCTTCCTTTCACACTTAATGAGACACTTCCCCTTCCTGTCTATCCGAAACAACGCTCATTTTTATCTATCTACATTATCTTCCTTATTTTCTTCCGAACAGCACTGAAAGCTTTTAAACTACTACATTTTTCCTGGTATGCCAATTTGTTTGGAACATCTTTTTCTCCACTCGATATTCCCAACTAGACAGAGCAGCACAAAATAATTTTCCAAGTCCTTTCCATCTGTCACGTGCTCTGATGATTATAATTAATAAAACAATTTTTAACTTTTCGGTTAAACGTTGAGAACAAAAATTGTCATGTTTTGTTTCACATATGGTCTTTTGATTGTAATTACTAATAACATTTTTCCTTCGGTGTAAAAGAGAAATTTAATCTATTAGTTCATAATTGCAATAAACTGACGTTGATCGAGTTTAAACTTCTTATGCTTTTAAAGTACCGCATAGACTGAAAATAGATTTGAGGAGAATTTCTCAGAGTTTCCTCTCCAATAGTATTCCAAATGACCAACCCTGCTACGACCAGAAGGAGAATCGTTTTTACTTTCTTGCCCTACTTCGTAAGAAGAGAAAGTATTGTAATCGTGCGTCAAAAACGGGGATTTTTCGACAGAAGAACTTGTTGCCCTGGTCTGGTAACATCTAGTTCCTAAATACAATAAATTGCTTCCTCTAATCAACATGTGTTTTGTTGGTTCTTAACATCCAAAAATCGATTGACGGCAACATGTCTGTACAGACAGACGTTTGGTGAAATCAAGATTGTCTAACGAATTTGTGATATAGAATTTTGTACGAGAGTTCAATGTTTCGTTTGCTTTTGTCACTTTCGAAGAAGCTCTCGTTCATGGGTCTCAAGATTTCAACCCAATTTTGCTTCAATTCATTACGTGTAAAAATATAGTGTTAATTCGGTCTCTCTCTTTCAAGACATGTTAAATGTGTGTTAAGGGGAAATAAACTTTGAGCCCAGTTTCTCCAAAGCTTTTCCGGCTAGAGTATCCGAAAGAGACTAGAAAAATTGTGGTCCTGCAAAAGTCAACCACATAGTTTTCATGAACACCTGTGCACGCTTCTCTGCCTGGAGGTTTCTCGTTGGATCGCGCAAAGAAAGGTCATTTGGGATTAACAGGTGCATTGAGTGAGAGACAACGACCATCAGCACTTCAAAATCGCCATAATAAACAAAGCAAAGTGACAGAAAGATAACAAGATACGTTTTAAGATAGTTATCCGGTTTCTTAGACTAGATTATCATACAAGTTAATTGTTTAAAATCATACTCATAAGTCTATAATGTTTCCACTCCAAACCAAGGGATAATACTTACCGGAAAGGCAGAAGTAAATTGGAATTTACTAGTGGGCAGTCGAACAGTCTTCATAAGGTACCTTTTTGTAGAAGTCAATTATCTAAACCAAGTTCCTAGATCATTTCTCATTGGTTTTAGGAAAATTTGGAATAAAACAAGAATTTGAAAACCTACAAATCATTTGACATAACTACATATTTTCGTAACTCTAGCAACTGTTCTCGTCTTTGTAAAGACTGATTGTTAGTTTATTGACATGGTTATTGTAAAGAAAGAGGATATATCTAGGACGTAACGAAGAGTTAAAAAATATAATTTTATTTTACCATTTTGAAGGTCATTGACCGATTAGGGCAAAAAGATAGTTTCTGCTGCAGTCACTAAAGGGGTCACTCAGAATCTCTGACTGAGAGGTCTTAGGGGTCGGTCCCGACGATAACAAATTTTCGTCAGTGGATATATAGCTAGGTCGAATTCAGCTGTCTCGAAAAGAATTCTACCAGCGGGTGCTCTAATCAATAGTTTTTCGAGGTTCTTCCGATCAATAGAGAGTTTTTGCACGCCATACCCCACAGCACTGTCGATCTTCTGCGCTTGCGCTGATGCACAAAAGTGCTTGCGAAACCTGCACTGCGCATGCGCAGAAGATCGATTGTACCGCGTGCTAAAACTCCCTAATACCTATCGAATGCCGATGTAGCACCTTACACAAATCACTGTCCGCGCGCGGCCTTCCCTTCACCCTTGCACTCACCCCCTCCCCTTACGCACACACCTACTAACACGCACTGAAGTACCCCACATGCCTGGGGCTTAGCGCTTGTCCCGACCGCGGCCGTGCGGTATGTACCTGGAGGGGCACTCCCGCAGCCGTCGGCTCCGATTCTCAAGTTCCAGTTGGGAAAGAACACCGCCACCTCCCTGGATATAACACGCATGCAACTAACAACCAGTTGGCGGGCTCCAATGCACGAAATACCCTATCAATCAATTATTTCAATAAGCGTTAAACTAAAGTATGTGCGCTGTCTTTATTATTTAAACATGCTTATTGAATGTGAATTTTCTTTGGAAAATCTTACTGTTTACTTATTTCTTGCAAGTATGAAATATAAGTGTATTGAAGGTCACTATATTAATCGCTGTTAGTATTGACTAAGTTAGCTCAGAGCCTGCATAGCCACTGGCTTTGCAGTGACTGACCTGGAGGTCCTTGAGGTCTAGTCCTGACGGTTGCGGATTTTCTACTCGATCGAATTCAGCTGCGGTCTGGAGGAGAATTTTAGCGGCCGTCTGGCCTCGGTAGTTTTCCGTGGTTTCTCTGCTCAATACCAGACGAACGCCGGAGCAGTTTTCTTACAAACGTGACACGTGCAAACTTTCATGACCATGCGCCATCTTTCGTTCTCTTCCTTTTCGTATCCTCTCCCCTTGCAGTACATACGCAAGTCCCCTTACAGTACATACGCACATTCATGCTTTCCTCTAGTCGGGAGCCCAGTGCTGGCCTTGGTTGTAGCGGTGCCGTGCTGGGGGAGAATACACATGCCAGAAGCTTGTCCTGGATGGGGGTGTGGCCCACTGGGGAAATACCTGAAGGAGGGAAATTACCGCTAGCCGACCCTCTCCGCCACCCCCTGGGATAAAACATTCAATGCACTAGTGGGACTAATGACCAGAACAAATGTCGTGACCGGAAACATCGACGTTAATTATTGATTAACTAATGTTTTCGTTGTAGATTCAGTTGGGAAAATATTTATGGATAGAAAAAATGTTGTCGATGAAATTTTCTTTCAGGTTTTTGATAGGAAGATCGAAGCATTTTATCATATTTATATTTAAATTTATAACTTTAGAAAAGAATGTATTGATAATTTAATGCTAAATATCAGGTTGCGTAAAATCTCACAAATAGTAAGCTTTCTTGGTGTAAGTGGATCTAAAGGATGGCTTTGCACGATGAATTCTTCTAAGAAATCAATTATTTTTCGCAATTATAGATCTTACCACAAATATGAATAAATAACACCTTGTAAGAGTGATCTTGTCTGTCAGTCACTAGTATGAAGTGTGGCAATTTTCTGTCACGTTACGTGTTTTTGTATGACTAAAAGACAGTTTATTGACACCCCAATGGCATTCTGTGAGTAAATCAGACACTTCGAAATGCATGCTCCAAAATTTTAAATGTAGTCTTCGCGCGTCATGAGCAATATCTCTAGAAATACGAGCGCTACTAGCGGATTCTCTTTAAAGTGTCGCACTTTAGTTCACTACATTGCTGTTAGAGGACAGTGTAGCGTCCATTCCTCGAAGACTCGTTTCACGAGACTGGTATTCGATATGAAACTATTTTGAAAACATTACTAAGTAAATGTAGTGAAAACAAAATAAGTTGAAATATGAAATGACGTTGTGGTAATGATTACAACATTTAATATGAATCTTTTGGAATTACTATGTAAGATTTTGGATTTCAGAAGGTGATAGTTGAATGTTCTCCCGGAGCAGAAATAATTGAACAGACACTTTAGGAAAACGTAAAATTACTATTTAAAATTTAGTACTTCCGCTTTCCGCTTCTGCTTTATAAAGAGACTAATAAACCAATAAAGCCAGAATTATTTACCTGAAAACTGCCAGAGTAGCATGCGAGTTTACACACCGGCACCCTAAAAGTTCGCGTCTCCGATCCCGACACAGTGAATTTTGGAAGGGCGGAAAATCGTCAGCATGCCAAGTTATTTGTAGTATAAATCAACCTTAGTAGGCGTTAATAGCTAGACACCATTCGACTATTTCCGTCCTTATGAGATTTAAGGGAGCGACTAAACAGCGAATGATTAAGTTTGTGGTTACCTCTCCCTGGCGAATATGCTAAATCCCGTGGCGTAGCTTCTTATTAGGCTGCAAGGCGGAGCCTATCCAAATATTTGATGAGAAGCAAAAACTATCAATTTAAATCAATGTTTACAAAATCATCACTCTATAATGCATTTTTTGATAATTTTAGAGTGAACAATCACATGATTCGTCTGGCTTTGTAGGTTTGGTATCTTGTACTTCCCGCTCAATTGCAAACTTACGCGAGAGAGAAGGCTCTGGCCTTTTGGAGCCTTTAACGCAAGCGCAGGAAGTCTGCCCGGGAGATGCAGATATTCTGTGAATATGGGCAGCTTGGTAGACGGAAGGCTGGCCGAATCGGCCCTTCGGCAAACCACAAGATCAGTCGAGGCCAGTGGCGGGCTCTCGTACGCCAACACATACACACATCACAAGCCCTGAAAGAGGTGTCAGGAAACAGTGGGTCGCTTGCGGTACGATGTATGACAGTCTGTACTGTTCACAAGCAATTCGTTTAATTCACACTTCTGATGAAAAATGTCTTGAAGATGCTATGGAAAAATGATTCTTAGTATTTTCCTTACAGACCCAAACAAATACTCTATTATTATTATTATTATTATTATTATTATTATTATTATTATTATTATTATTATTATTATTATTAGTATTATTAGTATTATTAGTATTATTAGTATTATTAGTATTATTAGTATTATTATTATTATTATTATTAGTATTATTAGTATTAGTATTAGTATTATTAATAATAAAATTTAAAATGCCTTAACGACTCCTGTAAGTGATAGGCACGAAAACAAAATAAATCAATTGGCAATTATAGTATACCTATTCCCCACCCATTTTGTTGTATTATTTTTTAATTGTTTTTGCGGACAATACAATAAATGTTCGTCCAACATGGGTGCGGTCCACCGCCCTGGCCCTCAGAGTGTGGTGGAGCGATGCCACTGTGCGCCCTTCGCCGCTCGCCCTCCGCCCTCCGCCCAGGCCGCGCTGGTAGGGTGTCCAGATGTGCAGGCTGACCGCTCGCCACCCTCGCACCCCTGTGCGCGCGACGTCTGCATACACAGTCAGAGCATAAGCTCAGTTGAGTTTTTGGAGTACTAACAAAAATACTGAAATGTTGTGCTTATGAGTTGTGCTTATGTTAAGTCGTTAAGGCATTTTAAATTTTATTATTAATAATACTAATAATAATAATAATAATAATAATAATAATAATAATAATAATAATAATAATAATAATAGAGTATTTGTTTGGGTCTGTAAGGAAAATACTAAGAATCATTTTTCCATTAATGCGAGACGAGCTTATATATAATAGTGAAATGAGCCAGCTCAAGAATTTAAGATTTCACTTCTTTGTATCTGATAGGTGAGAAATTAATGTTGGTTCAGCGTGTTTAGTTCAGATTCATAGCTGATGAATAATACAAGTGTTATTGGTTACTGTAGGAAATATGGCTTTACCAGACGACGAACTCGTAGATACTTTGTAACAGTCCCCATCAATGTATTGACACCCATTTGTAAAGAACTGTTTTTTTTTCTCCTATAAGTTACAGTAACAACAAAATTCGGTGACCATAGACTCAAGTCTTCTAGGATCCACCGGGTAAACGAGCAAATAACATCTCTTGATTATTGGCGGCAAGAGAGTGTTAAATAATGCGTTCATCTGCTTTGGAGCATATCCAGGAAAAATTATCACTCCTGGCTAAATCACACAAAGGAATAGGGATATTAGCCTAAATCTGTGGATGATTTGCCTTTCAAATAGTTTTTTGTTACAAGAGAGCGAATACCTGTAGTATTCATTATTCAGCTTGTATTATGTATACAACATAATGTGTATAAGAGTTATTAGAGACTTCTCAAAGCTCAAGAAACCATGCACAAATTACCTTTCTCTCTGTAGTAAGTCACACAATGATGGTTAAAATTACACCCTCCTGAATTTGCAAATTGTGAATTTTCAAATTTTTAACTGTAATATCTCTGTTGGGGAACGAGAGATGAGATAAATATTTGAAACATGCAAATGTGAAAAGTTCCCTACGATACTAAACTGCCCAATAAATTTCCACATTGATATTTTACTCAAAGTAAGTTTTGTTAAGTTTTATTTTTCATTTTTAGAAGAATGTATTTTTAAGTGGTGTGCTATTTGTTGATATTTTACGAGTGCATAAAAAAGTACTTCATGTATTCGTACATGTGTAAAAGCACAGAAGGCTGTGACTGTATTCGTCCTTTTAAATATTACTCTTGAAATCAAAATTTGTTCGTTCAATAGTTTAATAGTTTTGGATGAATATATTAGCCAAAACCAAAATTAAAGGTGGATAAATATCACTTTGTTTTAAAGACCATAGTTTACTGAATTCAATGCATTTTATTGTAAAGAGCTACAACAATATAGTTCTGAGTTAATTACAAAACTGAAAATGTTTACAAACGCGAAAAATGGGCGACTTAAAACAAAAATGGTCGCCATTAGTGAACCACCTACAACAATTTTTTTAAATATCAGTTTTGAAGAACTAAAACGAAGGGAACTTGTATAAAAAGTATGAATTTTTCTGAGTCGGTAGAGCAATCATTTCTGGACCACTTATGATGGATTAGTTCTAACGCATTGCTAATTCCCTGCACTGCAGAAAACTGTTTTGTATTGGCTATTTATCGGTTTAGTCAATATAATTTTTCTTCGGTGTTTAATAGACTTACCATGAATGCTGCACGAGTAACACTAATTTGCCTACAGAGGTACCCTTCTGGGCCGGTAGACACGCAGCTTTTCCTTAAGTCCTTTTCACATCTTGATGAAATGCGCCTGCTTAGTTTTTAGTTAAACCATAGAGAAAGGAGTTTATTGTTCTGTGGTTAACCCCCTGTTTACGAAAGAATAGTGTTGAATGAATTCTCCCAAAAGAGTATAGTTGATTTTCCTCTACACTGTCCAAATTTTAAAATGTTCAAATTAATCCCTACACAGTATTGGAGTAAAACTCAGTGTGAGCGGATGTTTGGATTTTCTTACCGCTTCTTCCTAATCATAAACTGTGCCTCATCTTTCTTAGGTGGCGGTATACTACATCGATCGCCGTGTCGCATGTGATTTTAACATAGCTTTCAGTTATTTTGGAACTCTGTTGGACATAATTTCACTCGTGAAATAGTCCTATTAAATACCACTCGTACTTCGGAAATTCTTAAATAAATCCCTTCCTCCCTTCGCAAATCGCGAATTTATCGACAAGCACTCGTGCTATTACCTATTATATTGCCAGAAATTAAACCAAAGCCTCCTAAATCGATCAATATAGGTGGCGTTGATTAAACCCCAGTACACAAACTTATTTTTCGCACAATACGCAATAATTTTCTTTCTGGGAGTTAGCAACACTCAAGTTGTCTTTAAGTGAACAATTGAATTACCAAGTAAATCGTGCTGCAAATTGATTTCAATTGAGATTCGAATTATCGTATTTAAAAAAAATTGATTTACGAAAACCTACGAACAGTATTGCCTCGGAACTTACTGAACTTTAAGAATTTGAAGTGAATTACGGAGATAATAAAACTGAGAGTAATACCAGAGAATAAATGAACGTTATGTTAGATTTCTCACTTTTACGTTCTTAGATAACTGTGGAAATACCGATTTTCAAATGAATGTGACCCACAACTTATTCTTATTCAACTTAACTCACTCCTTATTCACATAAACACGCAAAACACTCGCCTTTTATGTTAAAATTGTGTTCAATGTTAGATTCTCATACAAAACGATTAAAAGAGCAATTGGAGAAGTAGAATTGAATACTAATTAGACTGAGTTTGTGAAGTTTTAATCTCTTCAAAAATTAGGGAAGAAAAAATATGGAAGTGTTAAGGAAATCTGGTGAAGAATCAAATTTAGTTTTTAAGGATGTTGCTTGAAAGAAATTTTCAACTCGTGAAACTATTTTTAAAGCAGTTTACAGCGTCGGCGTTTTGTTGTATAGTTATTATACACATTTTACTAATGAAAGAAATAAAATACATCGGCCCTTTGTTATGTAGTTATTTAGGCATGATACGCATTAAACTTGTCACCAATTTATGGAAAAAGCTAATAAAAGTACACTAATTATACCCTAAGAAAAACTCTTTAATCAACTCGCTAGAAAAGTCTAACATTGCCTTATTAAATGTCTTTAAACATGAATTACGTATGCATTTATCGAAAAAGTGAGACGCATGCAAACATTATCAGAAAAAGTATATTTTTTGTAAAAACGAGTATAACTTGAAAGACACATTCACTTTCACGGAAATCGTGTTTCTCTTTACCACTATGCTGCCTGACTCCATGATGAATAAATTTTGTTTTAAAACCAGAAGAACGGTCACTAACAATTTTCTCCGCTGCTAGTTTTTCTAGAAACGTCTAAAAACCTAAGAAAGCGTCCTTGCCACTGTAACTGTGACCAGCAGGACTGCAATCCCGTCGTTTTATAAGCGATTTCGGTAAAGGAGAAAGACGCTCAATTGGAGAAGAAGATTCGTAAAATCTCTAACAGTTGAAATGACCCTAAACAATTAGGACTGGTACCCTTGCGAGGCCACCCAAATATCTTGATTATTTAATAATGAGATGGGGAGGTAAAACGGGAAGAAAAAATTAATATTTTTATAATTTAACATTTTCGTTCAGTGTCCAAACGCCCGACACATCTTTTGCTACAGAATTCCCGAGAATTAGGTTCGTTTACTCTCGTCTTTTAACTCTAAAGCTAACGCCGTCACTAACACTGTCAGTCAAACTTGCCACCTTACTGTCCCACATTGGAAAAGAAATAACATTTAATCTGACAATTTAAATGATAATGCAGCTGAAAAAGTAAAATTAAAATCCTGCTTTCAGCAGGAAAGTCTGCAAAAACTCCCCAGATATATGGATATTATTTCAGCTTTTGCTTGTAAAGGTTGTAATTATTTATTTTTGAACTGCCACGTCGGTGATTACATTAAACATCAATATTGGACATGATCTTGGTTTTATCAACATTTCATAATGTGAGGAAAGAAATCAGGTGTAAAAAAAATGCATATCACAAGTACGATTTATTTTCCAACCGTTTGGAGAAACGGTCTCTTGTAGTTGTCTCAGCCGCCATTTCCCTCTCCGCCCCGTCGGCCATTTCCCGCCTAAAGGCGCCTGAGCGCCGAAGCCACCGCCACGGCGAGCGTCGCGAGCGCCAGCAGCGGCGAGAAGGCCAGGCCGGCCGCCCCGCTTTGACCCCCCGCTGCGGGGGCCGGGGCGGGGGCGAGGGCGGGCGCGTCGGCGGGGGCGGCCGGGTCGCCGGGGCGCGGGGCGGGCGGGGCGGCGGGCGCGGGCGGGGCTGCGGGCGTGGTGGTGAGCGCTTCCGTGCCCGGGGTGAGTCCAGGCACGGGGCTGGGCAGGTCCACGTACACGCGGTTGAAGCCGGCCTCCTGCGCTAGCTGCAGCAGCTGCTGGTTGTCGACCTGACGAGCGCAAAAGAAAAAAATGTTTCAATTTGCCAGCAAGCTATTATAGGAAACCATATTAGAACGCAGTCATGTATGCAGGGGCGAGTAAAACCATCTCAAAACTTTCCCCACATAATTCCTAATTGCTAAAATAATCAGTAAAGTCCACTTTATCATCAAAGTAAAAAAAAAAAATTGAAGTGGCTCTAATTTAAAAATTACGGTCATTTTAAAATCGCACATGATTATTTAGATTATATAAAAACCAAAAAAATTGTTTTACGATATTTGATCGTCTTTCTTTAATAATCTGTCGAACGGCGAAACCGATTTCGATGTCGTTTTCTCTTGAAAATAGAGTATTTCGCAGGGCAAAACATATTCTTTTTTCAATTTATTATTTCCTCTTATACAAAAGCATAGGCGTGCGCACCCTAAAACAAGAGGGAGGGTCAACTTCATTTTAGGGCACATTTTCCTTTCGGAGGTTTTTTATTCAACATATTTCACTGGTAAATGAAATGAACATGCTGTGAGAAGTAAATCATAACTTAAATGATTCATGAATAAATAAACCTACACAATTAATCCATGCACGCAATTAATTCATGCAATCCATGCATGAGTCGGGCTTAGGTTAGATAGTTGCACTATCCTTAGATAATCCTAAAATACTTATCACGTATTAGAAATATATTTTCAATTTAATTTCATTGTATAATCGAAATATTGCAGCAATTTCTACCTATAACATTATTTTGAAATCAAAGAGCCAATCGACAGAACTCGCTGGCTTCTTGTTAGTCGCAAGTCAGTTGCGGCGCACAGATGTGACGTCACGCTTGTGACGTTCAATATTGCGATGCACGAGCCACCCGACAAGCCGCGCGTCCCTACGCGTCAACAGTGCGAGCACTCGGTCACTCCCCGTGCGTTGTAAGAGTGCGAAGGCACACAGACTTATATCACACTGCGTTGGCGATTTTCGTGCCGGCCTCTAAGGGCGCGGACGTGAATATCAATTTTCTGTCTTCCTCTCTCTCTCGTATCTTAATTTTATGAGTGTTGAGTGTGCACAAGGTCAGTCAATACTTGACGGTATTAAATGCATCATTTAGGATATTTAGAAAAATTAATTCATTTTATATTAGGCTTGTTGATTAAAAATTTGCATTCGATAAGTGCAGTTTTTTATGTGGAAAGATAACCATCTTGAAAGAGTGCGTCTCTCTGTTCTTTGGCCCCAGTGGGTAGGGTGCTTTTCCGTGCAGTCATTTTAGTTGTGCATACGAAAGTTTGAGCGACAATATTTTGTAATCAGTTTTGTTGTTGTTGATCGTCTTTAACCGTCGTTGTGGTTACCATTTTCTCCTGCTGTTGCTGTTTGTGAACCGAGACCGAGACAAATCGTCTCATCTCTTGAAAAAGTCGAATTGAACAGGAGATAAATTCACTTTCTCAATTATCACGTTAATACGCACGCGCATGTATTCCAAGTTCCATTAACCTCATTTTTTTTAACATCATTTAGTGATCGACGATAATAGCCTATGGCCAGAGTTTGGCATGATATTTCTCACTGACAGCCTACGCGTCTAAAGTTTTCCCCATCGGATTACCCGTGTGATACCTTCTTGGTAGATTGCTAGACTACACCTAGTTCTGAGTGCGGTCCCGGAACGTGTGTAATTGACTTCGACGAATAGCTTGAGCAGTACACTCTTGGTGAGGGTCAGACCTCAACTGGTCCTGCACTTCAACACTAATTGTAAGAGTAATGAACTTTCACTTTGTGCACTCGAAGTCTCCACCGGACAGTCTGATATTACCAGGTAGAAATCGGCGTCCCAGAGTATGTGAGAATTTAACTCTTCTTTCTCGCTCCCAATTCTCTACCCGGCAACCTGATCTCATCCAGACCACAACAGTTATCCAAAGCTTGATCGTACTTGATTTTTTTAATTTTTGACCTCAGTCTTTACTGGACAGCATAATCTCTTTTGGTCTGACGCGACGCACTTGCTTACAAAGTTCGCACCCAAGATTTTAGCCGGGCAGCCTAATCTGTCCTGGTGAACCACAGGGACCCAGAGAGTGACCGTCCTCGATTCCCAATCTCGCTCACCTGGTCGTGCGCGGCGCCCCAGAGCGTGAGCGTGGCCTGCGGGCGCTGCTGCAGCAGCTGGAGCAGCGCGTCGCGCGAGCGCGCGGCGGGGGCGGCGCGCACGGCGAAGGTGAGCGGCTGCTGCGCGGTGACGTTGGCGTCGCGCAGCGCCTGCTGCATGGCCTCCACGTGCTGCTCGGTGTAGCGGTCGGCGGCGTCGCCCGTGGTCCAGCCCAGGCTGAGCGTGCGGCCCGGGAAGCGCTCGGCGCACAGCGCCAGGAAGCGCGGGGCGGACACGTTGGGCTGCGCCGCGCCGCCGGGCCCCGCCACCACGTCCGCGTTCAGCCACAGCGGGAACTGCAGCTCGCGCTGCGCCTCCGCCGTCGCCACCACCGGCACCGCCGCCTCGAACGCGGACGTCGACTTGAAGTCCAGCTTCGCGCCTGCGTACATCCAAAGGGCATTGTTATTACTTTCTCGCACAGCTCTACGCAGTATTTGTAGTGCTGCGAAGAAAAAGGCATTTTCGCAGAAAAATACTCTTTTATAGACAAGCTAGATTGTGGAACCCTATTACAAAAAGTGATATTTTCTTTTACCTAAATATAGTAAATTACTTCGTCTAACCCAGGGTTGTCCGTCTGGCGGCTCGTATTCCGCATGCATTATAAATGAAACTTCTTAGAGAAGGAGGTATTGGCTTCGGAGCTAAGCAATCCGTCGAGAAGAGAAATCTAGAGACTGCTGAACTGGGAGTTCGTTTCTGTGGTTCCCGCCGATCAATTCCTAGCAGAAGTAGAGGTACAACTTTGAACTCTGGACTAGGATCGCGCGAATCTTACTTCCCAAATGTGTCGGAATCCAATCCTTTCGACTTTTCGACTTGGTGTAGGGCCGACTCCTCCGTTTCCCTAAGGCACATCCACATGCTCTCGAAGTCTAACAGTACATACGAGGTGAAGGATGCAATTTAGCCTAGCACAATAGCTACCATTGATTAATGTGTCAGCCAACAGTTCGAACCGCCTTTTGTTGCAACATGCCATTACTTAGCTTACGTGTCTTTTTAACGATTATTTCATTGAAAACATGCCTGCATTTTGAATTTCCCGCAAGAATTGCCCCCCAAATTTTAAAGATCAATCAATATGGCAGTCTCCTACACCAAAAAACTTTGTATTTTCGAATAATATTGCTTTCCCTGAAGTACGTGAGACTTGAACACTTGGAACAAAGTGACGTTGTGTAGGCCTCGGGATGATTGGCTGAGTTGACTAACCATTGGGTACTAAAGGATTTGTAATTCATTCTTGAAACGCTATTACGGTTTGAGTGCAGTTTTACGGTTGGTTGCGTACGCACCTTTGCGCTTGCCGCTGCCCACCACTGCGTCGAGGAACTGCTGCAGCGTGAGGTCGGACGAGGAAGCCGGCGGGTGCGCCATGATGGGAGTCGTCCCGTCCTCCGCGATGGACACGTCGGCCTCCAGCATCATGGCGTCTCCTGCATGCACCGGCAACAATCAGAGCTCGAGTCTCTCACCCGGACATTCAGTTAGAAGGTCAAGAAATGGGATAGACTAGAAAAAATATCTCGATACAACACTAGTCAAAATAGTCATGCTACCAATGTTACGGTTGCTGAAAAAGGTAAATCAATCACCATAAGTATAGGCACAGAGCGCCCAGAAGTAACATAAATTTCCTTTTTGATACTTTGCTATTTTGGTACTGTTGAGAAAAACGATAAATGTCTTGATAAAAACAAACATTAAACTTAAAACCAGGGGCGGATTAATATTTTTGCCGCCAGTAGGCACATCAAATTTGCCGCCCCCTGTTTAAAATTAATGTTACATTTCAAAATGTAACGTTTCAGTAACAATTCCTCATTAATTTAAACGTTTTAACTTTAAAAATAACATTATATTTTGCACATTGTTTTCATAAATTAAATATTTTTTTGGGATTAGCTAATTTTGGATATAAACTGTATCTTCATAGCAAGTAACGTTCAACATTATTAACGTTTCAACACTGAAACGTTAACATTAAAAGGAAACTAAAACATGACAACTAGAATTGCAACATGTTTTCTTTCGTCAACGGGCCTTGGTTTCAGATTCATATACTTCAGAAATCATAAGGTATACTCTAATGAAGTAGACAAATAAATAGCTTGTATTAAATATTAATATGATATTTTTAAAATAAAAATATGATTTATGCTGTTATAGTTTTTAGAGAACCTAACTTTGTTTTAGAAAATATCAAGAACATTTTGCGCCTTTGAAAACTTGCCGCCCTTGAAAATCTGCCGCCGTAGGCACGTGCCTACTGTGCCTATGCGTAAATCCACCTCTGCTTAAAACAAAACATTGACGTAAATGTAGTGACTCTCCAATGACGGGAGCTAGAAGGAGAGGAGGCAGTCATCCAATCGGGATCTTCAATACCAAAAAATTACGTCATAACGGAGCTTCCTATTGGATAACTACGTCACAGCAGATATATGCCAAAATGTCACTATTTTTAAAACAGGCAAAAACGCTTTCCATTATAAACGAACTATTTAAAATACTACATTAGCCTAAAATATTTTGTCCGAGCGTCTTAACGTACCTTGTATGGCGGCGTCGACGTCGGCGCGACTGTTGACGGCGTGCGCCCACGTGACCTGGCGCAGGTCGGCGGCGACGTCGGGCCAGAACTCGGGCACGTCAAGCGGCAGCGCCGTGGCGTCGCCCGCGCCCGCGGCCTGGGCGTCGGCGTCGCCCGCTGCTGCAACAGCATCCACCGTCCCTCAGTGGAAGGCCACTTGGCTTACAGTTCGTCCAAATACTATAGAGACATACTTTGAACCTTTCTCATACTTTTAATGGGAGACAACTGCCCACTAGCGAACCTAGTGACGTAACCTGGAAAATAGGTGACTTTCGCAAATTTCAATACATATAAAACACTTTCGAAACGCTCTGCGAATTGAAAGTAAAATAAAAATCTTTCCACCTTACACACTTCGTACTAGATATCACAATGGTTATGACAGGTCGAGGCACTAGGGTCGCTAGCTTCAAATGTCCCGTTATATCGCAGAGTGTCGTGTATTTTTTCTATTGTATTTGGTTCGACTGCGTCCGACCGTAACCCGCCAAACCCCAGCGCGTATGAGTTGCCTACAAATCATGAGCACGGGTCACTTGTGAACAGAGGTGGCCAAATTATCATAGGTAATACCAAGAGTGATTTGGAAATGATAGTCAATACCCTATAATAATGAGCCCTAAGATACGAAGATGACTCAATGTTTATGATTGGCCAGGAAGGAGAAGCGGTAAGAAAAGTCGGGTAGAAAAGCGATACACTTTTTGAGATACACCGCTCTCATAGGGACATTTAATACGGATAGTGAAACACTATTAGTTTTAATTTCACGAGTGGAATAATTATAGAAAATATTTTTCTTGAGCTAACAGATTGTCTGCCCTGGGAAGCCCCTGATAAGGATAATGGTTTGAAGTGTAATATCTGTAACTGTTACTGGAAATGTTTACATTAGTTAATAATGTCATGTGGCACGTCCAATTGGTACAGGTTGTAAACAACTAATGACCTCCCCTCAAATAAATGAGTGGTTTAAAAACTTCATGGAAAAGCTCGTGCACGACTGCTCTCAATGCAACAATAGAAAAGAAAGTTAGAAAATACAAGACATTTATGAGGCTCTGTTTCAACGGGCTACAAATAGCCCTGATTTGAATCCCATAGAAAATATTTAATTTTTGGTTAAAAAGAAATGAAAAGGCCTTACACCTCATTTGCCTTTTGTAAAAATACTCTGAAATTAAAAGAATGGATTAAAAATTTATTTTCAACATGACTTACAAGAAATACGTTAATTACGAATAACACAATGTTTATAAAACATTAAATACATGCACACACATTTTATTGCCAAGATTTACGGTTAAAATACATTTTTGTAACAAAAACACTACAATAATAATTTATCCACCTCTGTAACTTCGTTATTGGAAATTTTCCCAGTGCTCCATGTTCATTAGCAAAAATTTATGATTTTCGACAATCCTATATTCTTAGAAGTTTGAAATATTTATGCCAAGACATTATGTAGAAACGTAATCGCAAACAATAGTACGGGCGTCCACCATCTTGGTTTGGAATTTGGGAACAAAGATTTGGCAGTTACTGCACATCTTCAGAAAGACTTCGCATACCTCACATCCCTCCCAACGGCACATCCAAGCAATGCAGCCACGGAACGGAGAGTGCCAGTCGGGGGGGGGGGGCGTAGGTTGTTTGTTTATTTATTTATTTATTTATTTATTTACGTCAAAAACAGTTACAAAACTGTGTGTGACTTGCTATGGGGAGAAGTTAATTTCAAGTTACATTTATGTTCAGAAGCAAAACAAGAGGCCATCTCAGCATTTGCTCGAGGATCAGGGAAACTGGACGAAAGCCTGATCAAGATGGGGGTCATTGACCCAGAAGATGTAGTACAATACTTGTAACAGGTTTTTCACAATTATACAATCCAAATGATATACAATTCATTAAATGCCATTGTTAAAATTAATATTACTTTCCTTTTGGATGCTCGGTATAGTCTCTAATTGTATAAAAACAGTTGTGCAGCAGAAAGGTTTTTACTTGGGACTTAAAATTATGTATCGAATTTAATCATTTAATGTCATCTGGCAAGGTGTTGTAAAATAATGTACATGTATTATATGCCAATTTTTGTAGTGAGCTGTTGATACTGTCACCTCTTGAATATGATTACTATGTCGGGTGTTGTAGTTATAGACAAAGACGTTTGCTGAAAATATATTCCCGCCCTTAAGTAAATCAGTTTTGACTAAAACCACTGATTCATATGTGAAGAGACAAGGTAATGGTAAAATACCTAAATTAATAACGAGATGCATACAGGAATCACGTGGGTGGGATTTGCTTATTATTCGTACGTACTTTTTTTGTTACCTAAAAGTCTGGGAGTTATAAGATGTACTATTTCCCCAGAATCAGAGGAGGATTTTCGCATAGGCACAGTAGGCACGTGCCTACGGCGGCAAATTTTCAAGGGCGGCAAATTTTCAAAGGCGCAAAATTTTCTTGATATTTTCTAAAACAAATTTAGGTTCTCTAAAAACTATAACAGCATAAATCATATTTTATTTTTAAAATGATTTAAACGAGACTAAAGCCGCCTCCTCAACCTTTGATTTATTAATTAAGTTTGAATTTCAAATGGGGACATTTTCAATGTGACAGAATACATTAAAAGAATTCACCAACGACTTCTGATTGGTTGATTGAGCAGAAAGAATTACATTCTTAAAGTAAGGAGTTTGAATTAGCCAATCAGAAATCGCTGACGGATTTCGCCATGCATTCATATTGCGCTATATAGAAAGTAGCGACATCTATGACTTCTTGAGTTAGTTCTTGAAGACGGATCTGGAAATAACCCTTTTTTCCCCTTTTGTTAATATTGTTGTGTATCGTTTATTGTAAGAGCCTGCTGAGTAAAAATGATATTTTGAAGTTTTAAAGTGAGTGATTATCGAAAAAGACTCAGCGGAAGTCAATATGCAAAAATCCGAAAAGAAAAAGAAGAGAAATGTCAAAATGAAATTGATAAGACAAAAAAATAAATGAATTCTTTAAACCTGTATGTGAAACTGATCACTGCTGCAGTTCTTTCGACAATTCTATTATTGTCAGGTCTTTTCGACTTTCGACGGAAGCGTCTGGTATTACTCAAAAGAGCTGTGGAAAGTTTTGACCTCCAGAACGTGTGGTTAACTGACAGCTTTATCATAGGTAACACGGGTGCTTTGGAAATTGTCGATAAGACCCTGACTTGCGAAGCGAGGAAGGGCGTTTATCTGAGAATTTCCAAAGCACGAGGGCTATTTATGTAATAGGAGTATTCCGCTAACGAAATGATGTTAACCAGAGTTCCAAAATGCGCCAAATATTGAAAATAACTGAAAGTATGTTAAAATCAAATAGGTTGTGTTATAGTAGTATCTACGCGGTTTATTGAACGTCAACATATCAATCAATACATACCGCCTGCAGAGATAGACGAGCCGCAGTTTATGTTGGCCAATAGGGAGGAGCGGTAAGAAAAATCGGATAGAAAAAGCGATACGATTTTTTGATATACACTGATCACTGGCGGATCCACGGGGGGGGGGGGGGGGGGCATGAGAGCCATGTCTCCTTCCCCAAAAAGCCTAGAGTTTTCGTTTACCTTCCTTTATTTTGCAAAATTGATTTAAATATTTATGTTCAAATTATGTAATTATTTAAACACCAGCGACTAGTTCTGCTCCCGGCTCGGTACTAACCCCAAACCCGCAGGAAAGCAGTGTCGTTTTCTTTGGATGTGCAAGTAGTATGTCAACGCCCAAGGAAATAAAAAGAGCATTTTTTCGTTTCATATTATTTAGCTGTTTCTCATTTATTCGGCCTTCCGCGCGATCGGCACCAGCGCGTCTATGCAACGCAGGTAACGTGCGAATGTTATTTACGCCATATAGGTAATACAGTTTGCCCTCTAGTTCAGGCCGTTGGCAAATGTATCCAAGGTCTTCACGACGGATTGGATAGCAGCAGCGCATCGCGACGTCCCCCCACTCATGGACGAAGCGGGCAAAGGCGTTGGATCCCGATTCAACCGCCTACTAGTGAGCGAGCGTCCGTGATTGTGATATACTCCTGTGCGCGTGGCAGCCTTTAGCGATACTCATAAAATTAGTGCTGTTTATTGATGTGAGTAGTGAAAAGGCGGTACAAAAGTTTTTAAATAATTGCTTTTCTTTCCTTTCCTATGAAGAAAAGAAACGGCAACAGAAGAATGAAAAAAACGTCGAGCATATTTTTTTAAATACTTTAAAATGTATTATTCCAATCTTTTAAATAGTAACTACAACACCCTCCTTGTTATTTTGCGACTATCTTTCCCTCATTCATTCAATATTATAATTAAAAATAAATCAGGATTTTATTTATATAATTCAATTTTACTCTAAATCTGTTCGCGAAAAGTGTGTTGTGGGGGTTAACACTTTCCTTCACTGTCAGCGCCCTAGGTCCAGAGTGAGGAGACGTCACGCTTATAAGAGTCATCTGGTGGCTCACAGTGAAGTCGCTCGCCTTTAGCAAAGGAGGCCCGGGTTCGATTCCCATCGAATCCCGGACAATTTCACGTGAAATTTGTTTTAAAAAAAGTTCGCTGCTTCACAAGGGCTAGTACAGACACTGTGGAGTGTCCTAAACACCCTCATCCTAATGCCTTCCCAATTCTGGCCGCTAGGTGGTGACCAGAGGTGGATTTACGCATAGGCACAGTAGGCACGCGCCCACGGCGGCAAATTTTCCAAGGGCGGCAAATTTTCAAAGGCGCAACATTTTCTTGATATTTTCTAAAACAAATTTCGGTTCTCAACAAACTATAACAGCATAAATCATATTTTTATTTTAAAAATGATTTAAACAAGTCTAAAGCCGCCCCCTAAACCTTTGATTTATAACTTAAGTTTGAATTTCAAATGGGGACATTTTCAATGTTACAGAATACATGAAAAGAATTCGCCGACGACTTCTGATTGCTTGATTGAGCAGAAAGAATTACGTTCTTAGAGTAAGGAGTTTGAATTAGCCAATCAGAAATCGCTGACGGATTTCGCCATGCATTCATATTGCGCTATATAGAAAGTAGCGACATCTATGACTTCTTGAGTTAGCTCTAGAAGACGGATCTGGAAATATTCCTTTTCTTTCTTTTGTTACTAATGTTGTGTATCGTTTATTGTAAGAGCCTGCTGAGTAAAAATGATATTTTGAAGTTTTAAAATGAGTGGTTATCGAAAAAGGCTCAGCGGAAGTCAATATGCAAAAATCCGAAAAGAAAAAGAAGAGAAATGTCAAAATGAAATTGATAAGACAAAAAAATATGAATTCTTTAAACCTATATGTGGAACTGATCACTGCTGCAGTTCATTCGACAATTCTATTACTGAGTTAGTTTAAACATATAGATTAGATAATATATTTAGTTTTCAGCTTGTATATTTTATCCATGTTCTAATAACTTGTGATAAATAAATGTTAACATTAATATATTTTAATGCACAGTTTTGTTGCCAAAATAATCTCAAAATGCAAAAAATGTTTAGTACAATGATTAGAAATTAAATATTGTTGACTTGTTGTATTCGTTAAAATGAACTATATCTTAATATAGAATTTAAATAAATTAGCATAAAATATGTTACTATAATTATGTTACTAAACTTTATTTTATATAATGTGCAATAATACATATAATATTTTGACTCTTTTATTTTTTAAGGGTTATCACTGAATCTAATGATGAGACTGCAAAGTTCCAAACAGCTAAAAATGAAATGGTTCCGCAAGTAATTGAAAATATAACTGAGATTGATTATGAGTCGACGATTCAACCGATGTAAATAGTTTAAGCAATTTTTTTGTATAATTATTTAAAGCTTTATGTATATAAAATCTTTCCAACATATTTGTTTATTATATTACAATTCATTATTATAATAATTTATTATTTTATTTTTTAATTAAATAGGATTTCTACCGAATGTATACAACTGCGAGAACATAAAATTGATGAAACCATAACTTCGACTGATCGTTTTTGTTGGAAAAGCGATCCAGCTTTGTGGTCTATTAATGAAGATACCCGTGATCATGTTGCCAAGCGTACAATGATGGCAAAGTTCGTTACTTAACGTCGAATATGTTTGAATATACGCATATCACTAAAGAAAAATGCCTCGCAAGTGGCTTGTTTACTCTGAGAGCAATGGAACTATTTTCTGCGGTGTTTGTCTATTGTTTTCAAGCAATTCAGAACTTAGAACAAAATTATCATCTGAGGGATTCAATGATTGGAAAAATGCGCATACTAAATTAAAAGAACATGAGAATTCTACATGCCATAGAAACTGTACGTCCGCATTAAAAAATAGACAGCGGACTGAAAACCAAGTGAATAAGCAGCTGCTTGAACAAGTTGAAACCGGGGCAACTTATTGGAGGAATGTTCTTGAGCGTGTCATTTTAGTAATAAAAACTCTTGTTTCAAGAGGGCTTCTTTTGAGAGAACATGTCGAAAAGTTTGGAAATAATCAAAATGGTAATTACATGATGTTGAGTTAATTTCGAAATATGAACATTTCTTAGCAGATCACATACAAAAATTTGGTAACCGCGGAAAAGGAAATACATCGCATTTATCCACCACGACGGTTGAAGAACTAATAGGTATATTAGCTAAAGCAGTTAAAGATGAGATTCTCCGAAACATTCGAAGTGCCAAGTATTTTTGCATAATTGTGGACTCTACACCAGACATAGCACACATGGATCAACTCGCTATAGTTATTAGACATGTGGGAAACACCAAACGCCAACAGATGGTCATTTTTGGAATTCCTTCCAAACACATTTTTGGAATTCCTTCCACATAAATCAAAGGAGATGTTCGATGCTGTATGTAATTTTATGGAGATTAACGAACTGGTCATTAATAATTGTCGTGGTCAATCCTACGACAGCGCGTCAAATATGTCCGGTCTTTACACAGGTCAAGTCCGTATGAAAGATGTAAATGCTCTAATTGAATTCATCCCCTGTTCTGCTCATTCTTTAAATTTAGTTGGTACAAATGCAGCTGAATCATGCACTGAAGCACGTACTTATTTTCTACTTCTACAAAATGTATATAATTTCTTTAGTGCATCTACATCAAGGTGGAACATACTTTAAAATTTAGTAGATGAAGGATCCAGTACATCCTCTTTGAAAAGTCTTTCAATTACGCGCTGGTGAACTCGAGATGATGCATGTCAGGCTCTAAATCATCGTTGGCAAAATGTTTTAGATGCCCTTCAAATTATATCTGATGATTCTACGCAAAAACCGTCACCGCGTGTAGAAGCTAAAGGTCTTATTGTTGCTTTAAATCGACTTGAAACTGCTATTATGACCACCGAGGTTTGGGGATTCATTTTAGACCGCTTGAATGCGTCGAACAAACAACTGCAAAAAGTCGATATCGATTTAAGTTCCGTGGTTGGTATTTACACTTCGCTTGTAGAACTTTTAAAAACGAACAGAGACAATTTTGAATTTTTTGAAGAGAAGGGTAAGAAGCTGTCAAATACTGAAACGTACTAATCGGAAAACAAAAGAAAAAGGAAAACTAACGAGAATGCAGCAGTACTGACCGCACGAGACAAGTTTAAAACAGACACTCATTTGGTTATTGTTGATAAAATACTTGCAGTATTGAATAAGAGACATGAAGCGTATAAAGATGTATATGACAAATTTAAGGCTGTCATTGAAATAGAAAAATTATCTTTGATAGATTTGGAAAAAGCAGCGATATTTTTACGTTCACAATTTCCACAAGATCTTGAAGAATCGCTTGTTTCTGAGCTTATACACTTAAGTTCGTATTTAAAAATCCTTGACGAAGATGTTAAGCCAACGAAACATGCAGCTTTTTTAAAATGGTTACGGAAAGAACAATTAGAATGTATTTATCCTAACGTTGACATTGCACTTCGAATCTTTTTATGTATTCCGGTGGCCAATTGCACAGCAGAACGTTAATTCTCTTGTTTAAAAAGGATTAAAAATTATTTGCGCTCCACAATGAAAGAGTATCGATTGAACTCCTTAGCTTTATTGTGTATCGAAGAAAATTATCTCAGCGTTTTAGATTATAAAATAATTATTGATGAATTTGCTCACCAAAAGGCACGTAGCAAAATTTTACATCAATAGACAAATTAGCTATAATTAATAAAATGTTATTTGCACTGTATAAAAAACCCATTCAAAAAGTTAAATGTTTTATTCCTTGTTTATAATTATAAATCGAAAACTATAAATACTGTTACAAAGTCGTAATATTCTAATCGTTCAGTTGTTGTAAATAAAAATCTCTCATATTAATATTTAATACAAGTTATTTATTTGTCTACTTCATTAGAGTATACCGTATGATTTCAGAAGTATATGAATCTGAAAGTAAGGCCCGTTGACGAAAGAAAACATATTGCAATTCTAGTTGTCATGTTTTAGTATCCTTTATATGTTAACGTTTCAGTGTTGAAACGTTAATAATGTTGAACGTTACTTACTATGACGATACAGTTTATATCCAAAATTAGCTAATCCAAAAAATTTATTTAATTTATGAAAACAATGTGCAAAATGTAATGTTACTTTTAAAGTTAAAACGTTCAAATTAATGAGGAATTGTTACTGAAGCGTTACAATTTGAAATGTAACATTAATTTTAAACAGGGGGCGGCAAATTTGATGTGCCTACAGGCGGCAAAAGTATTAATCCGCCCCTGCCCAGAATATTATACCATATCTCAGGCGGGAATAAACATTTGCAATCAGCCTACACAACGGGCAGTGTGGAGGCTGACTGAATTTGAAAGAATTCTGAAAGCGTAGCACAAGGAATTTAATTTAGTGTTCAATTCATTTAAATGGACGTCCCATTTAAAGTTTGACTGAATTGAAAAACCTACAAATTTTGTTACCGCTACGCATTTCTAAATGCCCCAATTCTTATTAAAAAAGTGTGTTTCTTCTTTTTGTGCAATCACGGAGAAGTGTGTTTTTCAATCAATATCGAGAATAGTGATGGCTAAGATTTATGAATATTGTACTAATAGTAAAAATTATATTATAAAGATAGGTGACTGTAATAAATATATTTTATCCGGTCTGTGATAATATTTTGTTATTTCTTTCCGGAGTGAAATCCGTAATTTCTGAAGCAAGTGGTGCTGATGAAAAATATTGAAACAATACTGTTTGTCTAATACTGGATATCAAGGTTGTATTTTTGGCGGAGCAATACTTGCAATTTTTTCTCCCAACACGCGAACGAGTCTACAAAAACAGACTCGTCCAAAAACCAGGTTTTCCGGTGCGCTTTCATCAGCAGAGAGCGAGCGCCATAGAGGTCGGAAACAACATTTCCGATGGAGCATTATTTCTCTGGCCTTGCAACACACGTAACTACTTCGAACTCCGGGGCCTTGTTATGAATTTCGTGTGTAGAAGGTGCCCGGCAAACATCACGAAGGCCTTTGGTCCTAGGTTATGTTGCCCGAGGCTGTTAGAATGTAAAAATGACCTTGATTCGAATGACCTTTTTTACCGAACATACAGGTATTATTACATGTCATATTTTTTTACTAAGTTCTTACTGGTATACAGAGTCCGATTTATTAATAAAATTTAATCACTTCTAGGAAGAATTGTAATCACGTTCTTTTAGTCAATAACATTTTCATCTGAGAAACAAATACTCAACGTGCCTAATATTACCTTTCTAGTGTATTGATAACTTAACACGTTCTTTGGAATGAGACGTAATAAGTAAAACGAAAATTTCCGTGAACAATAAAAGAATAATTTTGTGATGCCCTTGCAAAAAGAAGAAGAAGAATGGAATTTAATAGTTCTGCAAAAACGTCGTAATTTTTTTTCTTCTACAACTGTTTTGTGGACAATTGGCGTTCTTATAAATTCTTATTTCTTACAAATATACTCGTTCGTCCTCCAGTATTAATGTCTTGCTATTAACTCACAACAGCATTTAACAATGAAGTGTCCGATTAATGAATAAATACGAATTTTAAAACTGAGTCGACTGATTAGAACTAAATCTTATTAAAATGCTTTGGCTGCGACTTGAATCTTTTAAAGTATTCTCCGTTTCTCTTCCATTGAACCTACTAACATAATTAACAAGATCCCACATATTCGTACGGTGTAATAACGAAGCTATTCATATCTTATTACAAAACTATGAATATGGAACTGTTCCAATGGCCTTTTTAGAACCAAGGAAAGGGAGGTGGGCGAATGCTTCTCCTGTGTTGAGAGGAAGCGTGACGCGAGTGGGACACGTCCATTGACAAAGGGCGATGGATCATTGGCACTTAACGCCGCGCCGCGCCGCGCCGCCGAGAGGATGCGAGACCACGTGATACCTCACGCGAGCACGGACGTCCTCGAATCGTTGGTAAATAACAGCATTGTTGTTCGCGTTTACTTTATGTCCTGAACTGTTATTGATATTAGTGATATAATAATTATTATTACAAATTATTTTTATTGATCCTAGCCGGGAATTCAATCCAGATCTCCTCTTATGGAAATATTGCGTAGACGACTGAAGTAAACAACCAATGCCCTCTAAAACAATATAAACATTTTCCCGTATTTCGTATTGCGCGCGAGATACCTGGTCCGCTGATCGGAAGTTACTTCAAACTAAGCGATTCACGCCTACAGATGGCGCTGAAAGCGTTACATAAAATGTATTGACGCCCAGTTTCTCTAACCACTTGAACTATCAAGATAGTCAATCCTTTGAACAATCTTATAAAGATAAGGCCCCCCCTTTTGAGCAGTCAAAACATACGTTTGTCTAGTAGCTGTGGGGTTGCAAAGGCAATTTACAATTGCCAAACAATTAACAATTGGGAAACGTGTTTCCAAGTAATTGTTAAACTGTGATCGGTGGTGACATGTATAATTATTAAAACTATTATTGCTAGCCATCGCCATTACCTAGGCCAAAGGGCAGACTACACCTAACTAAGACTTTCCCTAACGGAAATACAAAATGTATACTCAAAATCATAAAATATCAACTCCCGCTGACGAACAATATCTTCACCCCAACTAATTTCCGTATTTTCCTATCCCGCTCCCAGTCACTACTTCCTTCACCCCTTATCTCTTCCTATCAGTTGTCCAAAAACCCTTAACAAAGTATTCTATCAATCAAACCAAACTATTCTTTTTGTCTATCCCAAATTTCTAATGCTCGTCTTGTACGAGCGGGAGAAGTCTGTCCATAAAACGAGCAAATGCCACAAGACTACTCCAAGTGCGAAGAGTCAGCACGAGTTAACAAGCACACGGCAGCAAACAGTCATGGTCATCGTCATTGGTGGATAAAAAGTCTGAAAATGAATCAAAATGCTACATACATCCACTAAAGAATATACATTTTAATTGAACATGTTCAAGATGCAACAATTTTTAAATTGAAATTAAAAAGAGATAATCTCCTCAAACACAACTTGCGTACTGAAACAGGCTTCGCAAGCTTTCAAAAGAACCCCCACACACCTCTCCAGGTGGTCTGAAGCCTTCTCAATCGATACCAAACGTTGGACTCTTAACTCTTTAAACATTAAAGTAATGATGAGCATCATCTTTACTACGTGTCATTAACATGCATTTTGCTTTCCTCTAAACTGAATTATTCACTACACTGTGAGAATGATATTTTTAGTTTATGCAGTGAGTAAGCCCTAATTAAGAGGTTTTAATTTTGATGACTCTTCGAGGCCCTGCAATAATACCAAAATTTTCGACTATGTATTTAATGGAGATGCATATAAAAATAAACAGGTAAGTTAACAAAGAGGTTAAAAAGCGAAATGGTAGTATTCTGACTACTGTTCTGCCCACATAAAGGAGATAGGGAATGTTGGAGTCCTTTATCATTTAAGGCTCTCACGCCAGTCAATGCATGCAGAGTGATTCTTCTCAGGCACATGGTTGCGGGCACATGCATGAATAGATGAAGGGAGAACGCTGCACATCTGAACAGAAATTGTGCGAATCCAAATTAGCACCTTCGTTGAGCAGCGGAAAAGAGATAAGGCGTTTTCTGTTAAAAGATAAAAGTGCGCTGAATGTCATTAAGTAAAAGTCGACAGCAAACACAAAACACTGATCAAAAAACACAAAAGTGAACAAAGCACATAACAGTGGTGCGACCTTTCTAGAGTGGACTTTCGGCCACACGCATTCCAGTGTAATACGGATGTGTCATATATTTTGTAACTAATTGACACACATAATATAATTCTTACATACGAACATAATTCTATATACTGAAATTAATTGACTTAATATCTTTGTAACAAAGTGTTTTATTCTTTCGCAGATGGGTTACTTTAGGAATTCGATAGTAACGTTCACTGGCTACTTTTAAGTCAATGTTAATGTAGAATTACAGTTCGAATACAATTGATTTTCTACAGAGCACGGTAGAACGTCGCGAAATATCAATAATATTATAACGTAAACCACACGCGGCATTCCCTTGAGAAGAGGTTGCAACGGGCGTGACGTGGTAAATAATCCTACCTCGACTTGGCATAACTGCTCGGAGGGGTGCGCGTATTTTCTCTTGTGAATCAGCTGAGATGGTACACTGCACTCAGCTGTTCTGAAGCTGCATGGAGATGTTTCCTCCCACCCCCGCACGCACCGCCCTGTCCGTGCAACGGTGCTGACCTCTCCCGCAAAGTCTCAAAGTAGATCTTCGCTTTCCCCGGAAGTCGACTTCGGCTTCGATCGGTCGCGCTCGGAGCAAACATTTGAACTGCGATCGTGACAGGGTGGCCAACTATCCAGATGAACATTGCGAGAACCGCACTTGACAGACGAACTGCATTTGAATTTGTGCTTAGATTCACTCTTCAGAAACCGAGCGTACCAAGAAAGGGAATTGGAATATGGGGACGAGATGGATTTCCGCCTTGGTCAAAAGTATATTTTGAAATTTTTAAGTATTATATTTTCACTTCATTTATAATAGTAAACTATTGAATTCTGTAATTAAAATTCTTTATTTTAATGCGTAATTACGATGTGTAAATTAATTTATATTATTTATTCATTTTAATTCAATATAAATCATAACTATACACAATTCTTCAAAACTTCTTAAGGCCTAAAAGGCCCAAGCGAGAGCCAAATAAATGTTTTAACTATATGTAGAATATACAATGTTTTAAATATAACGTATACATGTATTACAAGTGTATCTCCTCAATTGGTTCATGGATTAATGGATTTTCTACAATCAATTCGAAACACAATTTGTTCATTGAAGGGATTTAGGTTTTCTCTGTCGACGGCAAGCATTTCATAATGTGAATAATTTCAAACAAAACACAGTTTTAGTTTCAAGCAATTAACCTTATAACTTTCAATATATTTCAGGGAACTATTTAAGATGAAAATTAAAACTCGAGAAACCTAAGAAACCAGAGTGTAATATTACTTGTTCTGAAATACTTAATAAAGAAAATGAGCATACGATTCGTTTTATCTCAGTTAAAATACACATGTTACATCTATGTAGCAACACATCTAGTACATAGCTTTATAATACATTAGCAAAGTTTCGAACAAAACGGCAATTAAATTAAATGTCTGGTATGTTGAAGATTTTTCAAACCTCTCAGTTCTCGCCGCTGTAGAGGCAGCCTCATCTTTATGTGGTTCATCGGCATAATACTTTTTTCACACGTACGCACCACAATAGAACACATTTTACTGACCACTTTGCATTTTATTCTGTGAATACGTTTACGAAATCAGCTTCTTTATCACATGTTATTTAGAGTAGATGCCACTAAATAAATTTAAATTAGATAAATTGTTTATTGAAAATTTTTATGAACGAGTTTTGTTATCCTTATTTTCTACATGGAATACAACTGGCATTAATCCATAATGCCCCGTAAATTTTGCACATAACAATACGTCACCAGAACAAAATAAATAATATGAGAATTACGGAGAAAACTGATATTAGATTATTGTTTCTTTTGAGTAAAGAAACAAGAGAATGTGACTATCAGTGAGGAATGGTATATCCGTTTTAATCAAACGTGCGTGAACAGTGCGATTCGGTCAATCGTCCGGGTTTTATTGTTGAAAATTTCAAATCTAAATTAAGTATTGGAATATTGATTAAAAATAGAAAATTTCGTCTAAACAGGTGAAGACCATAGTTCTGGCTGTAATTTATTCCAACATATTTGTTTTAGTATTTACATAACGTTACCATGTTATACAATCGGTGTACAGACTTTGGAAGTTCCCCATGCCCATAAGTACATTTTTTTTAAAAGAAAACATTCTGTCAACATCCTTCCCGGCTAGTTATGAGAAAGAAAACGTAAAGTAATAAAATAAATGCCAGACGACAGTAGAAGGGCTGTTGACTTCCTGTGATGTTCTCTTGGTAAGTGCATGCAGGCATAATACAGTAACTGTATGATTTTATTACAAAAGTGAGGCGTCAGCAATCCATTTTGTAATAACAATATATATGTAAGTTTGCAACATGAAACTACTGTGCCTCCAAATATTGTGTTGTTAATATTTACATTAACTCTTTCGATTCCAATGTAAGTCAAATATTCTAGTCAAATAAAAATTATATCTTGATCAATTTCCCAGGGACAGGTCAAAAATAAAAATAAAATAGAAATAAACAAATAATGTAAGTTTCTTTTTAGACCCTTGCCCTTTAATTGTGCTAAAAAAAATTCATTCTTTGAAACGCGTCATTTCAAGTATTTTGTGAACTTAACGTCATTATAAATTGAGTTTTACATTTCTTTAAATCTCTCATATTTTTTTGGAGATACTTATTGGATATTTTTACTTGTTTAAAATCAAAAACATTATTTTGTTCATGACTGATAATTACAATACAAAAATATTTTGTCTTTTACAGTTTGGGAACGTGGGTTAATTTAAGGGCCTTGCGCCTGCAGCCAAACATGTTAGGCATCCCCTATAACACACAATCAAAGGGGGTTGCAGTTCTTGTGCACGAGCTGTTTATGAAACTAGTGGTGCTTCAGAATGGCCCAGACTTTTCCGTATTAGTTTTCTATTTCCTTTGGTCTCGGCTAGCTATTCGAACTTCCCACATACTCTTGCCTGCTGCTATCTACCGCCGCCGAAAGTAAAAAAAGTTTTAAAAAAAAAATTCCTAATTTTTCTATTTCCTAATACGGAAATATTATTTTAAGAATATTAAAAAACACTAAAACTTGCAATTTTCTTTGAAATTTTTGGAGTGGTTTTTAAGAAAATGGCGCTTAAGCGCTACGGTAAATTCGAAATTTGAAGGGCTTAATGAAAAGTAGCACCAAAAACTAAAAACATATTTTCAAAATCGCAAGAGCTTCGACTCGGGTCAAATGGACAGGAGTTTCTTAAATTAGGAAAAAATCCTACCCATGGTTTAGGCGTTAGTGTTGTTCACATACACATTACAGACAAGACGGACAGACGTTTTGAAAAAAATAAATTTTTCGATATCACTGGACCCCAAAATGTGTATTTTCGTTGAAATTTCGAAATCGATTTTCCGCAGCATTACATAACTTTCCCTGTACAACGTATATTACTCGGCGTATACGTACGTATACGGGAAAGTAAATATAATTTTTTTTATTAATTTTAACTACTCTGAACATTAGCTACTCCAACCTGGAACTGAACTGGAGTTATCTGGTATACGGACTGTTGCTTTACCACCAAGTTATCGAGCAAAGAATGAAAGCATGTTGTATTTGCCCATGATACGCAATCGTCAGCAATCTGCCACCACATCAGGTTGACAAATACGTCGGAAAAAGGCCCCCAGAACTAACGATCATCCACATGTGACCTACTTTCTATGTAACAGTTATTTCAGATTGAGGTTGTTCTTGTTTACTACACATACACTTGAGAGTGGTAAGATATCTGATCGATTTACAACTGATTTATACAGTAGGAGATTTATTTTAAATTTTGCACAATAGCGTATTTATTATTTACACTCTAGATTATTTTTTATACTTAATACTACAATACTGGTCGAAACGATATTTTGTTTGTAATGTTACATAATTTATTCAAAACTATTACAACTTATTAATCATATCTCATACAAAGAAAAATTCCTGTTATGAATCAACAATTTTGTATTCAAAGCTAACACATTTTACTTTTTTGTAAGAACTTCATCTCTCTGGGACCTACAAGTAGTATAACAACCGCATGTACGTAGTTGCGTCACAGCTCTCGGTCTTAACAGCATTTACTCGCGATAAAGAAAGAGACAAAATGCACGTTTGCCTATTGTGGACACTTCCTCATCCACCCACTCAACACTTAAGTGGCGATGGCGTCGTCCGTTGCAGATAACACGAAACTTTGCCATCTGTTGACTGAGCTAGTGGGGAGCGCGAGGTGTAGCTTGTAAAAGCTGCGGTACCCGCCAGCCCCTCATGACTCCTGACAAAACCGTTTCAGCAAGTATGTTGCTCATCGTTCACTGCAACGTCTGCTATGCTGCTCAACTGCTTCTTATACCCTTTAGGAATATAAAAACTATGCCCGGGAGACACACTTATTTATACAAAAATTAATTTTAAACCGTTGTGTAAAATGTTATATTATTAATTGAAGTAATATTCATATTATTGCGTTATATTTTGTTAACCAAGTATATTTATTATAAGTGTGTGTGTGTGCGCGTGTGTGATACTATTACAATAGCGACGTGGGTGACCGAGGTGGTTAGAGAACTTCCCGACTTTACATCTCAGAGGGAAGATCTGAAGATTCCCAAGTTCCAACTTCATCCTGCATGATTATTTGTGCCATATCTTACCGTTTGTGTGTGTGTATGGTATCGCTGAGGGTCTCACATTGAGCTGAACACAGATTCGAAAAGCTGCAAAAGTGGTAGCGTCTAACGCATGGTTCACGAAGCACATGAAGTTCATCAATGGAAGCTAACCGACTTTGGCCGGAAAAACTCGAAGAAAGAAAAAGAAAAGAGAAACACAGATTTCAATTGGATATATTCCAATAGGAGAGTTTGTAAGAGTAACAGGTTTACGCCCTTGAAAGATAAACGTGCGCATTTACTCTGAATGCTGGCTAAATAACACGTCTGTAATTGGGTTACACAAGTTAATGTTGCTTTAGATTTCAAAGCCATTCATATGTGATTGTATCCGCATTACCTGTTGGTTTATCTCCCTCCCAAGAATAAAAGTCAGAGAGTTTTATGTTGTATGAAATAATTTTAATTTATTATTTTTTAATTCAAACTTTTTCAAATTCATTATTACAGAATTCCAGTAACCTAGATTAAAAAAATAGTTTTAGCTTAGGCGTTCGAAGATTACGAATAATACATTTCTATGAGATGGATGTAGTTGACTGTGATGTCTGATTGCTCAGTTGGGTTTCAAGAGAAGGAGAATGGCTCAAAGTCAACTTTTTTGTACTGTCAATGAAAAAACGCTCTAGAATAAATACGTTGAAGATATACCTTGATATCAAGGCCCGGGATATAAAGCAACTCGTTTAATCTTAGAAACCATGGGCCGAGACACTTTACACGAATTGCTGTTTTGTAGGGTTGAAAGAATCGTGAATATAGTATTCCTTAGGTTATATTTTTATTGCTTTTCTTTCATGAATAACAGACGTTTCGTGTACGTCAACCGATCACGTTTTCAATGCAGTATCTCAACAGTTACTTAACAAACCACTTGTTAAAAACATGTATTGTGTGTCATAAGTAAATTATAAAATAGCTTCAATTTTCATGTTAAAAAACTTCGGTTCAGTTCACAATATTTGTTTCTTCCTTTTCAAAGTTAGTTATGATGACTAAATTGTTCACATTTTTAGTTGTTAACTATTCCCTAAGTCTATATTATACCCCTGAGAGTTCTGTATTACAGTATGAAACCCCATGATATAGGTTTCTCTCCCCGACAATCTCGTTCACATATTCAGACATTAAATATTGAAAAGTAAACAGAAACCAATATATACCAAAATACACTAAATGTGTGCTTATTTACAGGAAAAATTATTTGCTCCTGTAACGAAACTATGAAGTTTGAAAGAAGTTAATAGACTTCATGATTTCCATATATGATTTTCAACGTTGGTTTTGTAAGCTTCTGTCAAATGTTAAACGCGCAATCAGTTTCTTAATAACGTCACAAGATTTTAATGACACGAGATCTGATTATTTTAATAGACCGCGAAATACCGCGCGCTGTGGTGGGCGAATGGTTGGCTTCCTGGGTTCTGAACCCCCAGTGCGAGAGTCGATCCAGCTGAGGTGCATAGATTTCCAAGAGTGGAAAATGTCATGTCATGCTTGTGGCACGAAAAAAGAACCCTGCGTGCTGCCTGGCTCAATTAAAAACCTCCGCCAATTTCTCGTCTAAACGAGATCTCACGTTCCCCCAACTAGAGAGTTTGGAAAGTTAACGGAGACCGACATCTGGCGGGGTGAGAATCCAATCCAAACGTGTAAGGGCGCGCCTACTCAAAAAGGTTCCCCATGCCCGCGCCGGGGATATGCCTCAAATTAAGCCTGGGTGGACAGAGCGGGAGCGGTACAACAGCTGAGTCAAATAACCCATGCTACAAATAAATAAATACAAAATCCTGGAACGGCATAAAATGTTCTTGTAGAAGTTTGAAATTACCTCTATAATTCAACTAATGATTACTGCCGGGTCGATAGTTAAGCTCTAGTTTATTAGATGTTTGCAGCAACACACACAGCACATTAATTTTCTTACATCTCTAATTTAATGTTTCTTAGTGTCCGTAATGACTAACTTCGATGATGACAGAAAGTTGGGAATTAACCTGTTTGAATGAGTTGGTCGTCTTCATTGATGTCTTACTTTATCAAGCAAATGTCGAACATTTTTTCATTTGATAAGATGACTGATGGAACTCCCCTATTTGTTAGAAATGAATGTGTCACGATCTATTTTGTATTAAGTGATAAAATTGATGTTGATATTCATCAGTCTAAGTGGCAACAGCAATGGAAAACAAATTAACTTCTGTTTCGAAAATCATCACTTTGTTTCCTTGATATCACCTGAATTATAACCTAAAGTATGTCACGAGTTTATATCTTTGATCAGATAAGATGAGAACTCAAAGTTCATCAAGAGAAGGGAAAGATGACCATTGCGGGACAGTTCCACAATTAATCAATCAAAATATTACTTCCCCACACTCTTCTTAATAGTTGAGAGACTTAAATCATCTGGCAATTATTAGATAATAATAAATTTTCATTCAATAAGAAAAAAGGGAACTAAAACTATAATATAATAATATAAGATATGTAAAAAATTAAAGATTATTTTAGTTTCCACACTTCACATTCATCCAAAGTAAAGTTGGGACAATGGGAAAAGGTGTTATGCCAATCCCCTGCTTTCACTCTTCACCGCGTACGTCCCCTGGTTCATAAATAAACCTTACTTGACAACAATTTGAAGCGAAAAAAAATTATCATGTTGTAAATGAAAAATGCCAAAACTATGGTAAGATGCTCCAGTTTTATGGTTGAAAGAAGTGAGTTCGGTCGTTGTGAAACATGTGAAATAATTGTTGCATTTTCTACAAATCATTACAATATCCGCATTTTCCTTTTAATTAGTCTCAAGTCGAGGGAATATTTCCATATGCAATGCTTGCCATCGTTTTACTTTCCCTCCCTATGCTCGTAGTGTAGTACTGCGCGTGTATTGGAATCACTTCAAGAATACGGTCTCGAATTTTCGGTCGTAAAATTTGCATTTAAGGTTCTCTTGAGTTGTAACTTTGCAAACACACAAGGATTGAGATGCTTTACTTCTGATACAATGATGGTTAAGGTTGGTGAAGGTGACGATGTCATTCATGTAAATTTTGAACTCGAAAATCGGGATGTCTGTCGGGATATATGTATCTGCCTGTATGGGTGTCTGTGAGTCTGCCTGTATGGGTGTCTGTGAGTCTGCCTGTATGGGTGTCTGTGAGTCTGCCTGTATGGGTGTCTGTGAGTCTGCCTGTATGGGTGTCTGTGAGTCTGCCTGTATGGGTGTCTGTGAGTCTGCCTGTATGGGTGTCTGTGAGTCTGCCTGTATGGGTGTCTGTGAGTCTGCCTGTATGGGTGTCTGTGAGTCTGCCTGTATGGGTGTCTGTGAGTCTGCCTGTATGGGTGTCTGTGAGTCTGCCTGTATGGGTGTCTGTGAGTCTGCCTGTATGGGTGTCTGTGAGTCTGCCTGTATGGGTGTCTGTGAGTCTGCCTGTATGGGTGTCTGTGAGTCTGCCTGTATGGGTGTCTGTGAGTCTGCCTGTATGGGTGTCTGTGAGTCTGCCTGTATGGGTGTCTGTGAGTCTGCCTGTATGGGTGTCTGTGAGTCTGCCTGTATGGGTGTCTGTGAGTCTGCCTGTATGGGTGTCTGTGAGTCTGCCTGTATGGGTGTCTGTGAGTCTGCCTGTATGGGTGTCTGTGAGTCTGCCTGTATGGGTGTCTGTGAGTCTGCCTGTATGGGTGTCTGTGAGTCTGCCTGTATGGGTGTCTGTGAGTCTGCCTGTATGGGTGTCTGTGAGTCTGCCTGTATGGGTGTCTGTGAGTCTGCCTGTATGGGTGTCTGTGAGTCTGCCTGTATGGGTGTCTGTGAGTCTGCCTGTATGGGTGTCTGTGAGTCTGCCTGTATGGGTGTCTGTGAGTCTGCCTGTATGGGTGTCTGTGAGTCTGCCTGTATGGGTGTCTGTGAGTCTGCCTGTATGGGTGTCTGTGAGTCTGCCTGTATGGGTGTCTGTGAGTCTGCCTGTATGGGTGTCTGTGAGTCTGCCTGTATGGGTGTCTGTGAGTCTGCCTGTATGGGTGTCTGTGAGTCTGCCTGTATGGGTGTCTGTGAGTCTGCCTGTATGGGTGTCTGTGAGTCTGCCTGTATGGGTGTCTGTGAGTCTGCCTGTATGGGTGTCTGTGAGTCTGCCTGTATGGGTGTCTGTGAGTCTGCCTGTATGGGTGTCTGTGAGTCTGCCTGTATGGGTGTCTGTGAGTCTGCCTGTATGGGTGTCTGTGAGTCTGCCTGTATGGGTGTCTGTGAGTCTGCCTGTATGGGTGTCTGGATGGATGGCCGCTGTCTGGAAGAGACGTCTGGCGGCCGGCTGCTCTAATCGACCCTTTTTGGTGGTTATTCCGATCAATATCAATGATTTATTAATGATGTCGAAACGCTACCTTAACAAACGGGCCATTTTTTGCGCGCTAACTTTCCTTTCTCATCCTGACTCCTTCTCCTCACTTCACTTACACACTTGCATACCTTAAACTACTACACATGTCAGGAACTTAGAGCTTGGGCTGAGGTGAGGCCTCGGTGGCGGAGGTACCTAGCGGTGGGAAACCCACGTGTGAATCAGCCCTGGATCTCACCATCTATCGTCTTAGGGTTTCCGCCACCTATCTGCTTTATCGCGCTATATTAACTAGATTAATGACAGTAACAGTTGACGCGCCCGGAAATACAAAATAATTAATCAAGACAATCTCCGCCCAGTCCGTAGGCAGCGGCCTCTTTCCATGCCCGCCCCAGGTCCTCCCCGCCCGTGACCCCTGTTATTGGGCCTCCTTCCGCCGATTGGGCGTTGATTGGTGTTAAAACGCGCACGCACCCGCCGCGCGCACCAGGTCAGCACCGCGAGCCACGCAGGCGCAGACTACGCACGGCGGCCAAAATTTGTTGGAAAACGTCCGCCTGCGAAGGTCACTGAGGGTCACTCGATCAGCAGCGGATTAGTTGGCTCAAGGCATCAATTGATGTCACTGCAGTGCACAATTGATCTGACTCTCGAGGGTTCGAGTCCAGACGGTGGCAGGATTTTCTTCACTTGCTGGATAGGGAGGTCGGCTGCTCTGATCGGTAGTTTTCTGTGGTTTCTCCGACCAACGCCTGGCGAATGCCGGAGCAGTACCTTAACAAATGGGGCCCAGCACGATTTTTCCTTCCTTTTCCTTGCCCTATCCTCACTTACCCTATCAAACGCCTCGGAAAACAGTCAGGGGCATAGAGCTTGTCCTGGCCGGGATGGTGCCCCGCCGGTGGAAAATACTTAGTTGGAGAAAACCTCGCAAGCCGTTGTGTAGGTTGGCGGCGGTTCACGACATCTTGCGGAGGTAGATCACGACCACGTCCCGCAATAAAACATGCACTACACTTAAAAGACTAATGCCTTTAGTAGTTGACGCGCCCAGTAACACTGAACAATAAAATATACAGCGGCCAAATGTAGGGAGTCGATGATGGACGATAGCGACGCTCCTAGACGCAAAACTTAAAGCTGCACCTAACGGCTCGAGCGAGTCGGTGACTGTGAGGTCGCTGGTTTGTTCTCCGCTCTATGCCTGAGATTTGCGAGATGTGTTGAACGTCGGGGCCTTTGTGCCACCTGCCAGGCATGAAGTTATTGATTAATTTGGGACTTCTAAGCAGTTTCGGTTCCCTATCGTGTAAAACACAGGGAAATTACTGTAAGTCAAATACTGTGAGCGACTCTCTGCGAAGGCAGAGAAGTTTTGCAACCCATAATGCTTGATGTTTGTTCTGATAGTACTATTTCCCGTTGATTGCAATAGGATCGATATTATCGAAGGATTAGTGGTAGTAGAGAAAAGGTAGCATGCCCGATCTCGGGTCATTCAGCATTATCTCACATGAACAATTTATTTATTTGTGTAGTTACGTCAAAAACAGTTAAAAAATGTGTGACGTGCTATGGGGAGAAGTTAATTTGAAGTTACAGTTATTCAAGATAAAAGTTCTTCAAAACAAAATCCTTATTCTATCAACACCCCGAGGTGTGTCAGGAACGCAATGCTTCACTTGAGAGTTCAATCGAAAATAAAATAACAAAAGAATTATTTATCTCTCACAATTTCTTCTTCCATTTACCAAAAATAACTCAACCATTCTGCACCCTCGTACATAATAGGGAGTTTTGCACGGCTTAGTGTACAGCAATCGACTGTCATCTCCATCTTCTGCGCATGCGCCGCTGCACACAAGAGATGTGAAATCGAAATGCGCTTGCGCAGAAGATCGATAGTGTTGTCGATAGAGTTGTCGATAGAAGAAAAGCTTCGCTGCGAATAAAAGCTCCCTAATATTTCTTTTCCGTGAATAAGAATGAATCTTATTTCTTTCCTTGCCTTTCTAAAATCTCTAATTTAGACTGCCTAAATTTAACAGCAACAATACCAGTAATTTCAATCAACTCTCTGTGATTCTCTGACATTGTTCATTCAGATTTCCAATCAATTTTATTCCCCATTTTCAACTTTAGTATAGAATAAGTCACGTAGTCATGTAGAGCCAAAAGGCTAAACTTATTATTCTAAAAATAAATTATATACGTTACAGATGAAGACGAAATTATTCGTATTCCCGAATCGTCCGTTTATCGCCCGTTCACGTTATCCCAAATTGGGGGATAAAATCTGTATTTGAAACTGTATCGAGACATCCTTTGGACTTCGGCCGAATGAAGTTGACATTCACCAACATGAGTTGGCTAAGATAAATGAACCTTACGGTGACTAGGAATAGCAGATATGTAATAAACTGGGATTAGACTGCTGTAGGAAAGTTTTCAAAGCGAAAGAGAAACAAAGCATATAGTTTTGGGATCCACTGCGTCAATCATAAATTCTTTTTTACACGAGATCACATAATATAACCTTGAGTAAATAGAAATGTACGATTGGCACAGTGGAACCCGAAACTACATGCCCTATCTCTAATTATTCTTGGAAAATTTCCAACAGCAGTCTGGAATTGTAGTGGATCTTTCGCTATGTCGTCTCAGAGGCTCGAAGGCTCCAGCCTTCGACTTCCGCGATTTGCATAAAACAATCTTCAGTCTGTGCAACGCACTCTTATTTTAAAATACTTCTTGCGAATACACAAGACGCCTCACACTCGAACGATATCCTTACTTTAGCCACTGTCCTGTCACTGATACGAAGATTAGCCGAATGAAGTTCAAAATGATTCGTTCATCGTTGTTCACACAGCTTTATCCGCACCGTTTGGCTAATGCGTGTTTTATTCGGTTACGCCTAATATTAACCGTAATTCGGGTGGATGAACTATTTCCATTCGTTTCCCCTCACTGCCTTAAATTGCTTTCCCAATACTGTCTTGAATGAAGAGCATCAATAACGCACTTTAGACACACTTTCCAAGGATTCGGGTTTCGTTGTAACTCTTTTGTATCAATTGAGAATGTTCAGCATGCACGCCGCTGAGGTGGCATGCTGAAACAACGCGGGAAGCGATGTATCATGACTTACAAAATGGGCTAGATAAAAGCTGATCAATAATTTTGCATCGACTTAGCAGTGGTAACCGAAACAAATTTCTTAAAGTTTTTAACCAAAATAATAGATTAGTAACTTCGACTCAACCTCGTGAGGAAACAAATTTCTAAAAGTTCCAGACCAAATTGACTAAATAATTTCAAATTGATTTCTCACTGGAAACCAACAAATTTTTGTTTCTGGCCCAAATTATAGAAATTGGCCAATAGCCTCCTAGTGATTTGCATTAGAAACCGCAAGATCATTACATAGGCAATTGTCAACTCCCTTACTTCATGGGATGAAACCGTATTTTCCCAGTGAAGCAGAAACGTATTTCTGTAATTTTACATAATTTCGGAAATCTACCGAAACCGTTCAAAACAGAGAAAACTGGCTTGCCGTGCAAATGGACGCGCAATGAATCAGCGACGTAATTTTTTTAGTGGAGTGTATTTCACAAGAATGACACTGCTACACATAATACAAGTATTCACCTTTTAAAAATCGAAGATATTTTTAATGTGTCTGATGAACGATGAGAATGAATACTAATCAGAACAGTCGGTGCTTTCCTTTTCACTAGAATTTATTTTGGACGAAATGCGAACTCAGTGTATTTTGAATGCTTGTACCATATGAAGGCTTCGCCAGATTGTTTCTTGAAAGGGAAATTCGACCGACGTTGCCAAGGCCGCTGCACAGCTCGGCGCCTTCCGTCTTGGAGACTGCAGAGCTACTACGCCGCGATCTTTCGATACCCGCATTCCGTTTGACGCCGGATTTCGAACCCTTTCACGCGGTTAATTACTCATCAAATACCAACAGGTGGTATGGATGATTTTGTCTTCTCAAGGCCTACCTAATCGTGTAAGAAAGTATAATGTTCCATTTTGAAACAAAATTAGTTCATTACCTTTCAAATAAAAAATGCTATCAAAAAGCTATTAAGTTCAACTGATGAGTCCCTTTGTTCTGAATATCTTGAACAGTTTAGAACATATTCGTGGTCAACAGTTTTATTCACTAACCCTGTGCATAATGCACACACGTGCACATAAGAGAAAGCAATAATATGCTAGGAATTGTGGAGGACGCCGGCCAGAGGAAATTTCTTATCGAAAGGGAGGTAATAGGCTCTAAAAAACCGATGTCAAATTATTGCGATCCCTACGATGGAAACGCTAAAACTAATCAATACTTGTATTAACTGGTGACTCAGGAATAAGTTATGTAACGGCATTGTAAAGATAATACTCGTCCCAATTTTTTACTGTGCGGGTGGAACAATTGTTGCGTAAACACTTAGAATTAACGACGAAAGATACCTTCATCTACTGCCTAAATAACGGAAGATTATACTTCCAATTCGCATTTGTCTCTTATCAAGACACTCCGAAATGAAAGTTTAGAAGAAGCCCTGCCACTTTCAAAGTAATACAAGAGGATAATTTTGCCTGTGTGAACCAAAATTTCCATGTCAGATTGTGAAATAGTGCCAAGGATGCCGGAATTAGCCAGATTAGTGTACTCATGCAGCAACATACATTTCGTTGCTATAGTATAAACATTCACTTAAAAATTGAATGAACGTTGTTTTCCGCAGTGTGTCAAGTTCAGGATATCTGCACAAAATTCCTCAAATGCCGTGATGTAGATGTTGGATGCTGCTGCCGTGCGCCATCGTAGCATGCCACGTGCATATTAAGGCAATTTGTCTGGAGGAAGGAAACATTTGATCGCTCTCGGTTTTCCCATTGTAATGACGCAAACGAAAACTGCAGTGGTGTATTAGTTAAATAACGAATTATTTTATTTCCAAAAAAGGATGTACACAAAAAATTTAAAATGTTCATTGACAAATTAAATGAATTAATTGCTCTGTTTACCCTCCGCTTAATCGTATCTTACGTAAAGTTCACTATCGCTGTCTTTAGGTGTCACATTACTATTGTTCCTATGATGCTGTACGCAAATTATGATGCTTAAGCGGAGATTTTACACTGCATTCTAACCTTTCTGGTGACAAGTACTATGAGGAAGCACGTGAATTTCATCCAGAAAGCACTTTTCACTGCTAGAGCTATTTTATCTAATCATGGACACTTCAATTTGCACGACATGCTCTACTGGACACAGGGAAATCCCCACTCTTTGGCGAGGATAAGCCTCAGCGATAATGGAAAGTGAACGTCTGGTGTAGGACATTTGTGGACTTCATTGTGGGGCCATTCTTTATTCAGAGAACTTTTGCCGTTCGTATCTCTGCGAATTTTTTTAGACGGTTAATATTAGCAGCAGAGCAGGAGATAATTATCAATACCAAATGATATTGTAGACCGACACCTACACAATAGAAAACGGCAATAAAATCATTATTTTTTTTATTTTTTTTTCCATTATTATTATTTTTCTGGTTCGCGAATCGGCCGTCATGGGGTCACGCGATGAGTTTCATTGGCCCTCATTTCCAGTAGTTCCACACTCTCACTATGGCACATAATCAGTGTCGTCACCATAACTAATGAGTTGAGAATTCTTAATTAGTGTTATTAATAATATATTTATTAATATTAGTATTAGTGTTATTAATATTAGTATTATTAGTATTATTACGAGAGTAGATCACTCATTGCGAATATCATTCCTTAACGAAAAACGAATGAATCTACTCTCAAGTCCGCGAGAGCGGACAACGAAGACGGGAACGAGCAAGGGCAATATGCTGCACTCAGGCCAGCGGCCATTTTGACAGGCTCTAAAACAGACCTCCGACATAGCGCATCGAAATTTATTCTGAGTCGATCGCTAGTTGATAATAATTGTTTCGATATCGACACTAAATATAATAATTTAATAATTAATAGAAATCACGAAAAGAGTGTGGGAATACTAATAAGAATTATTTGATTGAGATTCTCAAAATGAGTCCATGCACGTCGAAAGAAATATCGGCAAAGATGGTTCAGTGCTTCAACTGATGTCATTGCAGTGCCTCTGATTGGGTGGCCCTAGGATTTGAATCCCGACGATGACAGGATTTTCGACACTAGATAGAGAGCTAGATCGAATTCATCCGCTGTCTGGAGGAGAAATCTAGCGGCCGTCTGCTCTGATCGGAAATTTTTCGTGATTTTTCCCATAACACCAGGTGAATGCCAGAGCAGTACCTTAACAAAAGGGCCAGGAGCCGGGACGTTCTTTTCCTGTTCCTAGTGCTATACTCACACTTTACTTACACACGCGTTTACATGCACTGCACGACCATGCATGGCGGGAGACCAGTGGGGAGCTTCGAGCTTCCTCCTCTGGGGACGACGCTCCGCTGGTGGGAGATAACTGGCTGGGGAAAACCCCGCAAGCAGGTGCAGGTCGGCGCCGGATCTCGCCGTCCAGCGGAGGAAGATCATCGCCACCTCCCGCGATAGAAAACATGCACTGCACTTGTAGGACGAATGACCTTAGAAGTTGATGCGACTGGAATCACTAATCAAGTTTGCTTCTTTCATAAGGCTTTCACCTTAATTCCTAATATACTGATTAAAGATTCTTAACAAATCTGTGAGTAATTTCTAAAAATGAGAATTGTAGCGCCTGCTGCTGTGATCAGTACAACCACTGCTGCACTGATCGGTAGTTTTCCGTGGTTTCTCCGACCAATTCCAGGCGAATGCCAGAGCAGCGCCTTATCAAACGGATCAGGAATCGCATGCGACCTTCCTTTCACATCTTGTCTCCTCATTTCTCCCTACCCACCTAGACACACATTACCCTACTCACATATCGGGAGATCAGTCGAGAGCTCAGAGCTTGTTCCAGACTTAATGCGGTGGCTTGATGGACGAAATACCTGAAGGGAGAAATCCGTAAACCGTCGTGTAAGTTGGCGCTGGATCTAAAGTTCCATCGGAGGAGAGACACCGCCACATCTCGGGGTATACGAAGCACTACACTTTCGAGACTAATGGTCATGGAGTAATGGTCATTGATGAGCCCGGCACCGGTAAATAAAAAAAATAATCAATGAAAATTCTGAGTTTCAGAAGACTATCAAGAAAAGTTTGGGCATGACACACGCATTCTTTCGTTAATGTTTTGAGCGAGGATCTCGGAGTATAAAAATAATTACAGTTCTGGGACAAATGATCATGGTTCGACACCAGTAAATCGTCAATTAATCAGGCAACATTCTGCGTTTTAGAAAACTAATACGAAGAAAACGTTATGCCATTTTATTGACGTTTTGCTCGAAGACTGCGAGGCATTTGGCCCTGTGCGTGCAGCGCGGCGCATCCTCTATTATCACGCCTGGCACCAGTAAATAATAAATTAACCATTCACAATTCTGAGGTTCAGAAGACTCATTCGAAGAAAAGTTAATGCCAGTTTAAGCCATTTTATAGAAGTTTTGCACGAGGATCCCGTGGCGTTTGGCCCAGTGCGTGCAGTGCGGGTGGGGCGGGCGGGGGACAGTGGCGTCCCCCTCTCGCGAGGGGTCATTGGCCGCGCCCTCCGCGCCGGCTCCCCTTCCCTTCCCCTCCCCCTCCCTTCTCCTTCCACCGGTTGCGGGTGCGCCCCTCGAGCGGACGGTAACGCGCAGCCAACCTGCCTGCCCTTCCCCACCCGCATTCCCCGAGGAAGCAGCCGGCGCGGATTAAGCCTGCAACGCCCACCTCCTCCACACGCCTCTCATACGAGAAGCAAACACTCAAAATGCAACTTGACCATTTGGCAAATTTGAGTTCTGTTGTTTTTACCTTGCATATTATTTCCAGAAAAAAAGAGATGCCGTACAATAGTAATCTATTCACTGAGTTAAAGACTGTGTTGAAAAGTATAAATTCCATCATATTATGAGGATACGCATAATTTGCCAAATCAAGTTTCCCCTTTTTTCAAATTATATTTTCAATAGACGCACTATATCTTATTACATAAGCACGTTCCGAAATTTCGAAAGCTCGAATTAGCGAAGATCGCCAAACGTACAATTGTACGCTCCTCGCCAGAGCGTAAGCACGGTTCGAGTCTTCTTCGAAAACCCGGCTTAGCTGCTACTCATCCGTTGCTAAGTCGGAGGGAGATGCAGGCGATTGCTCTCCTCCAAAGCTAACAGTAAGTCAGATGGCGTAGAATTAATATATTTAGTGCCGTAAGCTTCACTACACACTGTGGGATATCCTAATATATAATATTGATCAAATGAAATTAAAATGAGTTTCACAAACAACAATGTTCAGCATTTGCAATGTTTTATATATATATATATATATATATATATATATACATACATATATGTACTTGGGCATTCCAAATTTATCAGACTATAGACCTGCCATGGTGTCCAACGTTGACAGTCATGGTCTTGGGAGACCTGTAACAAGTAGGTCGCAACCCCTTACGTCATTTATTGGCATTCTTCTTAACTCAGAGATGCTTTCACCTTACCAATAGCATGAACTGGGACACGACAGTGAAGACTGGGCAAAGACTGCTAACGTGGATATGCATTAATCCACCCCTATAATACCAATCAGGACGTCGCGAAGGCGTGCACATGTCAGGGGGATTTTTCTTATTACCAACCCACCACGGTTACCGCAAAAGTTACCTATATTACTAATTTCGAATACATGCATATTCTGAAGGGGAAACTAAGCAGCATCTGGTCATGTGCGAAAGGTGCAAGTGGTTCTCGTATACGCTCAGAAACTTGGTAAAATATAAAAGCACTGAAACGGTTTGGATATTAACTAAAAACGCAAATATTTGAGTATTTTCATCTGTAATTTTTCAAACCAGAAAATACTATATTATCTTGCTCGGTGTGTCAGAACTTGACTCAGCCGACTTTTTACGGCGAGTATTCACATGTGATGTTTTAGAACGGTAACCCCTTTGCTGCTCCAGTACCCCATTTTCCACATTCGACAGTAGCATTTTCGCTGGTGAGTATTTTGAGTCAGTTGGGTACTTCGTGTTTCGTAACTCGTCAACTTCTGACATCATTAGCCCTGTGAGTAACGTGAACTATTATCCTGGAAGTGGCGGTATTCGTCCCCCTCTGTAACACGAAAAGCGGCCATCTCGTCGTCTTGCAGGAATTTCCCCCTCCCGCTACCTCCCAAAGCAGGGAACAGTCCCAACCGGGAAAAGCTCTAGACCCTTCACATGCGTGGCATGACATGTGTGTGTTTGTGTCTGTGAGAGGAGAGGGAGGGGAAGGAGTAGGCCGGAAAGATCGCGCGCGATCAACGGCGCTTCTGTTGGGACGTGAATGAATGCTACTTATTTATAGTCTTTCCTGCGTGGTTGTACCGACTTTCCTGCTTCGTCATTTGCCCTGAATTGACGGAACAAACTACCGAGCACAATAACCAGTCGCTATAATTCTCCTCCAGATGGTGGTTGAATTCAGTCCAGCTAAAGTCGAAAATTCGTAATAATCGGGTCACACTCCCGGCCAACGAGTCTGTAGAGGCACGTGCTGCAGAGGCAATCGCCGCAGAGCTGTCTCCGGCGATAACATTAGTCAGTATTTATGCTCTCCGTAATTAGGTTTCGAAATTTCTCGTGATGACACTGACCTCACATCATTCATTTATTGTGGTCCAAGTACAACTTTCGTATTTCGAGGATGTAAAATGATAAAACCATCAATTTTTTATGACCATATACACACGATCTTAAGAAAGAACACGAAAATCAAGGCTTCTACTGAAATTTTAAGAACTTTATAAGTGCACTTGACATAACATGTTCTGGCAAATCTGGTAATTTAATGTTGAGTGTGATTCATTCCTTTCAACGAACCTCATCGTTATCTTTGCAACAGGTACTTTCATGTTTTCTTTGTTTTTCTTTTCATACTTCTTTCAAACTTCAATATTTTCAATACCCTTGTTCAAACTCCCGCTTGAAGTCATGTCCCCTTGCACGAAACCGGGATTCATCCATGAAATCAAATTAATTAATTCTGTCAATGCTTAATGTATCTCTTTTGAATTATTTTAAAAATGACTTAAAAAGTTCGGGACAAAAAATTACCAAATAGAATTCAAATTACATAACAGTGCATAATGTATGATGTGTACTCAAGACGGCCATGGCGTTGCAAGCACATATGATTCTTATAAATAATATTTCTAGAGTGGATTGTTTTACGAATAAAAGCTATGCAGGAAGAGAGTTACGTAACATTTACTTAAATGTACAAACCATAATTTCCTTCTAATTAAACTTGTTTATATTTGCAAGCCAGATCCTACACAATTTCGATTGACGGTCGCGTTTTACAAGGGACGTGGCCATCTAACTAAAGCCTAAAATTGACGAATCTTTTGAAATGGAAAATTATTTGCATCTGGAGAAACAAACAAATAAATATTCACATCTTAAGAGTGATTTTTTCCAGTTATATTATGTGAGAAAAGTAAAAGATGGGATTTTTTTTTTGTAAATTTAAAAATAAGATAAAGAAGTTTTATTACAAAAAACTGTTAAACAAAATCAATATACAGTTCATGAAGTTAAATCCCTATGAAATTTAAAGTTAATTATACTTGTAATTATATTAGATAAAAATATAAATATGAAATGTTATTTTTTTCACTAGTTATTAAAGATGCTTTTTTCAAAACCTCAAATACGTAAAAATATAATAAACACTCTGTATTAATTCACACATATATTTTACAACAACATTTGTTCTTATTACTCCTCTACCTGTTTATAAAAAAATAATCGTGGTAAAACTTTGAAAAACCCACCACATACACGCTTCTATTTTCAAAAGAATTCAGATATACGTATTTGTGTTTTTTATTTATTATATATTTACTATATATTATATTACAGGAATTTTCAATTATTCATTACTTTAAAAAAAACTTTTTTTTCTTAATTTTTTTCCCTCTAACCCGCCTACATCTTTCCGTCTATATCTTTCCGACACTCATCATTGTAAATTAGAACAAATATCTAATGAAGCCGTAGGTTGTCCAATTCTGTAAGTTAAAAAATATATAACGAATTAAAACTCTGTAAGACATTGTGTACGAAATGAAAATATTTTAAAGAATTTGTGCTTTGTTTTTGTTTCGGTTGCATTGTCTCTCGTCTGCCGGCATTTTGCATGCAGCCAGTGCATGTCGTTCTGGCATGCGAAATTGACAGCGTTGCCAAGTACCGGCGTTATGCCATCATTGGTCCCCCTGGCTAGTGTGTTGAGTACGTACGTAAATTGCAACGTATTTACCTAAACAAAAAGTAGAAAGAGTACCGCACTCAACACATTCCTCTTGTCCGTTACCCAAAGTTGTCACATCACATCTTCTGAAGCACGTACATCACACGAACACGCATTGCAGTGGTATAAAAATGCACTGCAGATGTACAGAACTACAATCGCAATTGTTGAGAACATTTGAAAGATACTATTCATTAGGAAGATAGATAATGTGCTTAAAAGCAGTAAAAACAACATATTTTAGATATGATCTTTCAATATTATGATAATATCTTTCAAGACATTTCTACATATTTTCACGTTGTGACTGAACTCCACTTCTCCAAAAACAAACGTAACTCTTTTCAAAAATCCTTTAATTAACGCATTCTATGGTCACAATTATATGTAAGAACGTTCATACTTGTTTCGTAGCGAATGTCAGAACTTTTACTCTCCAGAGCAAGAACTACCGTTCGGTCATAGGAATGTGGCGGGTTGACTGCGTAGGCCAAATGAACTTCACTAAAGAAGTTGACTTTGTAGTGTATTTAATCTTCATTCAGACACATTATATACCATTCGTTACTATGCAATCAAGAACACCCCGAACAGCATCGATGTAATTCAAAGGCAGAACCCAGCCTTGCGATGGCCACTGCAGTGAAATATGTTATATATTCTCCGAAGTGGATGATGCTGTTTCAAAAGCTCGATAAGCTCGTTCGTGAGGCAAAAGGAAAATAGTTTAAAAACTGCAGGCTGGGGTTCGCAGCGTCGGCGTTCGCCGGATGACGCCGCGGCTAGTCCGGCGTAGCAGCCGGTGACTCACCGAGGCCAAGAAGCAAGAAGGCGGCGAACGCCAGAGGCGACGTGTGCTCCCCCATGGCGCTGTGCTGGACGGCGGCGGCTGCGTGGACGGGGCAGGCGGACGGGCAGCTGCGGGCCGGCGCGGGCGGGAGCGGCTGGGGGCTGACTGGCGGAGGCGAGAGGACGGACGGTCGCGTGGCGGACGAAATGCTCCGGAGGACGCGCGGTTGTGCAGCCTTTGCCGCCGCTACCGCTGGATGGCGCCACAGGTGTGGGGCCGATGGCGGCGGCGGCGGCGGCCACGGTGGACGCGTGGGTGGGGGTGGCGGCCCGCTGCAAGGTCGACCAGAGGCGTGGAGGCGCGGGGCGCGGGGCAACTGGCGACGGGTGTTTGCATAGAGGCGGGTTTATGCTGTGCCGGACCGACCAGTGGTCAGAGCAAGGCTTATGAATGGGCTCAATAGACTAGGGTCTCTTTCATTCTTCTTCTGCTCTTCTACTTTGTACATCTTTTGTTGCTCTACTATTTTTCTGTTTTTTTTTTAATTTTTATTTTGTTTTAGTCGACTAATACACATCTTTCCCGGGCATTAATGAAATCGCTAATAGTTGAATTATACATCATGTTCCTGAAACGACGTAATGAAAGGACAGGAGATAAAGAGTTCATTCTATTAATTTATACACACACACACACACACACACACTTAAAGTTGGTGTTTATATCATAAAACCGGGCAGTAATAATCAGCAATAACACAATCTGAACCCCCACATCTTTAATTTAAAGCAAAAATTACGAATCCTGTTTGAAAAGAAAACAAAACTTTAAACGAAAACCCTGTGTTCTAAATATGTTAAAAATTCCTCTTTATCAATTCTAAATGATAAAATTTTATAACGACTTGAGGGATGCAAAAGGTGGGAGATGAAATCGTTAAAACGTAGTTTAGCAAATGGTTTCAATCTTTGCAATAAATTGAAATGCAAATCTACCCTTCATTTAACTGCTTAAAAAGAAGAAAAATTCTCTACAAACGAAAAAGCGACGGCAGAATTTGTGAAATATAAGTATGCTTTGAGTAAAATTCAAAGATCGTTTCTCTGCTTTGGTGATTCAGCCGCCGTCTTGTGGGGTTTGGAATGAAATAAATGTGGTATTTTCATGAGTTTCGTATTATTCATAGACTAAATGATTATACAGAGACTTCGATTCTGTATTCTACCTCCCTCGTAGTAAGAAAAACTTTCCCAGAGATATTGAAGCAACATCTAAGAGTAAACGAAATATGTGGAGGGAGAAAAGTCTCTTTACCAACATTGTTATCGTTATCTTCATAGTTTCCTCTAATATATTTTTATGAGGTCGATGAATTAGAAGAATTAGACTTTTGTGCTATATTCCGACAGCGACTTTTTTTTTATATTTTCTGCACATAAATATCGAAACTCAAAACGCTTCATGTGGAGTATTATTTTCAGTTTATTAATTCAATGTTATATTAATATTCAAACATACCGTTGTGGATTGCAGCAAGGTAGAGTATTCCTGTTGATCCAAAAAGGTAATAAAGCAATATCTTTGCTGGTCTAGTCCAATCATAGTTGAAACATTAACATGTAAATAAATAATTCATGTGAATGTAATCAAATTATATCTTCATTACAAAAAAAGTACAAATGTGCATGTAAGAATGGGCATGTATGGACTAACCGCAAAGGAATGTTGAGAAGAGAACGTAGCCGATCCGGTAGCCCAGGTCGCTAAGGCAGTAGTGCCGTAGCGATCTTGGACCGAAGAATCGCGGGTTCGAGTCCCGTCTTGGGAATGGTTGTATTGTGTTCGTCCTTTCACCCCATCTTCATATCGTGTCATCCTCACAGTTACCATACCGTTACAAGCAATAGTGGTCGCTAATGACCTAGAAGTTGATGCAACCTTAAATAAAAACAGGTAAAAGAATGTAATAAAAAGAACATGTAATGAGTAGACATCGGTTGTTTAGAAAAATGCCCATTTTATACTGATGAAAATATTTAAAGGCAATTAATATATGCATATGAATTATGGAAAACTAAACATAATGAAGAATTTTTAATTTGCCTTTTTTGGTCTTTTGTGACATAAATGCCTTTTTAGGCATATTTTTTCTTTTTAAGTGCGGATGTTAAGTAAATTGGATAAGGCGTAATGTAAAGTTCTCAAAAAATCAAAATCCGTTTCAAAATCAAAGGGTTATGATATTAGCTTTGGGGAAGATCAGTTTTGGTAAAACCCTGCTTTCGGTTTAGCTGCTTGCGTTGTTAACAGCCGACGGATAGTAACCTAACCCGACAGTAAACACAAAACGTTGTTTCTGACTAGAGAAGTGTTAATCCGAAGTAATTTACTACAATACGAACAAGAGTTATCCACATTTATTATATCAGTGACACACAAAACGAGTTTCTGTCGAAGAATAGCTGATTTTTCTGAAGTTGTACAATGCTTCTTTACTATGTAAGTAGTGTGCGAGAAAGTAAAACGAAACACGGAATGCAGAAAAGATGCCAAAACTTTAAATCAATTAAAGAAAATGTGTTGAAGCAGTTAATTAGATACATGAAATTATAGATAAAGAATTGGGTACAAAATAAAAAAACTCATTTTATATATTTTTTGGCAAATGGTGACTATCGTCAAAAAAGTTAAAAAACTGTGTGTGACGTACTAAGGAGAGAAGTTTCTGTTTTCCTAAATTCTGGAATTCAAGTTGAGTTATGAATACACGTGGAAACGAGCGTCATCAGAGATGGGAATAACTGAAAACGCGCTGTGATCAACGCTCGTGCCTAACAGTTAAGACGATTTTCTTCTAAATTGACATTTCCGTATTGCGGGCCTTTATCGCTGTCGACGTTTTCAATAATTTCAACAGATACCACCCAGTTACAAAAACACACAATATTGTTGTATGTATTTTTGAGTCTTCAGGTTTACGAAATGGTATGGTTTCATTACATACTTAATAACTTATTTTCTCTTTTCCAGACTTGAAAATAGCCACAATATACAACCAAAATGTCGGAAATTGGCAATTTAAACTGTCTTGTAATGTGTTGTGATGTTTTTTAAAAAAATCCACTTTCAGTATAACAAGAATAACGTACAATTAATCATGTAGAATAGGTTATGAACTGTAGTTCAAGTGAGTTCTTAATAAATATTTTCCTTGCTTTCACGTTCCAAGATCATTTTGATAATTAGCATTTCTCACTTCATTCATCATTCTCTATAGTTTTTATCGTAACTCACCAAGAATGACAAACGGAGACAACCCACTGAATGAGATTGATAGGGTTTAAACGTCGCTAATTTATTGGTGTTTGCCCAGCTTAACAATTTCATAAGAGTTGAGAGACCCTCTAAATTAACTTGCGAACCATATTTTAGAGGAAAGGCGTTACACAGAAATAATGGGAAGATAATGCAAAGACAAATGCGGCAAACATTGATGATAATTCTTCGACATAAAAACTCGTATTGAGGTGTCTTGCTATAAAAAATCTTGCTTCTATTGTAAATTACTTTCAATAATATATTGTGCAGTCAGAAGCCGCATTTGGTGATTCCTTGATACCAAAAATTGATTGACGGAAAAATCCCTGGTCATCCCAATCATAGGTGCGCTGTGATCAACGCTCGTGCCTAACCGTTTAGACGATTTTCTTCTAAATTGACATTTCCCTATTGCGGGCTAAAGCCCTCGGTGTCCGCCCATCACTCTATCTAGAAGTCCACCCGTCGGTCTGTTATACTATCCAACAACAAAATTTAATCACAAACGATGAAAACATTTTTTTAATTTGGAAAGTGTCCCAGGGGCTCCATGTAAAGTACCCTCCAAAATTAAAATATCGGTTTGAATTCAAGAGGCCACGACATCAGACATATCGTTTGGGAAATATCAATTTGGGAGAAAATCGGCAGAACGGTTTAGCCGCTAGCGTTGTTCACAGACGAACGGAGGCGTGTTTTGCCGTCCATTGATTTTTCGCTATCAGGGTCCCACTAAATATGGATTTTGGCTACACCACATGTTAGAGGATTTTTTTCTAAGTTTATCAACTGCATTTATCAATTTACCCAATATGAAAAATGGTTCCATCGTTTTCTCTCTACTCCGTATCGAGAAAGTAAAACTGTGGAGCCACTTTGGAGGAAATAATTGTTTACAAATTGCCTATATTTCACCCTAAATACATGAAAATGACCAGTGTTTTCGAAAAATTACGTATAATGGCGATAAAGTAAATAATGTGATATTCTATCATCCACTTGTTATATACTACAAACGGAGCCCTCGTAATAATTACACTTTGTCTAAAAATGATTCTTCTACCCGTTGGTGCACGCGTGATGTTGCGTGTTACCATCAATACGGACCGCCTGTAGTAAGAGCCGGACCTCGCCAATAACATATGGCAGGTTCTCCCCTCCTTCATGGGATTTTCCTTTGACGAAGCCGGGAAATACAGTTACTCGGCTTCGATGCGGAATAGGAAATTACGAGGGGTGAATGACTTGTGCGGATAAAACAAATCCGTTGAAGAAAATAACTTGCGTTGCTACAGAATGAAGCAGACTTTTTCGTACTTTTTAGTTTCCTTATTTATTTGGCCTGTGCTAGCTTTTCGGTTTTGCTCCACCCTCTTCCCAGCTGCTATCTACCGGTGCCTAAAATAAATTTTTACATGCCCTAATTTTTCGGTCCCCTAACAGTAGAATTAAGACTAAGAATATAGTAGAAGAGGAAAACCTAGTCCTTAATTTGTTTTTGCGCATAGGCAATTAAACATTTATACAATTGTTTATTTTTTTCACTATCGTCCACATTGTTTAAAATTCTGAAGAAAAAAAATGTTATAGAATGTCATGAGATACATTCTAGGAAAAAACTGAGACAGTACTCCGTTATAAAATCTAAAATCGTATTTTAAAAACTTATTTATTCACAAAATTACCTTCAAATTGAACTATTTTCCCCGTCCCCACAAAGTTTTCCCCGTCTGCAATTTTTGCAGCCTGATTCATGCAATCTAATCTGAGAAAAAAATAATAAAACGTGAAAAACACGTTTCTCATTTTATCATTGCAACAAATTGCCCTAGGATGGCATTTTTTCTTCATATAGGTATCGCTATTATCGATTTGGTATGGGGCATTTTTCATCTCTTCATTCGGCTACATTCTTTCGTTTGAGTAATATCTCTTCAATATTTTAGTTGTAGGAGTACGCCGAAAATATTCTGAACTTCTACAATTTTTGAAAATGCAGGTAATTTAACGAAAATGAGAATGCGTTGTTTTCATAAGCGTTGTTTATTATTTCTGAGAAAATCATTTAAACAAAATATTTGGAGCTATTTTTCAGAAAGTTTTAAAAATATCATGTTATTCAGTATATTTAGCACCATTGTCTTTCTATGTTATATCAGTAGTGTACATACCTTTTACGGCTCTCACAAGCAATCAAATCTTGATAAATAAGTTCTCTAAAGAAAGAGAATTTCACAGAGTCGTGACGAATTACAATTTGACTTAAAAAATATGAAGGATTTAAAAAAATGCAACTAGATCTTTATGTCGAATGCAACCCTCAACACTCGACAGCTACATCACTAAATAGCTCCTAAACGAAGCGTTTTAGAGCCTTAAAAACTAATATAAGTAAAGTTTTTCACACCGTAATCTATTTGATACGATATTCTTGGACAATCTATTACATTTTTCCTGGTTCGGCACTTATCGATACTACCAATGCCACCTGTACGTGGAGGAATACAGAGTATATTCCTCCATGACCTATATTTTAGCTCTTGGGGCTGTTGGCCATCTTTGTGACGTCACACTTAGAAGGCTTAGGAGCTGTGCTCCATGGATTCCTACATCTTATACTATTTACGCTTTCTGTGTACATCGTGGTTTGCGCACACTGTCGAGGATTATTTGTAAAATCATTATTCAATATTCACTCTCGCAGTAACAACTAGAAGTACTGATAATAGTTCCTTGATACCGATGAAAATTGTTTTTTATACGTGTAGTGCAACCACTCATTTAGCGTTTTGCCGAGGCCTGAAAGTGCTCTGTACTTAATTGTTGAGGGAATCATGATGGAAACGGACAATATGTACCGATGTTTCAATTTTACGATACCCTTAGAAAACATTAGGGTGGGGTTTAACATGCGAGAGTTCTCTCAAGGGTACGCTAGTCCATACAAATTATTTAAAAATCGTTGGAGCTTTCTTGAGAAAATCTTATTTTTAATAAACGATTTTATGTACTTAGAAATATGTCTACCAAGACTATGTACAAAACTACCGTATTGGGATGTTGCGTTAAAAACGAAAAATGTGTATATGTATTTTTTTAACAAGAACTACCCTAAAACGCTCTTTCGACAATACTCCCTCACCCACCAGTGGCCCCACCCTCGCTCTAGGCATATACAGCGGTCACTCCTCCGGGGCCCTTCGACAAAGACTCTTTGACCCTTGCTGCCAAACAGTTCACTACTCTGACAAAGGATTTGAGCCCTCGAACCCTCCACTAGTCGAGTATTCTGAAAGTCCTTTCACAGAATCGATATTACGGAAACTTTCCTCTTGTAAACGTCTACAGACCAGAAAATGTGAAGTGATAACCATTACGGAACAGTTAACTGGACCATTAAGGTTATTTATTGGTTTTATTTACGGAGTAGATCTTGAAACTAAAACTGTAGGAATATATTAAACCAAATATTTAATGAATGTTTTTAAGTTGAAAATTATTATATTCAACTCTAATTGAACTTTTTACTGTTGAGTGCTCCCTATTAGAAAATTTAGAGGAATAGGATAAATAACATATACATAAACAAAGAATATAAAATAATTCAATAAAAAACAACACCTAAGTAACATGGTCAACATGCAGCTATGCATTCACCGTCGTAGTAGCGATTTTGTGCCCTCAAAGACTTGCAGAGTGGGGAGGGGGCGTTCTATGAGGATATTAAAAAAAAGAAGTTTGACGGATCTTTTTACTAACTATATAATTTAAAAATTTTCCATAATAAATAATGTTTGTTCTTGCTTTCGAAATGGGATATTTTAAAATGAATGTTGGTGTCGAAAGCGTGTTAATTTTTAACGAATTTAGAAGCGAGTTATTCTGTTGTAACCTCGAAGTTCTAATGTGTTCATTGATTCTCTAAGAAAATTTCCAGCCTGTCCAATTTAGGCTGAATGGCATGCAACTCAGCACTTACTTGGCTGCTCTTTTAATCTCTTGAAATGGTATCTCCATTCCTGGGGCTTTTTAAAAAAAGTTATGAGTGCTCTCTTATGACACTTGCACATTTGCGTTTTGTGGCAACCCCTTATCTGTAGAAATTCTGAACAAATTACGGGATGCCAACAAATTTTAACGCTTTTTTTTCAAGTGATATTGGGAGTAATTTTTATTTAGTAGTATTATTTTCTCTCTGTCGAACAATCTCAGTGGTTAGAGGATTGTAGCAATTCTTAACTGCAATAGAATTTGCTGTTAATTTGATTACTGAAGGCTGACTTTTCCAAATGAATAGAAACGATCACGAGTGATACAATGCTATGCTTCTTATGAAGTTTCTCGAAAACTCCAAAAATGTTCTGTGAAAATTAGCTCAAACTTGCGCATTTTCAGAAATACTCAAACGTTTATTACGTTACAACCTCCCATGCAATATCATTACATGTAAAATGTCCATAACATGACATGATAGCCTTAGAATACGTTACTACGGCCAGGGAGAGTTTGTTACAGGAGGCTTGGTGAAAAACTTGATAGGTGTAGATACAAGTTAATGTATTTGTTGACTAATAGTGGAAAACTATTCAGAAAACTCGTTTTGTAGTAGTCTCTATTGTTAAGTGGGTTAGAAATTTATCAAAGATTTTAATATGTTCATTACCATTAGATCAAGTTGTTAGAAATTAAAGTCCGAAGAACTCGGAGGCGGACATTGACAATCGTCGAACTTGTCCGTTCTGTTTGATTCTGATATACTAGACTATTCTTTAATTTGAAATGTATGCATTTCCGTGACAGCCCATGAACGGACTCCGGCCTACCGACGACGTCCCTGCCTCGCGGCCATGGGTTAAGGGGGGACATGGGGTTAGCATGTACATAACCCCACGTCGTATTCCGGTCTTCTCAACCTGAGAAGTGAAATTTCTCATCGTCACACAGCAACATATACTGGGACATTGCAAGGAAAACGGACACTATAGTCTTTGCTCGACCGGGAATTAATTTGAAATTAGTAGTTAGCAATTAAATTGCGTGGAACAGCATAGTTAATATTTAAATTACAAGTTTAATTTGATAATTTGTGGGACTTTCAATGATCTTTTATGAAGTTTCTCGAAATCTGGAAATTTTCGATTGATTGATTGATGCATTTATGTTTCCGGCACGTCGCTAGTCGTGTCACTATGTTTGTTCACTAGTTTCCTTAGCGTAGTCCAGAAAATGACAGGTTTTTCACTCCCGCTGGATGGTGCAATCTACTCCTCGGCTTCCGAGGATTTCGCTCTCCAGATATCTCCCCTAGCGGAGCACCGCCTCTGAGAAATGTTTTTGGCATTTATAAGCAAAACTTAAATGTCAAATAGCTGGCGAAAGAAAAGAAATTGCGTAATGACGCAAATGAAAATGATACATTGAGAGTATGAGATATCAAATTCAAATATTAATTGGATTAAGTAAATTTTGGGAAATTTAAGATTTAAAAAAAATAAAGATAAATATTATAAGACATTGGTGACATTGTCGTTCACATTTCTATCGTTATCTTGTAAAACAACATTCTCTACAAGGTTTCTAGTTGGTTTGGTCGAATTTTTTACTATATTCCACATTGCTATTGTTTGAGTTCAAAATATCCCCAAGACTCGCTTTGGAGGCAACGGTCATTCTGACTCTAAACTAAGACAGCTGGTGAAAGTTTCCGAAATCAGTGAGCCAAATGTAAGGCTGACGACACTATCTCAAAAACAGCTTCCAATATCTCTCTCGGTGGCAGCTTTGTCCAAACGTGCATTTTACATTATTTACTTCGTTTATATATTTTTTTTTAATTTCGGCAGCGAGATTGAATTCTCGCGATTACATAAAGAAAAACAATCAATCGTTTGTTTACTTCAAATAACTGATAGAAGAAGAATTGAAAATATTACAAATTCTCCGGAAGCGATAATTTTCAGTGCTCACGTACTCAAACAAATTTTTCGTTATTAACACTGCAAGTATGGGGGTTAAAATTAAGTTGGTATCTGAATTCGTGGGTAATATTGTCTTATAAAAATTCATTCATACTGCCAATGACAAGTTCGCAAGGACGACTGAGAGACGAGTATGAACTGAGGTGATGTTATTGCGCTAGGCTCCGGTACTGCTCATTATGGTTGCAGTAAAACTGGCGAGGAAGGAGACAGTTCTTTCGTGTGTTGCAAGAATAGCAAATTATATTTTCGGTGAGCTCACGTACTTTAAAAAATGCGCCCCCCCAAAAAAGGAAAACATTGCAAAAGTACAAAAATTTATGGATATTATTTGCTTAATAAAATTTGTTCTTTAAAATTAGTTATTTAACTAATGTGCAATGTTGTGTACAATGTTTTTGAAAATGTGGGTAGTGGGTGAAAATGTGGCATAATATTTTAACGTTAATAACGGTTTTTATTTCGAAATTGCAAATTTCCTGCGCATCTTTTGTTGAAGTATTTCAGAAGATAGTAAGAAGCAATACGACAATGGCAACGTTGCCAGTTTGAAATTCATATTATTACTTTCCATTATTGGGCGATCATGTTTCTCACTTAAATGGAACACAGTTATGAATTGTACAATTTCTGCTTATGTATTAGCTTTAAAAGAATTAGTAGAATTTGTACCTCATGCTAAGATTGGTAATTTAATTTGATTTATTTAGTCAAAGAACAGTAAAAACTGAATGTGACGTATGGACAAGTACCATCTGCATACGTTTTCGTGAGTTCCTGAATCTCTCCCCAACATTTTAACTATAAGTAATTGAATGGCGAATAAAAGTTCCAAGCAACGAAGTTAGCAACTTATGAAAATTATACATTTTTGCTCCCGAGTTATAGAAAACGTATTTGCATCGGTAAACGAACTACAGATTTAATTTTTTACTTTCTCACACTTACTTCTTAAGAAGAGTTATGTAATCGTGCGCCGGAAAACTGGGAATTTTCGGCAGAAAATCTCTTATCGTCGGACCTGTAGAAAGTGGATAAATCCTGTTTCTAGATATAGTAAATTATTTCCTCTAACACGCGGTGTAGTCAGATTCGATGTTTTGTTGATCCTTGATACCGAAAAATCAAATTTGTTTTTGTTCTCCTGGAAGTTATCAGAATATTTCCTAACGGTAGAAAAGAAGACCTTCGGGATTTGTATTACTCGCACAACTTTTCTTGAACGATGACCTTGATCCACCTCCCTTATTGAATAAACAGTTGAAGGCAAAAGCTCGCAGCGGGGACTGATGACAACCTTCGAAGCATTAAAACTTCGTTGGCGCGAAACAGAAGCTAGTCAAAACCAGTTGCTTTCATAGTGCAGAACCCCTGTTCAGATTTATTGTCACTATCGAAAGAAATAGCTGAGTCAGGTCCAGGTCCTTCAAGGGAGTCACCTAAAACTCCCGAAAAAGTTAAGCACAAGATGCAGTTTTGACTTTCATTTCACAGACGTTGGCGTTAGTTAAAATACTCTAGTGGCCGACTTTGTAACTAATAACCCCCATTTCATCCGAAATCGTCAATCCATCGTTCAAGAAAAGTTGCCCGAGTACTCTTGAGATTATCAATAGCATTTCTCCGAAAATACTTTTTTAACCCATTTGATCCTAACTTAATATGCAAGCACAACGCTCGCGCATTGTCGTTGCGTCCGTGCGCGCATAATCATTTCATTCCCGATTGAAACAAACTTTCTTATACTATGTTTCATTTAGAATGTCTCCATCTATTTAAGACACAAAATTCGCAAAGGAATATTCGAGATAAGGAAAAAAATCCTTGAACTCGACTGTTCCAATTTTGGATCAGTGGGATCATTAAAACGCGCCATTCTCTTTTGAACTACGAAACAAAATGCAATGTTTTCTGTCACTCGCAAAGGTCCCTCTTCTTCGCTTTCGTTCACAGATCTCGCAATGTCGGAGTCGATTCCTCGATTCCTTGGTATGAACCTACGCAGATCATACTTCACCCCCATACGCCACGTACATTAATTTGAGTTTTTTGACGATAAATAAAAACGATCGTTCCCGTTTCCACTACCTCCCTTTCCCTTCTTTATTTCGCACCTATGAAGTCTTCTAAGATCTTCGATTCACGAAGTCCGCTCAGTCTTCCATGTTCACGCCCTATTTTACATCACGGACAGGGAACAACTCGCCGAATCAACCGGTGACAAGCCACAATCGGAAGTGGGTAGATATAGATTGTCAGATGTTTGTTTGTGGGTGTGGTAAGGATGTGATGTGATCGATCTAATAAAAGTGATTTCTTTTATTATATTAATTGGTTGTAAATTAGTTTATTTTGGCTGAATACGTTCCAACATGCCGGTATGTGTTGTTTTTTTTTAAATTTATTTCAACTGATGGGTTAAATCGAGTATGATAAGAACAAATAGAGGTTATGGTTACTTCACTAATGTCAACCTTCTCATTTCAGGCATATCATTCCAGTTTTCTTGAATACAATCAAGCTGTAGGAAATATGGCCATTTTGCCCTTCCGAACACAATTCCGAGGCCCAGTGGCTCATTTTACCAAAGATTGGGACATCATTGATGAGGCCCTTTACTACTTCAAAGCCAACGTTTTTTTCAGAACGTACGAAATAAAGGTATTTAAATTCAGCATTAATACAAATCTTTTGAAGTAAATAAGTTGTTAACAAGTAGAAGACTATCCAAATTTTTTCAATAATCCTGTGTTCTTAATGATAAACTAGTTAGTAGTGCATTGTGCTTGTTACAGAGTGAAGCAGATAGAGTGTTAATTTATATCACTCTGTATATAACAGAATGTCTTAAACGACTCCAAAAATGTAGCAATAAAAATCAAGGCATGCAAGAAATGTACACGTTAGCTATTTCAAAATTTGATATACCTGGTGATCCAGGCTTTCCTCTTAACTCTGTGTATGCAAAACCTGCAAATCCTACAGATGCTGGTAAGAAAAATTTAAAATATTATTTGTGACAATGTCAGCGTGGGTGGGGGTACATCCTGTCGCTGGATAAACTTATTTTATTCATGCTTAAGTGATAGAAATAATATTACTTTAGCAGATGGTTGGATTAAATAGTTTTGATGCCTTCATTCCTCTGGCACATACCATTTTTTTATATTCTATTCAAACTATGTTCTTATAAGAAACTAAGTTTTTATAATTAAAATAAACTTTTAATTTTTCATGTCTTTTAATACTATTTAATTTATGCATGAACACCATGGAAGAAAAAATTCGTGGTGTTGCTATGAGATGTAACCAGAAATAAAGACGATACACTGTACAGATGAAGTAATACTAGCAGCATCTGAAGATGATTTACAAAGAGAAATTGAGAAGTAAGATAAAGAAATATAATTATTTTGGGATTAATAGAACAAGATACTTGGCAAAAAAGAAATCACTAATAGAGGGAGATATTAAATTAACACCAACAAAATACAACAAAAAATAAACGCAAGAGACATTTTTCAAAATATTAAAATGAAGACAAAGATTAAACTACACAACGTTGTTGCAAAACCCACCTTATAGTAATGAAAAGTGAATATCAAGACAGACAAAAAAGAATTAAAGCTGCCCAAATCAGATGTATTAATTAATTCTGAAAGTACTAAGGAGAGACAAGATAAGAAGTGAAGAGATTTCGAAAGAAAACCGAAGCAAAAAATGTTGGTTTGGAAATTGAGAAACATAAAAAAAATGGCAAGTACACTCAAAAGAATGAAGATAAAACTTTTCTCAAGAAATACACTCAAGCCAAGAGGAGGAAGAGAACAAGGTAGACAAAGAAAACATTGGGAACATCAGGAACACGAAGGAAGAGACTACGGGAATATAGCTAAATAAAAGGAGCAAGCCAACAGATCTAAAGCTTATTTGATGATCGTGATGATGTTAATGTTAATATATCTTTAAATTTGGCTTCTTAGAAATTACTTTTATGGAAAGTAATTTAATCTCTTAATATATTCTTTGACTTATTTGTACCCTTTAATGTTTTTATTTTTAATAGTACTTTGATTATTGCACATACAATTGATTAATATTATTCTATATTGGCTTCCTACAGATCTGATGCGTCAATACATTCAGCAACTACGTCAGGAGACTGGATTACGTGTGTGTGAGAAAGTTTTTAGTAATGCTGATGGAACACCTTCCAAATGGTGGCTTTGCTTTGCCAAGAAGAAGTTTATGGATAAGTCACTGTCTGGCCCTGGCCAGTAGATAATTTGGAGCACTTACCCAGTTCTAATGCTCATGTGACTTACGAACAATTCATTGCATTTTGTATTAAAATTTTTGTATTTACATTTTATTTTTAATGCTTTAAAGTATTACTTCATTATATCTGTACTAATTTGGGTTTCCATTATATCATTAATTTTAAAATGTCAGTTGATATTCCTGTGGAAATTTTACTATATGATTTTAATGTATCTAAATTTGAAGCAGTAAGTTTGTGTTAATTATTGAATAGCATTGTTTCAAAATTCTATTGTATATTGTTTTTTAGGATGCTTCTTTATTCATGATCTCTATTTATCGAGTCCTTTCATACCTGTTGTTAAAAATGTTTAAACTGAAGAAAATTTTAATGTCATAAGTTCTTCAGAAAAATAAATATTATTTGTTTCTGCTTTGTATCTGGTGTTTTTTTGTTGATTTTCCTGTTTTTCTATCCTTGAAAATCTGATGTCTTAAAGGCTTGAAGATTTTTAATACAGAAAATTAAAGATTTCTGTTTAAAATTATTGCTATGTGTTCATGATTTTTCATTTTTAAAATTACATTATTTATTTTTGGACAGAGTTCTCATAGGTAATTGGCTTTTATGCACAAATATGATCTTGAAATTGTAATTTTTTCATCGTATTTGTGTCTCTTGCATAACATTTTATGGTCTAATGTTTTTTTTAAAACAATAAAATAACAAAGAAGTCATTTTTAAAAACCATGAAAAGTCACTGAAAACTACAATCTGCCTGTTCAATTGACGCAACGCATCTCCAAGCCCCGGGGGCGTTGAGTGCTTTGCGCTTCTGGAGTAATCCTTCATTAATGTTTCAATATGTCATATCAGTCATGACTCGTTGCAGTCAGTTGTCAAGAAGACCGCAAAGTCTCATCTCCGCATACGTGCCTGTGTCACTACTCATTGGCCAGAATTAGGGAGGAATAGGGTTTAGGACACTCCACAGGGATTGGACTAGCCCCTATAAGCGACTTCGCCACTGAGCTACGAGAGCAATTCAGTATAATTCGTGGGTTATCCTAAAACTGGATCAAATACTGTAGGTCTGCAGTAAAAATGTTTCATTGCATTTAAACTTAACATGTAAAAGTTGTATGTTTTTCTACGATGGTCTTAATATTTAAAATGTAGTTACCATCAAAAAAGCATATAAACTAAAACTTTTAATACACTGGCTGACTTTGAATTGGCAGCCGTGAATGCAATGAGAACATCTATTCCTTAAGCTCAAGTGAAGGGCTGACTTTTCCATTTCACCCAATCAACAAGGAAAAGAGAAGTAAACAAAGGCCTAAAAAGATGCATGTAAAAATGAAAATAATGTTCTACAGCTCAAGCTGCCCAATTGAAAGAAAAAAACTGCTCAAAACTTGCCTCCTCACCATTTCAAGTTTTAAATATAGAAAGCTAATATTGTTAAATTTTATGTAGTTGCTAACAGAATTGATATGTATTGTTTTAATATTATTATTATTATTGTTTATAATATTATTATTATTTTTATTATTATTCATCTCTCTTAATGATGTCAAATTTTTTGTATGTTTGAAAACCTTAGTAACTAAGTGGGACCAAAAGCTAGCTACATGGAAAGGACCTATATTAAAGATGTGCCTAGAAAAGTGAAGGTACAAGCATCAGAACCACATTTTCCCTGTTCTATTTGGAATATTTGTGACATTGTTTTAATCAGGTATCAGAGAGTGATTTATTTTATTAAAATAGATCACTCTCTGATCTATTTTGGGTCATAGAATGCCCCAAAAAATTATTGTGAATAATCATTCAAGCAATGGAAATTCCAGACTATTGAACAGGATCAGAGAGACAATGAGGTCCTTATTACGCTTTTTAAGTCAGGACATTCAAGAGATATATCTTAGCAGGTTAATTTGAAGCAAGTGGATATTATGATGAAATGATATATTCGCCTATCTAAAAGGTTTAAATAGGAGTTAGGCGTAGAAGAATATCAATAAAATTTTTGACAGGCAAATTTTTTGAAAATTTGCTCTCTGCATGTACTGTATTTATTTTACGAGTGTGCTACCAGAGGCATCAAACATTTTTGCAAACATAATAAGATAAAGGCCAGAAATAATCCTGGAAGAATATGTATTCTAAAAAGGGAGAAGTACAATAGATGCAATATTCTCACTCCAGAACAGGAAAAAAGAAAGAACATCTTTATCGTTCATTGACTCTAAAAAACCTAAAGTTTAGAGAGAGAAGGGTTAGAAGATTTTAGAGAATAGACAGAAACTATGGGGAATTTTGAGAGAAGAAACAGTTCCAGAACATTGAATCAAAAATATACGGAGCTTTATACTAGGGACCAATGATTGTAATTAAAAGCAATGAAGGCACATCACAACAGATGAGAATTGATAAAGGAGCATACCAAGGATGCACACTGTCTGTACTACTTTTCAGTGCTTAACCTGAATCATATGATTTGAAAAAGGAAACAGAGAACTCTAGCAGGAATACATATAACAAGAAACCAGAAATTATTTACTTTATTTGCAGATGAAACCATAATACCCCATGTTGCTATGCCATGATGCACATCACTGAAGAAGGACCAGAAAATAAAAACAATACTATATGCAGACAACCAAGTATTACTAACATCATCTGAAGACGAAATACAAAGGGCAGCTCATAAATTAAATAAACTCACAAAGGAATATAAAATGAAAATTTTACTCTCAAAGACAAAGTCCATGACATTGACAGGTAAAGAATAAAGTAAAACAACATAGTAATAGAAAATAAGACAATAGAACAAATTTCAATGTTAACATCCTTGGGGAAAAGTATATAATTAATAGAGGCAAATATGGAATCAAAATTAAGGATACAAAAGACTACAAAGTACAACAATATAAATAGATGCTACAAAAGACACATTCATTTTAAAAGTTTTAAGGAGAGATAGGATAAGAAATGAAAAGATACAGAAAACAATTAAAGTGTTAAAAATATTGTCTCGGAAATTGAAATATAGCAAAAGAAATGTCATGGACACACCAAAAGAATGAAGACAGAACATTTCCCAAGACAAGTCCTCAAATACAATCCAAAAGTAAGAAGAGAGCCTGGAAGTCTAAGAATGTGCTAGGAAGATCAAGAACACCTCAGAAGCCATGGGAGGAATATTGATAAACCAAGGAATAGGTCAACTGACCTACACCTTAATGGTTCATGATGACGACGATGATGAAATTGCCCCCTTTTTTTTTAGCAGTATTGGTTATTTGGAAGGAACTGGAAAGACAGGCACTAACTATACAGTATTTGAGTTACAACTGATTTGGGAATGAGAGAAAAAAAGTAGACTAAAATTTGAATGAAGGAGCGAACAAAGAATAAATAAAAGAAAGTGCTTAATAATTGTTGCTGAGAACAATTTCGAAACTCGCGGGTGTTAGCAATTGTAGCGCTACGCAGGTGGTTATGTGAACTTCTAGCTTCTTTGACTGAATGGTCTGCTGTACTGCACCGACTGCTCAGTACGTCAAATCTGTTTTAACATTGAGTGAACCGGCCCTGGTCAAATCTGCACTACTGCCCGGAAATCGTCATGTATAATGTTATATAGAAAAGAGTCTGTTCTTGCTGGGGCCTAAGCCTACTTGTGGTATCAGTGTGAAACATGACATGAAACGAACTCTGTGCGTTCTGTTTGGTGTGATATGAAGTGCTGTGTTTTAGGTTAAACGGTAATTTCGCAATTGTATTATTTTTAGTTTCACGAGGTACATAGAAAACTGCTGGTAAAACAATTAGAGCAGTTCGATATTTCATAAAAGAGGAAAATGAAGGAAGAAAGCTTGAGAAATAAGCGCCCAATGTCGGATGAAGAGAGACAGCAGCTAGCCGAACAACTGGATAAAGAATTAGATGATTACATTAATAGTCTACCAAAGACTTCGTATACAGATGGATGGCCGGAGGATCGGTGGGAAGAGGTGAGTGTTATCTTTTATTCAAGAAATTAATAATAACAATATATATATATATATATATATATATATATATATATATATATATATATATATATATATAATATTTTATAGAGTCACATATACAATTACAATCGTGAATGGCGAGTCATTATGTCTTGGGTGCAGAGGGTGAAGTTACATTGCTATCCAGAAGAAAACCGAGGGGCCATCTCAGCATTTGCTTGAAGGATCAGGGAAACTGGACAAAAAACTTAATCGAGATGGTGTCATTGGCCTAGGAATTATTCTACAATACTTGTCACAGATAAAGATATTTCACAGTAGATAATTATTTTTAGTAGCAAAATAATTTAACATTTCAAGATATGTACTATTTCATGTTTAAAGTAAAAGTAAAATTTACATGCTATTGTCATTGTGAAATTAATAAGAGTTGGCCATATGATTAAACAACTTCAAAAATTGTCATCCAATTTTGGAAAAAACTATTTGAACCCAATTTCATTGTAGGTAAATGAAAATGACATTTTTTCAAACATTTATTAGTGTGTTAAGTAGTGAAATGAGGTTGTAAATGAACTTACATCTATTGAAAGGTAGAAAATGTTTCACTATAAGTACATGTGAAAAAGATGTCTTAAAGTTGGTCTCTCCTTGCTTAGTGTCTGCAATATTAAATTTAAAAAGTGTTTACCATTTTGGCATTTGTGATTTTGTGAGGACATGCTTTTTTATGCCCTAAGGAAATGGAAAAACATCCATTTTTTATGACAAAATCTCCCTCTCAAGATGCTGAATTACCACCGTTGCTGGAAGGCATTCAACAACTAAAATATGATGAAGAGGAGAACACTCCTGAAGGTATTATTTTCCAATTATTTAACACAAAATTCATTGCTTCATTATATTCACAGTATTTTCAGACAACCAAACCTTTTTTACAAAGCATGACAAGGAATTGAATAAATTTCAGCAATGAATCGGTGCAAAAATTTGTATAATATTTATTTATGCACCAAGGATGTTATATGGGTTCCAATTATTGAGTGGAAACAAAATGCTCTTGGTACACTGAGGTCACTAGAACCAGTTAATGCTCGTGATACTTACATAATTTTATTTTTTACTTAATGTTATTGATTCAGATTGACTTATTAATTAATGTTAACTTGACTCTGTTCTTCTTTTCATATTTCTCTCCTGTAATTCCCTTCAAAAGAGAGCATGTAGTATCATTCAACTGTTTTCATATTTCCCTCGTGACCACAATTCTTTCGATCCAGGTTAGTTAGGCAGTGAATATCAAGCTCCGTATTGAAGGCATTATGAAGCTATAACATATTAATAAAAAAAATTATAATTACACGTACTATTTTGAAATATAGTAAGTAATTTTTCAAACGCTAAATGCACTGATGATTTTCATCAGTGCATTTGAATGTAGTTAAATCGTTTTGATTTTGAATATAGTTAAATCGTTGAATCCACATTTAAGATTTGTGAAGACTTGGCATGTTTTTCATAATTATCAGTAAAATAATTTTATGGATGGTCATTATGTAAGTCATTAAAAATATTGGCTGAACTCTAGTATACGGTACAACTTATGGATGTTATTAGTTATACTTTAATCAAAATATTAAAATTTCTTTAAATAAGCCTTGTACCTTATACCTGCCATTATTTCAGACTCTAAAGTGTATCTTAATGTTGTTTCCATATTAGTAAGTTTGGCTGAAATGTAGTATACCGTACAACCTAAGGAAGTCATTTAGACCGGCACTTTGTGCCGTTCCGGCGTTACCTAGGCACTTAGAATTCTGGAGGCTTTCTTGAAAACTGATGTCTTATAAAAGGAAATTGGTAATTATGGTGTTGGATAGACTGAAGGATGTTTATAGTGAATGCGAGGGCAGAGGGCGAGAAAACTTGCCTTTGAAAGTAAATTGGCATTACAATGCGGTGGGGACAAAGCATACGAAGGGCGAACCATGAAAATCGCCTTTCTACAAGTTTTATTAATTTCTATTAGAGCACACAGTAATTAGGGCTTAAGCCCTGCTGCCACACTTCTCTAAGAGTGTACCGTATACTATACTTTAACCGTAATTTTTTTTATACTATTTTTATTGTAATTGGTTGTGTTATTTACAACACAAAATATATCAATTTTCTACTGTTGCACTAGTTGTATTCCTTTTCATTCATTATAACATTGACTTCATTCTGTTTCTTCTCTTTACTCCAAATCAATATTTATTTTTATGCATTGTTGCTGGAATTTCAAGCCCAACTTCAGGTTGAGGACTTCTCTTAAGATCTTCTTTCCATCTGCAATTGTTCCACCACAGTTCATGTCTTAGCTTAAATCTTTCCATTCTTCTCTTGTGGTGTATTCTAAATATTTGAACTTTGAATGTATTTTGAATCAGTGGATTAAAAAAGTAAGTACTTGATGGTGTATCAGGTGTTTATGAAATTCTGGAACAGTACAAAATTCATTACATACTGGAATCAGAAAGTGATACTTCCAAAAATTCATTATTATTCCTGTTATCGTGATCTTGTTATACACAAAAAAATTATGTTGGTTATTTACCAATTCAATTTTATTCTGAATTTAGAACTTGCTGCAACCTACAAAGAAGATGGAAATTTTAATTTCAAATGCAAAAAATATCGGGTTGCTGTCATTAGTTATACTGAAGGAATACGTCAGAATTGTAACAATAAAGATTTGAATGCACAATTATATAATAACAGAGCTGCATCACACTTTTTCCTTAAAAATTACAGGTAAGTTAAGAATCTAATAATTTATCTTGTGCGGATTATGTAGAGTTTTTGTGGCCTCTAGAATTTTACAAGTAAAATTAGTGGTGTTACAAAAGCACATACATTCTTGCATTCATTGAAACAGTTATGCAATATTATAATATTGCAATTTCTGCTGCACTAACCCTTCTGCTGTCATTTGGAAGTCTGAACAAAATCAAATGAAGTGTGAATCTACAAATTATTTTGCCAGAAACAGTAGCCATTTCTTACTTGTGCCAAAGAAACAAACATGAATAAATCAAAATGTTGCAGTATGCCCAGCACATTTTTCAGACAAGCAAAGATAATTTCACACAAGCTTGCCTCCTTCACAACAAGCTTTGAAGAATTATATCATAATCAGCAGCCAAATCTTTTTAAAGTAAAACAAGTGTGTATATTAAACATCAAGCTGAAAATCATCAATCTTATGAATGCATAAAATAATGTGCTATGCAACTAGTTTGTAATGTTATGCTTTCTTACATTAGTATGTTTTGAAAATTAGTGCTGTTGGGAGTGAAATTCTAAATTTGCACATACAATAAACCAACATTTTGAAACAAGTTTCACATCAAATTTTGCAGTTTGCAACATAGGTTGGTATTGTGACGTCATGCTGGGAGGACAGGTACTCTGCCAAAAAATGCATTTCTGTGAATAATTTCTTGGAATAGAAACGGTCATTTACATGCTGGTATATAAAAAAATTTAGAAATGTATCACCTTTTGTCGTTTAAATATTCTATCTGAATCTATATAGAAACGTTTGTAGGAAATTAATGATTTTAAAGCATATAAATTATCACAAATCCAACAATCAAAACAGGCATACAACAAGGTACTCTTATTTTTGAAATTTTCAGACATCCTTATTTAAAGAGGTGTCTTTGAAGAAAAAATGCACTAAGTGTACTTGATCTCCATGTCTAATATTGTAGTCGAAGATGGCAAAAAAAATTGTAACTTCTGCGGGTTTTGAAAATCCAGAATCTTAAACAAAAATGCGACCTCTGTCATTTTGTAAGCGTTTTTTTAGTCTATCCAAGGGAGAAAAAATAAACAAAAAAATTGTTGTCAATTTTGAAGCGGCAAAGAAAAAAAGAGCCGCTAGCATCATTCACAGACAGACTTGCCGTAAACCAATTTTATCGCTAACAAGAACCCCCCAAAAGTGGATTCTAACTACACAACGTGTTAGAGGAAGTAATTTACTACTTATAAATAAGGTACTAAATGTATGTAGTAACAAGAATTATCCACTTTCCCTGCAATATGAGTTTTTCTGTCGAAAAATCACTGTCTTTTTTGTCTCAGCATTACAATACTTTTCTGTACTACATTAGAAGAATGCGGTAAAGGAAAATTGTAAACATACCAAATGGGATAGAAATATTTACATTTTCCCCATTCTAAAATAACACAATTCAAATAAATGTTAGAGTAATGGGTAGTATTGCTTGTTGCACAATTATCTTGTTCTTCAATTAGGGACAAGTGCAGTGCCATAACAGTAGTTCATAAGAACAGAATGACAACAAGATGACCAATATTTGATTGCAGCTTTTGTTACCAACATTGAAGATATTTTCATACCTTTTTTTAACAACTACTTAGTTCTAACTTGTCAAGTAAAATAAATAGCAATCATACTCATAAACCATAATTTGAAATGATAATGTTAATGTTCAAAAATAAAATCCACTCATATTACTTATTAAATAATGTAGAACAATTGTTTTCTGTAAAGTGACTATTACATTTTGTTGATATCATACAGAGACCAATATTTGTTGTAGGTCTTGCTTGAGAGATTGTCAGGAAGCATTGAAATTGAAGAAACCCTATGTGAAGGCTCAGACTCGTTTAGCACAGTGTTTCTTGTTTCTTCATTTACATGACGATTGCATTCAGGCATGTGATGATATTCTTATGGATTCTCCTTCTGATAAAGAAATATTGGATCTTCGTAATAAGGCAGTGAATTCAAAAGTTAGTTGCTGTATTTATATTTTCATAAATATTAAAAATTAGAAATTTTAATATTGTGTATATTATCTTTTTAATAACCTGAGTAATCAAAGAATGAAATATGAATTAAGTTATGTTATATTACTGAAAAATATGAAATAGAAAAGGAAAGAAACTCATTGCTGAACAAAATATATTATAATTGGTGGTTGTCTGAATTTTGTTTTTGACTGTAAATGCAAATAAGAGAAAGCAATGGTATGTAATTCAGATTTTAATTATTGATTATTTTTTAGAAAGTACAAGAGAGAGAGAAGAGAAAACTGGCTGCTGCTCAGCGCAAAGATGAAGTCAATGAGAAAGCGCTACTGAAAGCTTTGCAAGACAGGAACATACAGATTTATAAGAAAGGTACTACACACCATACTAGTATGTAAAAGAAATGTTTCCTAAGAATGTTTTACTTTGAGATTCGGGCAGTGCTATAGATTCATTTCTTTAGATCACTTTTAATTTAATAACTATTAGATAATGTATTCTTGTAAAGAAAGTTTGCAGTTGGGAAGAAACAAATAGTGATGTGAAATAGATAAATGTGCAAAAACGTAAATTGAATGATTTTGTGTATTGCCAGTAAGAGTATATTTTAAAAATCTTCCAATGTTTTTAGTCTAAGAAGGCATCTATAAATTATGTAACATTGAAGAGTGGGGAGGATGTCCGAGACGGCATTACCTAGAGGTACACGGTGCATTCTCATTTTTACTTTCTAATCTAGTGTCAAAAACTAAATAGATATATTAAACTATTTTGATTAGATTCTTCCTCTTCTTATTTAATCTTCTTCGTCATCTTCTGCACTTCAAGGATTAGACGGCTGCCTGTTTTGTTTTCACATATCAAACCATCTTCAATGTGGTCTTCCTACCTCCTTCCTGTTGATTGTACTGCAGCACTTGTTTAGGCAGCCTCTTGTGCTCCATTCTTTCTAAATGTTTTTTCCATTCTTGTTTATATAGTTGTATACAATCATTTAAACTAAATATATTTAATTCTTTTCTTATGTTTTCATTTCTTTGTTTATCTAGCAGTGTGCCTCCTTAAAAATTTTGTCTCTGTAACTCGAATATTTATTTTTTCTTTTTGAGAGAGAATCCAATTTTCACTCCCAAATAGGACTACTGGTGTTGCCATTGTTTTATAGAATTTTAACGTTGTATCTTTTCTAGTCTTATTTCTTAGTGTTCTGTGTAGCATGCCGGAACTTGTACAATTTATTTTTTATATCTTGGCTCCAGTTGTTCATCACATCCCAGATAATTGAAATGTGATACTTGTTTGGCTTTCCAGGCATATCTTTGCTCTAATACGATAAATTCCTTTAAAAGCCATGACATTTGTTTTTTGTTTTGGTATTTTCATGTTATAATTTTTACACATTAGATTTAATTGATGGAGTGCCATTTGGAGATCATTTTCCTTTTGATACATAATAACTTGGTAATCAGCAAATAGCAGAGTATTGATATGATTATTTCCGTTCAATCTGATCCCTTGTTTTACTTTTAATTGACATTCTCTAAGAATTTCGTCTACATAGATGTTAAATAAAATTGGGGAAAGGCTGAATCCTTGGTTAGTTTTTAATGATTGTGATTGATGTGAATTTATTTTTCTTTGTATTTTTGTATAGACTGTTAATTTGATATATTTTGGAAAGCCTCTCCTATCCATTATGGCTCATAATCTTCTTCTGTTTACTCGCTCAAAGGCTTTTTCAAAATCAATGAATGCAATGTGTGTGTCTAAATTAAACTTTCTTCTTTTCTCTATTACTTGGTTCAATATAAAAACATTATCTGTGTAGGATCTTCCCTTTCTGAAGCCAGAAATTTCTAGTGAGAGTGTAGGCTTCCACGGCCGGAGTCAGTATTTACTTGGCTGTCCGCGTAATGCAGGGCACTATGCCCTGAGGAAGGTCGCAGAATGGCAACCGAAACGTCGGCACCCTCTCCATGGACGCGGCGTCACCCAGACAGCCAAGTAAATACAGAAATTTCTAATAATATAACTTCAGCTATTGTCATAATCCTCTTTTGGATCATTGTACTATATATTTTATATGTTACGTTTAAGAGGCTAATACCTAATTTTCAGTTCTTTTGATCCCCCTTTTTAAACACAGATGTTATTAGGGATGTTTGCCATTCTTCTGGAATTGTACTTCTGAGCCAACATTGATTGTATAGATGTAACAATCTTAAATGGAGAAAAGTGCTTCCATATTTTATTAATTCTATGTTTATATTATTTGTACCCTAGTTTTTCTACTTTTCATCTACCTATTCTATCTATTTAGCGGTTTTTTTACAGCCTTGGCTGTTTTCCACATCCCAATTTCCATGCCTCTTTATCCCATAGATCGTTTTCCTCCATTTCTCTTTTTTCCATGGCTTCAGTTATTGCCATGTTCCATCTTCTTCTCGGTCCTCCCCTGTATCTTCTTTGATTTGTATACACTCCCAAACTTTTTGAGGAAGTCTATCCGCTTTCAACCTTCTCATATGTCCTTACCATTTTAGTTGTTTGATTTCGATTCTCTCATTCAAGGTTTTTTGCACTTTCATTTTAATTAATTCAATTCAATTTCATTTTATTTATTATTTCATCATTTCTTATTTTATCTAACAGAGAAAGTTTACAACATCTTTGACAGAAGGTTTTTTGCACTTGCATTTTAATTAATTCAATTCAATTTCATTTTATTTCTTATTTTATCTAACAGAGAAAGTTAACAACATCTTTGCCAGAACATCATTTCTGTTGATTGAAATTTATCTTTCAAATTTTTTGATAGTGTCTAGACTTCTGCTCCATAGTGTGTGGTACTCTGTATGAAGGAGCTATATATGCGTTTCTACTTGTCAGTTCACTTAATACTTGTAATAATTCTTCTATTGTTAGTGGATCAATATTATCTTTCTTTTGTTCATGTTCTTCCTTTTCTTCCAGTGGGTTGAACCATAGATTATTATAATGTTGTAGCAATTTCTCTTCATCTATAACTTTCAATTGAACAAATTCCGTAGTGGTAGGAGATATCTTGTGGTAATCCATAATATGGTAAAGGAAATAATCTCCTGTGGAGATTAATTCAATTGAATTAATTAATTAATTAATTCAATTGAACAGTATATTTTTCTTTTTGATTGGTTGTATCATTACTTTATAGGCTAGTACTTGCTTCCCATGAATATCATTTTCTATTCTATTTATGAAGTGATCCCGTGCCTCCTGATTTCAAGTATGCTTTCTTTTTCTCTGCCACTGCTTCTTTAAGTTGTTTATTCCATGCTCTTGAGTCCTTTCTTTTTCCTGAACTCTTTCTTTCTTAGGCTTTCAAAAGCTGCTTTTTCTATGCAGGATTTAATATTTTCCCATTCTTTTTCTACTTTATCGTTTGTTGGTATATTTGCTAAGTAATTATCTTGTCTCTGTTGATATAGCTTTTTAATACTCTCTTCTTGTAGCAGATATACTTTAAAACCTCCTTCTACATGGTTTTTATTTTTGGGGCTTAGGTTTTTCCATCTACTTAGTAATTTAATAGATGAGACAACCAAATAGTTATGAGTTTATATCTTTGCCTCTATAAACTCTTGAATTAGGGTTGATAATTTCTCGTTAACTATAACGTACTCTGAGTGTTCTCCATATTCTAGCATTCCAAGTATGTTTATGAATATCTTTGTCTAAATGTGTTAGTTATTTTTAATTTATTGTAGGTGGCAAAATTCCGTAATTCTATACCATTGTTATTGATTGTCTGCTCTCCAAAGTACTACCTGCTGTACTATCGTATAAATTGGTTTGTGTCCGACTTTAATTTAAGTCTTCACTAATTATCAGATGATCTCTGTTATTAATTTGGAAAATACCTTTCTGTAGATTTTCATAAAAAGTTACGGTTTCTTCTTTTTTCCTTCTGGAGCATATTCTCAGACTCGATTTTTAATCTTATTGTTATTATTTTTTTCATTTACATAACAATAACTTCATAGTTTAGAGGTCTATTTCCTATCGATCAATATTGGTATTCCATTACTTGCTCTTTTACTTTGGTCTACTCCAGAATAGATCATTGTGCAATTGTCAAGATCTTTAGTTCCCTTACACTTTTTCTTAGTTTCTGTTAAAACGGCTAAATTAATGCTACTTTCCTTTAATTCATTATTGAGTTAGTGATTTTCTTTGGTTCCTAAACCTCTTACATTCCATGTGGCAACTTTGTCTCTCCTTCATTCCGAATCGCTTGTCCTTTTCCCGCTTATGTTGTCATATATGGGATTTATCCGGCTTATCTATGTGAAGATTTTTAGTAATTGAAATGTCCCCTGACCGCGTTACAGGCTCCTTGCAGGGTAACCCCAGTAGTAGGGCTACCACATCACTGCTTCTGAGCCAGCAGGATTTGATATCCTATACAGAAGTCACTTTCACGTGGAGAGTCTTCCCTACCATTTGAGGAGCCTTCTTGACTTTGTGAGGAGCCCGTTCAGGTCCTCTTCTGGAGTACTTCTTAGTCTGACCCCTCTCCTTTCACCTGTTCAGCAAGGGAGGCCCTACTGGTAGCTTCACTACTTCTGGCGTAGCTCTCAGGGCTACGGGGGTACTCAAGCTTCGCCACCAGCTGCAAGGTCATGTATTCCCTAGATGGATTCTTAGTTAATTATACATGATTTGGAAATTCAACTGAAAAGATGAAAATCAAATATTTTCTATAATAAAATATTGAAATAAAAATATTTTAAAGTATAAAGCGAGCAAACATTTATACTGAAGTCAACTGCAAACAATTTTTTCATTATGTAGAAGTGCTGGCGAGAATGTGTAGTTGGAAACATCTTGAAAAATACTTGCTTTTGGTCAAAACATTACATCATTTCAATTTGAGGCACATTTTACAATCTGAATTGGCTATGTGAATGCTTTTAGAGGCCATCCATAAATTACGTAATGCAAATTTGTAGTATTTTTAATACCCCATCTCCCCCTTGTAACCCAGCCATAAAGCACACTTGAACCCTTTCTATATAATTACATAACGCTTGCGACCCCCCCCCTCTGTAAATAAAAGTAGTGAAAATAAATTATAGCATGATAAAGACCATTTGTATTTATTTTACTTGTGTCGTTTATTAAAGTGAATAATGATAAAGTAGAAAGTAGAATTTTGAATGGATTCTAGAATATATTTTGTAACAGTTTTGAATTTTTCCCCCATAATCTTTTTTCAGTCACACAATGTGTAATTTCAGATAAAAAAAAGTTTAAAAATACTTCCATTTATTGTAACAATTTACAACCAATAAATTTAGTTTATTTAAGTTTTTAAGACAAATTAATTAGTACATATTTTAATGTTTTAGTACAGGACTGAAAAAAGGAATTATTACAGCAAATGTTAAAAAATTAAAAAAAAATAATATCAATTATCTCTAACATGTAACTAATATCCCGCATCCAATGTAACAGAGGGTAATGATCAGACCCCCTCCCCCGTTTAAGCGTTATGTAATTTATGGACGACCCCTAATGGAGAGAAATCAGGAAACTGCAGGGAAAATACACCGAAAACCCAGGTAAGACTGATTCAAGTAATCATTGGGCATTCTGAATTATTTACGGGAAGTTCAAGTTTGCATTACGTAATTTACAAATTACCCCCAATGGATAGTGGTGCTAACAGACTAAACATAATTCACTTTATGGCAAATAGCGTAATTAGATCACATGTTCACTTACAGTATTCTCATAACCTTCGTGAAATAGCCAAATATTTTTCTCTGGAGCCAATACTGATCACTTAAGACAGGTTTCCATAAAATTGTAATCTCCTGATGTTAATCAATTTTTTTCTAAAGAAGACCTAGAATTCAATATTTAAATGCAATATTGAGTGTCCAAATTACTAATTTTTTGTTGTTTTCTCCTCTTTAAATTTATTTGAGCTTGATTTTTGTCTGAGAAGAAAACTGTGTTGTAAATTGTTAAAAATTGAGCCACTTTCTTGTTTAAAGGCATGTTAGCTTTTATTATATATTTCAACTTCTTAAATTGTGCTACAGACCAATAATAAAAATATTAATAGGGCTTTCTTTTCTTGTTAAATTTGCAATTTTAAATGATCTGTAATAATAGTCCTAAAGTACTAGAGTATTTTGTATGTCATTTTACTTTTTCTAAAATTGTGGCATTTGTAAATATTTTTCTGTTCATCACAGTCACAATTGATTTACACACAATTGGTTCACAATTGGTTTCTTTGTCTTTTCTAGTCATCAAACTTTTAATGTACAAAATTATTATCCATCAGTTGCGACTGATACAGAATTCTGTTGGTGGTGCCAGTTAGTGATGCAACATCAAAATTAAAACATCAATCAAAAAGCATCAATATTTTTAAACATAAATGCCTGCAGGCAACAAAATTTAATGTTACAATGACCGTGTTTATTAATTTGAAATGAACTTCATTGCTGAAGCAACAGTACTTTTTATGTTACTACATCACATTATTATAATAAGTTGTCTAACATGTTTGTAATGATTGAAATGTAAATATCTGAAATTCAGTACATAACATAACATAACATACAGAGCGTTCAGGGCAGTGAACAATTATAATGACAGCTTCTATAACAGAGGAGTGTCGCCTAAGACCACATCGCTCTCCGTTAAATATTCTTCCGCCAGTCAGCTGAGTTGCATTCACAGCTGGCCGCGGTTGACTGAATTTTGTTGTTAAATGTAATTTTGATTGCGTTGATGTTAGAAACAGTTTTCACGAGAGATTCATTTAATTCCGTATCATTAATGATGAAAAATTATACTAAGTGATACAAAACATTTCGAAATACTGTTGAGAACATGTGTGATTGATTGAATTAAGTCATCAGATACGAGAATGAAATGGAATATACTGCAAAGTTCCCACATAGGCCTTGTAAAAAACTATCGGAATTCTGCCGGTACTTTTCGATCTTGCGTGTTCAGAAGATTCAAATTAATGTGTGCTGTATAATATTTGCAGTTATGATATCTGGTGTTTATAATCACGATTTCATTTTCACGTTGCTCATCTTCACTGACAGCCAGTGTATCAATTATTGATCAGTGACTTACAGATATGGTTAGTTAATTGTGAATTCTTTGTAGTAACACTTAAATACTATAATTTGTTCAGTGATTGACTAATAAAACAAGGCTTAATTGACATGTATAATTAACATAAAACAACCATGAATTTGCTATTTTCTTTTCATAATTCTGGGTTCTCCTGATTGTACAATCTTGGAAAATTTTCACACTACATTCAAAGATTTCTGTGAGAAAAAGGGTACAATTTAGTAGATATTCTGGAGTACTGTTTGGCAGAATTCTCAGTTAATTCAATTGATCAGTAACTTCAGGTAAATTTTGTATATATGAAAATCAAGTCGGTTCTTAAAAGTAAGATAAAAAATGGGTTAAAAACTGCTATAAATTATTGTACTCACCTGTCATTCAAAGGATATTAAATAGTATATTCAAATTAATGAAAGATGAATGGTTTTTCATGATCACTGTGCAAGTTTTAGCCTTAAAAATAAAAATTGAAATGTTTCATACCTTCAATAACTTTATTACATAATATAACAGTCAATTAGAAATTAGGTGAAAGGTAACATAAAAAAGCAAATGTTTAAGTGAAAAAATAATTCTGTTTATTTGCATGATTATTTATTTGAAGGATACAACATTTCCACCGAATCCATTTGAAGTTCAATAAATTTTATCCACTTAGATAATTTACTACATCTCCAGCCTCAGCCTACAACATTTGCCAGGGTGAGGAGTAAAAATTTTGAAATAAAAATTGTACATTTGAATTTATACCAAGAGGATAAACAATGAACAATGAACAATGTACGTATTGTATCTTCTTATATGACAACACTTTATCGGTTATCAAAGCAGTCCTAACAGCCGATTTTGATAATTTTAATAATGTATTGCAGTAAGATGTACAATACGAGAAACTAACATACCGCTCAAAAGATAAAACTTTTCTTTTCACTGAATCTGCATTTCTAATTCTTTTTTTATTAAAAAAACTATTTTTTCTATTACTTGAAGTTAATTTTTGATGAGTGTGAATGAATGTTATTAATATATATTTTCAACCCATTCATTCACAATCGAACCTTTTCTTCACATACTTTCTTCACACATCATTTTATATACCTGATTCATATACATACAAAATTAATGTCATATAACTGAAAACCTTCTTCCTTTTAATAAAAATATTAAAATTATACAATAATTATTAAAAAGAATTTACAACGGAAGTTAACATGTGCAGACATAATGAAGTGTCTAGTTATATCTTCTGAGAAGTACACCTTAAAAAAACACCTACCCATATGGAGGGCAAAAAGCTACATTACTTCTGGGAAGCAAGCAAAGGAGCATATTTATTTCAAAGGCATATTTATTTCAGTAAGCCAAGATCAGCTTAAAAACAATAAAGATTCACTATTTCATCTGGAGTGTAACCACTTACTTACCCTCGATGGAATAATACAAACTTCAATTCCGCACCTGAGGAGAACAAGAGTTATGTCAAATCTTTTTTCAAACCTATGAAATATACTGCGTTAAACATGTAAATATACTGACCATATCTCTCCCAGGCATGGGAACAGCACAAGGAACGTTATCATCAGAGTCATCCTGAATATTCACTATGGCAGAAATCCCTGAAGCATCCTGCTTAACTTCTACTTTCCAATCTTCTTCTATAATTTTTTCTATGCGTGTCATATAATTCTTCCAACTAAAGCAATGTACAGAATGAATAAGTACTTTTTATTAACAAATTTTCTGCATAAAAAAAACTCTAGATAATATTTTGTTTCTTCAATCATTTCATCTACAACATATCTGCACCCACATCAACTGATATGATTTTTCAAATCATGAAAACATTGGCAATCACATTGTATCAAAACCATGCAAAAAATAAAACTGCCTTATTCTATGATTAATTCAACAAAACTTATGTTTAAGAGTACCTTTTCTGAACAATTACTTCAGAAGTTTTCAAAAGAAGACTCTTAAAGGTATGCTCAGGTCTTAAAGGTATGTAGTGCATAGATAGAAAATGCTGCAGGTCATCCTTCCTTCATTTTGATGAAGGCCTTTTCACTTTCTAAAAAATTGAAAATGACAAAAGGATGTTTAAATATTTCAGTTATATTCAAAGACAACATGCATTTCTTTTCATTCTCTCTATAAATACATATAAAATATTCTACTGGCAAAGTTGATGTTCTCTAAGAAAAATTATATTACTGATATAACTAAAATCATTGAACACCACTGAATGTAATAAACTTTCTATTCCACTCTTTTAAGTGAAACATCAATTTTCACCACTGAGTAGTTTTAATACTCGTTTTATAATTGGGTATTTTTATAAATGAATAAATGTATTATTTGAATGAATATTTTTCACATTTCTAAAAAACAATTGATGAAATGTCACTCACCAGCACAGATTGAACAGGTGCATTGTCCATTACAATAACTGATGGTTCTGCTAATCAAGGTAATAATTCTTCTTTCTTCGACTTTTGGAACATCTCTGCTGTCATAGTTCTATGATATTCATCTACTTCTTTTGTCTTTGATGGAAATAATAGTTCTGCATCTTCAATGAAACCATTTGCACCTCCTGCATGTAAGACTATATCTTTTACCTTCATCTAAATGTTTGCTTATAACTTAACCTGACCTAACCTAAAGGATAGATTGTTAAAAAGTAAAGATCTACTAAAATAAAATTATATTGAACAACTATGTAAGTGTTTCAAACTGGACAAACGATATTAATCATACACATAAGTATACACGACATACATCAAACACACACCGCTATTTCTCAAAATATGCATTTCATTACATGCAAATCATGCCTTCTCCATTCCCTTATATCTAGAATTTCATATTTTTCAACACTACAAAATTTAGTAGATTTTTTTCTTGCCTTTTTAATAAAACCATGTTTCATTCAAAAACACAAATTAATTACCTTCAGCCTTGTTTCACATATTCCATCAAAAAGTCAGATCATTCAATAACTATTATCATTACTTTCCATGCAAATATAAATAAATTACTTACTATTCTCGTACATTGAATAAATAATGCGCCTAATAAAGCCCTGTCCAAAATCATCCACCACACATGTTTTGTTCCCTTCCTGAACACTGCTTTCTGGTGTCTGAGCAGCATCAGGGTCTTGCTTCCAATATCTGTAAAATTAAATTCAACCTTATCCAAAACAATTTCACCTGACACTTTATTGACTTTCATATGACACTTTATTATAATTTTACTTACTTTTGTACAAAGTGAGTTTTCAGCCTCAATTCATAGGCAGTTTTGTCAATAACTGAAGAAGTTTCTATATTGCCTCGCATCATCAGCTCTTCCACAAATCTTGCAATAAAAAAGATGTCTTCTTGGCACTGATGCTGTGTCACTTCTCCCTTCTGGGGTGGACTCATTGCTAAAGTTGCTTAAAAACTATTAATATTTATCATAAAATACATTAAATATTATTACAAAAATAAATATCTATGATAAGAAATAAAGTAATTAAAATGCAAGTAATTACAAATTAAATATTTTATAAATAGCTATTATTAATGCTATTAAATTGTTAATTTAACTTATTAGTATATTAAGCTTCCTTCTAGTATTTCAATGAATTAAATATAATATAAATATTAAATAAATAATGGAAATTCTTCGAAATATGTGGAGTGAAATCGTTCACGTGTACTCTCCCCTGTGTCGACGATCTCACAAAGGTTCAACAGGCTGAGGAGAAGGGCTTGGCCAGCGCCCCTCTTTGGGGGTGCCAGGCCAAAATACACAAAACAGTCATAACACGCCTGTCCTTGAAATTCGGGCCGCCTGGGGCCTGCCATCATAAGAGAAGCCCTGTTAGCTGCACCTCTCTTTTCTGCAGTGAACTCTCCAAATTCTAACTGAACACAGTATGCTTAAATTATTAACTTTTAAAAATAGTAACCTTGAATACAGTTTCAGAATTCGTCAACGATGTTTTATTACTATGTTAAAATATTTTTCATTGAACTTTCTCCTTTGTCGGAATGACAATACATTAGGTTGTGCCACAGTGCCACAACACGTTAGCCAACGTTCGTAAAATGAAATCGAATCATTTCAGCATGTTAATCACTGGGCCATGCCTCCAGGCATGATCCATGTGGTATGGGATCAGTGGCTGTCAAAAAAAAAAACGGTCACATGACTGAACGCTCTGTACTGCACACTAAATTGTTTTTTTTTTTTTTTTTTTCCCTCCCAAGTGCAACCACAAACATTAGTATTTCATATGGGATCTTTTATTATTTATCACATTTTCAGTCTTTGTAACATGCTTTTCACCAGTTTAATACTTTAGCTTTTAAGTGATGCAGTTCTCCTTTAATCTATTTTCTTAATCAACTAATGTTTGGTTGAATTGTTCTTCTTTTCTAGCATGTCCTTTATGAAGCTTCTAGTTTTTTATGTGGTTCTTGTATATATATATATATACACATATATATATATATATATATATATATATATATATATATATATATATATATATATATATATATATATATATATATATATATATATATATCGATCTATGGTTCATATTAAACCATCTTTGCACTTGGACAAGTAGCTTTTCTGTTCTTCAGAGCTAAATTTTCAAGTTTTCTGATGCGAGGGGAGAGCTCAGATTTTCTCCCACATACTCCTACTCTCATTTGTTGTTTTGCTGATTCTTATTTCTTCCCATTGCGAAATTGATTTTTCTTATTGATTTTAACTTAAGTCTCTTACCATTATGACTTTGTGTGTAGTTACTTCTTTTAGAAGGGTTTTGATAACTGCACCATTGGTTGGGACCAATGTCCCTTGCTTTTTCCCATTATGCACTGCTCACATATAATCTTTTAAAATGGTGATATTATGTCAAGTCTGCCTGTTAACAAAGCTTTAAATTAATCCACCCAAACATGCAAAATTGTTGAATGTCTTACTTCTTAAAGGAAACAGTCTGCCATTTAAAATAACATGTTCCATACCAGTCTATTGCAATTTGTATGAAATCATGATTTTTGCTGCAACCTATTTTTCATCAATGGCACTTTCACTTCAGAAAAGTTATGGTACCAATGATGAATGGCAGATTAAAAATGCTTTCAGTGCTCTAGGAGTCTTGAATATTGTCACAAAATCACTTTTTGTTGGAAGTCTAACGCTAATTTGAACAGATCTGTTATTTCGTAAATTAAACATACGAGATATCATTATGGTTGGAAGTAGAAACCTGTACAATATTTGGCAGAAACAGATTGGTTAACAAGTTTTAACTAAAGTAAGTTAATCAGAAAATTGCATTTAAATTTTTCAAAAAATTTACTAGTATTAAAATTGTTGCCACACAGCTATGATACTTAGCTTAGCATAGTGCCTATGCCAAGCATTTTTAAATTAACGTGTTTTTTTTTTCTTCTTTTTTCTTTTCTTCCGTGCTATACAAGACCATAATCCAAAGAAATTTTAAACAAAACCAATGCCTGGGTTGCCTATTCTCTGGTATAGAAAGTGTCATGAAAAAGTACTGAAAGACGTTCTCCTGTTTGGTATTGTTCTTTTTTTTCTTTATAAAAGTAAGTGTAATTATAGTCAGTTTGGTGAATCGAGCCATAATGATTCATGTAATGCTGAAAGGTAAAATAGTATTTTGAAGCATTTCACCACTGTAAGTGTCTTGAAACCACCACCTTCTAGTTCTAGAAGGACCTGGATAAAAATAGTGCAAGAGTAGTTGTTATGCTGCTGAAACTTCATTTTAATTTATGACTTTGTTAGCAGTCGTAAAGATCATGTCAAGTTCAATGAGCTGTTGATATTGTTTCTTTGTAGATGCATTGAAGAACTTTAAAATTACATTTAATAAACAAACGATTTTAGAATTTTCCAAAAGAATCCAGAAAAAACTTGACCTTTTCTCCTGTAGATGGAGTACTAATAAATGACATTTTACTTACCTCGAATTGTGGACAGAAGAGATGTAACCATGAGTAACAGATGGACAGATGTAGGCTACCTGATTCTATAAGTACAATTGTAAATGCCACCACATGAAAAAAAATGAATTGACCCTTGTTCAAATAACTTATTTAAACATTTAAATTTTCAAAACTGCATTTCATTTTGTAGCTCTCACTAAAAATGATACACTTTTATGTTAAATATTTTACCAAATAATTATGGGTAATGTATGAAAGTAAACATTCTATTCACAGGGGCAGAAAAATGGAGTCTAAAAGACTTAGAACCTCAGAGCCCAGAGGCAATACATTCTAAAGTACATCTTGAAAATAATCGCCTTGTTTGGCCTGTAATTTTTCTTTATCCAGAATACCAAACAACAGACTTTATTCAGGAGTTTTCTGAAGACAGCACGTAATTATATTTTTTGTTACCATCTTCAGTCATTTTTGATATTATTATTATTATTATTATTATTATTATTATTATTATTATTATTATTATTATTATTATTATTTTATTTTATTTTGATCATTCGAAGCAAATGGTGGCAACAGACAAGTATTTTTATTATTGTTATGTTGCCATAACTTTATTCATTTTAATTTATGACTTTTTTTTTAGCTTTGAAGATCAGTTGAATGTCATGTTCGAGGTCTGTCCAGAATGGGATGTTGAAGAGAAATATAAACCACCTCATTTACAAGTATACTTTGAGAATCAGAATACAGGTCGATTGTGTTCTGTGCCATCGAAGAGTACACTTTTACAAGCTCTCTCTGATAAAAGGTAAGTCTTCTCTTGATGATTTTTGCATTTGCATTTGTTAATTTTTACAAGTGTATTGTTGTAAGTACAAGGGAGTAAAATGAGATTTTAAACTCTGATGAGAAACTTAGGTGCCGGAAGCTATGACAGAAGCCAAAGAAGCTGGTTTTAGTGAATCATTTTAAAATCATATTAAGTGTGACTTCAATTACTCTTTTCCCAATACTAAAGGGTGTCTGTGTAATGTCTGCTGGATTAAACTGTCTTATTAGATCCATCAGTATTGAAGTTTTTATTTAGGAACAGCCCTCCATAATGATTTCCAGTTACTTTGCATAGAGATATACAACATTTTGCTATACATACTCGTAGCAGTGACATAGTTATAATTGAATTATGAATGAAAAATTACAAAAACAACAAACATTTTAGGAATTACTATTGAAATGTCTAAGTGTTTGTCTTAAAAATGCATATCACTTTTGTGTAATTCTTTCATTTTCAATGTTCTCAAATTCTTTGTTATAATTGTATTTAGAAACTGGTAAACAATTGTGATACTGTAACAACTGCCTCTTTTAAAACTTCTGAAAGGACAGATTCACAGCATCTTCATATTGTATCTAGAACGTCACACATACTGTGTTTGAGATCTCCTTCATTCTCTTGTTAATAACATCAACCACATTTGTATACATTTGAAGGTACTATTGCTGATTGTATCTATTGAAAGTTGCAGTCATTGGCCAAAATATTGTTAGCTCCAGAATGTGTTTTAAATTTATGCCAAGAAATTAATTCATTCAAAACAAATGTTTAGGGCACAGTAGTATTCAGAGCTTTGTTCATTTGAATTGTGACCTTCACATGAATCCACTCTGGATTTAAATATCTTATGATACAAATAGTAGCTAATACTACTACACATCATGTTTCTTTTATCCTTTGAACTGCATACATGAATGTGAGTGTTTAATTGAAGACTGTTAGTGTTTAAATGGAAAACTACTCTTGTTGTTTCCAGGACAATCAAATAAGTGGTAGATTACTTAATGGTAATTCATTTTTTCAGTTTTCTGTCTAGAAAAGTATTTATGTAGGTTTTTGTTTTTTTAGGTATTTTGTTATTGGTGGAACTCCATCATTCATCATATTTGTGACAGGAAGCGACACTGAAAAAAAGTATGTAAATAGTTAATATATAGCATTCACTTCATGAAGACAGTAATTCTGCAGAAAGGTTATCTGTGTAGCTGTGGTGAAGTCTGTATGTGGAGGAGGAGTATCTAGTAGTACAAGACATGCAATTCTACAGCAGTCTCTTTATAAGAAGTGTTAAAATGCAAAAGATATTATGTCTTTGGGATAAAAAATCAATAAGGAAGTGTAACACTTCCTTATTGGGTTCCTGAAAAGTTCTTCAAAGTTGTTGCATATGTTTCTTGGAAGGTATCATCTGAGTTCTGATTATCATTGCAGTCCTATTTTGTCATATACGAGAAAGAATCCGAATATTGCAATTTTCTAGGTTAGCAATTCTCAACCAATGTTATACAGAAAGTTCATGAATGAAATTAAAGATATTTTCTTTGGAATCTCTATTCCTAATAACAAAGACCTTTTTTTAAAAAAATGTTATCTTTTCAACACAGTAACACCAGTATGAAAGGAAGTCTTTCAGTTTTTGAGCTATGTGCTTTGCCAAGTCTATTACTGTGCAACCAACGCATGGCTAACAAAAATTAGTTTACTTTACCCTACACCTATCGAAATCTACTATGCAAACTCGCTTGTTATATGTTTTAACAGAATGTTCTTCTGCCGCTCTGAAAGTGGTCGTTCATGCTCTTAAAGATCTCTCAGTAGTTTAACAAAGGGTTTGCGTATGCATGAGATATAACTGCATGGGTTCTCTGCAGAGGCTTGGATAATGATGCGATTGAGCTGTTACAGAGGAAATGGAACCTGTCAGGTATGTAATGTACGAGACTTAGAAACGGTGTAGCTATAAGGATAGTGATAGATGTGGGAAACTGAATTGTCAGAGAATTTCCTATTTTCTAGAAAGGTTAGGGAATTATTGTTTCCGTGGAAAAATTATTGAGGTTTGGAAAATAGGAAATTGTGATTATTTAAATGGTGGAAGGAAAAGGGCATGTGCTAAAAAATGTTGTTCTGAGAATATCTCTTTTAGAGTCTGTCAAATTATTTGTGGGCTGCAATAGTGGCACAACTCAAAATTTCAGGTGTTGAGATAAAGTTTTCACCATGTATTGAAATGCATCATTCTTGCATTCACACATCGGCCATTTGTTGACAGAATCTTATACTGTAAGATATGCCTTTGTTGTTGCTAGAAGGTAGACAATTCAGCATTTCTGGAGAGTGCATTACCTCAAAATTGGTATTTTTTTGAGATGTGCCACTTTTGCAGACCACAAGCAAAATGATTTAAAGTTGGATTCATGTAAAAAGTAGCTTAAAAGAAAAGTGCATTGTTCAGTATTGTTCTGAAGCGTACTAATGGAAACGCCCATTAATGAGTCCTTCACTCACAGTGGGTTATCCACAGGGACCACTGTCTGGCATGTATTGTTTCTCTGTAAGGAATTTCTATTTAAAATAAGAGGTGACCAACCACAGAAGAACAGACTTCACTTTGTTCTTTAGCATCTCAACGAGTCTTCTCGTGGTAGTGTTTTTTATTGAACTTGTCTTAAGTAATTTATGCAATTCTTCACTTTTCTGTGTGTTTGAATGTAATTGAAAATGTTCTGGAAATAATGCAATTTGCATGCAGTTGATGAAATTCACTGAGCATATCAAGGTTCATCGCATGAGCCAGTGGTCATCTTTCAAAATTTTATAAAAAATGCAATCGTGTATCATTAACAACTAGACAGCTCTCAATTACTGGAATTCTGTTCATCAGATCTTGATGTTTGAAAATTAAATATTTTTATATATAGCAGTTAACAACCAAAGCAAAGCATAGTGGAGCGACAACAATTAGTCAACAAAAAAACTCTAAAAATGTTGCTTTCTGATAAAGATCCAGTCTACTAGTTTCTGTAAATGTTCATCTAGCCTATTTTTTTAATTACCGACCTGAAAATGGTTGTTGTTGTTGTTGTTGTTGTTTTCAAAAATGTTCTTGTGGGCACAATTATCATTGTTGGTACTGTGTGGCAATTTAAGTATTTCAGTTCACAGCAACATTCAATTTGTTACTAAAAGTTGAACAATTAGGTATATAGTTTTATAGCTACATATACATTCATAACCATGAATATGATTGCACTCTTAATCTTCTCATCAAAGCTTTTCAACACAAATTTATAGCCAATAGAATCTACTTACGATAATTTTGAAAGATTCTTTCTGAGATACAAATGCAGAAATTAAGCCATACTTTTTTATTTGCACCTACCACCTTACTAATAAACCCTCAGTAAAATTTACATCTGGTGTAAGTCAGGAGTTGGCAAAACACGGAGAGCGGTGCATAAATTGGGAGTAAGGCAGGCCCAGTTTCCATGGCAACCGCTGTACCCAGTCGACCCTTAGTTAAACCTCGGAGGAAAAGTGAAGTAGCACAAGGCCGTGGCAATACACAGGCAAGGAGGTCAGAATATATAGAGATGACGTCCTCAGAAAGTGAGCCTTTTGACGAGAGCACTGCGGTCAGGCCACGGGGCTTTTTTGACCAAAAACGTCTCCATTAACTTGGCCCGCAAGCTTTGATCTTGCTTACGGCTTTACTGCCAGTGCAAAATATTGTTTTGGGTATTCCATTGTATTCTTGGGAATAAACGTTTGATATTAACGTTTAAATTGTTTTTCTTCAAAAAACACAGAATAATCAAAATTGGAACATTTTTCTCAAATATGAGACTTCTTTAATGCATTTTATCTGTCTTTTCATGAAGGCCCTAATTTAGAATAAATCTGATTGTGTTCCAGTCAATGGGAGAATACCCACTCCCGCAACATAATGAAACGGCAATGTTTTCAACAAGTTTTTAGAGAGTCATGTTGATTCATAATTAGCATACTACATTTTGACGGTATTGATCTATTGCAGCAGTGTTCTAAGAATTTTGTAGCATACTCCTGAGTTTTTACTATAGAGGCAGTAGGTGATTTAGCATTGAGCTAAATAAGCTACAGCTTGGGGCCTCAGAGCCCAATAAGCCTAACACATTATAAAAACAAAATTGCAAATTTGCTAAAAAAAATTCTGAAAAAATACAGATTTATAATTAGTTTCAGTACATAAGTAAATTTGATAAACACACTATTGGAGTTGAAACAGGCATATTCATTCTCATATATTTCGGTGTGAACTCGTCCAGGAGATGACAAAATCCATCATGTCAAAATCAGTCACAGCAGCTGACTCAAATGGTATCTTTTCATATATCCAACTTTGGCTTATTAAAGTACAAACATTTGAAAATAATAACCACACAAGTGTGTCCTTTATTTAGTAAACTCAAAAGAGTTAAAAAACAAGTGTCGAGCTACTACAGGACAAGACAAACTCAATTCACTAGCAATGATATTCAGTGAAAATTATAAGCTCTGAGGTTTCTTTCAAGAATACTTGCTGGTGGGTTTGTTTGTGACTGTATCACTGCAACCATAGAACAGTTTTCATTTTATTCTCAGCCAAGAATAAAATTTCTTCTCAGATAAATTTTAAAAAATCCTTAATATTTCTGTTCAAAAAATTATATTTAGATTCACTCAAGCATTTCATTTCCATTTTTTCAGAAATTTTCAAAAGACAAGAAACTTCCAAAATTAGTATTCATTTCAAATGTGGAACACAAACAAATGTTCTTTCATGTTATCGATTTCATGTGACTTGTTCGTTTCACCTGCTTCCTTGCATGTCAAATTATTGAGAATACGTTGCCAAATGACAGTTGAATAATGTACTCATAATTTTCCTTTATTCCATTAGATTCATTCAAAATATTTTTTTTGCCAAATATGGATTGCGGAGTAAAGCCCTCATAGTTACTCTTATGTTAGTCTGCGATTATTGGTACAAAATTAACCTTCGCTTACTCTGGGCTTACGCTGAGAGTAGTTGTTTCTGGAGTAAACGTGTTACTCCCTCCTTACATCAGACCTTTATTAGTAAGGCGGATAAGGTATAGTGCAGTTGATTTCACTAAGAAAAGACATTTGTATAAAATGTGTGCAGATATGTACTTTCATTTTATATAAATAAAATATAAAGATAAATATTGGTGATTATGTTAACATTGTAAAACAACGTTAATCACAATATTTCTGTTCAAATACTTTTGACTTGCTCATGTGCTGCATAGTTTAGAAAAGAATACATTCATGAAATGAATGCATGCTGCATGAAAAGTGTCAAGTGTCTAATGCTGCATGAAAACTTCGTTTTGTGGGTGGTTGTCTGATTCCAAAAACTAGGATTATTTTGTTCACATTAAACTAATTCTTAAAAACTACAAATGAATTATTATAATTTTATATTCCTGTACTCCTGAAACACAATTTTGTGCTTGGGGCCCTGCACTACTTAAATCCGGCCCTGCCTTCAGCCCCCTGCAAGTTTCCATACTGTTCTTAAAAAATCTTAATCTGTAAATGCTGTTTTCTTGGGAACTCAAATAATTCAACATTGAAATAACTTAGAGTTCACTCGAAAATAGGGCCTGGATATTTACTAACATAGATACAGTTATTGATATAAACTTGAAAGCACTTCTGTTCAACATGTTCAACACACATACATTGATAGGAATTTAAAAGTAACATGAAGTTCACAAACAATTATGTTTTGAGATGGATATTAGGAATATTTAGGTATATGAGATGAGTAATATGAATAATTACTACAATTCTGGTTACATTTAAAAAAAACTATTGTTAAATAAGGTAAAAAAAATCATACTGATTTATTTACAAAATCTTACAAATGAATGGCTTCGGATCCGAAAACCCTATGCCATATTTAAACATTGACGTATTCGAATCTACACACTAATTTGCAAGTAGTAAACATAGTATATTTTGACATTTGGCAGAGTAACACGATGAAGTTTGTTATAGACTACTTGATATTTACAGTTATGTTACAGACTTGAAACATTTTGCCTTAAAATTCTTTTACAGTTTGACGTCCCTTATGTCAGTTTTGTCAAGTACAATAGAGAGACATTTTTACATACGAAGCAATATCTTTCTCAATTAATACGAAGTGTTTTCAGATTGCCAACATGCACAGTTCTTCATTTCATATAGGGCTTGGAAGATTGATCATTTCCTACAAAAACAAAATAAAAAATAATACCCAATAACAAAAAAAATTCTACGTAAAAAAAAAAAACAACAAACAAACTTAAGCAGCTAAAATTATCCTACCTATCCAGCAAACTTAATAAAAATTGATTTTTTTACACGTATACTTACCCCGCAGTGTGTTCAATTGTTTGGTAATACTGAGCCCAATGATAAGAGACAGTACATTGTATGTGATGTATTTCTGGTTACTTGAGCATTTCCTATACATAAAACATATGTAAAATATTAATAACAAACTACATTAATTAGATTAAATCTATGCTTAATTATTAATATTACATTAACCATTTGTAATAAAAACACTCAACAATTTTATATACTTACCAACAGAATGGCTTGTAACCATAAGTTCAAAGCGGCACATGAGTACAAAAAATACATAATGTAACACCAAAAAAAACCAATATTGAATAATACAAAGATCCTAGTAAATACTATCACCAAAAATCACCATTAGTACTTACACTATTACAATATAAATATATACTACTTTTCGAGAGGATGTTAGTAACACCAAATATTTTATTGTTTTATGTATAATCTTGTTAGATTAACAAAAAACAAACAAAAAAAACAACCACAAAAAAGCATTTATTTCAAGAGAAATTATAACACATGAAAATCCTGTCTCGCAAGAAGATACCCATCACATAATCAAGTTATATTGCAGGTAAGAAACATTAACACTACATTTAAAACTAGATAAAGGAACAAAAAGCCTAAATCTAAAAGTGAGTATGATTCAAAAAATACCATCACTTAATCAAAATAAACAATAATTTGCAATAGTTACAAAAAAATACACCAAATATTTATAATAAACTGCCAGTAGATATTATAGCACTACCCCGCTTAAAAATTTAAATTACACAGTAAGTTCCCAATGATTCAAAATTATCTATGACAGCGCATTTACCGGCAGAATCCCAAACTATTTCAACAAAAACAAAAAATCCTAAATACCTTACCGTCAACGCCATCTAGTAGACAATTAAAAACTCTTCTAGTTCAAAAACTACGCACTAGATGTCACGCGAAACACGTCTTTGCTTCCTTTACAACACAAGTTTCATGCCACCATTACCACCCAACTGTCGCACCATATCCATACCAACTGCTACCTACGTCTATCCACACTACTACTTCCACAAACACCACAATTGCGCCCACTGTATGCACTTCTGCAATATCCAAACCCACCACTAAACCCTAACATCCATTACCACAAATACCAACTTGCAGCCACTGTTTCCTCCAAACACAAACACAGCCGTATCCACACCCTCCACTAACAACTTCCATTACCACAAATACGACACATGCAGCCACCGCCACCACAGCCCTATCCATGCCCACCACACACACCATCCATCCTACCATTACCACAAATAAGAATCTTGCAGTCACCGTTTCCACCCACCGAACCCGAAGCCGTATCCATACCCACCACCATAGCCTTCCATACTTCCATTACCACAAATAAGAACTTAGTCACCGTTTCCACTGACAGACGCCGCAGCCACTTCCATACCCACCAAGACAGCCTTCCATACTTCTATTACCACAGATACGAACTTACAGTCACCGTTTCCACCCAACGCCCCGCAGCCGTATCCATACCCACCACCATAGCCTTCCATACTTACATTTCCACAAAAACTAACTGGCAGCCACCGTTTCCACCCACAGCCCAGCTTCCGCATCCATACCCACCACAATAGCTTCCATACTTCCACTACCACAAAAACGAACTTACAGTCACCGTATCCACCCAACGCCCCGCAGCCGTATCCATACCCACCACCATAGCCTTCCATACTTACATTACCACAAAAACTAACTTGCAGCCACCGTTTCCACCCACAGCCCCCGCTGTAGCATCCATAGCCACCACAATACCCTTCCATACTTCTATTTCCACAAATACGAACATGCAGTCACCGTTTCCACCCAACGACCCGCAGCCGTATCCATACCCACCACCATAGCCTTCCATACATACATTACCACAAAAACTAACTTGCAGCCACCGTTTCCACACACAGCCCCCGCTGCCGCATCCATACCCACCACAATAACCTACCATACTTCCATTACCACAAATACGAACTTACAGTCACCGTATCCACCGAGCGCCCCCGCTGCCGCATCCATTCACACCACCATAGCCTTCCATACTTCCATTACCACAAAAACGAATTTGCAGCCACCGTTTCTACCCACAGCCGCCGTAGCCGCATCCATACCCACCACAATAGCCTACAATACTTCCATTACCACAAATACGAACTTGCAGTCACCGTTTCCACTCAACGCCCCGATGCCGTATCCATACCCACCACAATAACCTTCCATACTTCCATTACCACAAAAACGAACTTGCAGCCACCATTTCCACCCACAGCTACCGCAGCCGTATCCATACCCACCACAATAGCCTTCCATACTTCCATTACCACAAATACGAACTCACAGTCACCGAATCCACCCAACGCGCTGCAGCCGTATCCATACCCACCACCATAGCCTTCCATACTTCCATTACCACAAAAACCAACTTGCAGCCACCATTTCCACCCACAGCTACCGCAGCCGCATCCATACCCATCACAATCGCCTTCCATTACCACAAATTCGAGCTTACAGTCACCGTTTCCACCCAACGCCCCACAGCCGTATCCATACCCACCACCATAGCCTTCCATACTTCCATTACCATAAAAACGAACTTGCAGACACCGTTTCCACCCAACGCCCCGCAGCCGTATCCATACCCACCACAATAGCCTTCCATACTTCCATTACCACAAATACGAACTTACAGTTACCGTTTCCACGCAACGTCCCGCAGCCGTATCCATACCCACCACCATAGCCTTCCATACTTCCATTACCACAAATACGAACTTGCAGCCACCGTTTCCACCCACAGCCCCCGCAGCCGAATCCATACACACCACCATAGCCTTCCATACTTCCATTACCACAAAAACTAACTTGCAGTCACCGTTTCCAACCACAGCCCCCGCTGCCGAATCCATACCCACTACCATTGCCTTCCATATTTCCGTTACCACAAAAACGACACATGCAGCCACTGTTTCCACCTACAGCCCCCGCAGCCGTATCCATACCCACTACAATAGCCTACCATACTTCCATTACCACAAATACGAACTTACAGTCACCGTATCCACCCAGCGCCCGCGCTACCGCAGTTATACACACCACCATAGCCTTCCATACTTCCATTACCACAAAAACGAACTTGCAGCCACCGTTTCTACCCACAGCCGCCGCAGCCGCATCCATACCCACCACCATAACCTTCCATACTTCCATTACCACAAAAACGAACTTACAGTCACCGTATCCACCCAGCGCCCGCGCTACCGCAGCTATACACACCACCATAGCCTTCCATACTTCCATTACCACAAAAACGAACTTGTAGCCACCGTTTCCACCCAACGTCCCGCAGCCGCATCATACCGACCACCATAGCCTTCCATACTTACGTTACCACAAAAACCACACATGCAGCTACCGTTTCCACCCACAGCCCGCGCAGCCGTATCCATACCCACCACAATAGCCTTCCATACTTCCATTACCACAAATACGAACTTACAGTCACCGTTTCCACCCAACGCCCCGAAGCCGTACCCATAGCCTTCCATACTTAGCCACCATACAGCCACCATTCCAACTTCCATACAGCCACCATAGCCTTCCATACTTACATTACCACAAAAACTAACTTGCAGCCACCGTTTCCACCCACAGCCCCCGCTGCCGCATCCATACCCACCACAATAGCCTTCCATACTTCCATTACCACAAATACGAACTTACAGTCACCGTTTCCACCCAACGCCCCGAAGCCGTACCCATAGCCTTCCATACTTAGCCACCATACAGCCACCATTCCAACTTCCATACAGCCACCATAGCCTTCCATACTTACATTACCACAAAAACTAACTTGCAGCCACCGTTTCCACCCACAGCCCCCGCTGCCGCATCCATACCCACCACAATAGCCTTCCATACTTCCATTACCACAAATACGATCATGCAGGCACCGTTTCCACCCCACGACCAGCAGCCGTATCCATACCCACCACTATAGCCTTCCATACATACATTACCACAAAAACTAACTTGCAGACACCGTTTCCACACACAGCCTCCGCTGCCGCATCCATACCCACCACAATAGCCTACCATACTTCCATTACCACAAATACGACATTACAGTCACCGTATCCACCGAGCGCCCCCGCTGCCGCATCCATACACACCACCATAGCCTTCCATACTTCCATTACCACAAAAACGAACTTGCAGCCACCGTTTCTACCCACAGCCGCCGCAGCCGCATCCATACCAACCACAATAGCCTACCATACTTCCATTACAACAAATACGAACTTGCAGTCACCGTTTCCACTCAACGCCCCAATGCCGTATCCATACCTAACACAATAACCTTCCATACTTCCATTACCACAAAAAAGACATATTCAGCAACTTTTTCCACCCACAGCTACGGCAGCCGTATCCATACCCACCACAATAGACTTCAAAACTTCCATTACCACAAATACGAACTTACAGTCACCGTTTCCACCCAACGCCACGCAGTTGTATCCATACCCACCACCATTGCTTTCCATACTTCCATTACCACAAAAACGAACATGCATTCACCGTTTCCACCTACAGCCCCCGCAGCCGTATACATACCCACCACAATAGCCTTCCATACTTCCATTACCACAAATACGAACTTACAGTCACCGTATCCACCCAGCGCCCTCGCTGCCGCATCCATACCCACCACAATAGCCTACCATACTTCCATTACCACAAATACGAACTTGCAGTCACCGTTTCCACACAACGCCCCGCAGCCGTATCCATACCCACCACCATAGCCTTCCATACTTCCATTACCACAAATTCGAACTTACAGTCACCGTTTCCACCCAACGCCCCGCAGCCGTATCCATTCCCGCCACCATTGCTTTCCATACTTCCATTACCACAAAAACGAACATGCATTCACCGTTTCCACCCACAGCCCCCGCAGCCGTATCCATACCCACCACAATAGCCTTCCATACTTCCATTACCACAAAAACGAACTTGCAGCCACCATTTCCACCCACAGCTACCGCAGCCGCATCCATACCCATCACAATAGCCTTCCATACTTCCATTACCACAAATTCGAACTTACAGTCACCGTTTCCACCCAACGCCCCGCAGCCGTATCCATACCCACCACCATAGCCTTCCATACTTCCATTACCATAAAAACGAACTTGCAGCAATCGTTTCCACCCAACGCCCCGCAGCCGTATCCATACCCACCGCAATAGCATTCCATACTTCCATTACCACAAATACGAACTTACAGTTACCGTTTCCACGCAACGACCCGCAGCCGTATCCATACCCACCACCATAGCCTTCCATACTTCCATTACCACAAATACGAACTTGCAGCCACCGTTTCCACCCACAGCCCCCGCTGCCGAATCCATACACACCACCATAGCCTTCCATACTTCCAATACCACAAACACTAACTTGCAGTCACCGTTTCCACCCACAGCCCCCGTTGCCGAATCCATACCCACTACCATTGCCTTCCATATTTCCGTTACCACAAAAACGACACATGCAGCCACCGTTTCCACCTACAGCTCCCGCAGCTGTATCCATACCCACCACAATAGCCTACCATTCTTCCATTACCACAAATACGAACTTACAGTCACCGTATCCACCCAGCGCCCCCGCTACCGCAGCTATACACACCACCATAGCCTTCCATACTTCCATCACAACAAAAACGAACTTGTAGCCACCGTTTCCACCCAACGTCCCGCAGCCGCATCATACCCACCACCTTAGCCTTCCATACTTACGTTACCACAAAAACCACACATGCAGCTACCGTTTCCACCCACAGCCCGCGCAGCCGTATCCATACCCACCACAATAGTCTTCCATACTTCCATTACCGCAAATACGAACTTACAGTCACCGTTTCCACCCAACGCCCCGAAGCCGTATCCATACCCACCACCATAGCCTTCCATACTTACATTACCACAAAAACTAACTTGCAGCCACCGTTTCCACCCACAGCCCCCGCTGCCGCATCCATACCCACCACCATAGCCTTCCATACTTCCATCACCACAAAAACGAACTTGTAGCCACCGTTTCCACCCAACGTCCCGCAGCCGCATCATACCCACCACCTTAGCCTTCCATACTTACGTTACCACAAAAACCACTCATGCAGCTACCGTTTCCACCCACAGCCCCCGCAGCCGTATCCATACCCACCACCATAGCCTACCATACTTCCATTACCACAAAAACGAACTTGCAGCCACCGTTTCCACCCAACGCCCCGCAGCCTATCTATACCCACCACAATAGCCTTCCATACTTCCATTACCACAAATACGATTTTGCAGTCACCGTTTCCACCCACTGCCCCGCAGACGTATCCATACCCACCACAAGAGCCTTCAATACTTCCATTACCACAAAAACGAACTTGCAGCCACCATTTCCCCCCACGACCATATTCTACCCACCACTAACCCCTTCTATCCTTCCATTACCACAAATTCCACACTTGCAGCTACCGTTTCCACTCACAGCCACCTTAGTCTTATCCACACCTACCTCATCCCTTTCTATACTTTCATTACTACAATTTCGAGAATTGCAGCCACTGTCTCCACCTACATCCACCTAAGCAATATTCATGCTCACCATTATATATATATATATATATATATATATATATATATATATATATATATATATATATATATATATATATTAAGCTTCCATTACCACAAAGCCTAGATTTGTAGCCACTGTTTCCACACACAGTCACTTCCGCCATATCCCTTTCCACCACTAACCCCTTCCATACTTCCATTACCACAAATACGTGACTTGCAGCAGCCGTTTTTACCCACGGGTATCTCAGCCATATCCATCTACATGTCTCGCTAGCCACGACAATGAATTGCCGGCCCCTTGCCCTCGTGCACGTACTGGCACAAACTCACGCACCACCTGCCGCCGATGCTGGGAAACAAGAAGATCGGGGCACTGTCTCGTGGCCTTATATAGGTCCATCGGCGCTACCAGCCACTCCGCCCTTTGTTAAACATCCGGCGATGCCCGCCTTCTGCTACTTGCTTGTCTCCGTGTTTCAGCGCGACACGAAGCTACACACTATATGAGCGAAGTAATCGAAAAGGCTACTCAGGACTTCTGTGGTTAACGTATGTTGCATCCCCTAAATATGGTTTGAAACAAATTGTAAATAATGATATTAAAATCAAAGAAATCAGCAAACAATGTATATAAAATTGCGTAAAAATGTAAAAATTGACATTAGTTGAAATAGACCAAATACGCAAGCAAATGACATAAAATGGGTCATTTCTGTTTTTCATAACATGAAATGGATTTCTAATTAAACGGAATTGTTCTAGAGTGAAAAAAAGCATTTCATTAAAATTCGCCCCTACTTATCATTTATGTCCAGAAGGAAGCAAGTGCCCGTCTCAGTATTCGCTCGACGGACAGGGAAATGGACGAAAAACCTGACCGAGATGGGGGTCATTGGTCCAGAAGCTGAGGTACAATGCTTGTTACAAATTATTTAAAATGATTCAGGCCAATGGTAAATAATACATTAAATAGCATTGTTAATTTTGAAATTTTTTAACTTTTCTCTTTTCACGCTCGGTAAAATCTCTAATTGTATAGTAAAAGTTATGCAGTGGAAAAGACTTTCTTATTGTTTGACGCCAAATGAGAGCCTTATAATTGAAATATTGCACTTGATATTATAATTAGGAATAAGAATCCAGTTTTTGAGATCATTATATATTCACTTGCAGAAACGAATATCTTCTCTTTATATTATTGTCACATCGAGATTTCAAGTCCTATGAAAGTTTGTATAATTAACGTTATTGTTATTAATAATTATTGTTAAAGAAAGTTTGTGTAATTAATGTTTAGAGATTTGTTTCTTAACATTAAGGAAATAAATGTTTAAGTTTGCTCTCTGATTCTGAGTATTTTATCACATAAAATATTGTATTTCAAAGACCTCATTTTCACCCTGATACACCCACGTTTCCCGTATGGGACATGATCCTCACCCAGAAATAAGTTTCTTGGTGCTCTGCTTTCATGGTCACTGCAAATACGGAATAAAAAATGTGTTTGCGAAACGTAGATAACAGTAAAGTAAATAAACATATATACAGAGAGAGAAAGAGAGAGAGAGACAGAGAGAGAGAGAGAGAGAGAGAGAGAGAGAGAAGATAGAAAGGGAATAAGAGTGAGGAGAGGGAGTAGTGGTGGGGTTTACAGCAGGATGAGGAATTAATTCTTAAATATATTACATTTTCCTTGAATTATATTGCAATATTTTGTTGGGATCTCAAGTTACACCCTCCTTGGTGTTTTCAGAGCGCAACAACATTGAAAAGAAAAAACGTTGAACAAACACAATGTTTATAAATAATTCGGGCTGTCTAAAAGAAAAATTAAAGAAATCCACGTAAATGATTGGAATCCGCATTAGTTCAGGCACGAATCATTGTCAATAGTTAACAATGAACAATGTTTCCCAACTGAAATAAATTGTATTTTTGGTCTGAAATTTATTTTCTGCCTATGCGTACGTACAAGTCTTTCAGACGGTTTAAAAAATATAATCAAATGACTTGTAAGAGTTGGTCAATCATACATTAATTGTCCCCAATTGCTTTGGGTAAAAATGTATTATAAGCTGTGACTTAACAAGTTATTGATATTGTACTTATATTTATTATTGTGAAAAATATTGGAAAAACAAGTTTTTATAATCAGGAGTAGGGCGCAAAGGGAAAGGTCATGATAGGCAGTAATATTGCAGTAAGACTGTAAATTGGCGAATAGAAATTATTTATTTACTTATTTATTTATTTATTTATTTATTTATTTATTTATTTATTTATTTATTTATTTATTTATTTATTTATTTATTTATTTATTTATTTATTTATTTATTTATTTATTTATTTATTTATTTATTTGTTTGTTTGTTTATTTGTTTGTTTGTTTGTTTGTTTGTTTGTTTGTTTACATCAAAAACAGTATAAAACTGTGTGAGACGTGCTATAGAGAGAAGTTAATTTGAAGTTACATTATGTCGAGATGCAAAACAAGCGGCCATCTCAGCTTTTGCTCAAGGATCAGGGAAACGTTACGAATACCTGATGGAGACGAGGTAAGAAAGTGGACAGAATACAGAAGTAATGATCTAGAAGGACATCTCGTGGTAAAAAATACGTGTGTGTGTAGTATCGCAAATTAAATATATATCCAAGGAACGGTATAGATCGCACTTCAGTTTAATGCATATCTCATGCAATTTCCAAAAATCGCGCTTCTTCAACGATCTGGCTGCAGAGTGTGCATTCCATTTAAACTGGGGGGTCAGTCCTCTGTCCAACATAGGCTTCCTAAATGCAGAGATCTGCTAAAAGCAATTGTTAGTGCGACTTAATGCAATGACAATGCAGTCACTTAAAATTCAAAGAATACAAAACATTTGGCTTAAAATTCCCGTTTATTCTCGTTATCCAATTTATTCATTCGCTTCAACTGAGCAACTAAAAGAAATGGACGATATTGAAATATAATATATTAAGAATAACATTAAGGATGTAGCATACTGAATAGGATTAAAATTAATCTGCGACAAGGGTTAGTAATCCAATTTAATGAAAAATCCCAATTCATTCGTACATGACATGGATTGCACATAGCAGCGCTCCGCTACTCTGTGGCAGATTGTAGCAACTTTTCCTCACTTTCTCGCCGAGGAACTAAAGCTACAGCTCTCGCGCTTTTCCTGGTGCTGACGGCGTAGAAGACAGAACCCTGGCTTTAGTCTTGCATTTTATCCAGTGCAAAATATTCTGCGTTACATCTGAAACATCATGGGAGGTGGATGGCGAAATCAGAAATCGTAAGTATTACGTTAATTAAGAAATCAATGTCTGCCAATCTCGGCGTTTAAAGAAAAACGTAAAGCAGGAACTGATGCACGCATATTGTAGTTTTTAAGAGCTTCCCATAATCTCTGAAGACGAAACATCTGTCATGTAATATTTGACGTCATATAATTGTAATACAAGTGATTATCCGTATCAGCTCTTGATCGAAATACTTTGTGTGCCAACCGTGGTCATTCGGAGATGGTAAAAACACGTTGTGCTCTATGCTATGCAATAGTGGCTAACTGTAGTAAGTGGTAACGTCGAAGTAACAGATCTAAAAATTGTTCCTAAAATCAATGCACAATTGAGCGAAACTGTCAATTTATTAATGTAAGTTCTGATACTCTTCTAGAATAGGAGATATTTTGGGATAGCTTAATTTTCATTTTTCTCTTGATTGAGACATATTTTGATTTGATCCAGGAAAGAAATTTTTACTTTCGACCGTTTGCGATTTTGTGCCCTTTTAGTGAAGGAGTGCATGGAATGAATCATTCGTTTGCATGATATTTCTTGTATTACGAATATATTAAAATATACTCATGCCGTCATTTCTAATGGTAACAAATGTTATTTCTTGGTTTTAATTATTGCATGTTAGGCGCATTTTTGGCTCGGTACTGTAGCTTCTCATTCGTTTTTCTTGCATTTTGCCTCTTAGCATCCAGATGCGAGTGCAAAAAGGTGGAATCAACTTCCGCTCAAATTTGTTAGTATAAGTGGAGAAGGAATGTTCACGACATTGGTATGATGAAAGAATTTCTACAAAGGATTGTTTTCAAATATCAACCCTTCGAACGATTAGGTAAGTTTACTTCTTTATTTCTTCCCTAATTTTGCGATTTACTGATATCGAAAGAGTTGGCGCTCAAGTTTTCAACACTAGGCGTTTACACCACGCTTTACTATTGTGGGTTTTCTTGCCGTATTTTATTAGCTACCCTAAAGATTTTTATTATAAAGGCGTATAAAATATAACGCCAAATTCGTAAAAAATCAGTTTTCACCAATCAGCTACCTTGAGTTCAGTGTTGTGACGCACTTTGCCAGTTGATCTGTAGTATAATACGGGAGGATACAGCTAATCATTTTTGGGGGGGGAGGCATTATATATTTTTGTTAAATAATTCATTTATTATATTGTATATTATTTTTGCAGTGTTTGTGTGACGCTATACAATATTATTTTAATAATTACTAATTCAAAATTAATATTTAAATACATTTTGCCAAATAAGGGAGATAACAAAAACTCGTGGCCTTGGGGGGGGGGGCAGAGGCATGTTGGCCATATCCCGGTATCCACTACTGTAGTAGATCAGCTGTAGAGTTCGCAACCAGTAGGTCGCGAACAGTAGTATTTGAGCATCGACGGTCAGATTAGATAATATAAGAATTGAAAAATTGCTTACAGATATTCACACAAAATTAAACTAGATAATGATGCTTACATTGACAATGACTGGAATAAAAATGTATTTCCTAAAGATTTGGGAATTCTGAACGTACATTTCCAAATAATTAATTTTGATTTCGTGAAATACAGTTCGTATTGTGTTGAGTTTATTATTCTCCAGATTCAAACCTTTGCGTTTCGGATTTACCATCAGACATTGGATGTAGAAGTTAAAGATTGGACTTCAATTAAGAGAAGGGATTGGCCAGAGAAAGCGGACGTGACAGAAGTGATCAGGGAGAACTTGGGTATCTGGCCCCCGCCTCCCACTTACGTGGAGTCCCGAAAAGGTATACCGAAGGTCTATTTTGATCTTGTTTTCCCCTGCCTCTAAGTATTTCGTGTGAAGCGGACTGCTCGCAACTTGACCGGAGAAGATACGGCGGAGTCTGCTGACCTCCAGCGGCACGAGAACGGTAGTCGCCTGCTTTTGTTTCGCCTTGAGATGTAAATGCACGAAAAACCCGACAGCACCGCGCGTTCTCACCTGTGCGAGGCACTTTGGCTGCTTTGCTCGTGTGCATTGAGCCTGATGGTGGGGAGTTTCTCTGCAAGGGGCAGACGCCACCTATCTGCTCTGCTGAATCCGCAGAAGGCTGCAGGAGCGGACGTAGTGGGGGCGTCTTTGAAGACAAACTCGTGCGTTTTTACGCAAAGCATGTGGCGACAATGCAGAGGTTTTGATATTTAGTTTAGCCTTCTTGATTAACCCGGAAACAACTCAGAAGACTTAAATAAATGTGTTCATTCATGTAAGAATAATAGTTGATATTGTAATTTTTGTCAAGTATTTCGTGGTAGGAAATGTTGACTTCTGGAACTCTAGAAAACTTTGACTCGTATATTTTCAATCCTTGGAGTTAACATCGCGTAATGTTTCATTTTGAAGTTTATATTTATATTTGTATTACGTATACTGAGCTTTTAGGTTCCATAAATAGTAAGAAATATTAACAGACCACATAAAAAATAGATTTATTCGGGTTCTTTAGTGGTTATCTAAGTATTCCGTGAAAATAATAATTGAACTTTTGTGAAAAACTAAGCGTAGATTACGGTATGATCAACAGGTAATTATTATTCAACTACCTTAAAAGTAGCGTAAGAAGAAGTGAGTGCGGGACCGCCCGCAAAACTTTATCCTGGCCCTCTTTATAACAGTGTATAGCAAACACAAGTAGTGTTTGTACCTTAAATAATAATACATGTTTAAAATAATTCATATTCATCAGTCTATGATTACCTAAGAAATTAATGTTACTAACATTGATTTAGAAACACGGTGACATAAGCTATCGAATTTGCAAAAAGTTCTGGAATATGCTGTTTTTAATATTTGTGACAACTATTGTAAAGTATTAGACAAGTTTTGTATAAGAATTTTTAATCAATATTTCTTACAATCGTAAATCCTAAGCCTAAAATACGCCTCCTTTTACCCGGGCTCACCCGCCTTGCGGGCCTTACGGGTCCGAACGTTACGCCACCCTGCCTTCGTTTCAAGCAGCTTCTTCATAATTGGAATTAGTCACCGCTCCCGCTAGTTCCCGTATTTGAGGAATGACCTCTCCGTCGCGCAACGCTAAGATGAGATTTCTCTTCGAGTACCCTACGAAAATGCGTTTATTTATTTATTTACGTCAAAAACAGTTAAAAACTGTGTGTGACGTGCTATGGGGAGAAGTTAATTTGAAGTTACAATTACGTCCAAAAGCAATACAAGAGGTCATCTCAGCATTTGCTCGAGGATCAAGAAAACTGGACGAAATCCTAATCGAGATGGGGGGTCATTGACCCAGAACATGAAGTGCAATACCTATTACAGGATCTTTTCAATTATCCATTCCAAATGGTATATAATACATTTAATGTCATCGTAAAAATTAATATTACTTTCCTTTTGAATGCTCGGTATAATCACTAATTGTATAGAATCAGTTGTGCAGCAAAAAAGATTTTACTTGGGACTTAAACTTTTGTATCAAATTTAATCGTTTAATGTCATGTATTATGTGAATTTTTTGTAGTGAGATGTAAATACTGTTACCAGACGAATATGATTAATACGTCGAGTGTTGTAGTTATAGACAACGGCGTTTGCTGAAAATATATTCCCGCCCTAAAGTCATTTTTGACAAAACCCACTGGTTCATATATTAAGAGACAAGGTCAATGGTAAAATACCTAAATTAATGAAGAGTTAAATTAATAAGAATCACGTGGGTGGGATTTGCTCATCATTCGTAAAATTTTTTTGTAATCTTAATGACTGGGAGCTATAAGATGTATTTCCCCAGAATATTATGCCTTATTTAAGGCGGGAATGAACATTCGCGAAATATACACAGCGAGCAGTGTGAAGGCTGACTGAATTTGAAAGAATTCTGAAAGCATAGCATAAAGAACTTAATTTAGTGTTCAATTCATTTAAATGGACGTTCATTTAAGGTTTGATTGAATTAAAAGACCTAAAAATTTTGTTACCTTAACATCAATGGCACGCCGTTCATTTTCAGTGAAGTGTCGAGCTGTTTATTTGAAATGGAGAACGGCATTGAAACAGTTTTCTTTTCATTTACTATTGACTTGTTATTACGAAACCAATTTGAAATATTGATATAGTACAATTTGCTGTTTCTTTACTGCAAAGAATAATAGTATCGTGCGCAAAGAGAACAGTTCTTCCGTTAATAATCGTTGAGGGCATATCGTTTACGTATAGTAGGAAGAGAATAGGGCCTAAAATTAATCCCTGCGAAACTACATATGCAATTGGCAAAGAATCAGAAAGGTATGTACATAAGGTTCCATTATTCCAGTAAGGTATTTCTACTCTCTGAGATCGTTGTTTAAGGTACGAACATAACCAACCTTGAGCATCACCACGAATTCCATACGAAGGCAATTTTATGAGTAAAATGTTATGATGAATGACGACAAAAGCTTTTGAAAGATCTAAAAATATTCCAATAGGTGCTTCGTTTAGATCCAAGGATGAGGCTACATCTTTAATAAAAGAAAATATAGCTGTTTCCATTGATTTTTATTTTCAAAACCCATGTTGGCAATGTGAAAACGAGTCGTATTTACTAAGAAATGTTTCCATTTCTGCGTAAAAAAAAAGTCTCTAATATTTTTGAAAAACAAGAGAAATTGGACGATAATTTTGAATTTCATTGTTGTTGCGATTTAATGCGAAACGCACTTCAGATTTCAAGAATGATCGACCTGCATTCTAACAGAAAGTAAATGTTTTCATGTACTTTTAGGCCGTTATTTTCTGCTAGATAATATGTGAACATATGAATTTTATTGAGGCAGTGTGCGCTCATGTATTTTATCTAAATCTTTAGTTGGGTTGCGGGTATTCTTATTAATACATATATTACAAAGGTAATTTGTGAGATGATTTGAGTTATCGTGAGAAAAATGTTACAAATTCGCATTCTTTCGTTATCGTTATTTCGGTGTTGTATTTTGAGGCCTTGTGAATATTTGGGAATTGCTACTAGTCAGTCGCCTTGAATATCATGAACAACAAAACCGCGACGTTGTACATTTTTTCTCGTCGGTGTACTATAATTACTGATCATTTAAATTTTCACGAATTGTAGACTTGGTTCATTTATGAAATAAAATATTTTTTTGTAACGCAGTAACTGCCCATTTTTGGAATACATGTCGAAGAAAAAATTGAGAAAAATGTATTGACGGTTACGTGGCGCAAGGTTATGACTTGAGATTTGTACAGTTTAGTACAAATTTGAACATACAAGAAACGCAGACTTCTGTTCATTTCTACGTGTGTCGAGTTCTCTATGCGTCCTACTCCTGTTGAAGAAGGATTCGTGTTTATTAATAATTTACCATGTAAGTAGGCAATTCATATACTAAATTAAATATTAGTAAATTCTGCTATTAAAATTTTACCCCTAAAATTTTACTAATGAACCCTAAAATATTTCTTATATTTACAATTTGAATCTTATTAAAACTTGAACTATAGAAAATATCAGTTCATAAAATCACGTCAAATTGAAACCTTATATTATTACTATAATACTATGACCTTAGAGTATTACTATAATAACTAACTAAAGTAATTATAAGGAGTTGTTTCGTCAAATGTGTCTATTTCTGTTTTCAGCTTTTTTGCATTGCGGCTCTCTTCAGCGCTAAAAAACAGTATATCTAAATTACAATTTGAGTATTATAAAGTATAATATTATGGATTTTAGTGAACAAATAGAATCTAAGAACAATTGAATAAAATGGCATTTGCAATTTTCAAAAATTGAGTCATTATCATTAACATTATTTCAAGGTCTAGTTTTAAAGAATATATTTAATTACAGAAAAGAGCTTGTGTCATCAAAATTGTAGTTTTGAGGAAATGAGACCTGCGACATTTTTGTAAGCGTCACCTCATAATTCACATTTCAAGGCGTAACAACCTAGTCGTACTAAGGGATACAGCTGAAATGTTGATCCTGAAAAAATTACACAATATAGCGATTACACAGTGTACACAATGAATCGTGCAACGTGATCAGTAATGGCATAATAATAATAATAATAATAATAATAATAATAATAATAATAATAATAATAATAATAATAATGCCAGATTAAGATATATCATTTATTATTGCAAAATTCAGTCTACAACACAGTCAATTATCATTCTTGCAATGTCATTACATAAGTAATAAGTTTAACTAAAAATATGTATTATTCATCATAAACAAATTTTAACTATGAAATTAATTTGCACAGTGAATTTCTAAATCTGATGTAGATATTAACGACCAATCATTATTTTCCCTTAGAAACATAATATTAATGAAACAATAATCTTTATAATTTGTTGCATTATAAAACAATTTACAAATTAATAAATACAAGTCTTCGTGGAACTACTTAAATAACAAACAATTAACACATTTATTTAAAACTGGCTATTACCCCTTCTGGCTAAAGGGATGTTCTCCCTATCGGTTTGCGATTTTGGTGCTCATCACTTGGTGGGCGGGGGCGGGGGCGGGGGCCGGCGGGGGCGCGGGCTCGCAGTGCGAGCCTTGGAGGTCGCGGCCGTGTCGCCGCCGCGGGAGGCTTTGCTGAGGCCCGAAGACGAGGCGGAGGACGGCGAGTCGCGGAGCAGGTCCTCCACGCTCGTCTCGCGCAGCGACTGCACGTGCTCGCCCGACAGCAGGCTCTGCTCCAGGAAGGACGGGCCCGCCGCCGACCTGCAATCAACGCCACGCGGTCGCGCATGGGGTTATAGAATTGCGCAGTGATAACGGCGAGGGCTGTGGTCATTCTTTTGAGTTTAGAAAGTTTTATTCCCGGAGGTGATGGTGAGATCGCCTCCAGGTATCTCCCACTGCGAGCCATCATCCACAGCCGGGACACGCGCTTACGGACGACTGGTTTCCCACCACGTGTGGTTGTTTAGTGCTTGTAAGTGTGTGTGTGTGTGTAGGAAGGATAGGAGGAGGAAGAGGAAGGTGAGATCGGTTTGTTACGGTACTGCTCCGGCATTCGCCTGTTATTAATAGGAAAAACCGAGGAAAACTACCGATCAGAGCAGGCGACTGCTAGAATTCTACTCGAGGTAGCGACTGAACTTGAATTACGTATCTAGCGAGTGTCAAAATGGGAAGAGATGGCCCTGAAAAAGACCTGGGCATTCTCTGAATTTTCTTCCCTGCATCACTATGCCGTGCTTGCAGCTCAGAATAGAAAGGGCTGGGTACGCGCCCCGTTATTCCACTGAACTTTGCATTACTTATTGTTACAAAAAGTACATTATTATTGGGACGTTTTATAAACAGGAAAAAACCATGACCAACGTGCGAGAAAAAGAAATTTAGGCTGTTAGTTACGTGCCCCGTTGTTCCGATCTCAAGTAGGGTTCTATACTCGAGTATCCCGCGTTAAGTACTCTTCGATTAAACGGGGGCTTCAGGTAAAGTGCCCCTAAAATTTAAAAAAATGTTTTTCAAAATCACAATTTTGAGGAAAATATAAAATGTGGGAAAAATCATCCGAATTATTTAGCCGCTAGTATTGTTCACAGACTGACTGACGGGAGAAAACTTTCGATATCATGGGGCCCCCAAACGTGGAATTCTGTTGAAATCCGGAAACGATTTTTTGCAGCATTATATAACTTTATATTGTAACCGTTACCTATCTGATTCCAACGCTACATTTGAATAGCGCGGGCAAAAAGTAGTGAACCTTATAGATAGATGTTCTGAGACGTTTTGAATTGGGGTGTCCGTGCCGACCGAAGCGAGAGAGAGGTGGTGGCAGCGAGTGAAAAGGAGTTGAACGACGTCCGCCAGAGGAAACGGTACATGGGCAAGATTAGCGACAGCTAGGCGTCGAAGAGCACTCAGGAGCTAAAGAACTTTATGGTGATAGAATCGTAGATCTGCAGCCACAAGCAGTGTACCAGGGTTCCGGCTTTGAAACGGCCACTTTTGCGACGCGCCGGACTGGACTGGAAATCTCTATGAACATTCGGGGTGTGAATAGATATTTGGCGGGAATGGAACTTCATTATTTGCTTGTGGGTGGAGGAAGTAGAACTTAAATCATTTTTCTAATGGAAATGGTTTACTAATGAAACTATAATTGGGTGTGAAACAATATTCAGTTCAGAAAAAAAACATACCAGAGAGCATTAATTTGAGATTTCTTTGTGCTGTAAAGGTCTCGTGTTGTTTTTCAAGAGAGAGATTGTACTGATTTAAGTGTTTTTTGTTGTGTAATGTATTTGACTGTTTTGAAGGGGAATTTTGTGTAATTTTACATGAAATCCTAATGTTAAATTAGGTGAGAGGGTAAATTTATTTTATCTTCTATTGATGTTATTCAAATTAATTTTGTAACCTTGGCAAGAACTTTGCAAACTGTGCTTATTAACACTCTATCATGATAAAAGTATTACAAAGACAGTATAATTGTAAATTAATTTATTAAATTTTGTTTTTTTCTTCTAGAAGAGAGAAGAGACATGTGTGAAGTGATTTTTGTTATTGTACAAAGGGCAATTTTTGTTGATGTTTTTTTGTTACAATAAATGTATTTAAGTTTGGAAATTTTCTGGATAAACACTTCCCTTTCTAATACGCCAAAGATATATTATGGAAATGAGATTAACGTCGTCATCTGGCCGATAAACAGAAAATGACAGACGTGGTTGAAGGTTTTGAAGTAAAAGACGCCAATGTTCATTAAGAACCAAATTTGTCATTTGTATTATCGCACATGTTTCGTTCAATACTCTTCGTAATACTTTTTATGGGAAAAGACATCGTATTAATAAGAAAACACATTTATTTTAATAAGTATACTCATACGCCATCTTTAGCTCCAATTAGGGGCCCTTCTCGCCGCGGCTCGTAGCAGAGCATTGGTTTAAATGGAGGTCTCTCGCATTCTCGCTGGATTCTCGCATCCAGCAGCGTGGGAGGGGTACGTTCCAGCGCTGTAGAACAAGCTTTAAATGGTGGTCTTTCCACTGCGGTGTCGGTTGCGGCGATTTCCCTGCAGCGATACCTTTGTTCGTCGTCACCAAAGGGTCGGCGAAACACACCCCTGCTTCCATGGCGGGCAGTGTGCCGTGCGGCGGTCGAGTGCAGCGGTGGCGTCTTGGGAAGTGCCCTACCGCTTATCGGAAGCGGGCGGCAGTGGCGACGCCGCAAGGCGCCCTTTGTTTGGCGTATTGACAGACAGTTCTGTTAAATCTTTAACGGCCGCCAGCCGCTAAGAGCGGTTTTTCATTTGTCAATCCTGTGAGAAGTTCCGCCAACGCGTTGGTACCTGTAGAGCTCGCCGGGGCGGAAGAGCTGCTTGTTGTGCTTGGGGGCGAGGATGCTCATGGACGGCGGGACGTTGGGCACGAAGCGCTTCAGCCGCTTGGGCGCCGGCGGCAGCGGCTGCGGCAGCGCCGCGCCCTGGCCGCCAGCGGAACTGCAACGTCACGGAACGGGAACATACAAGCAGTTACTATCTGGTTACTCTAAAGCCTAGCGCGCACTACGTCGGTACCACACCGACGGCCGGGATTTTTTAATAGTTGATTACGTTGATTTCCGTAAGAGTGCGCGCAGTAGGCCGGCACGGAGGGAGCGGGCGAACCGTACCTTCCGCCATTTTGAAAAAAGTTTGAAGGAAAGATCTTCTAGACATTCCGACGTGTCGATGACGTCATCGGCACAGTCCAAACGCCCTTTGCGCCATCTCAGTCGTGATGTTATATGAAGCGTGTGGAGCAATCATGAATGTGTCCAATTTAATTATGTTGATCCAGAATTATCCCGCGTTGTACAGCGAGATATTAAGTTGTATTTAATGTATTACCTTGTTAGGAACTGTAATTTAATTGGTTAGCTACACTATCTGAATCAGGAAGTAACATTTGCCAAATTTAAATTTGTAGAGATGTACGAGAGCTGTGTAATATTAGTGAAATTTGGTTCAACTGTGCACGGTGAATAAATTATGCCATGTTTTGAAATGATTCAAAAGTTCATTACTCAATGTAATATTTGGGTGTGTGTCTTGCATAAATTACAATGCCAATTATTTTTGTAAGTTTCTAAATAAAGTAATGCAATTGTGTGTTCGTCCCTTAGTTCAATTTAATAGTGTTACTAATATATTCATTTATATCGTATACTTTTCAAAATATCCAACTTAGCTTCAAATTTATTGTGAAACATTCTAAAGAATTGAAATAATTTTTCATCTTCCACCAGGTTTGGATATAATATGTAAAATTGCCCTTTTGTCATTATCGTCCTGTTTAGAAGAGAATTTGGGCTTTCTTCGACTTCTTGCCTAATTTCCTTCTTCGGTCATTAAAAATGAACCCAACGCGATTGCTTCTTGATTTAAATTATCAAGTCGTTGCGCACAATTCAAGACATGGAGAGAAGTGTCCGTGCCGTCCCGTCCGCGACCCACTCAAAAACTGCCGTCCGTCCGTGCCGTCCCGGTCCAGAGCGCGCTTAGCTTAAGAAGGGACCACTCTGACGGGTGGGGAAACAAAGAACGTCTTGCAGGGCGATGACATTGCAAGAGATGGTGATGGAGGCATTATAAATGAGCTAACTGTAAAAACTGACAAAATGTGAATGAGACATCACCTGCAAATTATGCTGCCAGCAGTGGCCGTCCCTTCTTATAGTAATCTCTCTACAACTCTGGCGCCCGACACAGTCGTCGCGCAGAGCTAGCATCAGAGCGCAGCTCAAGAGGGAGGCCTGCTCGGCGTGTCCCGGCCCAGCGCTCATCTGCGTCCCGCGGACAGTTTTCCCTCCCCCCCCGCTTCCCATTTCATCCTCTTTCACTTTTGGCTACCTAAAGAAGCTTAAACCGGCTGTATCTCGTTTTGGTCATCGGTGATTCGGAAAGAGTACCCATTATTGTTCGGTTTCTATTAAATGGTTCTTGACAATAGACAGATCTTAGACAGTAAGTATTTGCTTGTCTCTCAGTGAAAGTTGAAAAATTATCACAGTACTTTAAACGCGTTGTAATTTCACTGCAAAAAAATAGTATTTTAACATTTTCTCTCTAACTCATATTCAATCAAAATTGCAGAAAATACATTTTATTAACAGCAAACTATAGGATCTGTAGCTTCACTCGTAACCCATGTCTGGAAACATCACCTCTTTGTTTTGGCACTTTGGCAACGCATGAAATCCCTTTGGCGTCTGGTTCACTTTTAGCGACCCACGGCCGCGTGCCCTCAGATTTCGGAGTGAATGTAGCTACTTTTAGTTAGAAGAAAGAGAAAGCCCTTATTCTGTCCTTGTTAGTCTTCAACATACTGCAGCCACTACACTGGAAAGAGTAAACGCCTGTCACTTGGGAAATGGTGGTCCCTTTCAGCTTTTACTCAACGGCCAGTTTTTTGTCATTTTATGAAAATTATATTTTATTATGTTTCATTAATTATTTTTAATAATTATTTATTTACTACTGATTTATATTTTATTGATATTTTTAATAATTTTGTTAATACTTATTTGCTTAATAATAGTAATAACAATAATAATTCGTTATTATAAAAAATAATGAAGAGCTTGGCGGTAATGTTCCACGAGATTTCTTTCTGATTTTTTGCTGAGCCGAGTTTCATTAAATAATAATTTCGTTAAATAATAATTATTGGTGTTAATAAATTCCCTCCACATCTTTAGTATTAAATAGTCATAACTTCCCTCCACATCTTTAGTATTTCAGTTTTTTTAAGCATTCTGGACAGAGTCGCCTAAAGAGACGTTTTGTTTCTTGCGTGTGTGTCTGCTCACACCTCCCCTCCCCTCCCCCCTCCCCCCACTCACTCTGTGCAGCGCGAAAAGCTTCCGGCGTGTGAGCCGCGTACCAGCCCGGCTAAGCTCTTGAATGGCAAAAACACAGAAAGAGGAAAGTTGGTGAAGCTTATGACCTGACGGTCGTCTCCCATGCTATATCGACGTGCAAGGCACGGCTGTCTTGAAAGGTGACAAAAACACGCCGTTGCCAAATTGTCACAAGAACTAGTGCTCTCAGATATTGGTTGCGAGTTAAACTAAAGATTCAGTACTTTTAATTGTACTATTTTAATATTATTAATTTACTATTTGCGGAGACGTTAGATCCTAAATTTTGGAAGAGCGCTGACCAACACTTATGCCTTCTCATAGTTTAAATTTAAATTGCTTATTTGTGAAAGGTATCATTTCCTGTTTATAAATTCCTCGGTTACAGCTCGGTTGCAGTTGCAAGACACTCAAAAGGTATAGTTATTATTTTTATATTAGTAGTTTTTGCGGAATTTTGAGAAAGAATTTTGAGAAATATTAAGGCAGAAAGACTATAAGATGGTTTAAATAATCCATTTCCATCAAAACATCCTCAAAACCTCAAAATTACCTCAAAACTGGACACGCAGCGATACATGTATTATGATTCTTTAGTATTTGCAAAGTATTTTAGTTTTTCTTCCCTAGCAGGTTTCCACTACCATACATGTTTTTCTTTCGCAGGGTTCTCTGCACCTGAGTCCCAGTGGCTTGAAGTCGGTGGAGTCCTCGACCGCGGGCGGTGTCAGCTGCTGATAGAACGAGAAGCCCTGCAGGGTGGGGCGGCCGCGCCCAGAGTATCCAGCCTCGGCGAACTGCTCCGCGGCCTCCATGCTCTCCAGCACCTCCGGATCCTCCAAGATCCTGCGGAACAACGAATTAAGGCGTCCCCTACTACTGCAATACCTAACGTCTGCAACTTTCTTCAGCACTCTCGACCTGATTCATCACAAAGGGCCGAACTTCAATTCTTACATGTCCGGGTCAGAAGTTTGTGATTTAATACTTATTGTCGTTTGGCATGACACTTTTTGGCACCACGGAAAACAACCGATCAGAGCAGCCGGCCGCTAAAATTCTCCTGAATTAGACTTAGCGATGAAGCTAGTGTCGAAAATACTGCCATCGTCGGGACTCTAATCCTAAGACCTCCCATTAAGAAGCTCGGCACTGACAGTAATTAATCCCTGAGCCACTTATGCTAATCCTTGACCTATTATCATACACGAACTGCTTATGAAGCAGTTACATGAAAAAAAAGATATACGACACAAGATATAGAGATGCACGACAAACTATATAAACTCAACGCAAATGCGTGTAATATTAATAACTAGCAAAATGCCCGGCATTGCCCAGGCTTTCTTCACGTCCAATACTTGTGAAAGAAGAAAAATATGAACTTTATATAACCACGGTTTTTAATTAGTTATTTCAGGGGTAATTGGTTCGCATTCCAATTAAATACTACATTTTTCTTTCATTTTACTTTACAGTACATTCCTATTATATTATAAATGCTTATCTTACTGATACTGGGCTAAACCGAATCTATTAGGTACCAGTTCTGCCGCACTGCTATTGGCCCCTGGCGGAGTTTATTAGAAACCAATCTGCCCTTAGCGATAGAAGAAAACTAATGGTCGTGGTACCAAAATATTTAAATTATTTGTTTTCCGCATTTGTGTTGTATTAATCTCAACCAATATTTGTAAGAACAGTGCGACAATTCTGAAGAAGAGCCTGTAAAAATGTCCTGTCTGTTCGTACCGTACTTTTTGTGGTATCGATGTCGGTAACATATCGCTGAATTCACTTTTATTTGTATAGAATATTACTTAGGGCCCCTGCACATAAGCGTTGCTTTGAGACGCGATGAGTAACACGCGTCGTAGAATCATTTAGTACTATATTTTATGCGAAACTGAACACCAGCCTTTTGGCCGTTCCCCATAACATTCAGTGTTAATCTACGACACGTGTTAACGTAACGCTAGTGTGACACAGCCTGCACAACGCCTGCTCCCGCGTGCATTCTACCCTTAAGAACCTGCCGTCTGCCCACGAGAGCTTCGAACGTGCAAGTAGTGGGGAACAGGCAGCTTTGTGGGGAGGGGGATGGACGCGGCGCGTAGTTTGAATGTCTGCGTGTGGAAAGCAACTATCCATGCTATGAAATAATTTGCCTACTTATTTAAATGAGAAATTTGCCATATGTCTGGCTACAAGGACCACGTGTCACTGTTTATGTTCTTCTGTGCATTGCTATGTATCGACATTTTTTAAAAATATTGTTTACTTTCCGTTCATTGTAACTCATAAAGCAGTAGCCTCTTTTAAAAATGTACTTTGTAATTTAACTAACAAAAAATTACAATTTAATAATTCAGTTTTCACCAGGAATGTTATAATCTCTAAAAAAAATAGCAAAACGGAGGAAATTGAGAGCAGTCTTTCACATCGAGATTGATAAAAAATGAAATATAGGCATTCCCAAGAAGGGTAATGTTTGGTAGCACATATATTTGTGACCATTTTCCCTTATTATGAAGATGAATATGAGGTACCAACAAGCAAACCTCTATTACGATATTTTATGAGTAATCATGAAATTATTTTAAGTTTTGTTAAATAGACGTAAAGGGCTTAATCTTTTTACACGATGTAAACGATTATGAATAATGTTCGTTGATTTGATATTAGAAATATATATATATATATATATATATATATATATATATATATATATAATGCTCACTTGTCGGACACTAGAGAATTAGAGAAGTAATCATAATTCTTTAAGAATAAGAATTTTTAGTTTTAATAAAACCATCTTATTCAATTAAACATAGTTAATGAAAAAAGTATTGCAGTCATCATCAAACAAAAACGATTCAATATTACAATTTTGTATTACGCTAAATTTGCGATTACTTCATAGCAAAGCAAATTACATTTTCAGCTGTGTAAGCAATTAAGGTATCCAAATCAAATATGCATGTTTAATTCGTTTTAAGTTCGTTAAGTAACTGTACATTGTCATAAATCCACAACAAACATTTCTAATATAAAAGGTGATGATCGGACCTCCTAGAATGAGGCCCGGCATTAGTCAAATTTGCAAAATGCCGCGCTGTCCTGCCGTAGGGGCAGCGAGTGGGGGGGGGGGACGCACCGGATGATGCCCTCGCGCGTGCGCGCCGTCTCGAGGACGCGCTCCATCAGCTCCGGGTGCGGCGCCACCACGCGCAGGAAGTTGGCGCGCGTCAGGCGGTACAGCTCGGTGGGCTCGATGGCCACGACGCTGGCGTAGCGCAGGTCGCCCGCCACCCCCTCCACCAGCGCGATCTCCCCGAAGTGGGCGCCGTCCGACAGGTGGCAGATCTGCGCAGCTCACGCACAAGACGACCGTTGCCGGGCTTTTATCCACCCGACAGCCCGTCACCCTCTGCGTCCCGATGGGATCATGAACTAGACAGCAACACACTAGTAGGCACCTCTGCAAGCAGATCGCGAGGGCCTCCGCGACAAACATAGACGAGAGACAATGGAGAGACAATCGAGAAACTATGGCCAAGGTGGGGCTCTAACCCATGACCCTTCGGACCGAAGCGCTGAGTTGTTACCCGCTCTGACACCTCGCCCATCCAGGTCGGCGGCGGATTCCTTGACATTGGTTATATTGTAGGTTGGGTGTCCCCTTTTTTCAATTTCTCATTTTTTGAACACATACCAGGTAAATATTTCTTATTTACCCTCAAGCATGTCCCCCTCCCAAATATGTTGGTGATCCAATCATTTTAACACGTGCCGACTTAAATTTGAAAATTCACGATCGAACAGGACGGGCCGAGGTCGCTAGACGCGTGCTGCCGGTACGGTTCATCTAAAGCTGCCGCTCTGGCAAACTCATTGCGAGGAATTTCAGTTCACTTGAGACACATTTCTGCCTGTGGTCTTCATCTCTTGCTCTTCCTGCAGTGTTCAATTATGTTTGAACTTAAATAAGCAAGTGCTTGTGTTGAGGGCTACCTCTCTTCCGGTGATGGAAATGACGGTGACGCAGCCTGACGAAATGAAGTACATGCTGTCCCCGGGCGCCCCCACCCGAATGATCACGTCGTTCGCCAGCACAACTTCCGGAGTCAGCAGCGTCACGATTTTGGCGATGACTGGCGGCGGCATTCCGTGGAAGAATGGCATCTGGTCGATGAGGCGATTGCAGTTGTGCAAAAGCACCTCCTGGACACGAAAGACGGAAAACCGTTTGTAATACAAGTAAGGGGAGTTAATCCAGTAGCCGGAAATCAAAATTATATTCATGTGTATCTGTGATCACTCCAAGAAAGGTCCCGAGCCCCATATATTCATCCACAGGAGCCAACCGAAAATACGGACTGCGATACACCAAAGACGTAGGGCCCTTGTAAAAAAATTACAGACATGTGAAATTGTGTATTATTACTTCTTAAATGATTCCACTGATGCATTTAGATAAGACTTACTGAACCGTTTGGCGCCCGTTTGTTCACAATGGTTCTTACTAGGGAACTGTCAGCAGCAAACTTTTAGTTTTCAAAAATTCGGAGTTGTTAGTGAAACTGGGACCTACGCATCTTTCTAACTGTATTTCACTCCCTTTTTATAAAAAAATTAAGGCATTTTATAGTGCTAGTCTATAAAACATTTTCATTTCATAGTTGGTTGCAGCATTTATGTATTAAAATATGTGAGAGGGATATGATATTTATGAATTACTTTAGTATGTATTTAAGATGTGTATGAAGAAGTTTTACTTTGCGGATACAAATATTATTGTCCCTAATAACCTATTTATTTATTTATTTATTTATTTATTTAGATAAATGGAATAACTTTCCTTGTCTTCCTTTCATTCACTCATGTGTAAACATGCGTAGACTACTACTCGTACCTCTTGAAAACAATTTAATGTCAGTGTATATTCGATAACATTGATTTCACGTTAAATTTAAATCCTCAGAGATTCTTTTTAGATGTGTATTGTCTTTTACAAATACTATGGTGTCATGTAGTGACCTGTTGTGAAGGGTGTGCGCTTGTGTTTTAGGTTCTTAATCTTTACTGACCTGTTTAAGCCGACTTGAAAGAAATTCAAATATTAGTGGTTCTCGAAGACACGTCTTCAAGAAAGAGAATTTGCTGTAGTCGATCATTCGCCATTAGTCGCACATTTCGCCTGTAGTCGCGCATTTTAGGTTCTTAATCTTTACTGACCTGTTTAAGCCGACTTGAAAGAAATTCAAATATTAGTGGTTCTCGAAGACACGTCTTCAAGAAAGAGAATTTGCTGTAGTCGATCATTCGCCGCTCCAATTGTGGCGGAATTTGCTTGAATTTGATGTACTCTTTAAGTTGACGCTGCATTTCCTCGTATCGAGTGGTGGAAAAATTTACTATTCTTGTGATCATCACAACTTGCACTGGAAAAGTGGGACAACCCGTAATTGAAGTAACAATGGTTCAGCATTGCAACTTCATACTATCTCATACCACAAGCAACCATGATGCGAACTTGTCTTACCTGAATATAAAACCATATTGTACTAAAGATAGATATAATTATAAGATATTAAATGTTTAATAATGTTTTAAAATAAAATGTATTAAGAAGTAATTAAATGATTAATAAATATAAATAACATAATATAGAGAATACAGTATACAATGTTAGCGAAAATTGATTAGCAATACGTCTTTAAACAGATTTCAAACAATTAAAGCTGTACTACACAAGTTTTTGAACTTGATAAAATATTGATGAATAAAATATTGTGATAAACTTAATAAAATATTTTGTAGAGTTTCTGGTTTTTCGTAGTACGTTTGAACGTTTGTTTTTTCAAATAATCTAAGTTTTATTCCTTTAATACGAGTAATGCATATTAAATGAAGAATTTTTAAATTGTACCTTCAGACTTTCGGGTAAAAAGTTATTTTAGTCAAGCTCCGTAACTCCAACAGATTGTTTGGGTGTACTGCAAAGCATAAAAACTTCGATTTACGTGGATTATGGGGAGGGAACTTGTTAATTGGACCTCCGACATGTATTGTCGAGCATATTTGAATGTGGCGCCACTTGAGCGCCCAACTCAAACAATTAGTTTTGGACTTGCCCACCAGTGAGTGACAACATCGCGGTAGTTTTGTGTGGGGACGGATTTCAAAGGAATGTAATTTTTTTCACTTAAGAACAATGCCGTTTGGTAAAGAAATTTTGGTAACGAAATTTTATGTTACGACGAAAGTAAATTACCCATTTTTATGACTTTTTATTGCATCTTTCCTCGATTTCAACTATTAAGTCATTTCTTACCATTTTCCGTCATTTTTAATCCTTTTTTGTTGATTTCATCGATTTCAGTATCATTTTGATGGTATTTGCTTACGAGATGCAACAAATGTTCTCCACAGAATTCCTGAGTAGCCTATTCAATGTCTTAGCCCAGAAATTGTAATGTCAAACGTTGTATGTAATCTAAAGTTCCTGTGATGCATAGCAGCGCCATTGCCGGTTCGCCTAATTTCGTGATAACTAAAGACAAATATTTCCTGGTTACGAAGAGTGCAAACCAAAAGTTTGCAAGCTCTGTGCACTTGAACGCATGGAAGCTTCGATTACGTCAGTATCGTATAAAGCTTCAGTTGTTCATCCGAATTTATTTTGATCACATTTTTACGTCATTTTTCTTTGTTGTTAGAGCATTTTAAAAACATTTTAAAAACAGTTTATTGATTATTTTTGGCAACGATTTAGGTCATTGTCCTAGTTATGTGGAAAGCCACATCAAGTGAATTTTCCGTCTTTCGATTATTCATCGCCTGACCGCAAGTAAATATCCGGCGAAGTTGGTTCGTGTAAGCAAGTACGCTACAACCCATAGCGGCTGGGCAATCGGTATGGTTTATTTCGATTTATGAAATATGAGTTGTTAAAAGTTTTCGTTTTAACATTACTGCGAAAGTAAATTAGCGTTTAATATACTTCTTTGTATACGTATGCTACAAAGTTTACTTCAATCGGAGAGAAAATAGATTTTACTTGTTTTATTACCTGTTTAAAAAGTTTCCTCTCACCTGCTATGTATATAACAATGAAGAGACCAATTATAGAAACACAAATAAACGTTAATACTTGGTACAGCATCGTTGGGTTAATTCCCATGTTGATTCCTATGACGTTTGCAACAGTGATCGTGATACTGCGACGCCATACAGTCATCACGTTTTTGGAAGTGTCCAAATCTCGCCTGCACAAGATAAGTCAGTACATAAATCGGTTAACGTACAATAACAATGTAATATTGTTGTATACAAGATACATCCTCTCGGAAACGTAGAAGCGATACTAATTTTCTCTAAGATTCTATTCGTATACATAACGAATTTACTAACATTATTTTTAAAGCTAAAATCTACATTATATTAGAGACAAAATGTTTTTATTGTGATCAAAAAGCCTGCTGACACGAAGGCTCTGCGGCAGCGTTGCTGGTGCCATTGCAGCCTTGCTGCCTAGGGTTAATGCCGGCAGAAGCAGCTACATTCCTTGGTCAATTTCAACCACTGTCTGGAAGAGAATTCTAGCTCTGATGAGTAGTTTTCCTTAGTTTCTCAGATCAATAACATGCAAATGGCCGCTAACCGTTAAGAACCCGGCCACGGATCGCGCGCGATCTTTCCTTCCTCTTCCGTATCGTACCCTCACTCCTTACTTACATACACACTTACATGAACACACTTACTACAACGTAAGTCGGAAACTTAGACCGTGTCCCGGATGCTTTGGTATTTTCATGCTTTGTACGGTTAGTTGTCATACAGCGTTTAGAACCAAGGCTGTGAAGCAGGTATAAAATCTTCGGTGTGTATAAATATCTTAGAATGCCTTCGATGTGGGTGTGTGCTTCGGGTCTCAATAACCTGGAGGAGCCTTAAGTAAGAAGGCTCTTTTCACAAAATTTAGGCATTTTAGTTTGTTTGCGCTGTGACTAGAGAACAGTCCGTAATCCCAATTTGGCTTTGAGTTATCTTTGTGTCATGTTAACTTTGCCGAAGGAAAAGAAATGGCTCCCAAAGATATAATCATTCGAATATTTATCATCTATTTCCGCATTCTCTTATTGTCGGGGATCGAACCTGCAAACTCACCGGAACTACCACGAGACCGGAACACTACTTTCTGCTTCACGAAGGCTGTGATCGCAGGTTTACCTAGAGGTAGAACATTCTCTTTCGAGTTCATTATCAGTCTAACTTACCTGTATGCACCTCCTGTTACTGCCAAAGGGTACAGGCAGGATATCCAGTGCATGAAGAGAAATACTAACGACGCAGTAGTGATGACTTTTGTTGTCACGTAGCTCACGTTCAAACACTAAGAGCAACACATTTTGGACTCACAGTACATGGAATTACCTAATTGCGCAAACATAAAAATCATTTCAGAATGATTCTCTCAGATCCTTTCCTCTCAGATTTGAGGACATTTAAGAATGAGTTCGGTTACTCGTCTACTCAAAGGGGGTACATTCCAAAAATTTGTATTTAATTCATTCTAGGTAAACTTTTGTATTTTCAATTGTAACTACTTACAAAAATGTAAAAAAACAGTTTTTTTGAATTGCCATTTTTGAATCCCAATTTATTTTAAAAAATATAGCCAATTGACAAATGCTTCAATGAAAACGGTTTGAAGCGGGAGTAAGTACATAAAATAAATTTTCAAAAGGCAAAAACAAATGAATTTCACTAACATCTCATTTTATGAACAGCTTAAGACATACATAAACAGAATTATTAATTTCTTATCGTAATACCGAATGTTTTGAAAACTCATTCAAATTATTTTTAGAAGCGATTTTGCCCCTGTTATAGAAGTGACCTGACCCTTATTATCTAATTTTTTTTTAAATTGCACCACAAAAAGAATACTTTTTTGGCAATTTAATTATGCATGAATAAGTGATTTGTTTACTAAAGTTGAGAAAAAGGTTTTTCTTTCACTTGAGGTAACTTGGGTATATTATCTTTCAACCTTGAACTTTCCCATGGGGTGGAATGTTTCCATCTCAAACTATAACAATTTACTTTTATCACTATTATAAATAAAGGAACATCTTCTTTAATGAGTATAATATAAGTATGTCTCCTTGAAGATGCGTTTTGATGAATTTAACTTTTAAAAAAGTCATATAAATATCAGATATCAACTTTTATCTCATGACACTATCATTATATAGCAGTTTTACTTTCCCGCATAGTACTCACCAACTCCTTATTAACGTGTAAAACTTTTAAAACGTTTCCCTGAAGTAGAAATAATTTTTAATATCGACGGTCCAGTTTCAAAAGGCAATTACTCGAAATGATAAATTTTGAGATACTGATGTCCAAAAGTTCAATATCGCTCTGAAATTGTCAGTTACATAATTTGCATTTGAGATTTATTTAATTTTAATTTGATCCTTTTCTGCCATGCATTTAAAATTCAAGTGATGTAAACTGACATCAAAAGAATATTAAAAATTGTAAAATCAGAAATTCACAATTTAGAATTTGAATTTATTGTAGTAGCCGCCCGCGCCGCTTCAAAAGAACCGGCACCGGGGCGCAGCGGCGAGGCGGCGGCGCCCCAGGAAAATACGCGCTCATCTCACGGAAGGTCGCTGAGGACGGGCTCATCGGTGCCTGGCCAGTCGGCGAGCCTTCAGCCCCGACTGTGTATAAAACGGCGTACAGCGAGCCGTGAAGGCAGGTTCAGTCGTCATAGTGCGAGACACTAGAGTGCAAGGATTGAGTGACTACGCTGCCGGCCAGTATTACAGACTTCTCTTGGGATATTTGGATTGTAACCCCGGCAGCGTGTTTGGACACCTTTTCGTCTTTTGGTAAATTTGGCACATCTCCAGTCCAAATCTCCTGGTTATTTTTTAACTACGTATGTTACGGTTTTCCCTGTATGTGATTAAAAATCATTTTTAAGAAATTAGCTTATTTCGGTCATTACATTTTTTACCATTTGGAACTGGGCCATCGATATGTATCTGCGAAATCAAATGGTTGTCACTGTAAATTGCGTGCTGGTAACTTACTTTAAACATAACTCTTGAGTAGGAGTACAGAGTTCCAATTCTCACAAATTTTAGCAAATTTAAATATTTCATATCATGCCATTTATCGACAGGTAAATCGAGTACAACAATCAATAGGAATTCATACGGAATACAAGAAATAACATCAAAGAAGAAATATGTCAGTAGGTACCGTCTGTGGACATAAGAAATCATTCAATGATAAATTCTTACACAGTATACAGTAAATGAATCGTACTTTTATAAAAAAATATTATTTTTTGGTGTTGTTGTTGGTGGTAATGGTGGTGGTGGTGTTATTGAATGAAGATTCTGACAATGGGTTAAAGAAAATAATGTGTCTCGGATATATCTTTGTAGGATAATATATCAACTGTTCATTAAAGCAGTAGCTGTCACAGATGTATAGTTCTCTATATCTGGTATCTTTGGTAGACACCCGTTTCTAATTGGTAGAAATCTTTTTTTAAATTGTTACTGTTAAACAAGGTGCACACGCAAACAATTAACATAGGGACACATCAATAGATTTCTTGAGTAAATATCGATGCTACCCCTACTGTACTGATGTTTTTAGTACGTTCCCGAATTAACCAATCACAATAGACATTTACATAGTTAAACTGCATTTTAGGAACGACACATTCAAGACTGTTCATCGAATACGCCCGAAACACCTTGCTATGTATCAGATAAAATGTTCTGGGCGATGTTTTTCTATCTAAATATAATTCTCGTTCTGAGTAAACCGTCTTAACACAATAAAAACGCCTTAGGTACAGAAACTGTAAGGCTGTCATAGTATGTCTATCGAACGTTGGTCCATATTTCGCAGGCGTCGAAAAACTACCTCGAAGACTGCACGCTTGAACAATTCTGCAACAAAGCATTAACGAATTGGTTCAACATTGCTTTTTACCGGCTCGCATACTACGGTACTCTAGAGAAAGTATCGAAATCATTCGGCAAAAAACAGCGATTTTTCATCAGAAAAACTCCTATTGTGTAACCTGGATACCAAAAAAGTATCCCCTACATTTAGTAGTTTCCTTCGTAACTGTGGACTCAAAATTCGCGTTTAGGAGGTCTTTGATACCAAAAAATTGCATCAGTTGTCTGTCCGTCCGTCCTTTCAACCCTTTGTTCGTTCATACGTCCGTCCATTCTGTTGTTAATAATTTTCAATAGAAATCAATTGAATATTGTTAATTGATATAAGCAATGAATGTACGCAGAAAATAACATGATTCAAAGATCGAATAAATTATTTTATAGTAATTAACGAAACGAGTGGGTAAAGAGAGGTATAATTGTATGAGTGAAATGTTCAAGAAAACGAACGATAGGAGCGAGTTTTCATATATACTACGAGTGCAATTCTACCCATTTATCAACTTACGTTCAATAATTTTTGTTTCCGTTTTATAATAATTTAAATTTTGAGAAATTCAAGCATATCTATACCATTCGAAGCATACGTTTGATGACGTCACCGAATTGCTCCCGAAAAAGATATATTTTAGTGGGTATTACATTGTATTTGTTTGCAAGCAATATTTGCATATGAAAGGTACTGAAGATATTGCGGACAAAATCTAAGAAGTGGCTGAGAAAGTCATGAAAACATTAATTCCCGCGAAAAGTACAGACGGGTATGATAGAGAATACATGTATAAATAAAAAAGTAACAAAAAAAGTAAAAAAAAGAACAAAAAATTTAGTTTCTTCTGTCAGTTTTTCTATAGCGTAGTTGTAGGAAGACGTGCTTACACTTAAAACACTTAAATTTTTCAATTGTGGAAAAATCGGGGTTTTTAATCAACATGACTGCAATATTTTCTTAAATATCCTTAAAAATATCCATCAACAAAATTTAATCGAAAAATATGGAGCCGTTTTTGAGAAAAAAATTGTTTAAACATAAATTAACTAGTGGTGCTACAGAATGACACGTACTTTCCCGTAATAGTTTTCTATTTCCTTTGGTCTCGGCTAGATACTCAAACTTGCCACATATTCTTGCCAGCTGCCATCCATCGCAGCCCAAACTACATTTTTTTTGAACTTTTCTTAATTTTTCGGTTTCCTAATAGTAGAACTGAAATATTATTTTAAGAATATTAAAAAACAGTAAACACTCGTCCTAAATGACAATTTTCTTTGAAAAAATTGGAGCCGTTTTTAAAAAACTGACATTGAAGCACTATTGTAAATGCGAAATTTGAACCACAGAAAACTGTTGAGTTTCCGAAAAACTTCATATGAAGTCCTTTCAAACACTTCCAGTCACAAATGCAATAATGTTTACAAATCGCTGTAAATGTGCGTATTAACGCCATATTTAAAAAAATATATTAGTGAATTTAAAATACACAAATATAACGAAATGGACTTTACGTCCTATTAAAGAGTGCAATAAAGCACTATCTCATCGAAAAGATTGAAGAAAAAATTTCGAGCTGTTTTTAAGGAAATGACGTTTGAGCGTTTCTGAAAATGCAAAATTTTGAGCTAGTTTCCTCACAAAACTGTTGAGTATTCGAAAAACTTTATATGAAATTATTTAAAGAACATAAATATAATAATGTGAACGAATCGCCGCTAGCGTAGATGTTATCGACGTGAGACAAGTAAAAAACATCACTTTTGTAATTTAAAAAAAATAGAATAGAGTGATATGTTATCATTTAGATTAGTACATTTAGCACTATACCTACCAAAAGTTTAAAGAAAAAAGTTACAGCCGTTTTTGAGAAAATCTTATTTTTATATTTTTTAATTAAACAAATTGCTCGTAATATTGCGCGAAAACTTCTGAAATTTTCAAAAAACGTGGACGTCTTAAATGAAAGAACACGCTATGGAGAACAAATCTTATTTGAAGGAAAATATCTCTATATTTAATTTCGTAGTTATAGGAAGACCCCGAAAAAAATTCAAACTTATGCAATTATCGTGGAAATCGAACCTATTGCACCTTTATAAGTGTAATTTACTCTATTACACGAAATTTAAAGAAAAAAATTGGAGCCGGTTTTGAGAAAATTTTGAAAATGTAAGGAGGGCTTCATGTAAAGTTTTACAAAATCTCAAAGCTTCGACTCGAGCCGAATACACAGGGGTTTCTTCAATTTGGAAAAAAATCCTAATCGTGGTTTAGGCGATAGTGGTGTTCACAGTCGGACAGACAGACGGATGGACGGTTAGGTGGACATTTTTCTCAGCATTGCATAACTTTCCCTATACTAATTATAATACTCCTTATATACTACGTATACGGGAAAGTAAAAATTCCTTTTATTTCACCCAAAATTACGCGAAAAATACTCAAATTTTGGAAAAATTGTACATGACTTTGTATCAAAATCTATCTTTAAGAAACAGATTTTAACGGAAAAATCTCTCTTTAATATTTTAGCTGGAGGAAGATGGTGAAAAATATTTTGAAATTTTTCAGTTTTCGAAAAATCAGTTTTCATCGAACGCCATTCTCTGAAACTTTCGTCAGAATATCCACCAGCAAAATTTAATCAAAATCGATGACACCATTTTTTGAAAACTTTCAAAATGTTCCAGGGCTTTATGTAAAGTATCACCAAAATTAAAATATTTGTTTTAAATTCAAGGAGCTGCAACATCAGCCAGATCGATTGGGGAAAGTGTGGAGGAAATTGGCTGAACGGTTTTACCGCTAGCGTTGTACACAGACGGATGGGCGTTTTGCCGTCAATCGATTTTTCGATATCAAGGACCCACAAAATAGAGATTCTAGGAACACCATGAATTAGAGGATTTTTTTATATTTAGCATCTGAATTTATCTACTTTTGCGTTGCTGGGACCCTGTAATCAGAGTTTTCAGCAAAAAATTCGCCGTTTTTTCGCCCAGCAATACATAACTGCGCTAAGAAGTTCCTTCTTAAGCGCCAAAAGCAAAAATGGCGAATGTCCCCCCCCCCCCCAGCGGGCACAGCCGCAGTCCTTAAGCTCTAAGCTTCCGCCTGGTCTCCCGCCATGTGTACGTACTTGTGTGTGAGTGAACTTTTGAACTTTTTCCAAGATTCTATCACATACTTTTCATTTTAATGGGTCGATTATCTACGAACATTGGTAAAATTATTTGCTCTCCGGACTTCATTGAAATCGGATGAAGAATAGTTATTTAGAAGCTTTCTTGACTTGATCTTCTATTTCTTTTTTCGACTTTTGTCCCTTTTAAATTTTGTCTTTGACACTAGTGCCTAAAGTTATATGCAGTAGATCCAAACACACTTTAATAATGATATAAATAGTTCCCCGAAGTTCCTAAAATTGTAGATCGTGAATTATGTGTAATAAATATCTAATTTAATAAATATTTATAATCTAATTTAATAAATTGTCTTTACAGAAACAATTAAGTGAAAGAACAACATACTCCAAAAATCATTTCTAGAAAGTACAAATGACTTATTTCTTACCTTGCGATGCGTGATTTGTCCAACACAATTGTTTTAGACTTTCTGGCGATGTATCCGGAAGAGAAATTCACATAGACATCCAGTAAAGTTATAATGAATATTGCTATCATAATGTAGTCCCAAAAGTTCCAAGACGTTATTCCGTCATCTGCCGTATTGTTTGGCGCAGTCAAAAACACCACAATGAAAGGTACGAAAAGTAAAGTCATCAGATGTGCAAACATCATGAAGATCTCCCAGTTGCGGCTGAAAATGACTCGCACGAGGTATAGAACACACTTTTGTTTCCCTAGAGGATCATGACAGTTTATAATTATGTTTTCAAAATGTATTTTTTATAGGATGGCAGATATCACTGTAACAAACTTTTCTATAAACGTTGTACTTGAAACATGTACAAATCGTGTAATGAGAATTTTGGTATTTTTCATCCTGAGCATAGATTTAATACAAATATATATTTTTATTATATTTATATATTTTATATAGTAAACTATTTATTACGAATATAAAATACATTACCTGATATTGTGTGGACAGGCTGCCTAAAAGCATTTACAAAATAAACTACCTCTTGCAAATCCTGGTTTTCACTCCACATCTCTGCATCACATCAAATCCATTACGGTACAGCTGAGTTAAAAATTCTCAAGGGGAAAAGTCTGCTGTGAAATCACGATGGGAAGCCTATTGCTATCCGGAGTCATATCCTACCCTACCAAATAAAAGGTAAAGGTACCCCTTTGCAAATGCTCACTGGCCCAAGGCGCTGGACATAGGGTTCTATTTTTTTACCGTCGGCACAAGGAGGTAGTATGGCGAGCACAACGCTTTGACTGCCTTTTTTCTTATTTTTTCTGTTCTTGCTTGTTTTTTCTGTTTTTCGAATTTTCAATTAATCGAATAATATCTTAAAAATATACTTAACTTAAGTTTACAATTGAAAACTTATGTGTACACACGAAATCCTTATCAGGAGGAAAAGGTCCACTTACCTCCGTGTGCCCGTTTGCTTTTTTCTATAGAGTCAAAAAAGTTGTGCTTTCAACAAGTAGGTCTACTTGTAATGCGGAAGGAAAACATGTACTTTTTTTAGCTACAAACCTAAAGTCGTGCATCGCGCCTGATTCCTACGGCGTCAGAAGACGTTATGCCACCAGCCGGCCGTCAGAATTGCGGTACTCTGCTCTTCACAAATGGCCCTAAGGAGTACGCTTTTTGAGTCTTGGAAATGCGTATAAAGTTGCAGTGATGTACAAGTTGCAACGAAATTGAAGAATTACAAAACACGTTTTGTATGAATCTACACTTCTGAGGCTAAAGACAAAAAGGTAAAGCGATTATTTATTACTAATATTATAAGGAACATGTGGGTGTGTTTTTCGCACACACTCACCCACACACTATTTTACCCGAGTTCGCGGGTTCAAACCCCATAGAAGTCAACGATTTTTTTAGAGCGAATAAATCCTTCGTATGCTTTCCTTCGGAGGGGACTTAAAGCCGACTGCCCATGTTGAAGATTTACTGCCCCTCAAGCCTAAATCAAGCTTCTGAGCAAAATTTAAATCTCTTGTTTCGTCGCCCAAGATACCTCCTTTCTCTGCCAGATGGTGAAAGGAGCACAGCGGAATTTGCGTGGTCAGGCGGAAGAGGTCTGATATAGTGCAGGTCTCCTTTAGTAGCCCTTGCAACTCTCGTCTTTGGTGCCGTGTTGCCTTCGCGGTGTCGAGACTGTTACGGAGAGATGTGGGACTGAGGGGGTGGGAATAAGAGATACAGGCGTACCTACAGTGGTATGCTGTAGGTCTTGACACGAAGGACACATAACCGAAGGACACATAAACAATCATCAATATCAACGATCAAGGTGAGAGATCTTTCCACCGATTCATCAGAATTGAACTTTTATTCTACTAATTGAAATTCTAAAGCACCTATTTATATAGCTACAAAACAAGACAGGTCATCGGCCCTTGCATACAAGACTGCAGTTGTGTATTGTTATCGATGAGGATACACAAAGTATATGTGTAAATAATTAACGTACATATTTTTTTGTTTCTTTACATTTATCTATGTCCCATTTGATTTTTGTTTTACATTTACAAAACAATTATTTTCTTTCAAGACTACATCAGAGTTCTTTTATTTTTATTCTTTGCTACATTGATGTACTAAGAGAAGTTAATTAACAGTAAATAATAATAATAATAATAATAATAATAATAATAATATAATAATAATAATAATAATAATAATAATAATAATAATAGAAAATTTATATCTGCATATGATGAATTATCTCGATATATTACAGTGAAAAACTTCAACTATTCATTCTATATTCTTGTACCTGTAATGTTTTATGATGATGATGATTTGTTCCTGCAAACATTAAATATCGAGCTCGATTCTTGTTAAGTTTGAAATTTATTAAGATCTCCTTAAGTCTGTAAATTTTTATATCGTTCTTTCCAATAATTGACGCTTTAGAATGACAATCAGTGAAAGAAAAGTTCAGTTCTGATAAATCAATGGGAAAATCTCTCATTCCGATCGTTAATCTCGCCTTTGTTCCTGTCTCCTTCGTGTTAAGATAATGGATTGTTGTAAATGCGCCTGTATCCCCGACTTTCACTCCTTTCAGTCCGAACTCTGACCGTAACATTCTCGGCGCCTTCCCTAAACAAGACAGTTGCATGAGCTACTAAAGAAAATAAAGTCTGATTAATTTAAAATCAAATGCGAGAAAGTATAATTTTATGTTAAACAGATAAAAATAGTAGGTAGTACTATCTGACCTCTAAATAACCTATAAAGTTAATGAATGTGTATCATACAAACGCCGTACAATAATAGAGGTGCGTGCCAGCTGTATGGTCCCACAAACTATTTTTTAACTTAATATTATAAGAGCTATTGAAATACACATTCAAAATTGTAATAATTTTTATATGCAGAATTCTAGAGATTTGGGAAAATGAATTAGAATTATATTACTTCGAATTATCCAAGTGTGAGTTGTTAACAATTATGTCCGTTTCATTACACACTTTAGTTTTCACTTTCTTTCAAATTCCATGATCAATTCCATGATTCCACGAATTGTATTTCTTGTTCAGTACTATTCGTCTGTATTAATAAAACAAATAATACATTCAAAACTTATGATACACTTATTACTTACCGAAACACACTAAATGGATGTATAGTTGATGAACTAATTTTCGAGTGGCGGAGGATCTCGCGGCACAAGGCCGATGTGCTTTTGAAGACGTACTGCGTGAACGGGTGCTTTTTCGAAGCCAGCCACGTGCGTCTGAAGGCTCGTAGCGAGCGTTTCGGGCGGGAGACATACATATTTCCGTAAACAGCATCCAACACTTCATCTTCGACGCATCGTATGTCCAGAGAACACTCGTGGCCTTCCACCTCGTCTACCTGAGTCTGCAGAGCAATTCGGGCTGTCTAGCTATCGTTTTCTATTCATTATCAGAATGAATAATACTGCATTGGTACAATTGAATAGTACCGCCAGTACACAAGTACACAGGTAAAAATTATAGTATTTGTTTTCTCAATTATTTCGAACATTAGTTTTAGTTCGTTACTTTATGTGAATTTAGGCCAATCAATACTACAAACAGAAATGGTCAGAGGCAACAAGTGAAAACACTCTGATATTTTTTCTCAAATATACATGCCAAGGAAAGAATGTAAATGTGAGGGAAGGGCACACACGAAATTGCAACCGCCTACAGGGACTACTTTTTAAAAATATTATAGACGACGAACTGTCTTTATGGTGTAAACGCTGAAAGTTTGGATACTAGAAAACGTAAAAGAAGCAGTGATTTGACCTCGCTCACCTGGAACTCTTATCGCTTAATCCTGGCGTGGGTCAGTCACAGGCAAGGTAACTAGCTCATAATTCTCGGGCATTGAATTTAGAGCAACAGCCTCGAGGTTTAAAAGTAAAGGTTGTACAAACTGCTTCGAGGGTACATCTGCCCCTTAACAGCCTTTTGGAGAAGTCAGTTGACCATTATTAATCCAAAATTTGCGTTATTCATTCCAATTTATTATACTAAAGCAAAGAAATTATTCACTTGTTTGAAATACATCTCTTAATTTTAACTTGTAAGTAAAATTAAATAATTTGAATCGGAAGGATCTTAATATAGTAAAGGCGTTTACTTAAAATTGCAATAATTACATTAACTTCCTAGTTAAATTTAGAAACAAAAAACATTGTATTGTCTCTCAAGAGTTGTCCGCTTGTAATAATAAATTTGTAATTTTTTAAGGATAACCGAGTTTTCGTAAAGTTAACTTCAACACGTGATTGCGTGGGATCACTCAGTTGGGATAGAACGAAAAATTAACTTTGTGGTGATATCTTGGTGATCCGGGTATTGTGTCCCTTTAATGATTGTGTGGTGGATTGAGTAGTTAGGCATTGCACCTTTGTTCTTGTGGGCGGACATACTGAGATTATTAGAATACCACTGTGACTGAGGCTGAGTGTGATTATTAAGGTGACCAACTTTTTTCCAATGAAAAGGAGGACGAAAAATATAAAGAAAAATTACAACGTAAATAAATGAAATATTTTTAAATGCAAACGAAAGTACACTAATTATACTTACATCACTTTAATTATTTAATTAAGCCAGTATTATTCCATTAAATTAATTTTTTGCCAGTATATAACTTTCTAACAATATATTGGAAATTTCGGAAATATCCTTAATATTTGATTTTACGATAAGAGCTGCAGCTGTAATATCAACATTCAATCATGATTTCTCCCTTGATTAACTAGACTAACCCATTAACACTAAATTAACACAGTTTTAAAATATAGATAAAAAGAACAGGTAGGAAGAGACTTTTTGAGGAAGGACAGAACCTACAAAAGAAGGACTGTCTTCCCTAAAGGACGACGATTGGTCACTTTAAATGTTTGCAAACCCTCAATAGATTTAAGTACAAATAAATATGCAATTTGTGATAGTTGTGATTGCAAAGTGCACTACGAGTATCATGATATGTCTCCAACGGACCAGAGAAGTCTTCAATTGAAAAGTAATAGAAAATTGAAATATTTATGTAAGCAATGTTGTGACGGCCTTAAAAATGTTCCTATTTTATTGAAAAAAATGTAATACTGAAAAAATACAGAAAAATTGGATGTATTTGCCTCATCAATGAATGCATTTAAAGAAATTGTGAATAACGAATTGAATGATTTTAAAGATACAGTAGGTTATTTAGAAAGAAAAACTCAAGATTATTAGTACATACCAACAATATTATGAGTGAAACACATGAAAGACAATTAAAATTTAAATACATTGTATTTTATAATATTAAAGAGTCGAATAGTGGTGTGTTGAGTAATAGAATAAATTGTGACAAAGCGTCAATTGATAAAATTCTAGTAACACTTAGTGAACCTAGTAGATAGGTGAGAATGCCCGCTAATGTTGTAAGTAAACCAAGACCATCCAGAGTAACGTTTGGAAATGTGGAAACTGTTGAAAAAATTTTAAAAAGAAAAACGTATTTAAAAATGATGTCAATTATCAAGATTGTTGCACTAAAATTCAGATTAATCATTATAATCAATTAAAATTGGAAATAAATAATGCAGAAAATAAAGGTAAAATGTATACAAAATATATAAATGGATTTACTGTCATTAAAGGCATAATTGAAAAAATGCAGAGAATAAGTTTGAGGCATCAAAAAACTGAACAATCAACTTGGCATATATTACCACAATGTGAGGGGTCTTAGATCAAAACTAGAGGAACTCGCTGATTTCAACATACAACTACGGGAACCAGGTGTTCTTGTTTGTACTGAGACCTGGTTGCGTGATGGAATATATGTCAATGAATTAAACATGCAGAGTTGTAACATCTATAGGAGGGATAGAGATTATGAATTAACTTTTTTATTTTTTATATTTGCAGAAGTTCATAGCTCAGTAAATATAACCATACATATGTGTTAAAAGACTTACTTACTATACTTAAATGTAAACTTACATACTATTACAAGGAATTCTCGTTAAGGAGTCCTAAGTCAGGATCTAAATCTGCACATTTTTTGTGGTAGAAAAACGTCGACTCCGACGAATATTCATGACGACACGTCAACCAGATGACAAAAGAAAATATAACACAACAGCCAGACAATTCACCCGTCAAATTAAGGAATACGAAAACAAATCATTCTCTAATTACAGTCAAGCACTATCACCTACTACTGAAACTAATTATTCGCTTTGGAAAGCAACACGAAAACTGAAACGACCTCACCAGCATATCGCACCAATTCGAAAAGAAGATGGCATGTAGGCAAGAAGCGCAGAAGAAAAGTTCGAATGCTTAGCAAAACACTTTGCATCAGTTTTCAAACCAGCTGGAAATGCAAGTACTATTGAAAATGAAGTGCTAAAGTTTTTGGACGTGCCTTTTCAGTTATCACTGCCCGTAATGAATTTCAACTGACGAGAAGTCGAACAAACAATTAAAAAGCACACGCATCTTACAAAACGTCCAGGGTATGACCTTATTACTAGTAAGATTTTACAGGAAATGACAAGAAAAGGATATGCATTCGATAAAAGTAAATTCAACGCGATACTTCGAAGTAGTCTTTATCCTTGTCAGTGGAAATACGCTCAAATAATTGTGATCTTAAAACCAGGAAAGACTGCCGCGGAAGTGACGTCGTGCTGACCGACTAGTTTGTTACCTGACCTATCAAAAGTATTTGAAAAAGTTCTCTTACAGCGCCACAAGCCTATAATTAAAGATGTGATTCCTGACTTTAAATACGGCTTTCGTGAAGGGCACCCTTCGTGGCCGCGTCGAGGTGCCCTTCGCGAAAGCCATTATATCCATTGAATCTAAAAATGTAATGCAAATCTGCAATTCTTACATTTAAAAGAAATGTCAAATGAAAAACGTTACCATTGGCGAAAACCAGTGGAATACGCTCGTGTCTAGAAGAACAAGATGCATTTTAATCACCTATTTAATTTGAACAACACCAATGATAATGACGAAAAATAAATTGAAGGGAAAATAAATAATCTACAATGACGTTTGACAATAATTATATTGATCGAGATCACAAACTTATTTATAGAACAAATTGAATGTGCTTTTTCTAAATTTCAGATACATACGCCGCTTTAGCTTCAGACCATAATAGATATATTACGATAAATCTGATATCAATTCTTCGTAAAACCAATTTAAAAATGAAAATCGAGTAACTCAGTAAATTAATCGCAAAGTGTGTATTTTTTCTATACCACAATTACAAAGAAATTCATAAACTCACGGCGAATCCTAATTCCATTACACGTCAACTTGTAAGGAATTTCTTCTAAATAATTCTTGAATTTCACTCTGTTATTCTTCAAGCTGCATGAAAGTACTGTAAACGTTGTGTAAACAATAACAGAAGAGCAACGGCAATGATGTATATTACATGTTCACTTAATGCCGACAGCAAAAAAAAAAAAAAAGATCTACTATTGTTTACAAGATTTTTCCGTCTAAAATTGAGACCCTGGCATCAATAACGGATGGAACAATGTAATGTTATTTTAATAATCTTCTTTTAAAGATTCCTCCTATTACGTAGTAGTGTGTAATGTCCTGAAATTGACGATTATTATTATTATTATTAATTCTATTTATCATCACCCTAATTTACTATTGTGTAATTTCTTCATTTCAATGTTTACTGTTTCCTACTCATTTTACCAAAGTCCTTAGATGTGAGAATCTAGAAGGCGGTGGCCTTATGTAAACAAATAACAGCACTCTCATTAACTTAGGTAAACTTAAGGAAGAGCATTTTACTATTAATTTGTAAAGAAGTTCATCAGTGAAATTTTCAGATTCAAAATAGCGGCTTAATTACGTTGTGGAACCTTAAAGCGGCCCTGTGATTAACAAACAACTAGATATAAATTTTAAGGCGATACATTTCGATAAATGTATATTTAGTATAATCCTTAATTCAATTAGGATCTTTGAATTAAAGAAATGATAATGGGATAATTATTTTCTTAAATCTTGATCGCAAACCGTTCATTGGACTAGAAGACGCTGTATAGATCGTGCCATCAACGAAAATTAAAATCTACCGGGCAAATAACAATTCCTGCACTTTGTGCTTATGCTCCACGTGGCGCAGTCAGGTGGCGCAGTGCGCAGAGGGGCGCAACGGCACGAAGCGCAGCCACACGGGCTGCGACACGCGCAGACCGAGGGCGCGCGGGTCGAACTGCAGCGCCCGTGGGGTTTCTGCGCACGTCTGCACCTCGAAGTCCAGCAGGATGCGCGCCAGCACCATCTTCATCTGCAGCAACGCGAAGCGCTCGCCTGGGGGAAGGACAAATATTACTAACAACGTCACTTCATATCCACACCTCGCCCAAGAGTATCATTTCATTTCCAATCTGACAGAATGGGGCAGGTTCAATGATTGTGATAACTTCTCCTTCACCTACGTCAGCATGACGTCATTGAACCTGACACACCTAGAGCCGGTTCCACTCAATTCCAGTTGGAGCTCACAATCACACAGAAAATCTTCCTCTCATTGTTAATCTAACTCCATGACAACGACAGCTGTGCGAGAAACATAATTTCGAATGTAGGATCATCTAAAGTCATCAGATAACGCTATACATATTTTACGATACTTGGCAAATGTCAGTATTACTCGCACAAGTTTTCTAGATTCTCGAGATCCCTAGTTCTCACCCAGTGCTGAATAGCTTGGTCCGTTGAGATACTTAGGATCGACTCGGAACGGCACGTACCAATTAGCAATGCTGGCAACAACCACCTCGAACATTCAAAACAACCTAGCATTTCTAGTGGCACGTTTTTGGGCGTTAAGTTCATGACTAGAATTGGAGTTACTCGCAAAATGTTTCTCGACCGATGGATTGAAGAAATGCGAGTGGAGTGGGGGTATTAGTTCCGACATCAGCCACGAGACTTTATGCAATGCCAACCTCTGGAGAATCAATCATGCCTTCGGAACGTTCTCAATATTTCTTCTAACTTTCTCAGGAGTTTGAGATATTTCCTGTGGTGGATCTTCACCTGTTTCGGTCATTTCTTTAGATTTTTTGGAGAAAATCACGGAAAGAAGTTTCTATTTTGCGCCAGTAAATATGTGTTTGGAATATCCCCAGAGTTCGCAGCGAACTTTTGCCTTCACGTGTTTATTGTGGCAGAGAGGGGGGAAGCAAGTTCATCGATCAAGAAAAGTTGCGCGATTAATACGCCATTTAAGCCGTGACGTAGCCATACCCCTCCTCACCCGCACCTCCCGCTGTGGAATATCAAGAAAACTTGCGCCTATAGTACGTCGAGTGAAAACCGCTGAATAGTGCCAATACTGGCTGATTTCACATCTGATTTCAGCGCAAAATGTGCATAGTTGCTGTTGATTTGAAAACAAAAAGGGAGCCATTCCATTTTTCGGACGTCAGCAGGATACTAGACACCAGAAATATAAAATCGGCTTCGCCCTACAACTTCAGACGTTCATGGGTTTTGTACTAGCAGAATAGAACCGTTGTCTTCTAAAATTTAACTTCCCCTCACCTATGCATGATCGCGGGCCGGCTCCGAAGGGCATGTAGGTGTAGGGCTTGATGAGGCCCTTCTCCCCCGGAGAGAAGCGCTCGGGACGGAAGAGCTCCGGCTCCGGGAAGTACAGCGGGTCGTGGTGCATCGCGAAGATGCTGACGAACACCATGGTGCCCGCCTGCAGCTTCACGTCGCTGTCGGGGAAGCGGTACTTCTTCGTGCATTCACGGAACAGCTGGCCAACGACGGGATATAAGCGGAGAGTCTCTGAAAGAAAGAATGAATTGAACGACAAATATTAATACACACACAAACACACACACACACGCATATATATATATATATATATATATATATATATATATATATATATATATATATATATATATATATATATATATACATATATATATATGTATATATATATAGTGACGTACCTGGTAATGCCTCAACTGTGACGTACCTATCAGTGCATACACTGTTCGGGCGCCAGCTGTGACGTACCTGTTTTTGCCGGTACTTTCCACTGCAAAGAAGTTACAAAAGATGGGGATCTTGCTCGTGAATGGGTCCCTATGAGGAGTCGATATAGCATTGGGAAATTCAATTAACATATGTCGTACAATTACAAACATAATTTATTCACAAACTAATTTGTTGTACATGATTCAATACACTGATACTTTTCGCCTTGGTACCAAGATCAGATTTATCATAAGTTTTTATCATACCTTGGGGCCCCAACAAATACCTCCGTTGTCTGGATTATTGCTCGCGCCGGCAGGGGTTGCCGACCTCCAATGCAGCCCGGTGCGTCCGGCGGCTGGTGGTGTGGGGGTCGCCTCAGGCTGGCGGCCTCCCGGACTCCTCGGCCTCGACTCCTGGTACTTCAGCTTGCAGCATCACCACAATATTCACGACTTTTCGGCAACGTCCATCCCGTGCCTGTAATGTTCTCGGATCTTGTCGTCGCACTTTCTCTCTATTTATCGTTCACCGTTTGATGTGACTACGTAGCACGTGGTCGCTATGCGCACCAGCGTCAGTTTCGCAACACACAGTTCTTGTATTGTTCTCACTGCATCTAATAGCATATGCGCGATTTACTGTTCACCCCGCGCCAACCTCTTCAACATTTCACTTTCCCGGTCTCTACCTAGCATGTTTATGAATCTTGCGTTAGCTAATATCCTACAATACCGGCCGCATTTCGGCCACATCCTTCGGCCACGGCCGACCCCCGGCGACTGCCTCAACCATCGCACTCCTCGTAACTGCCGAATTCCCTACAGCTCCCCGCTCGGTTCGTAACGGCCGAACCTCGTTCCCACGCTGTCCTCGCAGCCACGACGGCGGCGGCGGCGGCGGTCCCCCCCACCGCTGTTCGTCGCGCCTGTCGTGCGTACCCCGCAGTTCAAAATGAGCTCTAATTTCTTATGCTTAATGTTTCTAATTTGCATAAGGACACACTTCGTGTTTCAATATATATATATATATATATATATATATATATATATATATATATATATATATATACATCAACAAAATCCTTCTGATCTATTTTTGACAATATCCCTAATTGATGGATTGATTTCTTGTTTCCGGGCGCATCAACTGCCATAATCATTACTTCCGTAAGTGTAGTCCGGGATTTTATCATAGGAGGCGGAAGTGTTTTTTATTTTTCTGCTGGATGGAGATCTGGCACCGACATATATGTCGGCTTGCAGGATTGTCCCTAGTCAGGTATCTCCCACCAGCTCGACATCGCACCACCCGGGACGAGCTCTCGACTGGTCTCCACACACGTGTGTGTATGTGAAAGGAAAGGGTGAGGACAGAATAAAGAAGAGTAAGGAAAGATCGGGCGAGGTATGTGGTCTGTTTGTTACGGTACTAATCCGGCATTCCCCAGGTATGTATGGTAGAAACCCCAGAACATTACCGATCAGAGCAGCGGGCCGTGAAAATTCTCCTTCAGACAAAATGCCTCAAACACAAATTGGATCATATATATCAGAGCATACGTAAAAAATAAATAAGAAAGAAATTGAAAACATATTCCTCTAGGACAGCTAAGCATGTTTGTGGTTTTCGAAAAAGTAAACATTACGTCGTAATGAATATTGCGTATCAACCTTCCCCCCAGAGTTGAGAAGCAAGTTGACTCACCCGCCATGACCATGTCTAGGTACGTCATCTCCTGCAGGGCGTCGTAGGTGAGGTCGTCCTCGCCGTCCCCGTCCCCGCCAGCCTTCTCCCGCGCCGCCCGGACGCCGCGCCGGATGTCGTCCCTGGCCTTGCGCAGCAGGTCGGACCGCTTGGCCAGCTCGTACAGGCAGAAGGTGGCCGTGCTGGACGGCGAATCGAAGCCCGCCAGGAAGAACACGAACGCTTGGGCGGCCAATATGGCGTCAGGTATATCTGTGGTGTGGAATACATCTGGAGGAGAATTCTCTGATCGGTAGTTTTCCGTGATTGCTCCGATCAACACCATGCGACAGGCAGGCCGAACCTAACTTACGGGCCACGGATCGTGCGCGTTATCTCCTTCCTCTACTTGTCCTATCCTCGCCCCTTATAAAACTAACAAGCCCTACACTACCACACATGCCGGGAGACCGATTGGGAGCTTAGAGATTGTCCCGGCTGGGGCGCTGCTCCGCTGGTGGGAGATGGTTGGGGGAAACCCCGCTAGCCAACGATAGGTCGGCGCTGGATATCTGCCACCTTCCAAGGCAATACATGCAATGCACTTATAGGACTAATGACCTCATTGGTTGACTAACAACCAACTTAGCAACCTAAAAAGCAATTTGTTTTTGAATAGCTCACAATATTCAAAAGCAATGTCTGATAGGGCGTTTCGCGCGCTTGAGAATGCAGACAATTGCAACCCATTCAACTACGGTTAATTTCCCTCTGGATGAACTCACGGAACCCAGTCAGTGACATACCCCGGCGTCAGGCGCAGGCGCAGGCGCAGGCGCAGGCGCAGGCGCTGGCTGACGAGTCATGTCGTGGTGTTCAAGGAGCCGGCGCGCTTACACTGCACCTTCGCTGCCTCTTTGCACCAAAGTACTTTCTCTCCTAGTAGAAAAGAGCACTTTCACCTGCACCTTTCTTCTTCCCAAGGCTTCAGATACGAAAACGGAAGAGAGTCGTGTTAAAATACGTAATAACTAGTGGTGCTACAGAATGGCACATACCATCTCGTACTAGTTAGTTTCCTGATCTCTTTAGTCTGGCCTACCTTTTCGACCTTGCCCCACCCTCTTTACCGCTTCAACCTAGTGACATTTTAAAGATTTTTTTCACATTTTATAAATTTTGAATTCAGAAAAAGGATTTGTGAGAAGTTCAATATCGCTATTCGAGGCCATAAAACCACAATACCTCTTATTGTTTGTTGATTCCATTCCCTTCGTCTTGCGTGTTTGCGCTGCTCCACACGAAGGCCGGAAAGCGTAAGACCTTGCACCTTGCCTCTGCGTCATGCGCTTCGGAGCCGCTGGCAGTTTGGAGTTCAACAACCCTGCACTCCCCCGGAGCCATTTCCCCTGCCGCTAAGTGATGTTCACCGTCTCCCATTCGAAGGCAGGAAGGCGAAAGACTGATTTGCGATTCCGGGCGCGTCAACTGCACGAAGGCCACTCGTGCCGTAAGTGGAGGGGCATGATTTCATCGGGGGGGGTGGGGTGGCGGTGATCTTCCCCTGCTGAACGGCGAGATCCGGCGCCGACCCGCGTCGGCTTGCGGGAATTTTCCCCAACTAGGTACCTCCCCCAGCGGGGCACCGCCCCAGCGAGGACAAGCTCTAAGCTCCAGCCACTAGTCGGGAGCAGTGACATCGCTTGATGTCCTGAGCCATATTTGCCGGCACGGAAATCGAAAGAATTATCGCCTTTTTTAATATCTCTCACGTTGTTAGTATTAATTACGGTGATTTTTACATTGTTGCATTTGTGAATACAAGTGCTTCAAATGGTTTTTATGAAGTTTCTCAAAAAAGGTTTTTTAGAAATTGAGTTCAAAATTGCGCCTTTTCAGAAACGCTAAAACGACATTTTCTCCAAAGCAGTTTCAAATTTTTCAACGAGAAAGCTTTTACTCTTGTGTAATATTTTTAAACTCATTACTCAACTCCAATATTAAGGATCCGAAAAATTCAGAGAAAAAGGATAGATAAAATTCATCCAAAATCCAGGAATATAACAGCGTAATTGTGTAAGGACAGCCGTATACTGAGAGAAGTTTCACTGAGTTCACATCAAATAATATAATCTTGGTTATTTTTATATGCAAAAATTAGAACAAGAAAATATTTTTATGATATATATTACGATCGGTTCTATTTTACTTGTATTATGATCTACGTCATTTCATAAGATTGTAAAATATCGGTCAACTGAAAGCGAGGAGACAGAATTTAAGGTATTTTAAAAATTATTTGCAAATGAAAGAACAAATTCTTAAGAGACGTGATTTTGCCCCTTCTTATTTCAAAATATTATTATAAAACTATAATAACAATATATTTGAAAATGATGATGCCAATGAATCTATTAAAATTTGAAATATTAAAATAAAGAAACTGTAAATATCCTATCCGTATTTCACTACTGGCCATCATTAAAGTTATATCGAATACGATAGACTTTCTCCACTCAGTAATTGGATATCAATTGCAAGGGAACAAACCTGTAGTATTGCACATAGTCAAAAGGGAAAAGGAAGTGGTAACATATGATTCACATAAAGAATATATAGGGAATATATAAAGGATTCATTGGTTCACATAAAGGATCATTGGCCCAAGTATGTGTTTTAAGCTTCGGTCATCTCAGTACCCTAGTAGTTGAGGCGACTTGATATATACAGGGAAGCCCAGGTTCAATTCCCGAGACGACTATTTTTTGAACAATTTCCTGCGTGAAGATAATCTTGTGGAAAGTTGACGGTAGAACGAGAGACGCCCGAGGCTGGGAACTGCTTTCTTTCACTACAAGAAGTGCCTTCCGTTGGCGTGACCGAGATTTGAACCAGGCACCTGGAGAAAGAAAGTGCGCCAGGCCGCTGCACTGCATGTGCTCCGTTTGCGCAACTCGTTGCACTCTTCCTCTGACCATCTCGTCATACCCCTACCATCATTGTGCGATTTGCCAATTTATTTCCATTAGGCTACTAGCAGAGTGTTTCATTGATTCATATTTCCGGGCGCGTGAACTGCTAAGGTCATTACTTCTTTTAGTGTAGTGTATGTTTATATGTGTATCAGAGTAGCTGATCGCTAGTATTGTCCTCCTGACAATGGCTGAATTCCATCTAGTTCTCTAACTAGTAACGAAAATCCGCACATTTGAGGCTTGAACCTAATCTTGTCGGTCACAATTGCTGCAGAGACAACGGTAATGCTTCCTCTGAGCCAAATAAGCCGGCAGCAGATTATTTGATATGTAGTTTTCTTGTACTAGAATAATGGTTTAATGGATGACGACAGTCAATGCGGGACCTTGTTATTATTTAAGAAATGTGTATTATGTGTGATTCAAATTGTTCCCAACATTGTTTCCTACGTCTAGAGTCTAACGTTTGGATCTCACGATTCGAACTATTTGTTACACCAGTCGTATTGTTCGTTATTTGATAGCTAATTATAATGTTGAAAAATACCAACTTGAAATGTTTTCCTTACTTTATTCAGGACATTTCAATATCACACCAACATCTCAGATATTGTTTAATATATTTTAATAAAACAGTCTCCCACTGGTGCAGTTCTACTGAGATTTTATTTGCAAGGTTTGCGGGATGATTCCATTTCGAAACATCATGAAATGAGGCACGTGGTCCGAACATGGCGGAACACGATTTTTTCCGAGATGTGATTTATTGCAAAACTTTTTTCTGCTTAACCAGGATTATTCATTATTCATGCAAACAATGTTCAACAATACAAATTAGTTGCATCGTATTCCACTTAATCACACTTTATTTATGTATGTATAAAACATGTTATGAACAACCATCATATAACATTATTACATTGAAATTTGTCTACCATACAATATATACGCAATTTTATTTATCTAATACTGAAATTCTGTCCTCTATTAATTATTTTACACAGCATTTTAGAAGTTACTTGGTACTTGGTTACTTAGTCTTACTCAGAAATTGTAAATTGATGCTTTTGAAACCACATGAGCATTTGAAAATTCATCATTCAATTGAATCAATCAATTGAAACATCTTGTCTGATTGCTTGAAAAGTTATCTGGCTCCCAATTTTTGCATTTCTTGTTATGCCCTTCGTTTTCGTTTCATTGTCCCTTCAACCAGATATGGTGATTGAATATTTTTGGCGTGTACATTTAAATTTATGTTTAAATTCATATAAAAATTGTTGGTAAAATACTTTAAAAAAATTAGAAATGTAATTAATATTACCACCCTATCATTTTTAATTTACAGTGTCAAAAGTTTGTAAATCAGTGCACATTGGCTCGTGTTGTGGTAGGAATATGTCGCATCTAAAGAGCTAGTATTGAATTAATATAATGGGTAAATGTTAGTGTTCACACAGGATGGGTTTAATAAATTAAAAGTAAGAAGTGTAATTTTAAAAATATAATGCTTTGGTGCAAACCTTTATTGGAAACATCGCAATGTGTTGGGATTAACTGTCAAATTAGGAGAAATTGATATAGTAAAAATACAACAAATATCAAATCTCGGAAACCTTTTTTCAAATCGTCAGCTCACGTTGCATTTCCAGTCGTTACATCGGACTAGTAGAATAATTAAGTGAGAATTGAACTATTTATTGCTTTACACTACTCATTCTTATATACTAGTAAGCAAATCTTGTTCTCCTAACGCCAAACAAAAACTTAATTTGGAAGTGCATATAACAAAGTTGAATACAATCATACGCAAGGTGTCAAAAGCACCTTATCTTCAACAGGTTATTTTAAATGAGAATGCAGAACAAGGATAGACGAAAGCATAATATGCAGTCAAATGTAAAGGAAGATAAATTACCTGCAATACTGAAAATTACCATATGTAGTTGAGAGAAGGTATTATCTTATAACATTTTCTGGTGATAAAATATTGTTGACATAGATAGTTCAGATATTGGCTGGTAATAACAATGATTACGTAAACAGGAAGTATTAACATAAAAACGTCGTAATAACTTGGTGGTAATTTCGGATCTAAGATAGTATAGACACTAGTAGGTAATAATACTGGTGGCTACTATTATATAAGATGTGTTAATATAACCACTTTGTAATAACTTAGGCTTGGAAAAGTATTTTTGAAACAAATACCTTCGAAAAAGTAAATGTTTGAAAAAAATCTTTAAAAAAAAAAATTACCAAGGAAAGTGAGATTTAGAAAGAATATTGGGAAAAATAGGTAATGAATATCTCAATTCTGAACCACGCAGGGATATTGGTTCCGGAAATCCTAAGTACTGCAAGCGACCACAACGAGAACTAAAACCTATAAAGTGAAGCGAATCTACCTCCGCTGCTTGTACCCTGAAGCTTCCGAGGGCTTAACCGCGTGGCGCAGTCAAGTGGCGCAGTGCGCAGAGGGGCGCAACGGCACGAAGCGCAGCCACACGGGCTGCGACACGCGCAGACCGAGGGCGCGCGGGTCGAACTGCAGCGCCCGTGGTGTTTCTGCGCACGTCTGCACCTCGAAGTCCAGCAGGATGCGCGCCAGCACCATCTTCATCTGCAGCAACGAGAAGCGCTCGCCTGGGGGGAAGAGAAAATGAACGATGTTTCACAATAGAACGTACTAAAGGAACCCGGCAGATGTTGTTCTGCCCTTCGTCTCCCTCTTTCTCCTTCCTTCTGCCTTTCTCTCTCTGTCTCTCTCTGTCCATGTCTCAGTCTGTCTCTGTCTCTGTGCGTTTCTCTGACCGTGTCCCTCCCTTCCTCCGTCTCTCTGTGTCGCTCAGCAAGAATTGAAGGTAAGGTGGAGCGCAGTTAAATTGGAAATTGAATGAAAATGAAGCGCAATTTTATTCTGCAGCACCATCAAGAAGAAATACAACAATTTTAAGAGAATATTATCATTATGGGTGAAAAAACTCGTAGATGTGCCAACATTCATGAAGATCGGTGACACGGTATATATATATATATATGTATATATATATATATATATATATATATATATATATATATATATACTACCAGTCTTGTGATAGTAATTTACATTACAAGACAATAATATGCATAACTAAACAAGAAAGTTCTCGGACGAGGCCGATAGTTAGAGATTAGGAACCCGTCTGGTCATGGGAAGTCATTATTGCTGTGTGATGCATAATATTTTAATCGAGATCTCAGTTTTTTTGACAATTTGTCCCTGTGATATACAAATTTAATTGATGAATAGAATATGGCACGTATTTTTCCATTCAGTGTTTGGTACGTATTTTGTTTTCTAATTATTGACTGTCAATTGAATATGGATTTAGAACAATTTTGCGCGGTATTTGCAATGGGAAAAAACGATTTATTTATCATTTTATAAGAAATTTCACTAGACAATTGGAACAAGCTTCTGCAGCTACTTTAGATTTATTGTCAAGAACATCCAGGTATTGTCAAGAACAATGGTATGAAATTGATTATAATATTTTTTGCAAATGGAGAAATTGGATAGTATGCATTACAAAGGAAACGCGCTCCTAACGTATTTTTAAGAAATTAATGAAAAATAGACGTTGTCTACTATGTGCACGCTGTATTCCATGATGAAAACCATTAACGGAACAATAACCAAAACCTTTAAAGAAAATATAGACATCAGCACTTGCGTTTTCAAGAAAAACTTGAGATAGTAGTTTCGTAAAGGAGTGTAGTTACTTAAATGATTTCGGCGGTTAAGTGCTCGACAATGGTACCTTTGAATACGTTTTTGTACCTAGTGTTGCGTACATAGTACCTTTAAATACGTTGCTGTTGGCAAGAGTACCAAAAGTACTTTTAATACTAGTATGCAAAGTATTTTCGGTATGTTTCTAGTCTGCTGTTGAAAAAAGTTAAACTTGTATCACCGAATGTTGTGGAAAAATGCGTCAGTTTTTGGACGATCCCTAATAAAAAATACTATACTTAAAACCAAATTCAACAAATATTTCAACCACCTTCTTGTTTAAACTTGTTAATATTTCAACCACCTCCATAATAAACTTCTTGACAGACACATAATGGCCTATTTCACAGGAAAATAAAATATTTTGCAACGAGTATACTCAGTAATTACTTTTGTTAATAATATAGCCCATTTATTTCATGTTCGACAAAATTTATAGTTTAGAGAGCAATGCCCTGGTACACTTTGGAATACTCAACCACCTGTCGTCTTAACTGGACATTCCCCTCCCAAACCAAACTTATCTGACTTTTGCCAATTCTATAAAATGTGAACTTGAAATTTCAGACTTAGTCGTGAAACACTTGGTAAGACCACCACTCTGGTCAAATGAGAATAGCAAGAATCGCCACTCAACCCAGGTGAGAGAATTTGCCCAGTCCCCTCACCTATGCATGATCGCGGGCCGGCGCCGAAGGGCATGTAGGTGTAGGGCTTGATGAGGCCCTTCTCCCCCGGAGAGAAGCGCTCGGGTCGGAAGAGCTCCGGCTCCGGGAAGTACAGCGGGTCGTGGTGCATCGCGAAGATGCTGACGAACACCCTGGTGCCCGCCTGCAGCTCCACGTCGCTGTCGGGGAAGCGGTACTTCTTCGTGCATTCACGGAACAGCAGGCCAGAGCCAGGATATAAGCGGAGAGTCTCTGTGGCAAAGCACGATGCTGGATTATTACCAGAGCGTAATTTCCCATGCTGAAGCAAACATTTTAAAAATAAGATACATTTAAATATATATTTTCCACAGGATTAATTTATTACACAAAAAGGAAGTCGTATAGCATTACTATACCTAATAATATATAACATATAATATTAGAATAACGAACGCAGAATATATATCTAATATAAGAATACGAATAAAGAATGCAGCACAACATATAACAAGAGATGCACAATTCATGCAGATTGTTAGAGAGAATACAAGAAGTGCACATTTTTTATAAGTAGTGCAAATTCATAGCTTTCTTTCTTATTTTGCTACACTTTTATTAGAGAAGCTGTTGTTAGTTCACATAAGATTTGAGTTCCTGCATTCGACATTATAGTCCTGCTTTTCTCTAGACTTAAATATCCTCCATAGTAATTTTTTCACTGGTTTTCGTACAATGTTATCGAATGATACGACCAGCCTAACAAACGAGGCGTGTCAAATGATTAATTGCTTCACTGAAACGGTGGTCTAGAAGTGTGGAAACCGGGAGTGACATATGTAGGAAGAAAAGTATATATGGAAGATTAAGTAAGCATCTACATTCTCAATATAATTCTAACACAACGTTAGGATTGCGATGTCAAAAAAGCAATCAATTTGCGTTTTGTTCATACAGATTTGAGCAGAGTTGAGTCATCCTCTAGACAGAATCTCTTAGGCACAAATTGGATCAAAGATATCAGAGCATACGTAAAAAAATAAATAACAAAGAAATTGAAAACAATTTCCTCTAGGAAAGCTAAACATGTTTGTGGTTTTCGAAAAAGTAAACATTACGTCGTAATGAATATTTCGTACCAACCTTCTCCCCAGAGTTGAGAAGCAAGTTGACTCACCCGCCATGACCATGTCTATGTACGTCATCTCCTGCAGGGCGTCGTAGGTGAGGTCGTCCTCGCCGCCCCCGTCCCCGTCCCCGTCCCCGCCAGCCTCCTCCCGCGCCGCCCGGACACAGCGCCGGATGTCGTCCCTGGCCTTGCGCTGCAGGTCGGGCCGCTTGGCCAGCTCGTACAGGCAGAAGGTGGCCGTGCTGGACGGCGAGTCGAAGCCCGCCAGGAAGAACACGAACGCTTGGGCGGCCAATATGGCGTCTGGTATATCTGTGGTGTGGAATACATCACTTGTGCATGCGTGTAATGTACAGAAATGTTTATATTTGTTTTTCGATTTCTACAATCTAAATCTATTATTATAGAAAATAATGTAGTATGCCTGTATGTCCTGCAAAAACGTTTCAATCGACAGTATGATTTTCATGAAATGTTCAGCACCGTTACATCGTAATTTGGAATAGTTCAACACGATACTTTTATTTAGAAATCCATCCATGGTTTTACAAAATTTGGTTCAATTCAATCTGCTACGCAATAGATATTATGGAGCAGCGGAATGTGTTCGGAGGATGCAGGTAGGAGTTCATGGTCGAGGCCAGGGTGTGCAGTGAGGGGAGCGGAGAAAGACGGGAGGATCTTATCTTTTGTTTGTAGATTGACTCTAAAAATAGAAAAGTGTGGAGAAGCGAAATTGCTGAAAATGAATCCTCGGGTTGATTATTGAAGAATCCCAAATTCCATATTACCAACTAGGGTATTTGTATGATCTAGGCTATTCACTTCGAGTGCCGTCTCTGTCGTGCTGGCTGACGTTTTGGCCAACATATTCGGGTCTCAGTTCAGTTATATTGCTGAAATACGTATAGCTACACTGTAGCAGTGTATCTCTGAAGAAGTCCACAATATGTTGGCCGAAAAATAAGCCACCACGATATAGACGTGCTCCACTTGGTTAGCGTGGATCATATCAACTAAGCAGCGGAAGCCTTCACAATCAGGGAGGGTATTTACTCACCAACATCCTCAACCATGATGTCTCCGTTTTTCGGCTTCTTAGATTTGGCATCATCTTGGATTTCACCCTCCTTTCTGGCAACCTGTAGAGGAAAAGTGGAATATTTCTTTCAAATAATTTGAAAAACGATTGCGGAATTATTGAAATAATTACGTTCTTCAATTATCCTGCGTAATCCAGTACTGCAGATCACCACAGAGATGATTAGTCGTCTAGCCATGCATCGAAATTTCCAACGTCGTATTATTTTAACACTCCTGCCTTGCTTTGCCCTTCCACGAAGTCCTGCAATCATGGTACAAGATCTTGCATAGAAAGTGACCACGACTGTAGAACATTGAAGAAGAAGAAGAAGAAGAAGAAGAAGAAGAAGAAGAAGAAGAAGAAGAAGAAGAAGAAGAAGAAGAAGAAGAAGAAGAAGATTCTTGTATGTCAGGCAGATGTCACATCCTAGAAAGTTTCCAACGTTTCGGCCGTTGTGCTGGGACCCTCCTCAGAGCGAAATGCGCAGGGGTGTACACAGGTTTATAAAGAGCAAGATTTCCCTCCACCTGGCTGCTGATACGCGGGACGACTTAAAACAACAATGAATCAGGCAACAAGCCCCCAGATCCGGGGGGAAAAGGGGGATCGCCCGTAACTGAACTTAAGGGAGCAGCGGAAACCCCGACTTGACCGGGCGTCAGTGCCAAATAGATACTTTCAGCCTACCAACCCCGCCTGTTGGATGATTTTCGCCGCTTCTTTTATCCTTCTCGGTCCCCAGCGGTCTTTCGTGGGCAGGGGAAAGGTGTTGTCAAAAATAATGGCGTTGTCTGTTTTCCATGTGTGAAGGGCTACGGCCAATTTCTTTGCATTAATTTCTTGTGATGATGAAAGTGTTGCTGAAAGCAATAATTAACGTTTCACTCCGTCTCGCCCTGATGTCAGAAGAGGGGCGACGCGATCTTTAACGCGTACGTACTAGCTTAGAGTTTTTAATGGCCTTTGTAGGACGCCTTAAATCTAAGCGGTTCAAAACTCAATAATTTTGTTTGTGACCATTGGAATTCATTACAAAATGGCGGTATTGCGCATAGCATCGGCATTGGATGTAGTGATGTCCTCCACAGTGCTAGAGATAGCCTAATAGGCTTTCAACGTCAATTCTGATTAGTTACCGGGTGATGGTGATGCCGGCCGCAGGTGACGCATGCGCAGTGTACTTCCTCGCATTGAGGAAGGTCTGAGTATTACAACCGAATTGTATCTGGGAGGTTGGCAACGGTGACAACAGGTCACAACAATTGATATATAATTACCTTTGCGTTTCGCATGTCCTTCCGAATTTCGAGCAGCAGCTGCATGAAGTCCGCGCGCGGCGGTCCGTCCCGCTCCTCGCGCTCGCGGCGGTCCAGCTCGGCCACGACGGCGCCGCAGAAGAAGGCGGTGAGCTGCGGCGGGAACTGGCGCACCCTGAACAGGCGCGCCACGCGCGGCGCAAGCAGGCGCAGCGCGCGCCGCAGCGCCATCCCCACGCTGATGCCCGTCACGCGGCGGCCCAGGGCGTGGAAGCGCGACGCGGGGTCGCCCAGCGCCGCTAGCTGCAGCCCGTACACGCACGTGCCGATCACGTCCGTCGTGTACCTGCGCACAGCACACTAGCTGCAGCCCGTACACGCACGTGCCGATCACGTCGGTCGTGTACCTGCGCACAGCACACTAGCTGCTGCCCGTACACGCACGTGCCGATCACGTCGGTCGTGTACCTGCGCACAGCACACTAGCTGCAGCCCGTACACGCACGTGCCGATCACGTCGGTCGTGTACCTGCGCACAGCACACTAGCTGCAGCCCGTACACGCACGTGCCGATCACGACCGTCGTGTACCTGCGCATAGCACACTAGCTGCAGCCCGTACACGCACGTGCCGATCACGACCGTCGTGTACCTGCGCATAGCACACTAGCTGCAGCCCGTACACGCACGTGCCGATCACGACCGTCGTGTACCTGCGCATAGCACACTAGCTGCAGCCCGTACACGCACGTGCCGATCACGACCGTCGTGTACCTGCGCACTGCACACTAGCTGCAGCCCGTACACGCACGTGCCGATCACGTCGGTCGTGTACCTGCGCATAGCACACTAGCTGCAGCCCGTACACGCACGTGCCGATCACGACCGTCGTGTACCTGCGCATAGCACACTAGCTGCAGCCCGTACACGCACGTGCCGATCACGACCGTCGTGTACCTGCGCATAGCACACTAGCTGCAGCCCGTACACGCACGTGCCGATCACGACCGTCGTGTACCTGCGCATAGCACACTAGCTGCAGCCCGTACACGCACGTGCCGATCACGACCGTCGTGTACCTGCGCATAGCACACTAGCTGCAGCCCGTACACGCACGTGCCGATCACGTCCGTCGTGTACCTGCGCACAGCACACTAGCTGCAGCCCGTACACGCACGTGCCGATCACGTCGGTCGTGTACCTGCGCACAGCACACTAGCTGCTGCCCGTACACGCACGTGCCGATCACGTCGGTCGTGTACCTGCGCACAGCACACTAGCTGCAGCCCGTACACGCACGTGCCGATCACGTCGGTCGTGTACCTGCGCACAGCACACTAGCTGCAGCCCGTACACGCACGTGCCGATCACGACCGTCGTGAACCTGCGCATAGCACACTAGCTGCAGCCCGTACACGCACGTGCCGATCACGACCGTCGTGTACCTGCGCATAGCACACTAGCTGCAGCCCGTACACGCACGTGCCGATCACGACCGTCGTGTACCTGCGCATAGCACACTAGCTGCAGCCCGTACACGCACGTGCCGATCACGACCGTCGTGTACCTGCGCACTGCACACTAGCTGCAGCCCGTACACGCACGTGCCGATCACGTCGGTCGTGTACCTGCGCATAGCACACTAGCTGCAGCCCGTACACGCACGTGCCGATCACGACCGTCGTGTACCTGCGCACTGCACACTAGCTGCAGCCCGTACACGCACGTGCCGATCACGTCGGTCGTGTACCTGCGCATAGCACACTAGCTGCAGCCCGTACACGCACGTGCCGATCACGACCGTCGTGTACCTGCGCATAGCACACTAGCTGCAGCCCGTACACGCACGTGCCGATCACGACCGTCGTGTACCTGCGCATAGCACACTAGCTGCAGCCCGTACACGCACGTGCCGATCACGACCGTCGTGTACCTGCGCATAGCACACTAGCTGCAGCCCGTACACGCACGTGCCGATCACGTCCGTCGTGTACCTGCGCATAGCACACTAGCTGCAGCCCGTACACGCACGTGCCGATCACGTCCGTCGAGTACCTGCGCATAGCACACTAGCTGCAGCCCGTACACGCACGTGCCGATCACGTCCGTCGTGTACCTGCGCACTGCACACTAGCTGCAGCCCGTACACGCACGTGCCGATCACGACCGTCGTGCTGCGCATAGCACACTAGCTGCAGCCCGTACACGCACGTGCCGATCACGTCCGTCGTGTACCTGCGCACTGCACACTAGCTGCAGCCCGTACACGCACGTGCCGATCACGACCGTCGTGCTGCGCATAGCACACTAGCTGCAGCCCGTACACGCACGTGCCGATCACGTCCGTCGTGTACCTGCGCACTGCACACTAGCTGCAGCCCGTACACGCACGTGCCGATCACGACCGTCGTGTACCTGCGCACTGCACACTAGCTGCAGCCCGTACACGCACGTGCCGATCACGTCCGTCGTGTACCTGCGCACTGCACACTAGCTGCAGCCCGTACACGCACGTGCCGATCACGTCCGTCGTGTACCTGCGCACTGCACACTAGCTACAGCCCGTACACGCACGTGCCGATCACGTCCGTCGTGTACCTGCGCACTGCACACTAGCTGCATCCCGTACACGCACGTGCCGATCACGTCCGTCGAGTACCTGCGCACATCACACTAGCTGCAGCCCGTACACGCACGTGCCGATCACGTCGGTCGTGTACCTGCGCACTGCACACTAGCTGCTGCCCGTACACGCACGTGCCGATCACGTCCGTCGTGTACCTGTACACAGCACACTATTTCGATTATACTGTGAATAAAGTTTGTATCACAAGGTTTCTGAATCATTAATCAATGAATTGGCGGTTTTACAGATGAACGACTTTCATTATGCTTGAATGAGTGTTTATTTGCATGAAAAAATAATTAATTAATTGCATTAAAATTCACTATTTACCATCTCTAACTGGTGTATTTTTTTCTATTTTTAAAGAAACAAAGTTTTTATTATCTTTCTGGTAGGAGACCGACGTACATAGTCTCCGACTGCACTGATAGGAGACGTACAGGCAAGTGATTTACGCAAGGGCGAGTGAAGTCCACAAATTAGAGGTTCCGCGTGGAGGGCCAGTAATTCAATACTACTTGCTGTTACCATGCCTTTTGAAGAGCAGAACGATTCTATCTCAAAAATCAGTGAATATGGCAAACTTTCTTCATTTGCTTAAAAATGGGTTTTGAAAATCCGACCCCTCCGAAAAATTAAAAACCGTATAAACCTCAGTAAGCACTGATACGCTTCGCGGACGGTAAATACTGTTTACATGTTCGAACATGCAACGTTGCACGAGATACGTTAAATATAAGAGAATTATTTACCTCTTTGTATGTGTTATTCAAATATTTATAAAATCTTTTGTTTTTCTTCTTGTTCCCAATGCATAATCTAGAAGTTTGTGATATTTTAATATAGTGATTAAGCGTGTAATAATATTAGTGAATCAGCGTGTCTTGAAAGAATACTAGCTTAGGTAGGGAAATCCCATTGAACGCGTAGCTTAACGTCCGTTGAAACTTGAAGTTCCAAGATTGCGAAGTGTGAAGAAGGGTGCATACTCACCGGTGAGGTCGCCGCTGTAAGAAGTAGCATTCTTTGAGGATATACCTGCTCAAAACGTCACCAGCGTGGCACAGTAGAGCCGGCCATCGCGATCATACAAGTTATGACGATAATGCGGCCAGTGAGATTTATTTCATTATTTATGACCTATTATTGTTTTCATTACCGAACGAAATGGCTCAGGCCATAGCGCGCTGGATTCGCAATCGGCAGGCCCGGGTTCACGAGCGGGCAGGCCATCCTACCCGCGGTTTTCGTGGTTTCCTTCGGTCATCTAGGCGAATGCTGGGATAGTTCTATTAAGAGGCTACGTCTGGGGAACCGGCGTCGCTATTCGAATTTGTTAACTACGTGTAGACACGAAGGTTGAGCGAAATAGAGACATCGCGGCATTCCTGGCTGGGTGACCGACTAGGAACCCCGGAATCGAATGGTGCCGAGGGTAATTGCTCTTTACGGCACACATAAAGGTTAAATAAAATACAAATTATTCTCATTACGTATTGGCAACCAAGTTCGCATGCGCAATAGACGTGAGGTCTGTTACGAAACATAAGTAACCGGCATTGACTGACTCTCGACTCGAAGAGCTGCCCTGAACGAAAAGACGCACCTGGTCATGACCTCTCCTGTGTCGGTGGGCCGTTCGGCGGTGGCGGAGATCAGGCGTGACGCGTGGGAGGCGAGGCGGCGAAGCGTCGGCGCCATGGCGCGCAGACGGCCCGAGCTGGTGAACGGAGACAAACGCGTGCGCAGACAGCGCCAGCGGGGGCCCTGCGCACAAATCACCCCACATCACTTCGCTAAGCAATTTTATCAACTAGATATTTACAAGATGTTTCAGAGAATATGTTGAAGTGGTTTTAAAATTATCCCAACGTTGCACCTACAAGATAATGTTAATGTTGTTCGGATGCTACTGGTGCTGGTTTTTCTGAGTTGGTCTTCATGAAGCCCTAATGCAGAAAGTAAAGGTGCTGACTCACCTGGATGTTGATAAGGTGAACAACGGAAGGGTCCGACTCATCCACCTTGACGCCGCGACCGGGAAACGAAGCGAAGTCCCCCATGAGCACCGCGCGAGCTAGGGCCGGGTCGCGCACCAACAAAGCGGGAGAGCGCATTTGCCAGAAGCCCACCAATCGCTCGCCCGGGAAGCGCTCGTACAGCGCTCGCAGCCACTCGTCCTAACGCATACACACAAAAGGTACAGAGTGCGCACAACAGAACAGAAGAGCACATGCGCTAGAAGGCCTCCAATCGCTCGCCCAGGAAGCGCTCGTACAGCGCTCGCAGCTACTCGTCCTAACGCATACACACATAAGGTACAGAGTGCGCACGGCAGAGGAGAAGAGCGCTACGCCAAACCACCTTGTTGTTTCCCGTGAGGTCGTTCGGCTCTGCTTCGTACCGACCCCTCCATTGTCCATACATCCACCCACGCACGTGAATAACCAAAATAGCCGCAGTCGGCATCCTTGTAATAAGCCGCGGAACTTCGACCAGAACCTATGCCTAACGCTTCAATTGCCGAGCCTTGTAATACGTATATATACTGTAGTCTGTAATTGTATAGAAACACTGTTTCTATACAGAAGTATTTTTCTTAGTACTTCAAAGTAACTTGACACATTCCTGTTGTCCGCGTAGCATTTGACAAACGCTACCTCCACAAAGTGTCCATTCCCAACTCTCACATCCTGGATGCGAATGGTTCCATACCATGGTGGTTCTGAAGAGCAGCACGTCGCCCACGGAGCCAAAAAGCAGGCTGGGCGCCTCGTGAGCCACCCCGCGCTCGCGCCAGTGGCGCATCGTGGCGCCAGCGCGCCGAAACACCCATGTCAGCAGCGCCGCTAGCGCCCACAGAGCGAACAGCACCAAGAGCAGCTGCAACATCTGCGCAATATTTTCTTTTATTATTAATCTATCTTCTCATGCACTGCCAGTCTGTCAATTTTCATTTCAATTTTCAATTTTCATAGTTAACAAGCTGTTTGCAGCAGCAATAATTCTGAACAAAAACACACAAAATGGTTTTCCAAAAAGTAGGACGAGCAGTTCAAGAACAACAAATAAAATATTATCGTAAAATACTGCAATGGATTAAATATTTTAACAAAAATATTTTTGTTAATATATTTATTGCAGTATTCACGAATACTGGAAATACACACATACACATACATACATGCATATATACTTACATAATACACAATATGTATGTACTGAAACGTTTTCATGTATATGTACTTGGTGACGCGGCAGACATTCAGAGCATGGACTATTGGTTTATATTTTAAAGTCTCACACTTACCACATCCTTAACAACACAGCAATTATAAATTAATTTAATTTATTCCCAAAATATCACTAGGAGATTCAATAGGCCTCGTAGAGACGTATTTAACTTCCTTAATAAAAGTATAATGCTACTGAGAAAGGTAATCGAGAAAACAGCACACTCAAGTTTTGTCTCAAATTAATTTAAATGAATGAAAGCTTGGAAATTGTACGATTTAAATAGATGATTGCTATTAATTTTACGTGAAACAGAATGGTGCAGATGCTCATAGCGAGACAACTCATTGCCGAATGTATAGTCACATTTTAAGGAAACACAGAGCTGCGCGAATGCACAATTAGACGACTGAATGTCGAAAAACCTCTAATAACTGGAAAACTGCAATTATTCATGCGCTTTGCAAACCGAATAATGATCCACCCCTTCGTAACAGCTATAGACCGACGATCAATAATCTTCGAAAAATTAAATCTGATTAGGCGCAATAAATATTTAATGAAAGTTAAAGCAATACCAGATGTTCAGTTTGGTTTCCGAAACAGTCATTCCACAACTCATCAATTGCTCAGATTCCCTGTAAACATTGCCAATTATTTTCACAAAACATTTTCACATGCCCAAGTAATATTGTTAGATGTCGAAAAGGCATTTGACAAAATTTGGCATATTGGTTTACTGTAATTTCCAATTTTCTTGAAAATATATTTAGCCTTTTCTAGCCAATTTTCAACACACACTGGAGTTCCTCAGGAATCTTGTTTATTTCCTCTGCTTTTTGGTATCTATATATCAGTTATTCCACATTTTCAAAGTTCGGAATTGGCTCTATTCGCGGATGATACAGCAATGTAATTCTAACAAAAACCTCGAGTGCGCATATGATTATATTCAAAATGATCAAAGACTTCTGTGAAATGAACTGAAATTTACCCTTCCTTGAACAATCAACATGTCTCTAAATTAAATAACAAAGTTTTAGCTTAAACATTTTATACATTCATTATTAAATAACAAGTATTATCATATCTACCTAACCTTACACATCTGGATGAAGCAGTGAATGTTAAATAATTTCCCTTTATTTTATCTAAAAAAATGTTTAAATTACTTAAAAGGAGTAATGCCGAGTAGGTAAGTATATAATAAAAAAAATAAATATTTTGTAACGTCATTATGATTGCTTTTAAAGCTTCATTATGTGCAACTATTCACAGGTACTAGATAATGTCTAGTACAAAACAATTCAAACTGGTAGGTAGTGGTGTAAAAAAATATAATTGTAGGGAAACTCTCGAAATATTAAAGGTAATAAAGAAATATAAGATACAAATAATAAAGAGATACAAACGCGTTTAATTTTACCTACAAAAATTTTTAAAAAAATAAAACAAACACAACAAAATACAACTTTTCAGTGCCAAAAAACGGGAACTTGGCGGCAAGAATCTTCTTAACTCTCCTGACAGGCCTGGAATGTTAGTATCCTTTAGCAGTTACTTGACAAACTAACATTAAATGAAAATACAAGACGGCACTGACAAGGTCTAACATTTCTAGTGCACTTTCCCTTCTTTATCACGTGTATCCATCATTTTCTTAAGAAAAGTGGCTCAGTGCATCAACAGATTTGACTGCATGCCTCTGAGTGGGAGGTCCTAGGTTCGAGCTTTCACAGTAGCAAGATTTTCGACCCTAATTTGTCAGCTAAATCGAATTTAGTCGCTGTCTGGAGGAGAATTCTAGAGGTCGGCTTCTCTGATCGGTAGTTTTCCGTGATTGCTCCGATCAACACCATGCGACAGGCAGGCCGAACCTAACTTACGGGCCACGGATCGTGCGCGTTCTTCCCTTCCTCTTCTTGTCCTATCCTCGCCCCTTATAAAACTAACAAGCCCTACACTACCACACATGCCGGGAGACCGATTGGGAGCTTAGAGATTGTCCCGGCTGGGGCGCTGCTCCGCTGGTGAGAGATGGTTGGGGGAAACCCCGCTAGCCAACGATAGGTCGGCGCTGGATATCTGCCACCTTCCAAGGCAATACATGCAATGCACTTATAGGACTAATGACCTCATTGGTTGACTAACAACCAACTTAGCAACCTAAAAAGCAATTTGTTTTTGAATAGCTCACAATATTCAAAAGCAATGTCTGATAGGGCGTTTCGCGCGCTTGAGAATGCAGACAATTGCAATCCCATTCAACTACGGTTAATTTCCCTCTGGATGAACTCACGGAACCCAGTCAGTGACATACCCCGGCGTCAGGCGCAGGCGCAGGCGCAGGCGCTGGCTGACGAGTGATGTCGTGGTGTTCAAGGAGCCGGCGCGCTTACACTGCACCTTCGCTGCCTCTTTGCACCAAAGTACTTTCTCTCCTAGTAGAAAAGAGCACTTTCACCTGCACCTTTCTTCTTCCCAAGGCTTCAGATACGAAAACGGAAGAGAGTCGTGTTAAAATACGTAATAACTAGTGGTGCTACAGAATGGCACATACCATCTCGTACTAGTTAGTTTCCTGATCTCTTTAGTCTGGCCTACCTTTTCGACCTTGCCCCACCCTCTTTACCGCTTCAACCTAGTGACATTTTAAAGATTTTTTTCACATTTTATAAATTTTGAATTCAGAAAAAGGATTTGTGAGAAGTTCAATATCGCTATTCGAGGCCATAAAACCACAATACCTCTTATTGTTTGTTGATTCCATTCCCTTCGTCTTGCGTGTTTGCGCTGCTCCACACGAAGGCCGGAAAGCGTAAGACCTTGCACCTTGCCTCTGCGTCATGCGCTTCGGAGCCGCTGGCAGTTTGGAGTTCAACAACCCTGCACTCCCCCGGAGCCATTTCCCCTGCCGCTAAGTGATGTTCACCGTCTCCCATTCGAAGGCAGGAAGGCGAAAGACTGATTTGCGATTCCGGGCGCGTCAACTGCACGAAGGCCACTCGTGCCGTAAGTGGAGGGGCATGATTTCATCGGGGGGGGTGGGGTGGCGGTGATCTTCCCCTGCTGAACGGCGAGATCCGGCGCCGACCCGCGTCGGCTTGCGGGAATTTTCCCCAACTAGGTACCTCCCCCAGCGGGGCACCGCCCCAGCGAGGACAAGCTCTAAGCTCCAGCCACTAGTCGGGAGCAGTGACATCGCTTGATGTCCTGAGCCATATTTGCCGGCACGGAAATCGAAAGAATTATCGCCTTTTTTAATATCTCTCACGTTGTTAGTATTAATTACGGTGATTTTTACATTGTTGCATTTGTGAATACAAGTGCTTCAAATGGTTTTTATGAAGTTTCTCAAAAAAGGTTTTTCAGAAATTGAGTTCAAAATTGCGCCTTTTCAGAAACGCTAAAACGACATTTTCTCCAAAACAGTTTCAAATTTTTCAACGAGAAAGCTTTTACTCTTGTGTAATATTTTTAAAGTCATTACTCAACTCCAATATTAAGGATCCGAAAAATTCAGAGAAAGAGGATAGATAAAATTCACGAAAAATCTAGGAATATAACAGCGTAATTGTGTAAGGACAGCCGTATACTGAGAGAAGTTTCACTGAGTTCACATCAAATAATATAATCTTGGTTATTTTAATATGCAAAAATTAGAACAAGAAAATATTTTTATGATATATATTACGATCGGTTCTATTTTACTTGTATTATGATCTACGTCATTTCATAAAATTGTAAAATATCGGTCAACTGAAAGCGAGGAGACAGAATTTAAGGTGTTTTAAAAATTATTTGCAAATGAAAGAACAAATTCTTAAGAGACGTGATTTTGCCCCTTCTTATTTCAAAATATTATTATAAAACTATAATAACAATATATTTGAAAATGATGATGCCAATGAATCTATTAAAATTTGAAATATTAAAATGAAGAAACTGTAAATATCCTATCCGTATTTCACTACTGGCCATCTTTAAAGTTATATCGAATACGATAGACTTTCTCCAATTAGTAATTGGATATCAATTGCAAGGGAACAAACCTGTAGTAATGCACATAGTCAAAAGGGAAAAGGAAGTGGTAACATATGATTCACATAAAGAATATATAGGGAATATATAAAGGATTCATTGGTTCACATAAAGGATCATTGGCCCAAGTATGTGTTTTAAGCTTCGGTCATCTCAGTACCCTAGTAGTTGAGCCGACTTGATATATACAGGGAAGCCCAGGTTCAATTCCCGAGACGACTATTTTTTGAACAATTTCCTGCGTGAAGATAATCTTGTGGAAAGTTGACGGTAAACGAGAGACGCCCGAGGCTGGGAACTGCTTTCTTTCACTACAAGAAGTGCCTTCCGTTGGCGTGACCGAGATTTGAACCAGGCACCTGGAGAAAGAAAGTGCGCCAGGCCGCTGCACTGCATGTGCTCCGTTTGCGCAACTCGTTGCACTCTTCCTCTGACCATCTCGTCATACCCCTACCATCATTGTGCGATTTGCCAATTTATTTCCATTAGGCTACTAGCAGAGTGTTTCATTGATTCATATTTCCGGGCGCGTGAACTGCTAAGGTCATTACTTCTTTTAGTGTAGTGTATGTTTATATGTGTATCAGAGTAGCTGATCGCTAGTATTGTCCTCCTGACAATGGCTGAATTCCATCTAGTTCTCTAACTAGTAACGAAAATCGGCACATTTGAGGCTTGAACCTAATCTTGTCGGTCACAATTGCTGCAGAGACAACGGTAATGCTTCCTCTGAGCCAAATAAGCCGGCAGCAGATTATTTGATATGTAGTTTTCTTGTACTAGAATAATGGTTTAATGGATGACTAGAGTCAATGCGGGACCTTGTTATTATTTAAGAAATGTGTATTATGTGTGATTCAAATTGTTCCCAACATTGTTTCCTACGTCTAGAGTCTAACGTTTGGATATCACGATTCGAACTATTTGTTACACCAGTCGTATTGTTCGTTATTTGATAGCTAATTATAATGTTGAAAAATACCAACTTGAAATGTTTTCCTTACTTTATTCAGGACATTTCAATATCACACCAACATCTCAGATATTGTTTAATATATTTTAATAAAACAGTCTCCCACTGGTGCAGTTCTACTGAGATTTTATTTGCAAGGTTTGCGGGATGATTCCATTTCGAAACATCATGAAATGAGGCACGTGGTCCGAACATGGCGGAACACGATTTTTTCCGAGATGTGACTTATTGCAAAACTTTTTTCTGCTTAACCAGGACTATTCATTATTCATGCAAACAATGTTCAACAATACAAATTAGTTGCATCGTATTCCACTTAATCACACTTTATTTATGTATGTATAAAACATGTTATGAACAACCATCATATAACATTATTACATTGAAATTTGTCTACCATACAATATATACGCAATTTTATTTATCTAATACTGAAATTCTGTCCTCTATTAATTATTTTACACAGCATTTTAGAAGGTACTTGGTATTTGGTTACTTAGTCTTACTCAGAAATTGTAAATTGATGCTTTTGAAACCACATGAGCATTTGAAAATTCATCATTCAATTGAAACATCTTGTCTGATTGCTTGAAAAGTTATCTGGCTCCCAATTTTTGCATTTCTTGTTATGCCCTTCGTTTTCGTTTCATTGTCCCTTCAGCCAGATATGGTGATTGAATATTTTTGGCGTGTACATTTAAATTTATGTTTAAATTCATATAAAAATTGTTGGTAAAATACTTTTTAAAAATTAGAAATGTAATTAATATTACCACCCCATCATTTGTAATTTACAGTGTCAAAAGTTTGTAAATCAGTGCACATTGGCTCGTGTTGTGGTAGGAATATGTCGCATCTAAAGAGCTAGTATTGAATTAAAAAATGGGTAAATGTTAGTGTTCACACAGGATGGGTTTAATAAACTAAAAGTAAGAAGTGTAATCTTAAAAATATAATGCTTTGGTGCAAACCTTTATTGGAAACATTGCAATGTGTTGGGATTAACTGTCAAATTAGGAGAAATTGATATAGTAAAAATACAACAAATATCAAATCTCGGAAACCTTTTTTCAAATCGTCAGCTCACGTTGCATTTCCAGTCGTTACATCGGACTAGTAGAATAATTGAGTGAGAATTGAACTATTTATTGCTTTACACTACTCATTCTTATATACTAGTAAGCAAATCTTGTTCTCCTAACGCCAAAGAAAAACTTAATTTGGAAGTGCATATAACAAAGTTGAATACAATCATACGCAAGGTGTCAAAAGCACCTTATCTTCAACAGGTTATTTTAAATGAAAATGCAGAACAAGGATAGACGAAAGCATAATATGCAGTCAAATGTAAAGGAAGATAAATTACCTGCAATACTGAAAATTACCATATGTAGTTGAGAGAAGGTATTATCTTATAACATTTTCTGGTGATAAAATATTGTTGACATAGATAGTTCAGATATTGGCTGGTAAAAACAATGATTACGTAAACACGAAGTATTAACATAAAAACGTCGTAATAACTTGGTGGTAATTTCGAATCTAAGATGGTATAGACACTATTAGGTAATAATACTGGTGGCTACTATTATATAAGATGTGTTAATATAACCACTTTGTAATAACTTAGGCTTGGAAAAGTATTTTTGAAACAAATACCTTCGAAAAGGTAAATGTTTGAAAAAAATCTTCAAAAAAAAAATTACCAAGGAAAGTGAGATTTAGAAAGAATATTGGGAAAAATAGGTAATGAATATCTCAATTCTGAACCACGCAGGGATATTGGTTCCGGAAATCCTAAGTACTGCAAGCGACCACAACGAGAACTAAAACCTATAAAGTGAAGCGAATCTACCTCCGCTGCTTGTACCCTGAAGCTTCCGAGGGCTTAACCGCGTGGCGCAGTCAAGTGGCGCAGTGCGCAGAGGGGCTCAACGGTACGAAGCGCAGCCACACGGGCTGCGACACGCGCAGACCGAGGGCGCGCGGGTCGAACTGCAGCGCCCACGGGGTTTCTGCGCACGTCTGCACCTCGAAGTCCAGCAGGATGCGCGCCAGCACAGAACTTTCCTCAGGCGCTGGCATCTCGATTGCAAGAAATATTTCACATCAAATGGAAGAGTAGGAATTTCACATTCTCAGAATCTCACACGCTAATTATTATTATTAACCTTTATTAGTTAAAACCCTAATACATAACGTTGGTATACACAAAAAATAGCGTATGAAACGCATTTACAATGTTGCTTTAGGAACTACTTGCGTAAATTACAATTATATTATCCTACTCAGGCCCGGCGGATAATGTGGGTATGGAGGGTAGCTATACTCATAAGAAAAATTCCGAGTAGATAAAATATCCACTCAAAATGGGAGGTGAAAGATAAATTCCCTAAACGTCAAATTCCAGAAATGAACGAAGTTTCCCGGTATTGCATGTACTCAGAACGTTAACGCGATCAACTATGTTACAAGATCGGCTCAACAGTATTGCGATTTTACAAGTTTATAGCGACATGACCGACAAAATCTATTTGCAAAAATTGTTAATTGAGCTTTTATCAAAAAAAAAAAACAAAGCGCAGCGCTGTTTTTGCGCTACAAAAATGAACTGCTGAAGTTACATAAAGTAAATGTGATAACAATTTAATGATAAAGGTGACAATTTGAAAAAAATGTGTTTTGTATTTTACTCTTCATGTACATTTTCGGTCGGAGATGGAAAGGACGAGGGGGATCTCCACCCGGTCGACTACCCACTCGGAACTAACACCAATCCCCGGTCCCGATCCTATTGATTGTGTGTGTTGTTTATAGACGGACTTTTAGCAATTAAAAGTTTCAGTTTTTACCTAGGACGAACTATGCTCGTTTACAGTGAACAGATCGTTATCTCATCCTGTTCCGAAGATGCGCGCTAAATGTTACATAACCAATTAGGTAATCGAAACACACGGGCAATGAAATAAATCAGTGATACAAATACTGTGAATGCAACATACCCAGGACAAAATCGCCACTCTTCCAGAACAAAGTTGTTTCATTAATATTCAACCATAGTATTTTCTGAATACAAATTCTTAATTTGAATTTTAAAACACATTTGGGGACTTTTGAACTAATTGGTTACAAAAGTCAATTAATAGAAAATTGCATGTAGTACACAGAATACACCACCTTCAAAATACAAATTATAGAAATTTAATGCAAAGTTCAAACTAAAATGTAACTCCTCGGAGTGAAAAGTGACAATTTTCGTGCCAGTGCATTAACTTGCATTCACCTACGTTTCGGGGTGATCCTGTTCAATTGAGCTGAAGTTCCATACCTTGAGGAACGGACGGACGCCCGAAAGGTCTCAGAGGCCGGGCGCCTAATTGCTCCTCCCGGAGGCACGCTCCTCGCTCGAATGTGCTCACTCCACTTTCGCGAGGACTTTCTCCCCAGCTTCTTAAACGGACGCCCCCACTGTTGGACCTTGTGTTCCGGGTCCTAGGAGTGGGGGGACTCTTTGCCTCCTTAAGCCTCCTTTCTAAAATATTTGTTTATGGAAGAGAGACCAATATGCATTATGCTTCTCATGTAGCAAGAATGATGATCTAAAATCGATGTGTCAATGATGACTAACTCGCCATAAAATTGCTTTGAGGCTTCAAAAGTCAAACTAGAAAATAAAAACGAACATTTCTATTTTCTAATTTGAAATTGACACTTTCATGGATTAATACTCATATTGGATGCTTCTGCACCACTCCTTAAAGCTGCGTCTCATCGCTGAGTCTTTTCGGCATACAATTGCGTGCGTGAAGTCGAAAGACGCACGTGCAACTAGATGCACATGCACTACATCAGGGCTGTCCAACTGGCGGCCCGCGGGTCCCATGTGGCTCGCGGTGCCATTTATTGTGGCCCGCGAAAGGTTATTAGACCATTTTTTTAAGTCCCGTTCGTCCATATTGCGCGTGAACATTGCGCGCTTAGCACGCACCCTGTCGTAATCAACACTCCCTTTGATAGGAAAATAGGTTAAGTATAGATTTAAGTACTTTTCTTGACAATTCAGAAATTCAAAATCATCCCAATGTGTGTAACTGCGTTCTGCATTGTATAGCTTGATATCACGCCTAGTTCCCTCCCATCTTCTTGTGTCAGAGCATCCGGGCAAACAGTCGATATCAACAATACTGGGAAGTTAGGTGTGGATCGCCTGAATAATTAAAATATGGTCCACAACCATTTTTTTTTAAGTTGTAGCGCTTGAGGACTTGCAAGTTGAACACCTCTGCACTATATTTTCCACACCGTTCCTCCTTATCATTCATTCGATCCGACATGCTTAGGATTTGTACTGCCCTTATTCACAATCAAGCGAAACAAATATGAGAAAAGCATTGTAAGAATCAAAAAATAAGAAAAATTCTAGTAAGGTGGGAAGACCATTTTACTTTCAATTGTAATAGATATTATATTTTGAGCTGAAGCAACAACATACGATTCTCTTCAATTATCTAGAAGTTATACTAATTTCTAGAAACCCTATTATAGTCAAGACTGCCTTAGTTTCCTATAAAAGACGTATGCCCGAAGCGCATGCTCCACTAGTACTAGTGCATGCGTTAGACGCAGAGGCGTATCTACGGCATGGTAGACACGGCACGTGCCAAGGGCGCCTCTCACAAGGGGCGCTATTTAGAGTGTCCCCGAGAAACAAATAACAACCATAATTTGTAATACGCTGACAGCGGCGCAAATTCTACGTTTGCCTGAGCGCCCGAATACCTAGGTAAGCCTCTCGTCAGACGCACACGCAAAGTTGAACGAAGAGATGCATCGCGTGTGGGCGCAGGTTAAGCGCGCGCCGCGTCGGAACGAACGGACAGGACGAGGTGGACGGCGGATTTTGTGTGATCAGCGCGTACTAGGACAGACCAGGATGGACATTTTGTTCCTTGTCCCCTGCTTTGTATTGTGCACGACACCTTGATAGTGATAAGTAAACAAGCAAAATTGCTTTGTGTTAAATTTTAACATCGGAAGATGAAAATGAGACAAGGAGTCAAAGAGAGTTTATATTCTGCGTTCATTATATAAACACAACGAGAATGACAAAGTGTGCTACATTCCGGCCTAGTTCAAGATGAAAATTGTTTCAGAACTTTAGATTTAGATTTATTTAGTCAAAAAACAGTAAAAACTGTATCCGACGTTTGGGGGAGATCTGCGCAGGTTTCTTGAATTCAAGAATACCTTCCAATCATTGTAACTATACTTTTCAGAATCCCTTCCTAACATTTTAACTAGCATTTTCATTTCAACTGTAAACAGTTGAATGATGACGAAACGTTTTTTTAAAGAAAACAAAGAAAATTAATAAAAATAAAATTTAAAAAAGAGTGAGAATATCAACATTTGAAAATCTAGACATTTTTGTTCCCGAGTTATAGAAAACTTATTTGGAACGGTAAACGACCAGAGGATTTGATTTTTTGCGTTGCTAACCAAATAGAAACTCATCCCCAGCTCTACTTCTATCCCTCCAAGCAAAGAAGGGATTAACAAATCGTTCGCATAATGAATCCCTCCCTGAATTTATGTCCTGAAGTAAAACAAGGGGCTATCTCAGCATTTGCTAATGTACAATATCATGGAAACTGGACAAAAACCTGACCGAGATGATGTGTCATTATTTGTTACAAGCATATTATGTCTTTTTTTAAATTATACAATATAAATATAAACTAATTCATTATATATCCTTCTTTTGTTAAAATAAAAATTATTTTTCTTGTAGATAATCAGTATAGTATTGGTAATCAGTTCTTATACGACTGGATCATCGTCGGCTCCTATTGAATCTGGGCAAGTACTATCACAACAACAAACAGTCACCCATTCAGAGACACAACAAAACAAGGTAATGCAGGGGAAGCGAAACCGCGCGGACCAGTGTTGCCAGGTCCGATGGACATTCGGCCGCTAGATGGCACGCGTAATTCCGCTAGATTCCGCTAAATTTAAAACTTCTTGCCGCTAACTTTTCCGCTAAATCAAGATATTTAATTTTACATATAATAACAGTTGTTTTTAATAAATAATATTTATAATATCGAGTAATTGTTTATATAAATAATTTATAAATATTAAATGAATATGTGATACAAAAGTATTAAAAATGAAAATATTTGAAATTTATGAATCAGAACTAGGGTGATAAATATGCCATGTAAGAAATAATATTAATTACGCGTGTAGAATAAATAATTTATAATTTTTTATTTTATTACATGATAATAAAAATACAAATTCGATATTTACAACTTATTGTAAATATATATAAAATATACAAATATAAGCAATGATTAAATATTGCACATGTTTGTGTAATTATATTTATAATTTATAACTTAAATCTAACTATATAATAGTTTACACAGACGAATCGCAGTAATAATTGAATAATAATATTGATTTATTATTACTATAATTTTACATTACTATTCACTACTATGAAGTTCTGAAACAAGCTCGTCTATTATTTGGACTTCATTATTGTCCTCATTTATTTGCTTATTATATTTCGCATAAGGAACTAATAATTACTTGTATTACAGTAATTTATTTTAATATTTTTTCTATGCCCCCCTAGATAATATTTCTATAATATTAAATTATGAAAATAATATTTTAGCGGATATGAGAATATTTTTAAACCAAACATTATCTTTTTATAGGGTACGATCTTGAGCAATATTCATTGTCTCTTATTAACAAGATACTCAATAAAGACATAATAATTTTAAAAAAATATTCTTATATCTACTAAAATAATACTTTTTAAATATTAGTTTCATAATTTAATATGATAAAATATTAACGCGGATGTAGAAAAAATATTAAAGTATATTACTGCAATATTATTAAAATATTGTTCTTATAGAGACTTGAATTTGCAGGCTGAATATTTATTTATTTATTCACAAACTATTACGCTTAGCATTTCAAAAACTGTACAAAGAGATATTGCATATTTAAAGAGAACGCGGATAATATTTTCTCCACGTTTGATTGGATATTTGGTGGAGAATCTCCGGCCGCTAGCCAATGAGAAAGGCATCACGCGCCTAGTTGAGGGTTAAGGTAATATGACTCAGATATCAGATTTATGGTTCCAGCGGTATTTGTTTACTTTGGATAATAAGGGACGGAATACTTTACATGTCCCCATTAGTTTTTGGTCATCGAAACAAAAGTTTATAAATGGAAACATGTTTCAACCTTGTCGCTAGAAATTCCGCCAATTTGCTTTCATTCCGCTAGATTTTCCGCTAGCCGCTAAATCATTATTTCTCGCCGCTAGAACGGTTGAAATTCCGCTAGATCTAGCGGCCAATCCGCTAAACTGGCAACACTGGCGCGGACGGAAGTGACACCAGTGACAGAGGTGCCGAAGGCATGCCCTCGACACAACTTTCTTCAGAGCTGAACACCGACAATAACTTGCAAAAACACTATAACGTAGATGTGTCAAATAGATTCAGTTTTTTTTAAAATGAAAAGTAACCTGAAGTACCAATAGAAGTAAACAAATCCTCTAATCCATTTAACAGGAATTACCAATCATTCAGAATTTATAAAGGAAATGAAATCTAAGTTAACAGAAAACTTTACCACTCTACTCAAAAACAATAAAACTAAATTACAATTCACGACAATATCCGACTTCAGAGCTGCAGGTAAATACTTTATAAATTCTAATAAACAATTCCATACGTATATAAACCCCGGTGTAAAGAAATATTCAATTCTGATAAGAACATTCATCCCATAATTCTGGAAAACGAAATTTTTGAAGACATCGCATCTCAATTTCCATCAGTTACAAAGGTGACGATTCTAAACAAGAACAATGCCCCCATCCTAGTAGTCGCACTAGAATTCAACGGCACCGAAAAAATAGAAAGTGTTTTGGAATTAAAATACATTTGCAACCCTATAATAAAGTCGGAAAGAAGAAAGAAAATTGTAGGTCCCATTCATTGCTACCGTTGCCTAGACAATGGACACAGTAGAAATAACTGGAACTACGAAGTTTCATGTGTTTTCTGTGCAAAAAAACACCTTTCAGCAAACTGTCCATGAAAGAAATCAAGTCCTACTTGTAAAAATTGCATGGAGAAACACAGGGCTGACCTCAGGTCAAACGAATGTACATATTATAGGAATATACAGAAAAATAACAGCAATAATGTAAATTCTAGTCCCAGATCCCCCCCAATCATGCACGCCATACCACCCTATAATGATTCAACGAACTTTCCATCCGTGCCTACAACAAACAATATTCCTAATTTCACTCAAAGAGTTAATAATCACAATCAACCAAGGAATGCAAATAATTTTATCATCAACAATATTACAATCAGCAAACAAACAATCAATTTATCCAATACGACAACTATAACTCCATCATTATCAACATCACACAATTCATCACTAATCACATAGTCAACTTCATCAACTCGCTAATTCCAACAATATTACAAAGTATTCTTAACTTCATCGCCTCCATTGTTAGTAACAGTTATGGAAGATTCACACCATAAAACATTAACCATTCTCAATTGGAATGCAAATGGCATCGTAAACAAAAAACCGAACTAGAACATTTTCTACAGGCTAAAAAAATTGACATCGCATGCATCACCGAGAGGTGGGCCAAAGCAAAATATTCACTATACCAGAATTCCAAATTTTCAGAGCCGACAGAAACGAAAAGTATGGAGGTGTATTAATTTTAAGTTTATCATTCATGAACTCATTAAAGCAGGTAAACGTCGTTTTGAGATCAAAAATCGAGTTGTAGGATAAAAGAGCTCGTGCGTATACTCCGCTCATTCGTTCCGGTATTTGAACCCGGAAGATCTTAGAGCAAGGTGGAATGTTAACAGAAAACCTTAGAAGTAAAATATATCTAAAATAAGATGTGAGGAGATGGAATAATGGTTATATTTACAAAATTAGTTAATTTTTTTAAAAACCAGTTCCAAATCGGAATCGATATTTTGAGTATTGCCTCAAACAATTTTAAGATCGTATTCGAAGGAAGACGGAAATATGTGAAAAATATAGTTATGTACTACTATTACAGACCGTTTACCTCAGCCAGTAATAGTAGTATAGCATCTCTAATTTGGTATCTGTGGAAAAATAGACTGAGATGCAAAGAGACGAAAGCCGAAACCGACTGTCAGGCTTGCGTATCCCGCAAGTCCCTCCTGCTCCGCCGGGGCTGGCCGCACGCCGCCTGGCCTGGTCGTGCCCCCGCGCCGACAGAGGGCCCACAACAATCGGGTGGGTAACGCAACGGCGAAGAAGGGGAGGGGGGCGAGGCGTTGGATTCAGGAAGCATGTCGCCATCGCGCTATAAGCCCACATTTTTAAATTTTTTCTCGGAAGTTTGAGAACTAATTTCAAATTCGAGATTTTGCTAAATTTTTGGGAAAATGGCTTCGTAGCGTAAATTCTATTTTAAAAAGGCGTCAAATGCCGTTTACAGATCGAAAATCGGACCATTGGTTCAGACGTTATCGGTACAGTAAATTTTACTTATTTTGGTGCTGCCACGTGGTGGCCACAAATTATACTAGTGTCGGGACATTTAGCCTTAAACGTCCTTTGCACTATTCAACAATAAAATTTTATAAAAAATTTCGAGCCTTATTTGTCTGAAAATTTTGAAAATGTCCCATGGGGATTCATGTAAAGTATCCCCCAAAATAAAAATTTCGGTTTCAAATTCCAGGTTTCGTGTCATCAGGTAGAACGATTGGGGAATATCAATTTTGGAGAAAATCGGCCGAACGGTGTATGCGCTAGTGCTGTGCATAGACGGACGGCACAGACATTTTGCCGACAATCGAATTTTCGGAATAAAGGACCCACAAAACATGGATTCTTGCTACACCAAGTGTTAGAGAATTTTTGTCTATATTTAACTGGATTTATCCACTTTTTCCTTGCTAGGACCCGGCAATAAGAGTTTTGGGGTCGAAAATTCGCATTTTTTCCGGCGCACGATTACAATATTTTCTCTTCTTTTGTTAGTAAGTACGTGAAAGTAAAAATTAGTTTCTTTGAGAATGCTAGAGATTCCTATTTCATTAAAAATATTGTATTTACTGTGACAGTTTTGCCGCAAATATGATGTATTACAGTAATGGAACTACAAGAGAAAGATTTTGTAGTTTTAGAGAAGTGCTAGACACTTCCAGTAATATTTAGTGTGACTATTTCACGAATTAATATGGATGGATAATTAAAATCAATGGATAATAAAAATCACAGGCATCACAAAAGAGAAATATTACTCAAAATTGCTATATAAATATGTAACAGTTTCATTCTGCTTCGAGTTATCACTGCCTCCAGGAATAACTTATAATCAAGTAAAATATGAATAGCAGTTTAATGCAGAAAATGATTTCAAATGTTTCTATTTCATGGTAATAAAACTTTCAAAAAACAATTATAGCAAAGCTACTTACAAAAACATTTATTAAAAAGACAATTATTAAAGTTGTAGGAAGTTGTGATTTTCATGTCTTGGTATTCTATGGAAGAATTTGGAAGAAGTGGACGGTGCATTCGCTGAATTAGCAGGGGGATTTGTTAATTTCGAATGGATTAAACACATGAGTGTACTTATGTAAGTATTTTCGTGAATAATTGTGGTTGTATTGTTCCACATAGTTTTGATAGCAAATATTCTTTGTACTCTTCACCATCTAATCTTTGCATATTAATTGCCCACAATATGAGTATTTCTTCATTTGTAGTTTGTGCTACCCATTTACATTACATTACTTTCTTTCTTCACACAATTCTTTAAATTGTTAACAAAAACTTTCTCTGTTTCTTTTGCTGTTTTTCAGCATTGAATTTTTAATAATAGATTCTATTACAGAGTTTTAAACATTACCAAAACGACACATTTTAATATTATATTGATACTAACACGCTAAAACAATAGATATCTTTATCTTAAAAAGGTAAAGTAATTACAGTGGAGAGAAAAGGAAAACAAAGTGATAGCAATGGACATCTGGCATTGGTTTAATTTGAATATATTCTTTCACTGGTTTCATACTTTAGGGAAATAGATTATTTAATAATTATCTTATTATTGACCCTCGTTTCATTTGTTTTATGAGGTTTTCCTGAGCTTTCGTCACCTATGCAAACGACACCTTTTGCATCCATATCTCAGGAAAGATGTTAAAAGATATTGTGTACATTTAAAAATAATTATATTTGTTCCTTTAGTTATTAGCAAACAATAAAAGTGAGAGTTTTCATGCTCGTAAATTTAAAGATAATTTAAGGAAATCTATATTTTGTTACAATATATTATCTGCTTGTCCTGATATAATGTACTACATTGTATATTTACAATAAAGAAAACAAGCATCTGAAAGCTTTGGGTGGAGCAAGATAAATGAAGAGATTTAAGGATCCGTTAGGAATGGTGCAACGGATAACAAGTTGGAAATTATCCTTTATGACTGATCTGATGGATTTAGAAAGTCCTATGAATACTTCTCAAAGAATCGAGCTTTCGAGGACTATGAATATCTCCATTCGGACTAGTGAATCCCCAGTGAATGAAGAAGCGATGATGTAACGACAGGTGGAAGAAACTGGAGAATATCTGCCCCGAGCTTGTTTCCTCCTCCGAGTGACGGAAATTGGGAGCAGGTTCACAGAGATGGAAAGTAAGCGATGAAAGCTGCCTCGTCTGGTTTCTGAAGGCGCGACTAATTCGCGGTTGTGGGTATCCAGTGGCGACTGAAGCAGTCAGGTGGTGGCAACAGGCGTAACTTTTGGTAGCCCGCATCCCAATATTGCGAGATTTATTGAATTTTTACGATCATGTAAAATGATTGAAAGTGTATTAACCGAAGGTTGAGACGTTTTAAACGTGTTATTTTCGAAGAATATTATTTTTCAAAATGGGAGTAAAAAATAGTATAATATATAATTACAAAAGGGTTGCCTTTCCATTTCTTGAAATAATCTCCGAGCATTTAGATCCGTAAACGTCGATGGTTCGGCTCCTATGATTGGCCTTTGCTCTGCGAATTCGTCCCATTCGGAAAATAACTTCATTTCTATTTTTCTGAATATAGTGATTCGATAGTGGTGATTGCACCTTTTTATATGACTTAAAGTAAATTTCGGTGTATTTTTTGTTTTTTCAACAATTACACAAATGTAAAGTTTTTGAAAGATCTCTCACGCCATTTATATGTACATTTCCTGCAATTTGTAAACACTATTGTATTCGTGAGTTAAAGTACTTAAAATGATTTCAAATTTACTTTTTCGAAACTAAAATTTTCTGTGAAAAAATAGATTTAAATTTCGAATCTACAGTAGCGCTTAAAAGCCAGTTTTTTAAAAACGGCTTCAAAATTTTCGAAGACAATTGAGATTTAGGACAGGGTATAACTGTTCTTCAATAATCTTAAAATAATATTTCCACTCTACAATTAGGAAGTCGAAAAATTAAGAAAATGTCCAAAAAATGTACTTTGGGCGGCGATTTGCGTGAAATATAGACAATTTTTATTTTGTTTAAACATTTTTTCTGAAAAAGTCACCGTATTTTTTTATTAAATTTTGACCTCGGATAGCATGTAAGATGTTCAAGAGAAATGTACAGGTTTCATGTTTGTTAAAAATTCTGATTTTTTGAAAACTGCAAAAATTTGAAAATTACCAACCTAAAATTAGAAATGCCAAGAAGTATGTGCTGTGCAGAGCTAGCGCCTCAAGCGTTCAGACGATATTCTCTTGAGTCTGAAACAAATATTTTGATTGGTGGGTACTTAAAAGAAATCCTCAACATTTTCAAAATTTTCTCCAAAATTGCAAACATTTTTATTAGCTTTGTCCGCGGATAGCGCAGAGAACACTTAAGAGAATGGTAAAGTCTTTATTTTCGTTGATATCACTGATTTTTCGACAGTTACAAAAGTATAATTTTTTCGGGGTTTTCCTATGACCACACTCTTGAAAATAAAGATTTTTTTCTGAATGAAGTCTATTATATCAAGACATTGTAAAATAAGGTCACTTACAATTTTTCAAAAATGTGAGTAGCATTCGCGTAATTTTGCATAAAATATAGGCAATTTAAAAAAATCGTAAACAATTATTTTCTCACAATGGCTCCAATTTTTTATTTCCCCGCATACCTACGTATATATATGGAGTAATGAAACTTAATTACTCCATTAAAATGAACACTACTAGCGCCTAAACTATGTGTACGATTTTTTACAAATTGAAGAAAATCCTGTTCATCTGGCTCGAGTCAAAATTTTGAGAAACATTCTTCAACATTTGAGGGTATTTTAAATTAAACCGTCCAAACGTATTTTAAAATTTTCTCAAAAAAAGCTCCATATTTTTTCTTTAAATTTCTTGTAAGAATAGAGTAACATATACTTATAAAAGTGGCATAGGTTCGAATTTCACGGTTAACCCTGAATTTAAAAAAATGTTTGCAAAAATTTGTAAAAGTATGCTTTTTTGTGTCTTCCTGCAACAACAAAATTAAATATAAAGTTTTTTCCTTCAAATAAAATTTGTTTTCCATAGTGAGTTCTTTCATTAAGGTCGTGTACATTGTTTTGAAAATTTTAGTAGTTTTCGCGCACTATTGCGTGCAATTTGTGAAATTTAATATATATATATATATATATATATATATATATATATATATATATATATATATATTGTAGCGATACCAATTTCCTCATACAAAATTTCATAAGGCTGAGGGCAGTTGGGAAATGAACAGACAGCGTTGCACGTGCAACCTCGCTTATCGCGACACCCGTTTGCGCCCCCGGCACATTAAGAAAGTCGTTACAAGGGTCAGTCGTCGAAAGATTCATTGAGAGGCACGTGTTTGCATGACCAGCTGCAGACATTTCTAGAACGCTCTTGAAATCGACATCCCGGGAATCCCAGAGCGATAAATTCTTTCACGAACAACGCCTGCCTTGTGTAAGCACGACCGGTGTTCTAGAAGGAATAGGAAAATTCTGGACGCTCACAGTGACGCAAAGAGTTGAAACTTCCTTCACTACTCATGTCACGATTGGTTGAAATAACGTAATGCGACATTTCTTTTGGCCAATAGCGACGCAACTATCATAAGGAGCTGGAACATACGAGAAAACGAGCGGGGGTAAAAGTTAACCTAATACAATTTCGAGTGAGAGAATATCAGAAAGTGCAGAGCATCAGACGGGGCCAGATCATTTTAGACGGGGGGGCAGTCGGGAGAGAATCTTCTCTGGGGGGTAACTATTCGTCGGGGAGAGACCAGTGTGCCTCTGAAAAACTTATAATTATTCGTCGGAAGGAGCCTGAGTTCTAGGCTGAGGGCAGTTGGGAGAAAAACTTATCTGGGGTGGGAATTATTCGGGCGAATGTGCCTATGTGGGATTTTATTATTTTGCTGCGAGTTTTGAGCATTGTGCCGGCTGCAGTAGACAGAGAAAATTCTCTGGTGTGGGAATTCGTCGTGACGAGAGGCGAACGTTTCTCCGAAGGATCGCTGAACTGTCCGAAGTTGTGTTCGACAATTATTATAATGAGAATCAGAGGTACGCATAGTTAATTACTACGTTCCTGAGATTTTGACCGCCCGGCCGCTCCAAGTCTACCAGTTACTACCAGTCTACCAGTTACTACCAGTCTACCGGCTACTCCGAGTTCTACCAGAGTACTACCAGTTACTACCAGTTCCGCTTCGAGTTCAACCAGACTACCAGACAGACTACCAGACGCCGTTACAACGCCTCGGCCGCGCCACCACCCCGCTTGGTGATGTCATCAGACGGCCGACCAGCTGACGTGCGTGTCTGAGAGGGTGCAAGGGCATCGCCCCGGCCGCGCCCTGTGTGAAGGTTGCCGCCGCCCCCCTCGACCGCAACGCGCCCGTCTCGGGCCCACAAAAAACTTTACCAAGGCAATATAATTCAGGGTATTCATCCCTGCGTAAATTCTGTAATGCGGTGTCGCGCTATGACACATTGACCTGTAATATTTGTTACCATTGTAATGTTAATTATAAGTCTTCCTAATTTTTAAGCTTTACTCTGGATACTAACTTTTCATCTTCTTATCTGTCCACCTAATTTTCAGATTTCTTATTCTATTTACAAGTGTAACTTCCCTGGGGCATTTTAAATTACTTTGCCCAGGAATAAAAGTGATTTTACCAGTGATCAAAGTGTTTCTTTCATGTTACCAGTATCTGTTTAACGATTCCTTCCATCACCGACTGAGCTATTTCCGGGCCGCTTACCGGGCGTTCTCTCACCGGGAGTGTTACAATATACAAAAACAAGATGTTCTCAAACGGCTCCAAATTTTTCTTTAAACGATGGATAGTGCTAAATGTACTCTATAAGGTGATATAAATGCCATATTGCTCTTTTCTTTTGTTTTTCAAAAATTACAGTAATGTACTTTTTTTTTACTTGTCCCCCACGTCCTTTATATTTACATTAGCGGCGATTTGTTCGCCTTATTTTATTTATGAATACATGTGCTTTAAATAATGACAAAAACAGTTTCTCGAAAACTCCACAGTTTTCTGTAAAAAGTGGCTCAAAATTTCGAATTTTCTAAATTTATCCACTTTTTTATTATCAGGGCCCGGCAATTTTTCTGCGGAAAATCCGACGTTTCTTTGCGCAGCATTACATAACCTTCCCTATACTACGTATATTATTCCGTCCATACGTTTGTATACGGGAAAGTAAAAATGATGGTAGTCTCATTTCCGCAAACACGAAAATTCTAAAATTGCAGCAAAAAAAAGAGAAGAGTTGTTTTTGCGTCATTTGTGTTTGAAATTTATGCAATTTCTAAAAAAAAATATTTTCTCAAATACTGCTACAATTTTTTCTTCACTTTTTTCTCACACGGATAGAATAAGGAACTCTTAAAAGACTTGTGCAGGTTCCATTTTCGTTGAATAATCCAATTTTCGAAACTTACAAATTTAGAAATAATGCGGGGAAGTATGTGCTGCTGTAGCCCCACAAGTTAAATAAAAACGAGATAATTAATCGTAAGACGAAAATAGGCACATTATAATATTCCACACCTGTTATCAATATCACAAGAATGTTTGTGAAGTTTACTTTCTCTTATACGTATGTCTGAGTGTATAAATAGTGTATGAGAAAGTTATGTAATGCTGTTTAGTACGTATATTACCGTGGTAATATATTACGGTGCCCATGAGTACGTAAATGAGGAAGTAAAATTTCTTTTAGGCCACAAAAAGGGAAGAGGGTGATGTAAAACTGAAATTTAGTCGAGACCAACCTAGATTTAAGAGATAAGGGAACTACGTAGCGCGAGAAAGGCTGTGCCATTCTGTAGTACCACTCTTTAAATCTATAGCTAATCTGTTAAATCTGTCTTCTAAGGAACCTTCTGTTGATGCTAGTGCTATCAATACTACTTAGTATTTTGATGTTGATGGTAAAATTTTATTCCCTCGGTGAAGCAGGAGAAGGTACTGTATCAAATAACAATATTTCCAAAAATCATTTACTAACTGGTGCTACAACAGTACTTATCCACCCGTATTTCCACGCAAAATTACGCAAAAAGTCCTCAAATTTTCGAAAAAGTGTACATGACCTTATTTCAAAATCTATCTGTAAGGAACAGATTTCATTAAAGGAAAAAAATCTATATCTTTAATATTTTAGTTGTAGGAAGACTCCGAAAAATTTTGAACTTTTGCAATTTTCAAAAAATTGGGGTTTCAACGAACATGAGACCTGCACCATTCTCTTAAACGTCCTTTACACTATACAACAACAAAATTTAATAAAAAACGATGCAACCATTATTTTGAAAGTCCCTGAGACTTCATTTAAAGTACCCCCCTAAATTAAAATATCAGTTTCAAATTCATGGAGCCCTGACATCAGCCACGATTAGGGAATATCAATTTTAGAGAAACTTCCTACTTCTTAGGGAGAAATTAAAAATCTATAGTTGGCGTTGGCAGTAGTTATACCATTTTGTTTTCGCAGTTTTTATCTTCCTCTACCAGTTAATCTGAGCTTTCCTAAATAAGGCCCCGTCGCGTGAGTTATATTTCATGTTTCCCTTGTAGCTTGGTCCTCTCTTATAAACAGTATATTAATAGATACTCTGAGGCCGGCTAGTTTGAAGTTTGAATCTGTGTAAGCAAACATGGTTCAAATTGGTTCGAACCCCAGTACAAAAAGCAAAAGGTTTGACAGAATTCGCGCGGCACTTGATTTGGCTGGACCTGATGCCAAGTCATGTCGTCATGAACGGTGCTGAAAGAGTAAAAATGCCGAGGCCACGGGTATATTATTCTTCCGTGTTCGTTAGAAGGTTCAGTATTGTTTCCTTTTAATTGTCATCGAAAAGTTAAATATCGTCGTCGTGCTGGTATGTGGATTTAAGCAAGTGATTTACAGCTTCCCGTGTATGACAATTCACTCGCAGTGGATTGTGTTGTCTTCGCAAAGTGTCAGAGTGGAGTTATTACAACGGGTGAATTTCATGTTTACTTTACATTATATCAGTTTTCTCGATGGTGTTCAAATGTTTCCCAGACGGATTTTCTCCAGGGTCGGTTGTGACAGTGACAGGTTATGTTCACTCAGATCCTGTTAGGTATGTTTTTCAGGCTGTTGTTATTGTGATTGTATATTTTCTCTTTCAATAATTCAGATTTATTTGTGTTAGGTTCGAAATAAATCTGCAATGTGGGCCAGTAGTATCTCCTGACATAGTTGGAGACATTGCACTTCATTTCAATCCTCGCTTTGACGAAGACCTACCTGTAATAGTGAGAAATACAAAATCCAATGGACAATGGGGGTATGAAGAAAGAGATGGAGGATTCTTTTTCAAGCCTAATCAGAATGTCTCCATCCAAATTTACTCAGAACGACGAGGCTATAAGGTAATATGCTGAATTATTGGGCAGATGTATATTTGTAAAATATGATTCTGTCATTGATGTAAAATTACGCGCTTAAAGTTTGCATAAACATTTTTTTCAAAATTAAATTTGTTGTTTTGAGACATATATATATATTAATTTTTGTTTACAATTACATTTTCTTAAGAACCTTTCACAGCAATCAATTATCAGTTACATCATCAATTACACTATCAATTATTAGTAACATAAATTTTCAAGGGATATGAAATCCTTTTTAACCACTTATCATAAGAGCCTGAGTATAATTGGGGTTTTAATTATTTCAAAAATTTAAAAGCCCGAGTATATTTGTGTTCTTAATATCAATAATAAAAAAAATTGGCTATCTAAATGTTGTATAAATTCTGTTTATTGTATCAGATGTTTGCTTGATATGTTTATTGTATATTTGATTGGATTGTATGTAATAAAATTTGTTAATGATTTTCAGATAATTGTGGATGATTTTCCATTTATTTATTATAAGCACAGACAAGATCTTTCAACAGTGACCCATTTATCAATTAGAGGAGATATTGATGTACAAGAAGTGTGCTATAAGGCAGTTCCTGTGAGTGCTCTACATGAACTACATTAGAGTGAAATTATTTCATTACATTAGGTCGTTACTGACAATTTGCAAAATATCTGCTGAGAGCATTTTTACCTCTGACCATGCTAGCAGCTTGATTTTCTGTTCAGTAAATCATAATTTGCAATATTTGCAGTTTTTTAAAAAAGGTGTCTTAAAATAGCAACATTGTATCATTAATTTTTCTTTTTTTATATTTAATTGAATTTACCATTTTAAAGTGATTAAAAGCTTAAAGTCTTGATTTTCTGAACTGTAGGACAGTGTAATAATTCTTGATTGTAGGTTGCTTCTTTAGTTGGCAATTAAAAAAAAAAGACCTAATGTGGCAATATGTTAAACATTATCACATAAAGTTTTCAATTTCAGTAAATCTCAACATAAATCAGTTTTATTTGCTTTCACTTTAAAACTTTGTTCTCAAGAATAGGAACAAATTTACTTGGAAGATAGTGAGGTGGCATATGAATGTGTTCAGGCAGCTTTGTTAATTCAAATCTTAATCTCTCAATGTATTGCTAGAATCAAGTTTTATTTTGTGTGTCCTTAATCACTTGCTTATTTTGTGTGTCTGGTCGTCTGTTTGGTTTCTGATATCAAATATTTATTTATTCACTTAAAGATTGTATTTATACAAGAGGCTACTTTGGACTTAAAAGCTTTATAAGCTAATCCTGTTGTTTGGTGCTCTTCAGATTTTAGAAGACGAATTTCAAGTACCAAAGGCACCAGGTCCTTATAAACTTTCGTTGGAGGATTGCCTGAAACCAGGAACTTGTCTAGAAATAAGTGGAAGGACACGCTGTGATGCTTCTAGGTACTACTTCGATTTATTGCTCTTTAATTTTTATAGGGGCAATCCATCAATTATGTAATACAAATTTGGGAAATTTAGAATACCCCCTCTCCCCTGTAATGTATGTTTGAACCTCCCTAAATAATTATGTAATGTTTGCGACTTCTCTACCCCACCCATGAATGCAAGAAGTGAAAATAAATAAATGCATTATAAAAACATTGTATTCATTTTGTTGGTGTTGTGTATTGAATTTATGATCATTAAAGTTGGAATTACTTGGCAATGCTGACTGCATCTAACAATACGATTGGGTGTAAATTTTGAGTGAAGAAAGAAGCATAGGCAAGAAAATTTCTGATCTCAAACTGTGCATAGGCCGTCATGGATGGTGCATGGTGAGCGTCTACTGTGCCAATTTAATTGGATTCTAAAATATACTGCTGATAAGTTTTGACTATTTTCTTCGTAATCGTACAGAAAAAAGTGATAAAAAATATTTCCATTTATTGTAATACATTTAATTTATTTAGGTTTTTAAAACAAATTAATTAGTTGATATTTTAATGTCTTAGTAAAAGACTCAAAGAAAGAAAGTAAAAAAAAATAAATCGGTGTTTTGTAACACTAAAAGAATACTTCCTACTGCTACATAATGAAGTGTAATGCTGCCTGAAACTCCCTTCCCCCTCTTTAGTGTTACGTAATTTATGGATGATCGTATAGTATAAAAGAATATGACATTAATGTTGATTGATTTATTGATGGTTCTGGGCACGTCAACTGTTCATTAGCCCCATTAGAGTCCGGTGAATGTATTGTGAGCTCTTGTTGGATGGAGCACCGACTTACAAGTCGGGTTGCAGGGGTTTTCTGCCTCTAGGTATCTCCCCCAGCATGGTGCCACCCCAGTCAAGACAAGCTCTAAGCTAGTGCAGTGCTAGTGCTTGGGTGTATGTATGTGAAAGGGGAGATGATGGGACAAGGATGAAGTAGGAAAGATTGCATAAGGCCCATGGCCTGTTTGTCAGGGTATTCCCCTGGCATTCGCATGGTATTGGGAAAAAAATGGTTTTATATTGCAATTTGCTTCAATATGCTATTGATTAAAGGACAGTAACAAGATAAGCTACATCAGCCTTAGCAAGCTTCTCGTAATTCATAAACATTCATCTCTGTCTCAAGTTATGTGAAAGTGTGCTCCCTTCATAAATATGAACAAGACATATGTTGTAACTAGATAAGCCACACTTTTCCCAAAATGGAGATATTAAGATTTACAAATAGCAGTAGGCTTGCTGTGGCTTATCTTATTACTGCCTCAAGACCTTTAATTCTTTCATTTTCTTTTATTAGATTTTCCGTCAACCTCGTATGTGGCAAAAATCCAGAGGAGGATTGTGATTTTTGTTGTCCCCTGACAGTGGCATTACACTATGACGTTCGCTTCTATCCTTCCAACTTAATTGTAAGAAATACCTTGGTAGAAGGTGAATGGGGAGATGAAGAAACAGATGAATGTTTTACTTTTTCACAAGATAATGATTTTACTTTGCGTTTTGACTGCAAAGAGGAACATTTTCAGGTAAGTTATTCAACATTTACGTACATTATTTGTGTTCATTGTTATTCTCTAACAGTATAATATTAAAACCTTTTATTATTATTCCAATAAAGATTGGATTCATTTTTATTCAAAACTTTTCAGTTGCAAATTTAATTTTCTTGGTGAACCTTTTTTTCATTGCAGCCAGGAAATAATAATTAAATTTTCTGTAGAGTACTGAGAGTTGCATTGTAAATATCAGTAAACTTTGATTGTTGCTACAGTCTTGACTCATTTTTAAACTGCCATGTGATTGATAATTAGGGCCTACAGTGCTGTGACAGATTCTATTTATCATTGACTGTTATTGCAGGTTTACTGGATTTAAAAACTTCTTTTTTTTAGAGGTTTTTAGCCAAGAGAGCTAGTTAATATGTGATCATATTTTAAGAAATATTTGAGTTATGAATTACTTTCTCTGGAATCTTTTTGATCTGATACTGTTTGAAATCATGAATGATTGTTTTTACAGGTTGCTTTTTGTAGTCTTGAATGTTCATTGTTACATGTTTTCAAAAAGTGTTGTTATTAAACAATGAAAGCAAATAAAAAAAATGCACGATTTGCATAGTTTTAACGCAGATAATGATCCTTTAAGCATATTAGGAATTCTGTTTTACCTTCAATTTTCTGTGTATTGCAGATTTATGTGAACAAACTATTAACTTCAACATATCGACATAGGATTAGTCCCCTGAATATATCTTACGTATATGTTCATGGAGGAGTTGGTCTTTACGATGTGAATATGATGAATTTGTAACAGGTAAGTGGAATGAGAAATGATTTGATATATGTAGTAATTGCAACATAGTACTAAATATTTTGCTGTTTTGTTTGTTTCATGCAGTATAACTTACATGTACATCACTCAACCAATTCTATTGTTTCCATGATTTCATGGTCAAGATACCTTCTTATGTTTCAATAAAATGTTATAGCCAGAGGCCATTTATAATTGAGCCAAAGAAGCGATCAGTTATTACCAAGCATTCATTATTAAGTTATAGAAAAATAGATACATGTATACATCTGCATACATCTCCAACAACACTAGTTATTGGTACTTACTTTATATATTAATGTTAAGCAACAACAGAAAAGATCCCAAAGAATACATTTGCTGCTAATGTACTTACATTTGCTGTAGATTCTTCTTAGAAGAATGGCTGCTGAGAGGCTTTTAATTTTTCAGGAATATCAAGTAACTCTCTGCAACTAACCAGTGCATATGTGTATAAATGACTATGAAACCTGATAAGTAGCCTGTATAAACCTATGTAATTTGCCCAAGTTCCAAAGCTAAGGTACTGATAATGATGACAGTGATTATAATGATCACAGAGTAATATTCTTAGGGCTGGTTTCACCAAACGAAGAGTAAATCATGTTTACTCGAGAGTAACTTCTTGGAGCGTTTCATCAACACTTTACTCGAGTGTAAATTGCTGACATGAGAGTAAATTCGAGAGTAACTTTACACTGCGAAAATCCGTCAGGTAAAGTACGGAGTAAATTCAGTTTTCAGTATGCATGTATCTCCGAAGTGTTGTTACAGCTTGACGATTATGAATGATAGAATGTGAAGACGATTCCAGCAAAGATTCGGAATATTATCCCCTAGTCCGAAGACAAAGGGTGCGAGAGAGAATGGATTGGTTTCAATTATGACGATCGAGATTTTGTTACAAGGTTATGTTTGACCAAATCAGCTGTTAACTTCATCAGATACATTGTAGAGAACTTGTAAATTTATTTTTCCCCATGTGGATACGAAATAATGGTATTACGTACTGTATACGATAACAAAAGGAAAAATAATAACTACAGGGACTGCAAGTACTAAGAAATATTTATTTATTTAGTAAAAACTGTATGTGATGTAGGGGGGAGATCATTTGCACATGTTTTATTGAGTTCCAGAATCCCTTTCCAACATTTTAACTATAAATAGGTGGACATTGAATACAATTTTAAAAAATAAAACAAATAATAATAATAATAATAATAATAATAATAATAAAATTTAGAAAAACGCGAGATCAGCAACATTTGAAAAACTAAACATTTTCGTTCCCGAGTTATAGAAAATTTATTTGCATCACCATCGGTAAACAAACTGCAAATTTGATTTTTCTGCATTGCTAACAAAATGGTAACTTATCTCCAGATAAGAAAAATGAATATTTATTAAGAAATAAAGATACAAAAACTAAGAAGTAAACTATGCCAACTCAAATCACGATAACACTGCACAAGATAATAACGCCAAGAACTCTGAAACTGAAATTAATGATAGAATATAAGGAATTAATCAAAGGTTCGCGTTGGTCCGCAGTGGTTTCTAGCATCACTCTCGCTCACAGCCTCTTGAATCGCTCTCAAATATTGCGCGTTCAGCTGATTCGCAGAGTAAATCAAAGAGTATATACTCTAGAGTAAAATAACCCTGTAGAAGCATGGTGAAACGCTCATATTCGACTTGAGAGTTACTATCTTAGGGTAAATGGTTACTCTCAGGTAATTACTCTCAACTTCACTCGGCTGTAGGTGAAACCGGCCCTTAATGTTATATTGAGTGATGAATGGGAGTACTAATTGCAGTACTTGCAGCCTATGTACTTTTTGGATAATATTATGTATGAGAGTTTCTTTTATTGTATATTTTCCTCTCAAAATCATTGAAATTTTTAATGTGCATTGTTGCAAAAAATATTAACACCAGAAAACATTTTCTGTCATTTCTTTATTATTTTATAAAAAATATGCACTAGATGGTAGACATGTCAAAGACTAATTTTTTAGAGTTATCTGTTCCCCTCATATTAGACTTTTGGAACATTTCTTTGGATTCCAATTTGTATTTCAGAATTTGGCAGTTTTTCATGTTAATATCAGTCTTTCTTCTTCACTCAATTACTTATCATTTGTGGGTAATGAAAATGTCTGTAATGTTTGGCAAAGGAAAATAGTATTAACGAATCTTAGAGAGGTTCAATACTGAAAATGTATTATAATCTTTTAATATTTTTAATGTACATAATATTTTCCTAGGAATGAACTAACATTCCTGAATAATGATGAATAATGGTTAATAATGAAAGTAATATATCAATGTATTTAAATGCAATGATGAGAAGTTTTTATTTTCATATGCTTTTATTGTATTGAAAATGGAAACATTGTTATATTTCTCAGATTGAGAACCATGGAAGACATCTAGAGAAATTACAAATACATCTAGTCAATTGGTGTGTGCCATAAAATGTGTATTTCACATCTCTAATCATGTCTTATTGGATGTGTAGTTTTCTTTGTATGTTTAATACTGTAGTCTTCTGTTATTCTATGAATATAATTTGCTTCTTGTAACATTCCATCATTTTCATTATTTGATCAGTATTTTTAGCTTCTAAGCTTTAAAAAAGAGCAACAATCTGTTTTATGTGTTTACAAGATGTATGCATGTTGTAATAGACACAAATTAATCTTCAGCGTAATGTTAAGGGATCCTTAAGAGATAAGCCTTTTAGTTGCCATATTTCAAAGTTTATTGTAATGACATGTATTTCCATGCATAAGGGGCTGTCCATAAATTATGAAATGCAAATTTGGAGTGTGTTGAATACCCCCTCCACCCCTCTTAATGCATGTTTGAAACTCCTTCTAATAATTACGTAAAGCTTGCAACAAGACATCCCCCCTCCAATTACAAGAAGTTAAAGTCAATCAACAAAACATCCCCCCTCTTTAGCATTACGTAATTTTTGGCGACTCATAATTAATTTTTAAAAAATATTTTTTTATCATAATAATTCAATTTTCAATTAATTCTCTTTTCATTAAGGATTCAAAATAGTGCTTATTTTTTTTCTTAGTTACAAAAATTGATTTTATTTGTAAGTTGATTAACTACGTATGATCAATAAAAATATTTTTAAAGAATTTTCATATGACAATAAATTTACAATCTGCTGTTGGAATGTCAATCAGATGAGTCAACTGTTATGATATGAATATTCCTATAATTTACAATGTTTAGAATCACTGAAAAATGAGCTGTTTTGCTGGATTTATTATTATCATTATTTTCCTGGAAATGGACAGAAAATTTTTTTTAAAAATAATTATAGAGCCATAGGGAATTCTGTCTCTTCCTTAAAATTAATTTCATAAGGATAGGAGGAAATATCCTTGGGATATTATTCAGCGTTGTGTAAAGTGATTTTTTAATACAAAATTGTCCAATCATAGAATGATTTTTTCATTATAATGTAAACTCAGGTACACCTTAATACAAGATTAATTCAAAACAGTGTTTAATAATTTTATTTATTCACACAGTTAGGTTAAATATTAGCACTTGTTTGAATATTAGCAAATATCCTAAAAAGACACTTGTATATTTTGATTATATTTTTATATTTGTTTTAAATGAATTTTAGATATTAAAGGTCTTGAAACATTATTTTATTGTGACATAATACATTCAATTTTTAAGAATTATTTCTATCTAATCCTCATAACTGCACTTTGTAAGTGATCTTATGAGTAGATTTTTTTGCAATTTCTCTTTTACCATAGTATTAAAAATGAGGTTTCTTTGTTAAATAAAATTTAAATTAAAAAATGACTTTTACATTTTGAAGTTTCTAAAAAATTGTTTTGATTCTTGTAGATAGTCTAATACTTCATTCTTTTGCTTCTAGAATAGTCCTTTGCATGTGGTAGATATGAAATAAAAAAAGAGAATTCGATATTTGTTAATGCAGAAATTAAATATTTCCATTTTTGTTGATATTTATGCACTAACTATCCCATGTAACAATTTTTAAACATCAGAGTTTGTTAAAAGAATTGATTTCTGGAATCATTTAAACAGGGAAGTATACAATAAATTTGTTAATCTTGTTTCAGAGACTTGAGTTTAATGTACATGTAGAGCAGAGAGTATGTATGTAGAGTATCTACAGTTAACTATATTTTTATTTACTGGTGAATAAAAAATCTTATACTTTTATTGTGTTTTGTTTTTGCTATTATATTATATATTTTGATATTTTCACCAGTTATATTAATTTTAAGGGACACTGCTAGGTTTTTACAAATAGGACAAATTTAATTTGTGTGTTAATTCTTTGCCATGAGGAATAAATTCGGTAAGGTAATTGATAATTTAAGAACAAATGAGATCAACAGGGGCCATGTTTTGAAGGGAAACATTGAAATGTATTTTCTTTATGTAAAGAAGGAAAGGGTCATTTGCAAATGTGTTTCACATATTGCTCTTTATTTCAATATCAAAAATTTCAATTGTTTTTAGTATATAATAAAATCATATTTTACAGGTAGGTAGTAATGAAGTTCTTTTACCGTTCTATTTGCATAATTTAAACTTGAGTAATCCATTATTTTCACTGTTTTAATCCTTTTATTGTTTTCTCTGTTATAAAGAATATTTGAGCCATATCTTGAACATTTTTAGTCTATAAGTATGTACAAATTCTGGGGCAAATTATTCCAAACAAATCCTAGGCCTGATTATTTGCATTGCAACATTATGTTTGAAAACTTATAACTAACTGAACAATTATAATTTTAATTTCACAAATGAATTTGTGTTTTTGTTATCTTTGCATTCAAATGTGAAATACCCCTTAACTCACTAGTAAAATTAGTGTTTCCATAAGTGTCAAGAGATAAAATGTCATGTACACCAGAAACTTCTGGGAATCCTGTTAACCCAATCTTCAATGTACACACTGTTTGACTCCAAGAATACAGTGTACCTAAACAATTGTAACAAATATCAGAGAAAGGAAATAAGATTCCATGGGACGCGGCAGCCTCCCTAAAATCATTTCACCATCCTTTCGAGGACCGCTGACTCCAGACAGAACCTGTCACTGACGATAATGGGCATTTTGAAATGAAAACAAACTTAAATTTGGAAATAAAGATATTAAATTGTCCTGCTTTTCATTATAATCATAATAATAATAATAATAATAATAATAATAATAATATTTATTGAGTCACATATACAATTACAATCGTGTATGACGAGTCAATATGATGCCTTGGGTGGAGAGAGCGAAGTTATATTACTGTTCAGGAGCAAACAAGGGGCCATCTCAGCATTTGCTCAAAGGACCAGGGAAACTGAACAAAACCTGATCGAGATGGGGTCATTGGCCTAGAAATACAATACTTGTTACAGTTAGATTAAGATATTATACAGTAGATAAATTATCTGCTAATAATTAACATTAATAATAATAATTACATTAATAATAGTAATAATTACATTAATAATACATATCAATTATGTTTGCAACTACATCAAATTTAACAATAGTGGTACATTCTATATTTATAACTTGAAATGGTGAGGAGGCAAGTTTTGACCAGTTTTTCTTCTTCTTCTATTCTCCTTCTATTTCACAGGATGTGATATGCAGTTCTTTTTTCTTTGCTTCAGCTTGAAACAGTTCACATGAAACAGAAAGTCTAATGGAATAAGAAATTCTTATTTATTTATATTTTTTAAGGGAAATGTTGTAATTTGAAAATTCCTTTACACTATAGAACATGTTAAGCAGGAAAGCTTTCAATTTACTTTTAAATGTATGAATTGTGTTTATGTCTTTGATATCATTGCCTAGTTTGTTGTAAAGTGTAATGCCCTCTATTAGGGTACTTTTTTGATAAAGTGTAGTTTCAGAGTGGGGAACGTGTAGGTTATCTTTTTGACGGGTGTTGTAGTTATGTACATCAGAATTTAAAGTAAAAGTCTCTTTGTTTTCCATGAGAATTTTCTTTATGAAGACCACTATTTCAAATATGCACATGCATGGTAGAGGAAGAATCCTTAGTTTATTAAACAAGGGTTTGCAAGAATGGAATTAATTACTAATATGAGAATTTAATTTCGTTCTGTCATTTTTGATGAATTACATCTAGTTTATTACATAAGACAATAAAGCAATACTTTATCTACCAGAGTAAGGTTTTATATGTGCACATTTTCTTCGGCCCCGGAATTCCTACACTCACTTTAGTTTATCTACCCACATTAGATTTAATTAAGAATAACCAACAGCAACGAGTGTTGTTGGCAAATTCTTATAAGAGATGTTTGCCATTTAAAGAAACTATTTTGCTTCAAGAGGGCTCACAAAAGTGCTTGTATAATATTACATGGAAAAATACCATATAACAATATCGAAAGTCTCCAGCATTGTATTGCCTCACAAGCAATAATAGGAGTGAAATACATACATATATTTCTCAAGAGGTTAAATTATCTTTACCTTTCTTTATCTTTACTTTTGAAGCGCGCACAAAGCCAAGCTTCCGTGACCGGATGTCACACTGGGACACAAAGCCCGTACTGGCGTAGCAACTGGGTTTGCCTCGCAGGAGCGATCTTACCCGATTGAGAATCGGCGTAAGTCGTGGCACTCAACCACTCCTCACCTCGGAGCACGCACATAGCATCGCTCCCACGTGACCACAGTCACTCAAAGACACAAAGTCCTCCACGGGCTCGTCAACACGTGACTTGCCTCGCGAGCTCTGCCCGCCGCAGCACCGTCGTGGCGCCAAGTTTTGTGCAACTGCACGAGGTCCTCCCACTGTCTCCAGAACCCACCCACAGCAGTACCTTTTGTGCAGTTTTGTGAACGCACGGAAAGTGCAATGTACGTTCACGCCACTGCGGTGGGACCATTCCTACCCTTACGGGGATCTATGGTCAATCCTGCAACATGAAGAAAAACAGGTCAAAAAATGACTTTAGCCTACCGGCGCGCGCATTGCGTGTTTTGAAATACTACGTTTATGTTTCAAGTCTCATTTCTCTGTTTCAGATTACTCGTACTCCAGGAAGTGCTTCGGTCGCCTATACTTTGCCCTTTGATCGGGTTGGTATGAGGCGATCTCGAAAATGAGAGCGTTCTCCGAATCAGCTGCTTTTTCAAAAAAAAATTAACTATATTTTTGATATGATTTATCAGCAGTGGCATTGATAATTCGCGATGTAGAGTTTCTATACGAGTGTTTCTAGGAGCGCAGAGGGCAGCCCTGAGACACTCTTTTTGAACTACTTGCAGTTTGTTCAGATGAGAAGTTGCTGCAATTGCCAAACTTGGGCATGCGTAGTCCATTTGCGGCCTAATTATTGCTTTATAAAGCGTGAGGCAGTTTGCGGTTGACAGTTTGCTCTGGTTGTGAAACAAGCTACGCAATCTGCCTCGGGTCTGCCGCGCTTTCTGTCGCACATTTTCGATGTGCAGATTAAATGATAGTGAGCTGTCTAATGTGACTCCTAAATATTTGACATATTTTGCCCAGTTAATCGCGTCTCCGCATAGCGCGAGTGGCCTTGGCCGCGTGAATCGCAGTCTCCGTGTGAAGAGTACAGCTACACTCTTACATTGACTTTGACCCGCCACAGTTTCAGCCACTCCTGGATCAGTAGCAAATGTTGATCCAAGTACTTCTGGAGAAGCTCGATATTTTTCGACGTGACTATTATAGTCGTATCGTCTGCGTATAAGGCGAGCTCCGTTTGAGGATGGGTGGGAATATCACGTACATAGAGGCTGAAGAGCGTAGGAGCAATCACGCTCCCTTGCGGCACTCCGGCCCGTATGGCGCGGTGGGTAGATTTGGCATTCAGAAGCGTCACTTGAAACGTTCTGTTTGCTACGTACGAGTGGATAAGATGCACAAGGTATACAGGAAAGTTCATGGAGTGAATATTGTAAAGGAGGCCGACGTGCCAGACCTTATCGAAGGCGCTGGCAACGCCGAGGAACACTCCACCTGTAAATTGGCGCACAAGCTGATGCGTTGTGCTATGTCCCGCGCGAAAGCCAAACTGCTCCTTGTTTAAGAGTGAATTTTCTAAAACATATTTTAGAATTCTGTTTTGGATTAGTTTTTCACAGAGCTTTCCGACCGTATTTAGTAGACTTATGGGTCTGTACGACTCGGGCTTTTTCGGATTTTCCCCTTGCTTGTGAAAAGTTAGAATATGTGCATGTTTCCACTGACTCGGGAAATGCTGAAACATAAATATAGCATTAAACAGAGCGACTAAGAACACTATGGCCTGCTGCGGCAGCTTCTTCAGGACGTCGTTGGAGATGCCGTCGGGGCCAGGAGCTTCTCTAGTTTTTAGCTCCGAGATGGCCGCTTTTACTTCAGTCTCTGTAGCGAAACTCGGCTCGTCGGCTGGCGCGTGCGAGGCCGCCATTACCGTTTGTTGTACTTCGACAACGTGCGGTATTGGCGGCGCCTCCTTGACCGGCTGAAACTGAGATTCTAAGACATTAGCTAGGAGTTCCGCTTTCGCCTCGTTTGATTCTGCGAACTCGCCTGTGCTGGTCTGAAGCGGCGGCACTATTTATTGATGTCCTGAAAAGCATGCGAGTGACTCGCCACAGTGAATTATCTTCAGGTTTGAGACCTGACAACAATTTAGCCCATTTCTGATTGCGATATTCAGCTAGTTCGATTTCAACGTTTCAATCGGTTTAGCTCCCGCTTATCAGCTGGGTGTCGCGTGCTCTGCCACAATCTGCGCGCCCTGTTTTTCCTAGAAATTAGATTGATAATAAACGGGGTTAATGGTTGCTCCTTAGAGGAACGCTGCTTCTCAGCTGCTGAGTTGAAGCTGTCAGTCACAGCTTCGGCGAGTTGTTGTGCTCCAGCTTCTATCTCCTGCGCTCCTGACAGTACAGATGCATCTGGTATGCGCTGCTGCAGCTCCGTCTGGAATTTATTCCAGTCCGTGCGCCTCTTCTGCGTCGTGGGTGCAGTCGACAGGGTTCGCCCGCCGCGCCTCATATCCGCCATCTCTTAGAAGTGGTCAGAGGAAAGCTCATAAGTTGTGGTTAGGGTAATGGAGTTTCCGGCAGAGTGCAATATCTAAAGTATCGGGCTTGCAGTTCGTTCGAAAGGGATAATAGGTAGGTGTATTGGGAGCGTATATCGCGCAGCCGTTTGCATCAGCGGTTGCTTTCAGCTTACGGCCGCAGGGGCAGGTGATGCGGGAGCTCCAGGCTGTGTGATTTACAATGAAATCGCCAGTCACAAGTGTTGGAGTTGTGTTTGCCTCTACTATTTTTGCAATATCTGCAGGTAGCAGGGCGCACGTTTCCGCGGTGCGGTCGGGGCGTGCGTAGATGGAGATGGGACCCAGCGGCCCTCGCTCCGTCTGAACGACAACAGTAGTGGCCTCGGCGTGCTGCAGCTGCGGAAGTGCTGTAACATAATGATTTATGTTACGTCTTTTTAGAATTGCAGTGCCGCCCCCTCTGTGGGCGTCTGTCGCGTTTTCTGCTTGTGCTGCTCTGTCGTTTCTGTAGCGGTAGAAACCTGGAATATTTGAAGAAAGATGCGAAACCCACCCACTGGCTCTTTGCACTCCCTTATAGACTCGAGGCTCACGTGCCCTACGTCACGCCGCTCCCGCTGGACCCTATTGCTGGGCACGAGGGTTTGGGTTTCCGTTTCTTAAAACCGGAGGACCCCAAAGCCTCGTCTCCCGTTCCTGTTCTTGCTTTAAGGAAAAACCCTTATCTCCCTCCTGTGGCGAGGAGTTCTCCTCTTACTAATCCCTTACCGCGCGTCCCCAAATAGATGCCACGAGGCACGTTGGCTAATACGTTACAGTATCTTCATCAATGCCCCCCCCCCCCCCCCCCAGCCGTGCTCTAAGCTTCTAATGGCCCCCAACATGTGTGGTAGTGTACTAATAGTGCATCAGGTGTAAGAGCACATGTAGGTGGGACTATGAGGAGCCAATGAAAAGGAAAGATTGCGCACGGTTCGTTGTCCGTTTGTTAGGGTAGCTTTGACTTCCGGTATTATTCAGAGAAATCAGGAAAACTACTTATCAGAGTAGCCGGCCACTAGAATTGTCCAGACAGGGAATTAATTTTAATGTGATCATCTGTCTGCCATCTACCTGTGACTGTCGAAATGCTAGACATGTACGTTTGCGATCTCCCCGGCCGCTACATTTACTGAGGACATCTTCGGGCTCCCGAAAAAAATATAGGTACTCCACGACCCGACGTCGAAGGTGGGTCTGCACTCGTACTCTCTGGTCTGTACCAAGAAGCAATTGTATTTCACACAATAACGCCAATGTGCCGTCTTCCAAGTGACCTAGCGGTTCGGCAAAACACTCGTTAGGAGTATTCATTTATAGAGCCCTCCTTCCCCAATAGGCCTATGGCTCTGAAGACTCGACAAAGACAAAAAAAAAATGCCTTTTACAAAACAGCTAAATTTCATTATTTTTAAGGGAACTAATGAAACAGAAGAATGCAAAACACTTGTTAGGAGTATAAATTTATAGAGCCCTCCTTCCCCAGTAGACCTATGGCTCTGAAGACTGAACAAACAAGAGAAAAACAATGGCATTTCTAATCAACTAAAATCCTTTCTTTTAAAAGCAACTAATGTGAAAGAAGAAAATGAAATTCAAATTTCTGAAGAGCATTAACTATTCAGACTGAAAAAAACAACACACAATAGAAACTGTGAAATATTAGAACATATAAATCATGAACGCCTGTAAAATGAAACTTGAATAATTCAATTAACAATTAAATAAAATATCACCAAGCTAACTGAAAATAAATAAATAAACAAACAAATAATAAATAACTAAATAAATAATAAATAAATAATAAATACATAAATCTGAATAGATAAAGATTATTAACAACAGAGAAAACAATAAGAATCACAACACAATAACAAAGAAAAATATTTTTGCATATGAGAGGTAATAATTTCCCTAAGGTTCAAAATACAGCTCCTGACACCATAGAGTAAACAGGAATTCCCAGCGCTAGCTAACAAAAAGTGGCACGCTGAAACAAGGTTAACAAAACAAACCAACATTTTCCCAATAGAAACAACTACTCAAAAAATTAAAAGTCAATTAGTATTAAACACATTGCAATAAAACAATAAAACATTCTGGATCGCAAGCTGCATGTAAAGAGGAAGAACTACATGAGAACTATTAAGAAAAATCATAAAAAAATATACAAATAAAAAAGAAAAGGAATTTTACAAGGAATACAAAATCTAAGATTAAAAAAATCTTATTAGAACCTGCAAAACCATTCCAAAAAAAGCTTCATTATACACATTACAATATTAAATGAACGGCAGATTCTGCATGGCCACTAATCTAATAACTAAAAACACATACCAAACAAACACCTGGAAGTAAACACATACGTGATAAAGACCATAATAGATAAAGCATACATGTCAATAGGATTATATTAAAAGCATTTATCAAATAGACAAGACAGAGGACACATAAGGCAGTTACAAAAAAAGTAGTAATTCCTGAAATAAATAACAAAGCAACACATTTTATAATAGAACAATACCAAATATACAATAAAATATTAAACAATACACATGCAAAAAAATACAACAACATATAGTAACAATTAAATTAGGTTAACAAAAGGCTCTATTATTCTCACTACAGGAACATCTAAAATAGACAAAAGACAGTATTGCACATACTTAAATAACACAATATAATAATCTGGATCATATGTTGCATGTAAAAATATCGCCTTTCATTCTTCTGGCTATCTTAAAAAAAAGATTGGAGCTTAACCACAAGTCAGGAGACTTGAATTAAATATTGGTTTGATCAAATCAAACACAATCCTGCAAAATTCAAGGATAAAAAGTTATTTGAAGTTAATTTGGTGTTCTTGACTGATACTAAACAAAAACATTAGACTCACAGCTTGGAATTATTGCTAGTATTAAATGAGATCAATAAAAATGAGCAAATTTTAATAATTCAAAAAATTTTAGGTGCTATTTGAATTTTTCTGTAAAGGATTGTATATACAGCATTGCAGTATGCAAAAAAAATTTTAAAAGGATGTTATTTAACAATAGTGGTTTTATAGGACATCAAATCAGAGAAGACTCTTATAAGTGATTGGGCTGAAAAAATGGAGAAACATACCCACAAGGATGAGAGATATCATTATTCTGTTAAAAGCTCTGTCATTTTGGGCTGATCTATAAAGCAACTGTGATTATTTCGGCCTAGAAAATGATTTAAAAGAACATGTAGGATTGTTTTGCTTGAAAGACACTTGTAAATAGAAAGAAAAACATAAGAAAATTGTAATTATTCCAATTAATTTACCTTTCTCATTAAAAATGTATCCATATGCTTTCTTACTAAAGATTTATTTAGAGGAATGTAATTAGCATTCTCATTTAGCCAGTAGCTACTTTATCATACACTCATTTGAATACTGAATGTCTATATTATTTGCATACCCTTCAAATTCAGTATGATCTGTTGGGTTGCTCCTATTAAAATATAAATAAGGTGCACTTTAAAGCTTTCCTTTTACGTTTTGTTACTTTTCTGACATTGTACTCTTCCTAATAAAGAAAAAAATTATTTAGAACTTTTCATTGCTTTACAATACGAGAATGGAGAAACATACTTACATTTAGACACGATGCTGAAGATAATCTTTCTTCTGTCAATTAGTCAACTTCTTTCTTGAGTCTCGTGAATTTACGAGCCACCCTCCCTTGCACAATAATTATGTTTCCCAATGTGTGCCCTAATATTAGCTCGTTGTGTCCATTATATTCTATTCAGCAAGGAGCTGTCAATTTTCTCTTTTCTTCTATTCATTACAATTAAATGCTATTAAGTTATTGAGTTAATTGACAATTCCTTGCTATTGTTGGGGTACCTTACGGTACCAGACCTGCAAGAAAATAGCTGAAAAGGAAACCTGCCTATCAGGGACACCGCGAAGAAGCAAAACAATGGTGCAAGACACAAAACACAGTCAATACACACAAAAATATAAGAATATAACAGACACAACGTTGATGCGCGTTTTTGCATACTGAGTGGGGTGGTGTGACTGCCAGGCGGAGAGCTAAACCCACCCGAAACTGCGCGAACCGACTTAGGAACTTCGGGTGATTGCGACTATCCTGTGTCACCGTAGGGCAGTCGGGAGGGCAAGGTGACCACCAACACATACGCAGCACATAGGCCCGCAGCCCACACACGTACGTCTGCGAGGGGCCCCGTTTTCGGGGGAATAGAGTATGCAATTGCTACTTATTGTTAGAGCATTTTGTGATAATTGTTAGCAGCAGCAATTACCATTTTGACTTTTCGATGCCTTAAGAGTTCTCAATTGCATGCTTTTCCAAAGGAAGTATAAGGACCGGCACCCCACTCAGTCATGTACTCACCACACCCCAATAACACCTCAGGCTCCAGTTTTCCATCTGAAAAAAGAGGAAAGGAGTATAATTTAAGTGATCTTGCGATTGCTAGATTATGTGTCACTTTATGCTATTTTTGATTCACAATAATAAAATATTTTGGTATGTTTTTCCCTTATTTTTCTTCTATATTATTAGTAAAAAAAATTAAAGATACTACTTCAATTTCTCTGTTAAGGGACTGTATGTTCCGCACTGCAGAAAGTAACAAATTTTATTAAAGTATGTAACTTCACAGTAGTGATTTCCAAAGACATGAAATCAATTTTATAAATATGTAGCCCCAAAAATGATAGGAGGCAACAACATACCCACAAAGGGGTGCGACATCATCATTCCACTTGATGAACTGTAGTCCAGCGATGATCCATAATGCCACTCGATTGATGAACTACCTAGAAAAAGTGTTTTGAAAGAGCATGTAGTGCTGTAATGCTTACAAGATAACTGTGCAATCAAAAAGAAAGAAAGAAAAAAGAAATAAAATAAAATAAATATAGTTATTCACATATTGATTACCTTTTCCCAAGAAATGTATCCACACAGTTTGTTTGCAACTGTTTGTTTGGACGAGGTGGTAGTTTGCATTACCACTTATATTTAGATTTATTTAGTCCAAAAACCAGTAAAAACTGTAGGTGACGTAAGCAGTGTCTGTTTTTTTGAAGGATTCATAGGCGCAATGATTATGCAATTTTGCAACAGAGCCTGTCAACATTTTGAACGTTAATTAATGATTATTTCATACTGAAAATATCTTTGATTGAGCTACTTATTGGACTTGAAAACAAGCCATGATGGGTCATCTTTATTACAAGTCAAAATAATTTGGGTAAAATATTTAGATAAAGTCTAATTTTAATTTCAAAATTAATGAACAGCACAATTTTAGTGATATGTTGTTATTATTTGTAAGGCTTGATTCTGGTATTATTAAAAGAGATAAAATTCTCTTTTAATATAGTCTATCAACTCATAGATACATGTTGAATAATAACATTGAATGATACTGGAAAGATTTACTTTGGTTCTTATAGAGAACTTTCTTTGAATCATTCTACTTAGTCTTTTTGAATGATTAATGCTATCACATTCTCTATTTCTGCACTTCATCTCCAGTCCCTAAAAATAATAATTAATAAACTTACCTGCCATAAAATTACATTGTAAATCACATAGTGATTCCAATTTCTTGTGCGTGCTCTGATGGATTGCTCTTATTGGCCAAGCCGTAAGATGATGATGTCAATTTTCGAACCTTCCTTTTACATTTTTGGGTTTCTTCTCACTTGTTACTCTTTCTACTACACAAATGAAAATTATTAGAAACTCACATTGCTTTACAATAAGAGAATGGAGCAACATACTTACATTTAGACACGCTGCGATTGTTATATCGTGGGTTACTTTTTGCTATTTTTGATTCACAATAATAAAATATTTTGGTATGTTTTCTCTTCTTTTTCTTTTATCTTATTAGTTACAAAATGATAGATGCTTCCACAATTTCTCTGTTAAAAGACTGTAGGTTCCTCACTGCAGAATGCAAAAAGTTGTATTAAAGAACGTAACTTCACAGTAGTGATTTTAAAGCTCGTGAATGCAATTTTATAAATATTTAGGCCCCAAAAATGATAGAAGGCAACAACATACCCACAAAAGGGTGTGACATCATCAATCCACTTGATGAACTGTAGTCCAGAGATGATCCATAAAAACACTCGATGGACAACCTACCTAGAAAAAGTGATTTGAAAGAGCATGTAGCACTGTAGAGCTTACCAGAGAACTGTGCAATCAAAAAGAAAAAGAAAAGACACCTAGAACAAAATAAATATAGGTTTTTCACATACTGATTACCTTTTTCCAAGAAATGTATCCGTACAGTTTGTTTTCTACTGTTTGTTTGGACGAGATGGCAGTTTTCATTATGACTTACATTTACATTTATTTAGTCCCAAAACCAGTAAAAACTGTAGGTGACGTAAGCAGTGTTACTTTTTTTAAGGACTCATCAGGGCAATGATTGCCCAATTTTGCATCAGAGCCTGACAACATTCTGAAAGTTAATTCATATCATTATTTATTACTGAAAATAACTTTGATTGAGTTAATCACTGCATTTGAAAACATACATTTTTATTACAATTCATGATGGGTAAATAATTTGGGCAAAATATTTGGATAAAGTTGAATTTGAATTTCAATATTAATGAACAGCGCAATTTTTATGATATGTTTGTGTTATTTTTGGTAAGGCTGGATTCTTGTAACAGTAAAAGAGATTTGACTTACAAGAGAACAGCCTATCAACTCATAGATATGTGTCGAATAATGACATTGATTTACATTGGTTCTAGTAGAGAACTTTCTTTGAATCATTGTACTTAGTCTTTTTGAACGATGAATGCTATCACATTCTCTATTTCTACACTTCATTCTCCAGTCCCAAGTAATAATAATTATAAACTTACCTGTCATAGAATTACATTGTGAATCACATAGTGATTCCAATTTCTTGTGCATGCTCTGATAGATTGCCCATTTTGGCAAAGCACTAAGATAATGTTGTGAATTTTAAACATTCCTTTTACATTTTTTGTTTTTCTGACATGTTACTCTTTCTAGTAAACAAATAAAAATTATTAGAAACTCACATTGCATTACAATACGAGAATGAAGCAACATACTTACATTTAGACCCGCTGCTGAAGATAATCTTTCTTCTGTCAATTAGTCAACTTCTTTCTTGAGTCTCGTGAATTTAGGAGCCACCCTCCCTTGCACAATAATTGTGTTTCCCAGTGTGTGCCCTAATATTAGCTCGTTGTGTCCATTATATTCTATTCAGCAAGGAGCTGTCAATTTTCTCTTTTCTTCTATTCATTGCAATTAAATGCTATTAAGTTGTTGAGTTAATTGACAATTCCTTGCTATTGTTGGGGTACCTTACGGTACCAGACCTGCAAGAAAATAGCTGAAAAGGAAACCTGCCTATCAGGGACGCGGCGAAGGAGCAAAACAATGGTGCAAGACACAAGACACAGCCAATACACACAAAAATATAAGAATATAACAGACACAACGTTGATGCGCGTTTTTGCATACTGAGTGGGGTGGTGTGACTGCCCGGCGGAGAGCTAAACCCACCCGAAACTGCGCGAACCGACTTAGGAACTTCGGGTGATTGCGACTATCCTGTGTCACCGTAGGGCAGTCGGGAGGGCACGGTGACCACCAACACATACGCAGCACGTAGGCCCGCAGCCCACACACGTACGTCTGCGAGGGGCCCCGTTTTCGGGGGAATAGAGTATGCAATTGCTACTTATTGTTAGAGCATTTTGTGATAATTGTTAGCAGCAGCGATTACCATTTTGACTTTTCGATGCCTTAAGAGTTCTCAATTGCATGCTTTTCCAAAGGAAGTATAAGGACCGGCACCCCACTCAGTCATGTACTCACCACACCCCAATAACACCACTGGCGCCAGTTTTGCATCTTAAAATAGAGGAAGAGAGTATGATTAAAATGTTCTCTAAATATTATATTATTTGCTAGTGTTTCCAATTTTAATTGGTGATAATAAAATAAAAATGGTAAATTTTTTTATATAATTAGTTAAAAGAATGTTAGATGCGTGTTCAACCTTACTTTTTAGTTGTGATTTTTAAGGAAATGAATTTAATTTTAGAAATGTTTGGGCCCTTAAAAGATAGAAGGCAACAACATACCCAAAAAGGGGTGTGCAATCAGCATTCCATAAGATGAACTGATTTCTGTAGTTTTCCATCTGAAAAGAGAAAAAAAAGACGATTTAAAATATTTCGTGAGTATTAAATTATACGTTTTTCGTACCATTAATCGGCTAAATTCGAATATTTTTTCCTTTATACTACTTTTTTTCTGGCTTAGAAGGAAAGTAATTTGGCAGTTCAATGTGTCTGGATCTGACGTAAGTGTTGGGGAGGGGTTCTTATAGGTTGAGATGAATTGATTCGCCTTAATTATGAATAGGCCTATCAGAAGAAATCTAAGAAATCCATTGCCAACAATTTCTGCCAATCTTAATAATTCTAAAGCAATAGGAATATATATTCTCGTTGACAAATGAATGGGTCAATGTGAGTCATAGGTCCAATTTGGAATTATTCTAGTCGACCATTGCCGAATTCTCTTTTAACAACTCTTCCCATTCAGCATTGTAGGTTTCCATTGATTCTATTTTACCCATGTCGGGATAATACATGTACATCTTGAACTATTTGGCAATTTTTTATATGGATGAATGTTTGGCAATTTATTTGAATTTTAACTCATTAATAATATTGTTGTGATTATTTTTATTTGATTTTAGAAAATGAAAGACAGTGTTTAGAAGGCATTCATTTTAAATCTTAAATTACTGAACAACTGCATGTCTTGTAATTTTCTGATTCTTTGTTTCATTGACAAAATTTTGCATTTTTTATTGCCACTTATAAGGAATTTGATGTTCAATTCAAATACTATAGTGGCATTCAAACAGAACCAGACGTGGTGTCATAAAAATTACCTGGGAAGGACGAACCAATTTAGCCCTTCTCTCCAAACCCGTTGCGTGGCCCCAAGGTCATTTCTACTCGAGGGACCCCGGAGGGTTGCGGTGGAACAGTTCGCACGGCCAGAACCAGCTTGCTTTATAATTATAACCGACGGATGTAACATAGCACCACACCCAATACGCAAGGATTATCAAAATATTCCGAATTGCAGACTGCATAAGGCTTACTGAATGAGTGAGATTGAATGATGTTGCAGGACACGCAAATGTCTGCAATGTAAGCAACCCTCCCGGCATGGAAGGTTATGGGGTTGCCTACCACGAAAGAAAATTATCAGGAGGAGAAAAAAAATCAAATGTACTTCAGAGCAATAATATCTATTTACTATATTCTTCTTTTGTACTAGATAATTTAAGATGGAAATGGTGTGGGATATTCACGTTTTTACCATTAGAAATAAGTGATGGAAAATAATCATACACATTTTATTATTAAAGCGAAATCCTTTTCGGCCTCATTTCGACTCTCTTCAAGGTCAACGGAAACGTGCAGCTGGCTGACCAGTTGACTGTTCTTCTACCTGTCTTAGCCCCAGTTGTCTCTGTTCACGCGGAAGACCGCCGTGATGCGATGAAAAACCTTTTTGATTCAATATGTGTAAGAACGTGGAACATCGTTGCATAATTTTAATCATGATTTAGCTACGGAATGTCTACTTTGTACAACTTGGTCTTCATGTTCTTTTTTTCTAATAATCAATCCCACACAGCTCCAAGATATTTATTTCAAAGTGCTTGGATACGTGTTCATATTTTCACCCCCTGACACTTCGCAGTTCTCCTGAACTCTGAATACACATTTTAGAAAACATTTAAAATGCTTGTCAAAATGTTTCATGACTACACATTTCTACATTTTGCAATATGGCGGCTTTCAAATAGCTGTGATATTTTAACATTAAAACTAGAAGAGAATGAAAATGATTCTAAAACATTTGTGATTTATAAACATCGCGCAGAGGTGGGTTTCTTTCGATAATTCGATGAGGTGAAAGAGGTGCCGACTTACCATACATATAATGTGAAATAAAAACATCACTCAGTTAAGTGCAAGATAAATTTTTAATCTCATGACTGAAATGGCGGAATGATATGAACGTAACGCTCTGATGAACAGTTGGATGATTGAAAACATCTAATAATCTATCCGCTAACAGGAATTTTCAAAAATAAATAACCTTACGCCAGGCGGAGAAACATGCTTAATATACTAGATGTACGTATAAATCATGAAGTTGTTACCAATAGAAATCGAAAATTCACCACCAGGGTATTAAAATGGATCGAAGTTTCGTGAATTTTGATTAGTTCTTCATTTTTATGTTCATGTAAATCAACAATATCAGAGAAAGGAAATAAAATTCACCATTTTCGATGAAAAATATTTTACATATACTAGACCAGAACATGATAGAAAATGACCGATTTTCATGTCACTAACCTCGAGCAGAAGTCTCGGTGAGAACCTGCAGCAGCAGTCGACACCATCTTCTACTTTCAGTAGTCTGCAAAACCTCTTTCTTTCCAAAAACACAATTTCACACTTTTAATTTATACACAATAAGCAAAATGTTCACTTCAAAGGTATTTAAAAGAGCGGCGGAAAAGTTTATTTTTAGTGTTCAGCCGCACAACAGATCAAACACGTCCAGTCGCGCTGATGACCCGTGTCGAAATGAGGGGAGGGGAGGGTGGGGCTTCACAAGTTCCGCGCCTGCACCCGCGCAATTTGACAAATTCTATCATCGACATTAAGGAGAGTTTTGAAAAGTATTTTAAATTGTTTCAAATATTATTATGACTTTTCTTGTGATGACGTTTTGTTAAGTATGAGCGGTATTCTTAACATAAGATATAGACTATTGAGAAGGAAATGCATTTTCTAATGCTAATAGAATTTCTGATTGACTAGTGCATTCACCCGCGTCTATAATATAATACTCATAATCAAAATACCGCTGAATATATAAAATCGAATTAGTTTTGTTGGTATAATAAAATAATAAAATAATAATAATAATAAAACAAAAAATGAAATAATATTCTAACACCTTGGATGCAGGTGAATGGAAATTAATAGAATAATTGTATTTCGCACGTCTCAAGATAATATGGCTAACCTAATCGACGGTCGGTTTTATTTTTTTAAAGACTACTGAGAGAAAGTTAATGACCAAAAATACAGTATTTCTAAACATTTACTGTCTAAGAAAGTATCGTCGTACAAGAGGCTTTATTGACGGCATGGCAAGAAAAACTACGAATGATGATAGAACTGGACTTATTGCACAATTTCAAGTAATGTAATACAGTAAATTAAATATATCATTTTTTGAAATTCCATCACATTATTGTAATTTTCGTAGTGCATAATTGCCGTATTATTGAAATTGAATACAGTTTTTTCAAAGTATTGTGATCGAAAAAAATCCCTAGCTCTAAATAAAACCCTTCCTAATTAATTTATTTTTATATTCAATTTTTTTTGTACGTGATAATTGGATAGTAAATCTATTAGTAAGTTATTGGTTTTATTTCTCGAATTAATACACATGTACAGGCGAAATGAAGTGATTACATCGTAGTATTCACATAGCATCGCATAGCAATCATCATACAATTCATGCAATTTCTATTTTTGAATACACGGTTCTAGTACACACGGAACAATACTATTTTGGCTAACAGTATATTTAAAGTTTTCATGTAGTTCTTTATAATGCTGCTTCTGAGTTCATGTCTTATACTTGTTCGCATTTTTTATACAAGTACCATTACACTGTGCCCACGACGCCGGTAGTGTGATTGCTATACTGCATGCAGTCAGTACCAGTGACATGTTGTTGCTAAACTTGCATCCTGAGCCACAAAGCCATTTTCATTAAACACTCATTATATGTTTGTTTGTGTGTGTGTGTGTGTGTGTGTGTGTGTGAGAGAGAGAGAGAGGGGGGGAGAGAGAGAGAGAGAGAGAGAGAGAGAGAGAGAGAGAGAGAGAGAGAGAGAGAGAGAGAGAGAGAGAGAGAGAGAGAGAGAGAGAGAGAGAGAGAGAGATGACCGAATAAAATGCTACATCTAGGGCACGTAGAGTGGTAAAAAAATATTATTACTTTTTGACAAGGAGGATGAAGAGTGAAATGAAATCTCATACAACGAACATATAGACATACACACATATGAAGTGTGCTCCTGAATCTGCAACTGCTTATGCTCAAATGTTAGGCGGGTCACGTTCCGGTGCAGTCAAGGATGTTTCATGAATCTGCCGAACATCTGTGCTGTTGAGATTGCTTAGAATGTAGGGAAATATTAACTAATGTTACCTGTCCTTTGAAATAGTCACGTCGCATAACTATGCACCTCTGACATCTGCTATACCTGCCCTGCAAACTTTGCGCGAAGTCTTCCTTGGAATGGAGTTCAAATGCCTCCGATCCGCCTATTTGGTCTTGATAGTGGAAGCCAAACCAAGGAACTGAAGTAGTTTATTTGTCTCAATTTAGTTTGTGTAGATAAACATTACTTAGGGATCCTTATATTCCCACACAAGAGAATTCATTGATGTAAAGTGTTAAGTGGCCGGGAAGTCGTGTGTTTGCTGCCGTGAGCTACAGAGTTCGGACTGTAGGTACACCATGGTTTCTGGTTCATAGTGGTTCAGAAATGAAAAATACAGGTTTTGTAAAATAATTCATTGAATCTATTATTTTTTGTGAGAAACTCATGAATAAGATGCCACGAACGTCAAGAAAGTTATTCGGGCATACGCTGGATTTTCTTTTAGAAAATACAACTTCACAAATTTGATTTTTTAAGTTAAAATGTTTCAATTTATTTGAGAATATACCTATTTTTGGCAAAATTTATGGGGATAGTATAATAGTCTAATGCCCACAGAATATAAGTGAATTGAATCTACTCTATCAATCTTTCGTCACAAATGTGAAATTATTTTCAGCTTTCAAAAACTTTTGCTCGGCAGGCTGGCAGAGTATATATACTGTATACAGATGACTCACCAACTACTCGTTATCCCTTTAACTTCTAAATATATGAAAATGCAGTTTTTGCACAAAAATGCAGAATTATAGGACAAGTAATATGCTGCAGAGATATTATTTGAAATATTTTTAGTGTTCGAGAAATTAAACAATCCGCTTATAATGGAACCGTATATTTTTCTCACTTGCAGAATAAAGTTCAGATATTCTCCTGTTTCATGTCACAAATATTACAATTTATATCAAGCAATCTCTACGAATCACCACACATCAAAGTTTTGTTATATAAAGATTATATGTTTTGTTACATAACATGGGCCCTAAGAACGTCCTAATTTTTGGCAGTCTGTTTACATATATAGTTCAATACACGCTCGCTGGTGGCGTCTTTGTTATTATAACACAAAAATTGTATTTCTCTAGTATAGCTTAGATTTAGGCATTAATCTTTCCAAAGTCTCTGGTGAAATAAATAAAGACCAAAGTTATACTGCTGCGAAAGTCCATATAAAATGGGATGGATAATTTATGATATACTCTCCACACCTTCGCCGTACTGCGAAGCCAAAGTTTCAAGCCATCAAGTCGACATCACTGACAAAACTTGCTGCTTCTTTCGCAGGGTCTACGCCCTCGTTAGAAGTGCATTACAGTGCATGGGCTGCTCCCCTCATAAGTAGCGCATTACAATGCATGGGCTGCTCCCCTCATAAGTAGCGCATTACAATGCATGGGCTGCTCCCCTCATAAGTAGCGCATTACAATGTATGGGCTGCTCCCCTCATAAGTAGCGCATTACAATGCATGGGCTGCTCCCCTCATAAGAAGCGCATTACGATGTATGGGCTGCTCCCCTCATAAGAAGCGCATTACGATGCATGGGCAGTTCCCCTCATAAGTAGCGCATTACAATGCATGGGCTACTCCCCTCATAAGAAACGCATTACAATGCTAGGGCTGCTCCCCTCATAAGAAGCGCATTGCAATGCATGGGCTGCTCCCCTCATAAGTAGCGCATTGCAATGCATGTGCTGCTCCCCTCATAAGAAGCGCATTACGATGCATGGGCTGCTCCCCTCATAAGAAGCGCATTGCAGTGCATGTGCTGCTCCCCTCATAAGAAGCGCATTGCAATGCATGGGCTGCTCCCCTCATAAGAAGCGCATTGCAATGCTTGGGCTGCTCCCCTCATAAGAAGCGCATTGCAATGCATGGGCTGCTCCCCTCATAAGTAGCGCATTGCAATGCATGTGCTGCTCCCCTCATAAGAAGCGCATTGCAATGCATGGGCTGCTCCCCTCATAAGTAGCGCATTGCAATGCATGTGCTGCTCCCCTCATAAGTAGCGCATTACAATGCATGGGCTGCTCCCCTCATAAGAAGCGCTATTACAATGCATGGGCTGCTCCCCTCATAAGAAGCGCATTACGATGCATGGGCTGCTCCCCTCATAAGAAGCGCATTAAATTGCATGGGCTGCTCCCCTCATAAGAAGCGCATTGCAATGCATGGACTGCTCCCCTCATAAGATGCGCATTGAAATGCATGGGCTGCTCCTCTCATAAGAAGCGCATTACAATGCATGGGCTGCTCCCCTCATAAAGCGCATTGCAATGCATGGGCTGCTCCCTTCATAAGAAGCGCATTACAATGCATGGGCTGCTCCCCTCATAAGAAGCGCATTACAATGCATGGGCTGCTCCCCTCATAAGACGCGCATTACAATGCATGGGCTGCTCCACTCATAAGAAGCGCATTACAATGCATGGGCTGCTCCCCTCATAGGAAGCGCATTGCAATGCATGAGCTGCCCCCCTCATAAGATGCGCATTACAATGCATGGGCTGCTCCCCTCATAAAGCGCATTGCAATGCATGGGCTGCTCTCCTCATAAGAAGCGCATTACAATGCATGGGCTGCTCCCCTCATAAGTAGCGCATTACAATGCATGGGCTGCTCCCCTCATAAGTAGCGCATTACAATGCATGGGCTGCTCCCCTCATAAGTAGCGCATTACGATGCATGGGCTGCTCCCCTCATAAGAAGCGCATTACGATGCATGGGCAGTTCCCCTCATAAGTAGCGCATTACAATGCATGGGCTGCTCCCCTCATAAGAAGCGCATTACAATGCTAGGGCTGCTCCCCTCATAAGAAGCGCATTGCAATGCATGGGCTGCTCCCCTCATAAGTAGCGCATTGCAATGCATGTGCTGCTCCCCTCATAAGAAGCGCATTGCAATGCATGTGCTGCTCCCCTCATAAGAAGCGCTATTACAATGCATGGGCTGCTCCCCTCATAAGAAGCGCATTACGATGCATGGGCTGCTCCCCTCATAAGAAGCGCATTACAATGCATGGGCTGCTCCCCTCATAAGAAGCGCATTGCAATGCATGGACTGCTCCCCTCATAAGATGCGCATTGAAATGCATGGGCTGCTCCTCTCATAAGAAGCGCATTACAATGCATGGGCTGCTCCCTTCATAAGAAGCGCATTACTATGCATGGGCTGCTCCCCTCATAAGAAGCGCATTACAATGCATGGGCTGCTCCCCTCATAAGACGCGCATTACAATGCATGGGCTGCTCCACTCATAAGAAGCGCATTACAATGCATGGGCTGCTCCCCTCATAGGAAGCGCATTGCAATGCATGAGCTGCCCCCCTCATAAGATGCGCATTACAATGCATGGGCTGCTCCCCTCATAAAGCGCATTGCAATGCATGGGCTGCTCTCCTCATAAGAAGCGTATTGAAATGCATGGGCTGCTCCCCTCATAAGAAGCGCATTACGATGCATGGGCTGCTCCCTTCATAAGAAGCGCATTACAATCCATGGGCTGCTCCTCTCATAAGAAGCGCATTACAATGAATGGGCTGCTCCCCTCATAAGAAGCGCATTACAATGCATGGGCTGCTCCCCTCAAAAGAAGCGCATAACAATGCTCGGTCTGCTCTTCTCATTAGAAGCGCATTACATTGCACGGACTGCTCGCCTCTTAAGAAGCGCATTGCAATGCAACGGCTGTTGCCCTCATAAGTAGCGCATTACGAAGCATGGGCTGCTCCCCTCATAAGAAGCGCATTACAATACACGGGCTGGTTATCTCATAAGATGCGCATTACAATGCAGGGGCTACTTCCCTCATAAGAAGCGTATTACAATGCATGGGCTGCTCCCCTCATAAGAAGCGCATTACGATGCATGGGCTGCTCCCTTCATAAGAAGCGCATTACAATCCATGGGCTGCTCCTCTCATAAGAAGCGCATTACAATGCATGGGCTGCTCCCTTCATAAGAAGCGCATTACAATGAATGGGCTGCTCCCCTCATAAGAAGCGCATTACAATGCATGGGCTGCTCCCCTCAAAAGAAGCGAATAACAATGCTCGGTCTGCTCTTCTCATTAGAAGCGCATTACATTGCACGGACTGCTCCCCTCTTAAGAAGCGCATTGCAATGCAACGGCTGTTGCCCTGATTAGTATCGCAATACAATGTACGGTCTGCTTCCCTCATAAGAAGCGCATTACAATACACGGGCTGGTTCTCTCATAAGAAGCGCATTACAATGCAGGGGCTACTTCCCTCATAAGAAGCGTATTACAATGAATGGGCTGCTCCCCTGATTAGTAGCGCATTACAATGCAAGGGCTGTCCCCTGATAAGTAGCGCATTTAATTCATTATAAGTAGTGCAACAAAATGCACGGGTTGCTTCCCTCAGAAGTGGCGCATTAAATCCCTCATAAGTAGCGCGTTAAAGTGAACGGGCTACGCCCCTCAAAAGAAGCGCATTAAAATATATGGCCTGCTCCCCTCATCAGAAGCGTATTAAATTCCTCTTAAGTAGCGCATTAAATTCCTCATAAGTAGCGCATTAAATTTCACGTGCTGCTCCCCTCATAAGAAGCGTATTGAACCTCGGGGGCTTATCTCAGAAGCGCATATGAATGTACATATTGTAACACCCCCCGGTCGTCTCGTGAGAGAACGCCCGGTAAGTGGCCCGGAAATAGCTCAGTCGGTGATGGAAGGAATCGTTAAACAGATACTGGTAACATGAAAGAAACACTTGGATCACTGGTAAAAATTATTTTTATTCCTGGGCAATCAAATCTAATGCCCCAGGGAAGTTACATTAGCAAATTGAATAAAGAAATGTGAAAATTAGGTGGAAAGAAAAGAAGATGAAAAGTTAGTATTCAGAGTAAAGCTTAAAAACTAGGAAGAATTATAATTAACATTACAATGACAAAATACAAAAGTTACAAATCTCTGTGCCATAGCGCGGCACCGCATTACAGAACTCTACACAAGGGCGGATGCCCATTGAATAATACTGCCTGGAAGAAAGGTCTCTGCGCGCCCGGGGAGGGCGCGGTCGAGGAGGCGGCGGCAACCTTCACAAAGGGCGCGGCCGGGGCGATGCCCTTGCACCCTCTCAGACACGCACGTCAGCTGGTCGGCCGTCTGGTGACGTCACCGAGGGGTGGTGGCGCGTGGCGGCGTTGTAACGGCGTCTGGTAGTCTGGTTGAACGCGGGGTCGGCCAGGAGTCACTCTCGATTTCAAGAGCGTAGTAACCAATCACGGATTCTTCTGATACTCGTGATGATTCACAATTACAACTTTGGAAAGTCTAGAAATCCTGCAGAGACATATTCGCCTCTCTTTGCAACTGATTCCCGCTTCAGAGAATTTTCTCTGCCCACTCTACTCAGCCCTTTTACAATAGCCCGCACCGAAGTTTTTTCTAAGTCCATCAGAGGCGCACTTGCCTCTGGTCGGTGAATAGCTCCCCCTCCAGAGAAGTTTCTCTCCCGACTGCCCTGCCTTGAATGCCGCGGCCCCATCTGATGCTCTGGCCCTTCTCCTCTTCTATCAGTCGAAATCGCATCAAATTAACTTTTGCCCCCACCCAATTTTCTCGTATGTTCCAGCTCCTTATGAAAGTCGCGTCGCTATTGGTCAAAGGAAATGGCGCATTACGCTATTTCAACCAGTCGTGACGGGAGTAGTAAAGGAAGTTTCAACTCTTTGCGTCACTGTGAGCGTACAGAATTTTCTTATTCCTTCTAGAACATCAGCCATGCTTGCACAAGGCAGGCGTTGTCCGTGAAATAATTTATCGCTCTGGGATTCCCTGGATGTAAGCGAGCGTTCTAGAAATCCTGCAGCTGGTCATGCGAACACGTGCCTCTCAGTGAATCTTTCGACGACTGACCCTTTTAACGACCTTCTTAATGGGCCGGGGGCGTAAATGGCTGTCCGATAAGTGAGGTTGCACGTGCAACGCCGTATGTTTATTGTCCCAACTGCCCTCAGCCTTATGAAATTTTGTATGAGGAAATCGGTATCGCCACAATATGCTCTGTTCAAATGAAGTGCTATCGAAATATCACAAGGAGCGCACAAAATTGAATGTGAAGTTATTGCCGTGTCCTGGGGTTTGAGTAACGACTGTAGTAGCATTTTCGTAACTAGCTTATCAGCCTAGTAGAATTCAGCCGCTGCCTGGAGGATAATTCTAGCGGCTGGCTGCTCTAATCAATAGCTTTCCGAGGATTCTCCAATCAACAACAGGCGAATGTCGAAGCAGTGCCTTACAAACGGGCCACAGACCGCTCGCGATCTTTGATTCCTCTTCTTTGTTCTATCTTCAACTCTTACATTCAAATGCATTACACTACCGCAATTGTCGAGAGACCAGTCGGGTGCTTAGAGCTTGTCCCAGCTGAGGCGGTGTCCTACTGGAGAAAGATAAACGAAGGATACCACACACACCGCCGTGTAGATTGGCGTCAGGACTAATATTCCAGCAAGAGAAGAATACCGCCATCTTCCGCGACCTAACACGCACAACACTTACAGATTTAATTATCTGAGCTTCCGGAAACAACACTCACTCAAGAAAAAGTGGGCGAACTAATTGGCTTGGGTTCTAATTTGATGCGAAAAGAAAGAGAGTAGAGGTATTGAAATGAATGTTCATGAAGATAACTGATCAGGTGTATAAACATCTTGAATGATACGAAAAAATGTTTTTGGATCTGGAGATGCAACTCGCTGCGATGATGTGCGCTACTTACTGGTAATTTTAACACAACTTTAAATCTCCTTAACACCATCTTGCTGTTAATATCATTATGGCAATGATCTCTTAAATGGACGCGGTTGAAAGATGTAAGTCGAGGTGATATCCGAGGTTTGTAACCAAGAAAGCCCGTTATTGGTGAATCCGGCCGCGTGTCGTTTTGTTCGTACCACACTGTTGTAAAAAAAGAAATACCTTCTCTTTGAATAGAACTCATACATCACCTCTAACTACAACGTATTTATTTCGATTGCTAATAACAGACGGCGGCGGTAACAATCTGTTAAGAATGGATTTTGATTGCCCTCTTCGTTTGGGTTTAGTCGATATAACAGTATTACGAAAAAGCTGTTGTAGAAAAATAGTAAAAGGAGAAAACGATGAAAATCCATAAACATGAGGAAACATGTATTGTTGCGAAGATTACAAATCAAGCAGTTATTCATAGTTCGTTATTCGTAATGTTCGTGTACGATTGTTTCATTATAAAAGTGCCAGATGTCTTTAGTTTCGCAAGATGTGTTAAAGACTTCAAATGACCTAGTTTCTCACAAGCATTGATTCAGAATATTTGTCATCAATGCTTAATCTCCTCTTCTTTTTTCTCGCATGTTGATTTGCGAAATCGTAATGCCACAATCTTTCGTCACTCTCGCGTAATCGCGATGCCGTCTTCCGGAGGCATCTCTCCAGGTGCAGCTGAATCCGCAGAGAAAACAACTGCTAGGCGGCCTTGCGGCGCTGGGCACGAGCAGCAAGTGTATCCAAGGCCGAGAGTTCGGCTGACGCATACCGGTGCACGACGACCATGCCCGTGTCTTACAACGTGTGCCCCACTAGACGCTGCCATTGTCTCCGGGATAATCGGACCTCAAAAATTAATTGCATACTGACAGGCGAAGTTACCGCGAGTTTGTAACTTGGTGAAAAATATTGGGCAATATGTCGGAAAAGGAATCGAAATATGAAACAGATGTTATTTGTTGAAAAATGTTTCGGGTGTTATTCCTCTACGGACTCATGAAAAAATGTGCCACACGTTAAAGAATATAAAAAACATGCAATGTATTTGAAATGTTCAAAGGCAAGGACTTATCTACATACAAAACGGGTATCTTAGTGTTGTCGCAACAAGAAAATAATACACGAAACTTAATGAAAGTTGGAGTAATAACAAAAATAATCCCTCGATAGATTGCTGAAAAAATCTTTCTTTTAAGGCTGTGCATCATCTGTAAAATACTTCCAGAATTATTAAACCATTTTTTCCCAAATAAATATGTTTGTTATTTTGAAGATAACAAGGAAAAGACATCCCCTTCATTCCAAATAATTGATAGAAAACCCAAACGCAAAACTCTGTTTATCTCAGTTTCATACCCATGTGGGTTAGCTCCCTCTCTCACTAGACACCTCATTTTATTTATGTATGACATTTAAATGACGTGTATCTTCAACTATCTCGTCTAACAACCCCTATATTTCACAAAATAACTATTCCATATGTACGTTTTTTACTCCATTAAATACGCCAGTGATGCCATCGCCTGTAACAACATTGTACAACGTATTATAAGCGGGTGCTGGTTATAAATTCTGTGCTCTGAGATGTAAATGATGTTCCGCTGGGTCTGTGAAGTTAATAAATTAGTAATAGCATCAATATTTCAGTCTCCAAGTCTTGTGTGCCTTTCTGAACTACTAAAATTTGGTGAATTTTATTTTGAAATCCCCAGTCTCAATACTAATACAGACCGCATCTTCTCTCCTATAAATGCCCAGTGATCCAAAGATAGGATCAGGTTTAACATATTTAAAGTATAATTAGTATTCAATTCAACTTTAAGCATCTAACCTCTATGAGTTTCTGTAACTACTTATTGGAAAATGAAAAATTGTTGAGGGGAATTTCATCATCCACGAAATTCTTGTGGTATAAAAGTGAAAAAGATAGTAATGATAATAAAGTAGGTCTATTGTGTGATTGTGAAAGTAATGATGACTGAAATATCTATTTTGTCAGTAGTATTTTGTTTTTAAGAAAAATAAATTATTGTATTAGAACATTTTATATGAAGTGTCTTCTTTTTTGTAAACAAATGTCCTCTTTTCCAGTAATGGGAAAATGGTAACCCTACTTACATTACATACTATGTTTATTGAACTGTTTATATTTACCACGGAAAATCATTTCAGACGGTAAAATACATTACTATATTCTCCTTGGCAAGAAGAACAGATGTATCCTGCAGCATTTTGCTGGTAAACACTTTGTTTATGTGCGTCGGTTTCTTGTCGATTCTTTTGTATTGTCCAGAAGGTATAGATTATAGGGAATCGAGGATCTTAGAATAGTTCTAAATTTTGCCAAAAGAAAAATCTACCCTTTTTGAATCCGAACGAAGATAAACGAGTATTGGTGGATTTATGTAATTGGGATACTAATTACTGTATTGCTGTATCGTGCGCATCCCGGCGATAGTGACTAGTATTTCCTTCTAAATAATTGCTACCATGCATTTTGTAAAACAAATTTTAAAAATGTAGGTTCGGAAATACGAACTACAACTGCAGCTAAACGAATTTGAGGGAATCTTCACATTTTTAATGTTGTGATTAACTGCCACAAGTAGGCGAGTATACATTTACAAGCGCCGGTCCCAGAAACACCGCTGACCGCAACTGGTTTCCATAATCTGAATTTATCGGTTCAAATTCATATTGGGCAGTGGAGTTTCGAAGAAGGAAAATGCTCAAAGTGCCATGTCCCTCTTGGGGCATGTAAAAGAATACTGAGGCAATGCCCAGCAAAATTAAATCCTCTGACAATTTCCGTTCTAATTCGTTCAGCGAGGAATAATTTGGATAAAAAAACGCAGGTAGCCGGAAGCCTCCTATGACTACAGAAAGCTATGTTCCAGGAGAAAAAAATATTTGATTTTATCAATCGTGGGGCAAATGAAATATTTCGGCTCGTGACCCGCGACTATTAGACAATGATGGAATAAGAAACGAAACAAAAATGGTGGTGAAAATCTGGAAGAAGGATAGGAAAATTTCTTGTCTGCTGTGTTAAACAAGTGTTAGCAGTTCGCAATACTAGCTGCTTGATTAATTGTTAGTGTTTCCGGGCGTGTCAACTACTAGGGTCATTAGTCCTGTAAGTGTTGGTGCATGTTTTTGCTCTGGAGGTGGCGGTGATCTTTCTCCCGGGTATATGCCGAAATCCGGCGCCGACCTACCGTCGGCTAGCGGGGTTTTCCGCAACCAGGTTTCTCCTACCTGCGCGGCACCGCCCCAGACGAGACAAGCTCAGCTCCCAACCGCTCGTCCGGCATGTGTGGTAGTGTAATGAATATTAGTTAAGGGGAGAGGGTAGGAAAAGGAAGAGGTTAAAAAAAAAGGTCCCACGCGGTCCGTAAGCGTGTTTATTAGCGTACTACACTGGCATTCGCCTGGTGTTGATCGGAGAACCCACGGAAAATACCGATCAGAGCAGCCGGGCGCTAGAATTCTCCTCCAGACAGCGACTGAATCCGTCCTAGCTGACAAGCTAATGTCGAAAATCATGCCACCGTCGGGACTCGAACCTAGGCACTCCCGGTTAGAGAGGCTGCAGTGACGTTGTTGGCTGGGCTATCCGGGACGAGCCGCGTCAATGTCATGGTGGCTAACGTTTCGGCCAGAGTATTGTGGCCTTCTTCAGAGCGTACTGCCGCAAGAAGGCCACAATACGCTGGCCGAAACGTTAGCCACCATGACATTGACGCGGCTCGTTCCGGATAGCCCAGCCAACATAAACTCCGGCCGCGGAAGCCTACGCAACCAGGCTGCAGTGACATCAGTTGATGACCCGAGCCACCTCCCCCGGCCATAATTCTAGCGATTGAGCCTCGGTGAAAGCTCCATCAGCTTTCGAAGGCACCGATGTTCAATGGGAGCGCACACCGCTGTTTACTACTTCGGAGCATCTCAGACAATGCTCCTTCGCCGGAAGTTCCCGTCACGGAAAGCGCATCTTCCGGAAGAACGGTGGGAGCGACGGGCACCTGTGCCCTCCATTAGACGACCCGGAAACCGCGGCAGGAAATGTCGGGGAGCTCGTGGTGCTGATGGTGGTTCGCAATTCGGGCGAATGTGGATCGTGGGAATTTCTTCGTCGAATCATAAGGGTAAACAAGATGACGCCCTCCAAGGATACCAGGGAGGAGAGTTGTGAGTATGAAGTCCAGAAGGTCAAATAATGGCATGCAATGTAAACAATGTGAAAGGAAAATGTACACGAAAAAACCTCTAGAAATTTTTCGACTGTCAAAACTGTCTTTACATAATTTTGTTTATAATTAAATTTGATCATGCTTTATCTTTATGACAATGACATGTATATTTTGACACATTTGTGTTTTGATCAAACGTTTTAAAGTGTGAATAATATTCTTGGTATGCCTTAAAATACATTTCCATTGTTGTTTTCCTTTGTTTTATGTAATGTTTGTACAGAATTTCCTGTTCGGGACTTAGTTCTTTTTCCTTTAATGTAATATTTCCACTGGCATAAGTTTATCTACCGAAATAGAACACTCATTCACCCAGTGCTTTGCGTATTATGAGCCGTGGGATTACTTGGCGTAGACTGAAGTTCTTGGGGTCGGTGGGTGGGGCGAGAATCTCAGGTCGTGGGATCGTTGCCGGAGGGCTTTGTGGTGCAACGCTGGAGCTGCTCTGTACTTCTCGTTCTCGAACCGCGCCCGCTGAAGGACATTCACTTTGGGATGTGGATGTTGGAAATTGGAAAACTTCGGGTTTGTATTTTAGTGCAAAAGTAATGTCGTATATTTACCTCAAAGTCTCGTTTATGCTTCATTGATGTATGGGACTAAACATATATATTTTTTTACGTAAATCATAATACATAAAATTTTTAATTGGTGTATATATGTATTTTACAAAAATTCTAAGAAAAATTAAACCTATCAGAATCATCAGGTTCTTACGATGCTGATTGTGATTTGGAGCGATGTAATGTAACTAAAACACATTTTTTAAAATTACACTCACTTCTTAAGTTGTATTTTAAGGATTTTTTATCGTCTATAACCTAGCGATGCTGGCTAGTAAGCATCTAACCAATAAAAAGTGAGCGGAAATACCGATTTTCATGCATGACCAATAAAAAATATTGTCGGCATAGACCTATTAACATTTTAACTCTAACACAAAATATTCTAAAAGCGCTGCGCAGAAATATGTTCTGTTTTCCATTTGAGAGAATTTGATATCAGTCTTGAGATTAATCTAAAAATATTTGCAAGTATCAGTGAAATACTACTATCCTTAGCATTTGCTATCATTAAATTCTTGTTACGGTCTAATTACTTATAGGCTAAACATAAGTATGATATCGGGTTTGCACTGGTACTTATGACTTTGAAGATCTTTTATATACATTATTGGGTCAAGGAACTAAGAATGTATAGTGTTCATTTGTCACGTTTTAAAAATTATTCAAGAAATAAAGTTGTATTATTTTTACAAATAATTTTGAACATACTTCTTTGCATCTCGAAGAGAACAATACGGAAAACATTTCTGAATGAAGTGATTTTACTCAATATTGTGCATCTCCGCGGATGAACCGCCTCCCGCCAGCGATCACAACGTGGGTTCTATCTTGGCCGGGGTGCCTGAATCTTCGAAGAGTGAAATTGAAAATGTGGCGTGTACAGGAAACTTGATTAATTCACGGGTAAAATTTAATCGCCTGATAATCCTCACCCTTAATTGGAAACCATCAGGATAAGACAGCGTACAAGCTAAGATGCAAATAATGGATAAACATGATTGAGACCACTGTATTTCTCTGGAAGCCAATTGGAAATTCCCCAGCGAAAATTAGTTGGAAACACGAGGAATCCATAGATTAACTACAATGAAGAAATTCCCGGCAATGCAGCACAACGCAGGTTAGATTTGGGTTAAAACATTAATTCAGTAATTTAAAACAACTAGTTAAGCTGACTTTTTGTGTGAAAGCGTGAAATTTTGACTTACTGGTTTTACTTGTAAGCTGACAAAATTCTCTCCCGAGTCCCGACGGTGGCAGGATTTTCGACACTAGCTAATCAGCTAGGTCGAATTCAGACCGTCTGGAGGAGACTTTTAGCTGCTCTGAACGGTAGTTCTCCGCGGTGTCTCCGATCAACACCTGGCGAACACCGGAGCAGTACCCTAACAAACGGGCCATGGACCGCGCGCGATCTTTCCTTGTTCTATCCTCACTTCCCACTTCCACACATTTACATTGACATGCACCACACTACCACATATGCCAGGAGACCGGTCAGAGCTTGTCCCGGCTGGGGCGGTGGCTCACTGGTGGGAGATACCTGGTTGCGAAAACCCCGCTAGTCGATGGTAGGTTGCCGCCGGATTTCGACATCCAGCGGGGGAAGACCTCTGCCATATTCCGAGAGAAATCATGCACTACACTTAGGTGACTACTGATCTTAGTAGTTGATGCACCCGGAACCATTAACAATCAATTAATCAATTTATTTGATATCATGACCCCACAATAGCAGTTTTGTTTGTCGAAAACTCGCGCCACATTTTGCTGCAGCATTATGCTCTTTACTATGTAATTACGTTGTAGGCGAGAAAGAAAAGGTACTTTATATATATATTGTGCCGAGACGGGATTATACACCCCCGTCACGCCACAGTTTCGTCGGCGTCAACGCTCACAGGCGACCGAGAAGAGCAGTCGAATACCTGAGTAGCAAAACGCGCAGCCTGGTATCCGTTGCTCGCACTAGCAGCCACAAACTATCGAGTCACGTTTTTCCTGAAAGGAGTGAAGTAGGAGAAATTACCCCCCCTTCTCAGTATCTGCTCAGAATTTCCCCAGCGCGGCGCTAATAAATAGGCTGACGCGCATACAGAAACTCTCTTTTGTCGCCATCTCGCCTGGAGTCAACATCTCTTCTGCTAGCACGCGTCAGGTCTGCAGTTCTTCACGTAAGGCACCGCTTGGCAAGTGTGCAGATTGTATCAGAGCGATAGATTAGTTAGAAATTGCCGCAACGACTGTTTAGAATAGGAGTGTACGGCGTTGCAGAAAAACGTCTAGCTAGTCATCCGCGCAGTAGTCAGGAAATAGAGAAATATTCTTCGATTAACTAATGCGGGAAGTAAAAGTGTGCCCGTTTTCAGGAAAGCTCTGAAAGTTCTTAATTAACAGAATAAAGTTAGGAACGAGCGAAGTAATTGCACTGGCAGTTAGGGAAGTGCAAGGGACATTTTCTGCAAATTGGGCGTAATTGAAGGCGATAGCAGCCGTGGAGGAGAAGAAATCGTTTAGTGGAGACGGAAGAATACGCGAGGCGACCGAGAAGACGACGACTGAGCAAGAGGACGGCGAGAGCAGCGCAGAACTTCGGAGTCGAGCAACGCGTTGCGGAGCGCAGCACGCTGTTTCAAGGTTGAAAGGCGGACAGTTTCGAGGTAATCCGTAAAACTGAAATTAGGTCAAGTTCACGTCGGCAGGAAAGAGAACAGTTTCAGAAGTGTTGAAAATTGAGGACACGGATATTAATAATTTGTAGCTTGGGAGTGGGAGATTTAATGCGTAATTGCTTGCCTTTAACCATTCTATTGTAGCAGCCATTATTCTGTTACCAGCACTTATAATTTAAGGAGAAATTGAGAGTAGTGCGCTTGCCCACAAGTTAATTATTGTATGTATAATTTTGAAAAGGCAAGAGATTGTAAATTAGGATTAGTTTCACGTGCAATTGTAATTAGAATAAGTTAAATTTAGACGTAGTGAATTTTCGAAGGGAATTCCCAGTACTGGTTAAAGAAATTGATTCAGAAAGTCAGTTCTAAACAATATTAAGTGTTCATTTGAATAGGGTGTCAAAGTTTCTTATTTGTGTTATTCAATCATTTTTTTTGAAGTGTAATTCTATGTGTGATTTGTGTTTCGTTATTATCAATTCATGCCAAAGAATTTTGAGTGAATTATATGCTCGTTTATGTGTGATTTGTGTGACTTTTATTGTGTCAAGGGTTCAGACCTTTCTCGTACCCCAAAGATCCTGCTTCCTGAGATTCTAAGCTCGCTCCACGAGCATAATATCTTAACGACTTGCTTACAGTGCATGCGGCTGTGTCTGCAGAAGGTACGAGGGTGTATGATAGGTAAGACGGTTAGAATATATATATATATATATATATATATATATATATATATATATATATATATATATGCACATGAGTTCCCTTCAAGGATAAGGGATGTTAAGAAGAAAACAAAAATTAACTTAAAAAATGAAAATAAAACTGGAAGGAAACCATTCGAATTTTATTTTTGTATCTATATTTTATGCTATGTAAAAACGTGATGCAAGGATGATTACAAACAAAATAAAACAATCTAAGTAACCTAAATAATTTCGGATAAATGACGGTTCCGAAACTGGCGTCTGGATAATCAACGCTTAACGTCGTGTTCTGAAAAAAAACTGCGGCTACGAGAACAACCATTTAGTGAGTAGTAGTTTCTGCAATGAATACATAGTAATATTGTTTACAGACGGCTAAATGAAGGATCATATGCACACAGAAGACGACTTGATAAAGACTGCCTCTTAACTCTGATATTGCTCAAGATTTGTGTCAGATAGATCAATAGCTCTAAATCTGTAGTCTTCAAGGTAGAGACATCATGCCATAGATATTCGTGTATCCGCAGAGTAAAAAATGATGTGTTACTGTTCGCACTACAGTACAAAGAATCGTAATGATTCCAGGCCATGATACGGGAATAACAGCAGAGGCATGACCACATACCGTTCTAGAAGATGCTACTTCGGGAGATGTAATTAAATTCATCTTAAATATTCTCTGCTACTATTAATGAACTATTGTTTCCAATAACACCTTTTTTCCCGATTAGTATAGTACAATCCACTTTTTGGTGTAGTCAGCATCTACGTTATTGGGGTACTTGAAATCGAAAAATTGGTTTAAGGCAAAACGTCTGTCTGTCCGTCGGTGGTCAAGCACCTAAACCATTCAGACGTTTTTTCAAACCATTCTGACATTCCTCACGAGATCTGGGTGAATTCGTGGCACTGCGAATTTGAAACGGATATTTCGATTTTTGGTCATGTTTTATATGAAGCCTCAACATTTTAAAATTTTTCTAAACAATGACTCCATTTTTTATTACATTTTTCCTCTGGAGTAAATGGCGCCTAAAAATGGCGCAGGTAATTTTCATTTAATTCTCTAAATTTGCGAAAATTTTAAAAGTTTAAAATATTTTCGGCACAATATTGAATACAGATATGGTTTTAAATAACATCTGTTCTCCAAGGGCAGATATTTAATTGCCATGTACATATTTTAAAAAATATGAATTTTTCGTTAATTATGCTTACAATTTAGGCAAGTTTAAAGAAAGTATTTTCTCAAAATCTACATCAAATATTTCTTTAATTTGCCCCTTCAGATATAACAAAACCCGCTAAAAATGGGACCGGGTTCCTATTTCGGCCAACTCTCTGTATTGTTGAAAATTGTAAAAAAATTCCAAAGTTACAAAACTGATGAATAATTTTTAGAAAATAGGGGTGATTTGCGACTAAAATGTGCCTGAAGTAAACACAATTTAATAGGAAATATTTTCTCAAAAACGACTCCAAATTTTTCTTTACTTCCTTTCTTTAACAGGGCAAAATATGCTTATAAAAATGGCACAAGTTCCATAATCGCCAAAGTCTCTGAATTTTCGAAAATTTCAAAAGTTACAAATAATATGAGAAAGTGTGGACTGTTGTAGCACCACTTACATTTTTTTTACTGTGAGTGAACAAATATTTAAGATTATGTGTTCTTTGTTTTGGAATTGTAAATGTCGTATTCTCAAGATGTCTAGTCGCTTGGGCGTTGAACTTTCATGACATTTCGAAATGCCGAATAGCATTTTTGTGTTGACCGCAGAACAAGCGGTTACACCTCAAAGAATACCGCTGCATTGTACGTCGGTTGGGAGTAAAAAGAAAAAAAAACCTTTAGCTGCTCAGGCGGATTGGGAGTGAAAGTTGGCTGTAAGTGGCTACTGGTTTGCGAGGTGTGTTTACTGTATCGATTCCTTGTATTGATATACGTGTGGCAACCTTCGATTCAATTTCGTACCTGAAAATGTCAAAAGATTGTTGAGGATTATTTAAAATCTAATGATGCCCACACAAAAGGTAGGGGGCTGTCACAATGTAGGATGCATATTTTTGTGAGAAATGTAGACGTTTAAAAATTATTTTCTCAAAAACGACACCAATTGTTTTCTTGCTGGGGCTGGTGTTTTTTCCCCCTTTGAATGTAGCAAAAGACACTAAAAATGAAGCAGATCTTACTTTCAGCGAGCTTTACGTATTTTCAAAAATTGTACAAAATTAACATACGATATTAGTGAAAGAGATTTTGTCAATAAAATCTTTTCTTCAAAAACCGATATTTAACTACAATCTCGTACAATTTTTCGAAAATGCGATACGATTATTTTTCGCGTAATGTTGCGTCAAATATAGGCAATTTTCAAGTCCAAATTTTTCTAATTTTTTTCTTTCGAATAGTGTAAAGTACGCCTTTATAAATGGCCCTGTTGCCATTTTCGGTAAACTCTGAATTACAAAAAATTACCATCTCGGAACTATAATATTGATGGTAGTCATTTTTTCCTCAATGAAATCTGTTCTAGTTAATACTTTCAGTAAGGTAATTCACATAAAACACTATAGTTTGGGCGCAATTTTTGGGTTACGTTAGGATAGGTTATTTATCTTTTTTTTCAAAAGCGGCTCCAACTTTTTCTTTAATTTTCTCCTCGGATGAAACAAAGGACATTTAAAAATGGTGGTGATGTTATTTTCGTGGAATGCGGAATTTTCGAATATTGCAAAAGTTACAAATGATGCCAAAAATATGTGTTGCAGCACTAATTAAAATACTAGCACGGTTATATATATTCCTCAGGTTTCTTGACTATATAATTTTGTTGTACTTTAAATAACCATAATGGTTAAACCACTGTATACCCATACTCCTTTACAGTAATTAAAATTATTTTAGAAAATATTTCGTCCTCGTGTTTTGCAGAAGAAAAAATTACTGCTCTGTCTCGTAGGTTTTTTCCTTTTCTGTTGTTCTAATCACGTGGTCAATTACATTCTTTGCTTACTGACAATGCTGTCTGTCTGGGTGTCTGTTTTTTCTGTCTCTCTCCCTCGGTGTGTCTCTCTCTAAGCTTGATCTCCATCATTTATCAATTCAACTGCTATCCGCCATCCTCACTCGTCGTTATTTACCATTCCTTTACATTTATTCCTTATATACCTTGTTTACCTACTTTTTATATAACGCATGTTGTTTTCCAAATACTCTTCGCCGACTACATTTCACCTGTTTTCGACCTTTTCTCCTCCCCGAAGATAATTCACACTTCTCATTTTAAAAAGTGGTCATTCGTGGCTCGAAACTCATGAAATGACGAAACCGAAATTTGGGGTTTGCAGCGATCCTGAGCGAAAGGCGTTATGGCTTCACGCCCCACGGACGACCCCGCTCTAGCGGCTGCGGGCTGGCTGACCCCGACCCTACTGCCTCTCTATGTCTTGGGCAACGCGCTGGGAAAGCTCTTTCTCTGAAACCCATGGCTCAAGACATTGGGTGATATGAATAAAATTGAGATATTACTTCTTTGTCGAGTTTTCAAAGCAAGTGATTCAAACAGAATTAATTAAAGACGAGAGTAGTTGCACTTATTTTGAGAAATTTCTCTGTGAACTTCCACTGAACTCTGTGTTTAGTGTAAGTACTTGTGTTCAAACACCCTTTAGTATTTGAACACGCTAATTAGGGAAAGTATATGGCTTATGTCATAATTCCATCTACAGGGCAGACAATATTTGATGCCCTGCATAGCGTTAACGGTGACATTTCTCCAGCATCGCCGATTCCAGCAAGCGGCAAATGGATATAAACCTCTCAGCAATGCCAGTCCCGACAAACACTGAGGGCATTATCAACCCTTCCTTCCTCAGCCAGAACGCTGAAGGCAGCATGGAAGCCGGCTTCAAATCTGGTTCGCTGCACAGCGGTCTGTCGTCACCATCATCGTCATCAGAAAACTCTACACGGAAAAGGTCAGACTGTGATCTTGTTGATTCTCACGAACGAAAAAACAAAAATTCCCAAAGATTATAAATCTCTCAACAAAAATCAAAGACGTAAATGTAATTAGCCTATTTAATATAAAACATATTATTACTCGAGGATCTCAATGCCAAGCATCTAAGCTGAGGCTGCCCCTCCAAAAATCAAGATGGCAAGATCCTTGCTCAAACTATAAAAAAACAATAACTTAAAAATCATCACAACAATAGACCCAACATATTCACATGGTCGAACACGTAAACCAGATTTTTGTATATAGGTAAAACAAATGCATATATAAAATTTCACACCACCACAGCCTCCGAGCTAAATTCAAATCACATCTCAGTACTGATTGCAGCACAAAAGCTAACCTCACAATATGCAACGGTTTCCAAATCAAACACATTAAAAATCAACTGGAGAAAATTCCAAAAAATACTGCGAAATAAAATCTCACAATTTCAAACACTAAATAACCTCGCCGAAATCAATCAGGCTGTATCATGCATCAATATGCTACTATCCAAGTAACCCGACTAAATAAATCACCAAATAACCATAGTAATAATTACAAAAAAATACACTCTGATATATTAAATGCAATCTCAATAAAAATTAAAAACAAGGAGACTATGGAATCAGCTAAGAACACCTAACTTAAAATCAGAACTGAATTTAATCACAAAAGTAGTTAAAAACTTAATAACGAATCACAACAACCAACAATAACAAGCATTGTTGACTTCACTCCATACAAACAACAACTCTTTATAGCAGGATATTGAAAAAGAAAAGCACGATTCCAACAATTAACAATCTCTACAGGTAAAACATTCACATCCGTTGAAAAATCTGAAGAGCTAGCATCCCACTTCGCATCAACGTTAATACGCAACATCTCGAAACCATACCCTGAATATAAAACGATACATTTCTCCAACCCACCCGAAATTAACAAAATAATTAAAAACTTACCCTCCAGGAAAGCACCCGGTCACGACAACATAAACAATACCAAAAATCTTTCTCCCCTTGCAATATCATATATAACCAGTATTTACAATTCCTGCCTCAGAATAGGATATTTTCCTCAATATAGGAAGCATGCCATAGTTATCTCCATTGCCAAACCCAACAAAACTTATGCTGATACAAATAGCTACCGACCGATAAGTTCACTACCCACCTTATAGTATCTTAAATATACAAAACAATAATAAGACTCTTGCTCCTATACGCCTACCCAATCTGGTTACACGCTGCAAAAACCAACCAAAGGTAACTGCAAATAATACAAAACCAATTTTGCAGAATTATTTCAAACGCCCCCTGGTATGTCACCAATAATCAGTTACACAAATAATTCGACCTAGAGACATAGACCATCTTATCACCTATCTAGCTACCGACTTCTTCTCAAAAATCCCTTCACTATCAGTTTATAGACTCGGCAAAAATCTTTCACATAGAACCAGAATGCAAAAATAAATTTCCCTTTCACATTTTCCTCAAGAAATTCTCCGAACAAAATCCCAACTAGCGGAGCCCGATGGGTAACCTCAACCTTTGTGTTAGTTTTAAGTATTAATTTAAGTTAGCTATTAAGCCATCCAACATGTTTATAGTTAATTTAAACTGAACTTTATATTCACCATCTGAGTTAATAAATGAAAAATAGGTAACTGCTCGGATACGGAGCATTTGCTTACTTCTACTATGAATAAAATCGACAATTTTCTTCTAGCGCGAAGCATTTACTTCGAATTTTCCGAACAACCTCTGTGGGTGACCCAAGTACTATTGAATGTATGGAAGGGAGGTTGTACACAACTGTTGTGAGTTGTTTGGAGTTTTTAGATAGTGTTACGGACAACGTTCCTTCGATTTCGCCATCGCCGCGTCAACTGTTCTTAACCTAACGCGATCGACACCATCAGGAACAAGCAGGCATCGCGCGGTAACATGGACAAACAAAACAGACGAAAATAGACCAATCACAGCAGTCCAGATAGTGAGCAAGTACTTAGAGAGAGAAGTAAGTACTCCGAACTTCAGATTTTATTCACATGAAAATAACCAATACTTTTGAGAAAGTTGTAGTTCCTACTTATACTTCTGACCAATTACCTTGATGATTATGGTAAAGATGCCTACCATATTTGGTCCCTGAGGTACGCGAGTCAAGAGATTTTCGTTTTTATGCCTTCTGTCTCCTGGGCGAATGTTCAAAGTGGTGATTTGCATTTGCCTTCCTCGATCCACCCCGAGTGGATACAATAGAGGGGACACAGGTGGTCATGGAAGGTAAACGAGGAGGAATGACTACAGAAGCGTTGATAGTGAAGATGTGATGCATAACTCCTTCAGACATGATGTACACGGTCGGTTGCAGACGTTTTGGAAGGATTTTCACTGTTATTATATGGGGGGAATGCGACGTGTGGTCGACGTTGTCGTTGGTATGGTGGGACGATCATGCTGGCAGAGTGTGAAAGCGTCCATGCGTTGCGCGGGACTTGATCCTCCGCGTACGTGGGCGCGGCGGCAAGCCGTCGAGCCTCTGCCACGAGGCTTGCGAACTTTCTTCCTGACAACCATTTACCTGCACCTACGTGGACTCATCAAAATACCGTTGTTAAGGTCTCTACCATCTGTTATTCGTTCAAATAATTGCATGGTTAAGTGAATTTGGATTTTCATTTGCGGTGCAATTATCGTAGCAAACAGACAAAAATATATTGAAAAACTAATTAACTGCAGGAGAAATAATTTGAAATATACTAACCCAATTATCTTTATCGATAACAAATTTTCCCCAATTTAATGAAATTTCAAACGAAAATTCAAATGAGAATTCAAAGTTCTAAATTTTAGGTTCTTATATTTAACCGACAAGCCAATCACACAGCAAATCACATTGAGGGAAAAAAATAATAAAAAATAAAAAAAAATTAAAAAAATAAAAAAAATAAAATAAAAACGTAACGTAGTATAAGCTTTACGCGTGACTCGAACAAGCAACCTACAACTTGCGGGGAGCGGTTGCGGGAACAAGCAACAACATTTCAGTCACAAGAAACTACGAATTCTCGTCACTTGAAACCACTGTACAAAAGGAACAGTGCAATAAGTTTTTATTTAAATCACAACATATCCCGCGTGTCAGCTTTTTCATCAAGAAACGTGAATGATTTGATTGATTGATTAGTGATTTCGGGTGTGTTAACTACCAAGGTCATTATTTTCATAAATGTGGTGCATGATTTTCCTCGGGAGGTGGCGGTGATCTCCCGCAGGATGGTGAGATCCGGCGCCGACCTACCTGCCGGATACCAGTGTGTTCCCCAACTAGATATCTCCCACCAGGAAGGCACCACCCCACCCTGGATCCGCTCTAAGCTCCCGAACGGTCTCCCGTCATGTGTGGTAGTGTAGTGCATGTAAGTGTGTTTTTAAAGAGGAAAGGTGGGGACACCGGCATTCCCCTGGTGTTGATCTTAGAAACCACGGAAAACTACCGAAACGTGAATGGAGTGAACGTGAAGGAAGCAAGCGGTTGGAGAGCAATGTCGGAAGCGGCGCAACACCGGAGCGGGGCGCGGGGGCGGGGCGCGGGGGCGGGACCCCGCTGACCCTAATCCAGCGGGCGGGCGGCGCCGCGCCGAGCCGCGGCCGCTCTGAGTCAGCCGCGCAGCCGGGGGTGGGGGCGCTCTGTAGGTCAGTGCGGCCAGCGCGCGCCGCGCAGCGTGGCTCTGCCTGCGCGCAGCCTCCGCGCGGTGACGCAAGCTAACGGGACTCCTCCTCGTCCTCACCTCCGCGTCTCAGCGCCGGGAGCATCCCGCCCAGAGAGGGAGTGGAGGCAGGCCGAGCTTCAGTTGCCAGAAATGTTGTGAGAAAATAGTGAACCGGGGGGGGGGGGATCTTTGAGTACATTCTCTTTATTATTTAAAAGTCAAGTGTGAAGTTCAGCTTTACTTTTGTATAAAATTGAATAAATAATTTATACATTAGTTCTAATCTTCAAATAAAATTCTCTGTGCGCATTAGGGTCAGCACTTATCAGGAGTTTGTTTAAGTGGTACCGTATATGCATGAAAGCCATTAATGAAACACATTTTTAGCTTTACGTCCGCAGTGCTGTGCACTTCCACAAAGACGCGTGACGAATAGTTACTTCAGTAAGATAATAACTGCATGGACCTGCGCAATAGCCAGCATATGAGTAAAATCATCTCTAATCGAGATTAAACACTTGCCATAATAAACCCTAAAAGCTCTACTAACATTTGTTCTCTAATACAGTAAGTAATTTGTTGCTGTATTTGTCATTCGGTTAATTGCTTTAAATGTTCACTATTTTCAGTTTTTTAATTAGTGAATCCAAAATAGAACTAGTGAACATCTGGCAACACTAGACGGAGTCCATCGCCCTCGCGCCCGCAACGCATCTGCTATGACGTCCAGCCTAGAAGAAGCTTTTCTAGTTAAGGGTCACAAACTATTGCGAAGATATCCCACTCGAGGTATCTCTCCTAGAGGCGGACCACTCTACCCGGGACAAGCTTCAAGGTCCCAACCGGTCTCCCAACAAGTGTGGTAGAAATACCTGGTAGAGGGATCCATTTCACGATATTTCAGACGTGAGTCCTCTCTAATGATCAAATCTATCTAATGATTAATAACCCTTCGAATTCACGTATCCATCATTATTTTATTTCATCATTTATGTGATTTGTTGTTTTTAATATGAATGAAATGAATAATAATAATAATAATAATAATAATAATAATAATAATAATAATAATAATAATAATAATAATAATAATAATAACTACAACAATGACATTCGTTAAGATCAAAACATTTCTGTCGTTTAGTACCACCATTTATGTAAAACTTTATAGATTTAAATTGATTCATCTACAAAAGGAAGTGTTTTCTTAGAAATTAGGTATTTCCGAATAATTAATTTGTGAAAATTATTTGTGTATATGTGGGTGACATTAGAGATGAAGTTCACCATTTCAAAAACGTATTTACAAAAATAAATATTTTTGTTAGTGTTTTGTTTATGTTTGTAGTGTTTTTTGTTTTGTTATTAACGTGTTTTGTTGTCATCTATCAGTTATTTCTGAAACTTGCCTTTATTGTTTTTGAACTTTCACTTAAGTTCTCCATCACCAAAATCTTAACATAGTCTTCCCGATAATTAATTACTCCTTGAAAGTTCCACGAACGATGTAGACTTATACCCATTCACATTTATGTGTATTCTCCCAATCCCATTTCATAATGTTGACACGTCCAATGCATTATTTTCGATCCTTTTATTTACATGTGTTTCTGTTCTTATCTTAGCAGAGTAAGATATCTTGTAGAACTTGTTTTGTATCATGTATCTTGGGGAAATCATTTCTCCTCCGACCAATGGGCATCGTGATCCTCTTAAAGCAAATGGCAGAAGGGCATGGCATCAACCGCATTAACCCGGTCTGACCTATCACGATGTGAATTCAGAAAGAGTTCAGCCTTTCCACCACCACTCTGCTTTTCAGTTGCGAAGCAAACAGATACATCTTATTCACACATGCAGCAAAGTAAGCGATACTTCATGGTTCATTTATTTAGCATAAAGGCATGAGGTGAAGAGACACGAATATGATGTGCATCATGTGTTCCCACTTATCAGCACCCATTGTAGCAATAGGAAAATTATGTCAAAACTTTATTCGAAAAGTAAACTGTGTCACTAATAAAAATGGAAGTACTGTATATAAAATTGTATTGTTTAGTATACATTAGAGGTTAATTTGTATTTTAAGGCAGCGTAAAAGTTTTTTCCCGAAAAAATCATAAATAATACAAAAAAGCTCATTGTTCAATTCGCGGCAATTCTACCATTGCTTTTCTAGTGTGTGGTAATTCCGGTGAATATTGTAACGTACTAGCCAGCGAACCTCGTAGCAGCTATTTGGGCACGCATGGTTAGGGATTAGTAACAGGAAACCACCTCGCCACAGGCGGGAGAGAAGGGTTTTTCCTAAAAGCAAGCACGCGGTAAAGGGAGACACGAGGCTATGGGGTCCTTCGGTCTTAAGGAACGGAGACCCAAACCTCATGGCGAAAAGAAGGGTGCTGCGGGGGCGGCGTGACGTAGTAGGTCACGTGAGCCTCGAGTATATAAGGGAGTGCACAGAGCCAGTGGGTGGGTTCTGTATCAACCCGATCAAAGGGCAAAGTATAGGCGACCGAAGCACTTCCTGGAGTACGAGTAATCTGAAACAGAGAAATGAGACTTGAAACATAAACGTAGTATTTCAAAACACGCAATGCGCGCGCCGGTAGGCTAAAGTCATTTTTTGACCTTCTGTTTTTCTTCATGTTGCAGGATTGACCATAGATTCCCGTAAGGGTAGGAATGGTCCCACCGCAGTGGCGTGAACGTACATTGCACTTTCCGTGCGTTCACAAAACTGCACAAAAGGTACTGCTGTGTGGGTGGGTTCTGTAGACAGTAGGAGAACCTCATATTGTTGCACAAAAACTTGGCGCCACGACGGTGCAGCGGCGAGCAGGGCTCGCGAGGCAAGTCACGTGTTGAGCCTGTGGAGGACTTTGTGTCCTTGAGTGACTCGCGCACATGGGAGCTATGACATGTGCGTGCTCCGAGGTGGGGACTCGCGGCCGATTCGCCATCGGGTATGATCGCTCCTGCGATCGATGCAAACAATCAGTTGGTACGCCGGTAAGGATTTTATGTCCCAGTGTGACATCCGGTCACGGAAGCTTGGCTTTGTGCGCGCTCCAGATGTAGGAGTGGCGAGAGCCACAATTGAAACCAATCATCAATGGGGTTGGGATCGCTCTCGTGATCAGGGAATAGCAGGTCTATCAGAGTTAGGGTATAAATTATTCATTGTAAATATATATTATAAAATATTCATTGTAAATATTTGTTGTGTTTTCCTTGCAAATAAATATTTGTTATATGAAAGCTCGTGTGTTCGCTGTGAGTATCCATGAGGTCACAGTATTCTCGGGTGAAGGTAACTCTTGCTGGTCGTCTGGAATAAACTTGAAATGAATAAACATTGTGTCGTATGCAGTATGCAGTGATTGCAGCGGGCGAGCAATAACCCGACACTCTCGTGAGCGAATGCATGCAAAAGTGGGCACACAAGGAAGAGCTAGAGCGACAGCGAGGAAGAGGGGTCGGGGCTTGTAAACACAACGGACCGGATCGCAGCCGCCCCCGCAGCATCGCGTTCCGGCGGCGCGCAACGGGGGCGGTCGGATTTCAGGCTGGGCAGCCTTTCACCCCTCCAGTCGCGCTCCCGCCCTGCCACCCCGCTTCGCTCCTGCTCGTCCCCTCTTGTCCTCCCTTGCCCGGGTGCCGGAATCTATACAAGCGCGGTCAAATGCAGAGAAATAAAGGTCACTTGGGAAGAAGCAACTGCTCTGGAGATGGAATTAGTTCCGGATCGCTCTACAGTTCTACAAACCCCGGCAGTTTCAATACACATACTGGCGAGATCGTACAGACGTAATCTCGTAATTATAATACACAATTGTGCATTGCTGTTCCTTTCCTAAGTATCATTGATCAACCCTCCTGTACCCCAATAAAATGGTGAAACATCTTTCTAATAATGTTCTGGCGGACAGATATCTTTAGGGGGCTTTAATTTGTTACGGTTGTTCCTTATTAGTCACCACGTTTTTAAATCCGTAGATAGGATCTAGACGCAAGTTCAACGTAGAAAAGGCAATAACATACCGAAAAGTCTTCTTTATGTAGGGCCCATAATGCTGATTAGGTGCAAAAGAAATATGTTTAATCTACTTAAATTTGCCAATATTGTTCATTTTTGTTTACTACAGTTTATACATGGTTCATTCGCGGTAATTGTGAAAAAAGCTACCAAAAAGTCAAAGGAAGGACTATCATTTTTATGGTAAAGTTTTCATACATCAAGTATATTTAATTATATATTGGTGTAATATATTGTAATTGATTTAACACCATAAATATATAAATGTAAAATTTTGAATTATTTATTATGTGAAAAAATTGCGTAATACTATAATAAAAATATGATTACCTGAAGTTACATTTCATTATAAAATTCGTTTTACTCTTCCGTTATCCATTTCAAAATATCCAATAAATTGAAACACGATGTGAACATAGTACATGAAAAAATTATAATATATGTCGCATCATATGAAAATCATCAATGGGATTCTTGTTCTATTTCATTGTAAGCCTTCAACATTTAATGCAAAAATGTTGTTATCGTTATTTTAAAATTTACGTTGGAATGCATCTCCAGACTCAATACTTTAAATCAATATGGAAATATTAGTTGTACACTTTCGAGCTAGTGCACTGTAGCCTGTCTGGTAATATAGTTGTCTCGGTGGGCCACATCCGCCTGCGAGCAGCAGCGTCGCTCTGTCTCATCGCTGCCACTCATCGGAAGTGCAAACGCGCGGACGGAAGCACGGTCGCCCGGCGCCGGCCCGGCTCCGGCCTGGCCGCGGCGAAAAGACTTGGAGACACTCCGCCATTGATTGTCAGTGAGGGTAGACGCGCGCGTCGACTGCTAAGGTAAGTAGTCTACTAAGTGTAGAGCATTTTGTCCTCGCAAGGTGGCTGTGATCGAACCCCGATTGATCCTGCGCCGACGGCTAGTGGTTTGTTTTTACCAACCAGTGGGGCACCGCCCTCCCCGCGATAAGCTGTCGACCGGTCTCCCGGCATGTGGTAGTGCAGTGCATGTAAGTGTGTGTGTAAGTAAGGAGTGAGGATAGAGAAGGAAACGCGCTGTTTATTACGATTGTGCTCCGGCATTCGCCTGATGTTGATCGAAGAAACCACTGAAAACTAGCACTCAGAGCAACCGGTCGCTAGAATTATTCTCCAGACAGACACTGAATTCGCCCAAGTTATCTAGCTAGTGTTGAAAGTTCTGCCACCGGCCTCTAGAGTTCTCTTGCAGACGGCGTCTGAATTCGACTGAAGAGTATAACGAAAATCACCAACATCGGACCTCGAACCCAAAGCCCTCTCAGCCACTATAGCGGCAAATGTCACTACGCCGTCTCAGTCGTTTTATTTGCCAAAGATCTAAGCGTCTAAAAGTCGTTTTATTTGCCAAAGCGAATTCTACAATACAGGTGATTCACTTCATCAACGTGTTACTTATCCATCGGTTCATAACTAGGTGAAAAACAAAATACCTCTGGTTCTTTTTTCTCTTACATGAACGATTCTTTCAAGTAATATATTTTTGTGATTTTTTAAAAATTCTAGGGCAATCTGCACTGCCGAGAAGCGCTGACACTGAAGGACGTCGCGCCAACAGACGCGAGGTCCGGGCAGTGCATGGCTGTCGTTTCTCTCACCCAAAATTCCCAGAATTTGAAGCATGGAATATTGTCATTGTGCGTTATATGGAATTGAATTTTCTTTCTCATAAAACAGGACGCTGTTAAACACATCACCCTGTGATACGCGACGTTTGCCAGAGGCTCCCAATTTATATGTAGGCATCACTGAAAGATTGTAGCTAATTACTGGAGTGTTTGGCAGTATAATGTTCCCGAGATGTTCTGATCAATACAATATCAAGAATACAATGGTGGAGAGATTGTGCTTGTGAAGCAAATCAACCTGAATTCTTTGAATGTGAACATTTCGGCATCACTATAAACCTCTTTTCGACACCCTTCCAGGAGGAAGATTAAAACCTGAAAAGGTGTATTAAATCAGATGCGAGTAGAAGACGCTTTCTGGGCTGTATCTCCTTCCAAAACATCTAATGGACTCTATCTCCTTCCCTCTAAGAAAGCTTTGAATCGTGGGAACTAGGTTGTCCATTCAGCTTTTATTCATTTCACTACACCAACACAAATATATTGCGAACCAGCGTTCCAGTAAATATTCTTAACTTTAATTTATCACATTTGATTAGTCGAAGTGTTTTGAAGAAAGTTAAGAATCCTTACAAGGACGTTCCCTTCCCTCCCTACATTTCTGAGCTTGACATTGTCGACGGGAAGCACCAGGTAGAGCCAATAAAAAAGCAATTTATCAAAGGACACCATAAGTCAATGCTTAATTTTTCTGACAAAGTGGCAGGAAAGTAGAAAAGAATGAGACACACGGTGATATTGGCTTGAAGTGAAGACGCTTAATGGAGAAATTGGTGTTTATCGTATGGTGTGATGCAATTGTTAAATTCAGTTGATCACTGTAAACTGATGTACTCCAGATACATTTAATGTACACTTCATCAATGAAACACACTGTGTAGTTATAATGTAGTCGTATTAATTATGAAGTAAAATTTAGTTCAGTACATTGACGAAATGGCTGTGTCCTGTGTATGGGGAAATACGGTGATAGGATGTGATATCTAAGAGGTCAACTTTACACGAGATACCTCGGGAAAGAGGAAGTTGCAAATTTAGTGAAACATGCACGCAGAACCAAAAGCGGAAGCTACATTATGGCACTGGCGATAGCAGCAATGACAAAACCCGGCAATGGCACTTTGACTCGAAGGAACTGTTGGCATGTCAGGGGAAGAGCAGGACAATACGTGGGCGACACACTACGCAACTCCGATGTGGAGACACAGCCTCCGTTCAGGAAGGTGATGGAGACCGCCATCCCATTCTATCTTCCTCTTACGAGTACGTCCTCCTCGCCAGGGTCAAATGAAGGAAATGCAAGAAACAAGAGACGACTCTTAAGGAAAAATTAGCGAATAAAATATGTTCTACACGCTTTGTGATAAGAAGTACAATGTGATCTTTTATAATAGTGCATATTATTTTATATGCAAAAATACGTCAATGGAATCTCAACCAAGTCAAACAACAAGGAAACCTCTACCAAATCAAAAGACCTCAATGAGCCTGCAAAACATGGACACCCCACAAGGTAACGCTACAAGCCGACATGCCGCAGGGCAAAATTTAAAGCGTCCTTCTGATGATAACAACACGGCTAACGAGACAACAAGGTCTAACCTGCAAACAAGACAACATAGACAGTTCCACCCAATATCGTTATTCGGTTCCCATTGCAAATAGATTGGATGTACTGCACAATGAACCAGATCCCAGCAATCTAAATAGGTTTAGTTACATTAATGAAAGCTCATCAAGTGTAATAATTATATGAGTCGTCGAAAGCTGCTATTTTAATAAATAATATTGTTGGCAATAACGACTAACATAATTATTTCATTGAAAATACCAACGAAAACTCACCACAATACCAATACTCATCAAGTGTGTCAGAAACAGTAAAAATCACGCCAATTTATATAGCTAACATGACGAAATTAAGCAAGGAGATCAATACAAAAGTAACAACCAGCTTCACACTTCAGTATATAAATAATAGTATAAAAATACAACTAGAAAAGTTCAGTGACTTCAGAGACATAACCAAATATTTAATTAACACTGGAAGACAATTTCATTCTTACAAGGACCCAGCAAATAAGAAATTCTCATTTGTGTTCAAAATCCTACACACATCAATCACAGAAGAGGAAATATACACCGAATTAAACGGAAAACCCCATCACTAATTAAAATTACCAGACTCTGAAAATACAATAATGAAATTCCAGTAATTGCAGCCGAATTTAACTGGGAAGGAAACAAAAAAGGTTTTAGAAATAAGACAAATATTAATCTCATTGTAAAAGCTGGAAAGAGAAGACGACCTAAAGGTCTCATTCAATGCATGAGATGATTAGGCTTTGGCTATACAAAAAATTAATGTAACCGTAAAATAGCATGCTTTTATTGTTCTAAAAATCATTATTCTGCTACTTGCACCCATAAAAATGCACCATTCCAATTAATACGTAACTGTCAAGGAAACCACAGAGCAGACCTTAGAACAGTCCCCAAATTAGAAATAGAACCAATTGATCTTCAATAGCACCATCTCAGAATACCCTAACTAACATACAAAAACTGTCAAATACTCAAAACATCCCAAACTTTACACACATAAACAACACAAACAGAACACAACAAAATAATCAACGTAATACCTCCCAAAATCTAAATTCACATGCACACTCAAACGAGAATAACTTTCTAAACTCCCTGACAATAGCTACTCATATAATTAATATAATCATTTCAATTATCCCATCCATAATAAGTAACATTGAATCATCCAGCATACATTAATAATAATAATAATAATAATAATAATGCAAGAACCCCAAATTAATAAGATAACCATACTCAAATGGAATTCAAATGAATAATCAATAAAAATCAATGAACTGAAATATTTCATGCAAGATAAGAAAATAGACTTTGCTTGCATAACAGAAACACATTTAAACAATAGTGCAAAATTCAGTATACCAGATTACGAAGTAATCAGAATAGATAGACCAAATACTAATGGAGGAGGTGTAATGATACTAACAAAGAGCGCAATGTCATGTTATCTAATAATTCTACCAACACCTGGTACTTATTACAACAATTAAGTTTATTAAAAACAACAATCTGGAAACAACACTCATAGTAGCATACAAGCGCCCCAGTGTGAAATCCAATATACCAATCTCATTGATATTATAGATCATCACCAACAATAATCTTAATGCAAAACATGTACAGTGGGGATGTAAAAATAATAACCCAGTTATCCTTACTCACAACGAAACTTTGTAAAGTTGTAACTTATCTTTTATGGTTCTGTTTAGTTTTTGTTTGAAGATGAAAATCTTACTAGAGAGACAAATTATTTTATTTGGGCTAATTATATCGAAAGTCACTACTCATCGACAAGTTTATTGAAAATATGAAGGAAAGTAATATAAAAAAACATACTTCAAGTTAAATTATCAACGCCAATTGAACACCCGATTCATAACCGAAGTTACCATACAAATATTCTGAGCAACTCTTTCATCAGTTTATTAAAAATATATTCATACTTGACATTTAAATCAAAACATTGAAACAAAAATCAAATTATGATTCTGAAAACGTCCTATATCCACTTCTATTGCAAAGTACGCATTACAGAAGACATTTTGTTCCCTCTATTAGAGTATTTTCATTCGTGCCTCACTTGTCCTTTGGCTCGACAGCCCGATACGACCCCAGGACGACAAGAGGTGACCCAGCCACGCGGCCATGGGATAAGGGGTTCATACGTGTCATCTAGCTTTAATCAATTACAAGTCCTGCATTAAACGTAATGTTTTGTAGCCCCGCTGTCCACAGATACAGTAATCAACCGCACTACTCAGTAGGTCACTTACGTAGACGCAAATACCACCCCGGTGTAAAAAGCTAGAAGAGCACGGCGTATCCAGCACTTGCGATGTAAACACGTTCAGAAATTGCATGAGCTTGCGCAACAAGGATACGTCGAGTGTCATCTTAGCAAGCGACCACTCTTCGGAAGAGTCTTGCGTGTTGCTGGATAAAAATGTCAAGAGATGAAAAAGGTATGTTTTTACTTTTTTCTCTCTGAAAGCATATGCCGTCGCATGTGATCGTCTTTCAGAAGCCTTTTATGTTTGTGTCGGTTCTGAATTTGTGTTGATCAAAATATGTTATTAATATAAGGTACTCAATTGTTAACATTCTTCCATAGAAATGTCAATATTTTTTGTTAATTAGTATTTTACGTTTCCAGGCGTAACTTAAATAAATACTTCGCTAGATTTTATAGTGAGGTTTCAAGAAAGAAGGTTCGTTTTTGAAAATATGTAATTAGCAACCTGAGGGTCCTACCAAAGGAAAATACGAGACGACAGATCGAGAAGAGTTTGCGTGAAAAACTGAGTGAGTAGCTGTGATAACTATGGACGTCAAGCGTGAACCCACAACAAATTATTTTCAGAGTTAAGAACTTGGCTAATCTGATCAATCTACTTACCTCAGCTTATTTTTTGAAAATCTTAACATGTACTGAACCACGAGAATTCTATTGCTTGTCCTTATTCGATAATTTCTAAGTTAAGAGTTTGTGCCAGGAAAAGGGTTGACCAACCTTCATATAAAAACTCTTCCTAAAGTTCAAAGAAACAAGTAAAGAAGCGGAAGAAGAAAGTAAGGAAGAATATTTAGAAAATAAATGGAAAAGAAATAAAGAGAAAAGAAGAAATAATAAAATAAGAACGAGAGAAAGGGAAAAGAAAGTGTACATAAATAAGAAAATTAATTGAAAGGAGAGGATAAACAAAAAGGAGAAGGAGAAGAAAAATAGAAGGAAGCTATGAAGAGAAGGAGGAAAATAAAAGACCAAGGAAAAGAAAAAGAGAAGAGGAGAAGGAAAGGCAGGAATAAGAACACAGAGAAGAGGAGATAAAGGCGACGAAAAGTAGAAAAAGAAACAGAAGAAATGGACAAGTCAGGAAAGAAAACGAGAAGAGGAAGAAACAACTGAAAAAAACGTGGTGGAAAGAAGAAAGAAAGGAACGAAGAGGTACAAGAAGAGGATAAAGAAAATGAGCAGGAGAATTGCGAAGAAGGGAGTAGACTTCTATTCGTTTCCCCGCAATGTGTCCCAGCGTCTTTACGTACGACCATGCTTTTTACTGACCCAAACGCTGAGAACTGGCGCTGATAGTTTTTAACCGCCCCGACATCCGGCCCGGGTGGCCAGGAGACGGGGGCGAGGGCACGCAACGCAGTTTCCGGCGCCCTTTCCCCTCCCCTACCCTGACCCCTCTCTTCCCCTTCCTTCCCCTCCCCCCTCTCCACCCACTCCTTCGGTCGGTGCCGACGCGCAAGCGCTGTTCCGCGGGGCGTTTAAAGCTCGCCTCCCCACTCGCCGCCCACTACCGTTGCCCAGGAGTCGGCTGGCACACCCGTACGCACTGCAAGGGAATCGTGGCAAACGACTTTGTCTCAAAGGAACTATATTTGCAGATATTGTCACCTCTAATTGTCAAAATCTTATTCAGTATTCTGATGATTTGTCGTTGAATACGCAGCGGTAAATAATGGCAACAAATTCCTTTAGAATGTGGAAATGAACTAAAGAAAACTGTCAGGCATAGATAATACAATTTCCTTAAAATAATATTAAAAAGTATTTAAGAAAATATAAGTGTATATGAAAAATAATTAACTTTAAATATTACTTTGCTTTTATAGTTCAAATTACAAAAATGTTAATGATATTACCAGGTAAACGAACAACATTAAGTGATGTGACCTGTTCTACAATATCTTTTGATGTTTGGGGTGTTAACTATGTGAATATCTTTGATATAAAAATGCATAAATGATATAAAAATTGGGTGGTATTTCCTGTACATACATCTCTCTATTTTTTCACGTCTAATTCTAAATATGAATTAAAATATATTGTAGTTAGTAATATTATTATAAAAAACTTAATATAACCTAAATTTCCTGACAATTATACTTGTTCATATGATTCTCTATAAAATTCATCTAGTATTCCGGTGAAAAAACTACTCACGATGCTGTAAGTTCACAGCCCCTCATGGTTTTCCTTTGGGACATGTACCTATCTCTGCAGCGGCCAAAGTGCAACAAGTGCGTCACGCTAAGCACCACATAAGGTAACTCGCAATTATTGATTTACGACCTTGGAATGTCAACGTTGTAATGATTAATTCAAAGCAAATTAAAACTTATTTCTCTAATTGCAGAACGCCTTTCATTTGCGAAAAGTACCTTCTGTTCCCTTCAAAGAGTGATCTAGTTTCGTTTGACCTTGGCTTCAGTTTTGCAAATAGTTAGGTGTAGCTCGTTAAGAGTTGCTCGTGATATGTTTTATGAAATAGAGAGGCTAAAGCGTAAAACACAATTTCGACGTTTTAAAATTATTATTGTGCAGAAAGTTAGTCTACTGTAATTAATAATCTTAATTAATCTGAGGAAAATAATGAGAACCTAATTTCTGTTTCAATAAGTTAAATGTTAATAACGGAATTAAACTCGTAGATCTTTAGGTTTTGCACGGACCTGACACTATATTGCAGTGGTATTCTTTCAGACTTGCCGTGAATGTTCCGGGAGATCAAGTTTCGTAGAATTGTAGAAATAATTATAATGTTTGGAATGAATTCTTTCTGTCGAGCAATAGCACAGGACTTTTTTCGTCAAATATTTGCAATGAGTCAAAAGAACTCAAAACAATTTATGATACGACGAAATATTCGTATCTTCGAATGTCTTATTTTTCATGTATTGTATAATAATAATAATAATAATAATAATAATAATAATAATAATAATAAATATCGATAGTTTTGTACGACAATCTGTAGATGCAGAGAAAATGTGAAGCAACGAACTCCTGAATATCTAAATCGTTGCTGCTGAATAGGGCGGCCCGTTCCGCGTGCTCTGGGCCAGCGCTTATCGGCGGGCAAGCGATGCAGCCCGAGGATTTTTTGAATCAACCCGACGTGACGGGAGGGGAGGCGCTCGGACACGATCGGATCTAGTCTAGTGGAAGGCGAAAGGCATGCGGGTAACCGTAGCATTCTTTCGTGGCCAGTCTGGTCCCAATTTTTATATTTGGGCAACGCTGCTGTAAACAAAGAGCCAAGGAACACGCGTCCCTTCCTTCCCATCCTATCCCAAACTTATCCTAAGAGATGGGTGATGGCCTGATTCCCCACCCCTCGTATTATTCAGTTCCGTTAGAGAAAATCTCCGACAAGCGTCGGCGATACGGAATGTGGAGACCACGTATTATTATTGTATGTGTCAGGATTCAGTAACTATTTTTCTGGTGGGAGAGGTGGGCAATTTTAATTCGAAACCCCTAAATATTTTTGAACTAATACATTTTCTTGAAAAATAATTAACTTGAAATTTAAAAAAAGTACTAAGCATTCTCAAGAATTTTATTACAGCAAAAAACTATTTTACTTACGTTTAAGTTGAAATATTTGTTGAAATCGTAAAATTGCATGTTTTAGTAGGTTGACATTATTCGCTTGGATCATTGTTAGTTCTTCGATTCAAGTTTCCTTACAAAAAAGAGATTATACGGAGAATCTTTCCTTATAACTCATAACACATTGCCTCAAGGGCTTAAAGAAAAATGCAACGACTTTATCTACACTCGTGGTGCGTTCTCTTCTTTTTGCCCTTCTTCGACTGCTCACGTTTCAACTTTCCCCAACGCAGAGGTCATCTACGCCAGGAATAGCGCAGCTGGATATCGCGTATGAAAGTAAATAGGCCTAGGGCCCCATAATTGCCTTCATGTTTGTGTTGAAGAGAAAGTAGCAGACACAATTCCACATTGATTGGCTTCTCATTATCGAGAATGGGGACAGAGCTTTTGTGGAAAGAAGATGCCGATATGAAGGAGGAATAAGTCTGGGAATATTAGCAATTTTGATGCTAATTGATTATAATATTGATGACAATACAAAATTCAATAATAGTCAATATACATTTTACAGAACTGATTTGCGGGGGTTGATTTGCATTGAGACAAAACAAGAACATGAGCTCGAATAAGAACTATTTCTACCGATGCCTCTCTAAAGACAAATTTAAATATTAATTACATTTGAGTTGACGCCATCACAGGTATAAAATTTTAAGATTTAGAAAGTTTAAGATTTAGAAAGTCACGTTAATTTTCTCGAAACACACGAATATCAAGAGGTACGAATGTGTTATTCAAATGCTTATTAAATAGGGAGACATATGCAGTACATCATCAGAACCAAACACAGAGAGTATCACAATGATTGGAAGGTTGACATAACCAGATGCACATTGTGACACGCTAATTTCGGAGTAATACAAAGGAGACGGGAGGAGCAATTGTAGGCCTTGCGTTACAGAGGTTCGCGAAAATACAGTATTCACCGACCAGAACAATGCATGCCGTTTGAATACAGTTGCGCAGTGAGCAATGGTAATGAAGCGATAGGAAAATATCGTAATTTCTTATGACGACGGCTGGGCCGAAGAACAGCGACACCGCATGGGTGATAAGTTCGCCAAGCCCAGCAGAGATAAAGTTGCGAGACGGAAGTTTGAAAGCTGTGAAATAACAAAACCCAAGGAATCATAGCACCATCTTTATTGATGGCAGTAGTGCATAGCTGCCGATCCGGTGGCCGAGATTGCTAAGGCAGTAGTGCCGTAGCGATCTCGTACCGAAAGATCGCGGGTTCAAGTCCCGTCTCGGGCATGGTTGTATTGTGTTCGTCCTTTCACCCCCTATCATCATCATCTTCATCATCATCATATCATGGAAGGCAACGGGAAACCACCCATGAATAATTTATCCCAAGAAAACCCGTTATGTGTCACCTAACTTCCGTATATGGAAGATAAGACCGAAGAAGTGCATTGCTGCTGCAAAGATTGTTATCAGAGCGAATGTTATCCCGCACTTATGCCAACATGAATGGGCATGCAATGCAATGCTCCGACCCATGCACACCACTGTTTCGGAGATGAGGACCGGCAGAGCTTTCTTAATGTCAGCATTAGCATTGTATTCGCAGAGACTGACTTTGATTCAGTCTGTGCCAGATTCGAGTCCCGATGGTGGCTGGTTTTGGACATTAGCAAAATAGCTAGTACTGACTGTGCAAGAATTTTATCGACTACAACCTACCAATCAGGAAGCGATAGTTTTGCCTGGTTTCGTCTCTCAATATTAGACGAATACCGACACAGTACCATAACAAACGACACACGGACTGTGCGTGATATTTCCTTGCTCATCCTTGTCTGCTCTCCTATTCCACACACTTTCACACTTACACGCACTACTCAGCCACAAATTACAGGAGACCAGGAGCGGGAAATCTATACTACAGCTGCGCCCCAAAACTCACGTTCACGCGGAGGAACACCGCCACTTCGCGGGACTAAGGACCAAAACAGTTCTTCAGGAAGTAGTCACTCATTCGCGCTTCGGTGTTTGGAATGCGGTGTCGGCCAAAGCCGCGAGAACCCAAGTCCTGCACGTCATCCGGCGCGGTCCCATAGGCACAGTCCCTGACGAGGCCACAGCAGAAGGGGATCCTTGCAGAGCGATCGTGAAGGCCAGGCCTCTGCGGCCCAAACCGCGATGCGCAAAATATGCGTCGAGAAGAGCGATTCGGAATGCCTCGAATACGCAATGTATCGTTTTTGCGGCTATAAAACCAATATCCCAGCGCGATGCACCGACCGTTCTGACCCACTAAAAGATGAAAAGAATCCGGGTGAGTCGTGATTTTCAGACTGTTAGGAAGCTGTCTCCACCAACAAAATCAACGCTGGTCTCTTTACCTATTTACGTAAGGTCTGTTTGGGAGTAGAATGAAACATTTTATGAATACTACGAATGGTAGAAAACTATTTCCTTTTCTTTTGTACACTTAGGGTAACACACACCGTAAATGTAAATATCCTGTAACATTTACTTTCTTGAGAAGTCGTGGATATTTTCTTCAAATACTGCAGAGCTCCCTACTAACGTTCGTTAAACATTATTACGAGGTGACCAATACTTTAGGTACGTGGACAAGACCTTCAGAAAAATTTACAACCATCATTACCATATTAATCATCTTATTCTACTGGTATATTCTTGTTCCTACTGCATATGTACCTACGTGTATGATGCATCAAGTACCTGTCTCTGAAATTTCTTCTTACAGAGCTTTCCTGTGAAATTATGGATTGATGAACACCAATGAAGTGGATTATTTTTATATTTCTGACTGTTATTTTATTTTTCACAATAACCTACGACCATTCTTTCATTCTTCAACAGTCATTTTAATTTTAAATATTCACATCACAATGAAATAAAATAAAATATTCACTCACATTTAAAATATATAATTTTTATTGTTAAATCATTCATACAATATTATTGTAAATTACGATGTTTCGGGTCGTGGTTTTTGACCCATCTTGAGGTATCTGAAAAGTATCTTATTTTACCATTTTTATTTACTAAGGTGCACTTTACTAAGGTAAAATTCTGTTAATAATTTCTCCAATTCTAACATTTTTTAAAAGTCAACAATTAAATCTTAAAACTCATTATACTTATTTACCATGTGCATGTATACAAGAGTGTAGAAGCTCACCATATCATCTGTGATGTACATTTTCGTTTTTTTCTAAGTCCATATTCTTGTGTCTGCCGTATTCTTTCTGAGGACTCCTGGTCCTGCCTCTCCTCGCAATGGACCGCTCTCAGCTCTCAACCCCGAAATGCGCAATGGCTGCCTAAGTGTCCGGTAACTCGGAGGGGCACAGTTTCCGCCAGTCTCTTGCAATCGAGGGCAAATGCGGGTAGGGATGTTATTTCTCTCTTGCTCTATTGGATATTTTAACGCGAGTATTACAGTGTCTTATATGTTTGTAAATTTTTGTGTTATCTATCATAGGTTGATGTTATCAAAATCGATTTTAAGTGCGAGTTCTGTGCGTTTTTTTGTTACTGAATTATATTTCTGAAGTAGTTCACAGATATTATTTTTATGTTTTTATACTAATTATTATTCGTTTGGTTTGACCTACATATTTCGATTCAAAATCTGCGCAACCTATTTTATATACATATCTCTGATCATATTTATTAGTCTTGTCCTTATGGTTTACAACAATATTCCTTTTATTAATCATTTTATGTACAATTTTAAATCCATGTTTTATTTAATCGATTTTTACTGTTTTTAAATATCATTGAACGATATGGTAGTACAAAATTACTCACAGCTTTTTTTCTTTTATTTCTTGTGGTCAAGTATCTGTTCTTCATATTCCAGTTCTTCATATTCAAGTTCTTCATATTCAAGTTCTTAATTATTTCTATATTTTCATCTTGAAATTTACTATTTGATTGTCTTACTACTCTATCCACTAAATTATAAATTATACCAATTTTTGGGGAAATTGGGTGCTTACATCTGTAATTTAGTGTTTTTCCCGTTCATGCATGATTTCTGTCTGTATGCAGTGGATTATTAATTCAGAGTTAACAGTGAAAATGGGACTTATGCCACCTTTATAAGAGTTTTTTACTCCATTCTTGCAAGGAATTAAAAAAAAATTGGAGCCTTCTTGAGAAAATTTTGAAAATGTTCGTGGAGCTTCATGTAGAAAACCTCCATAAATTAATGAATGATTTTCAAAATCGCAGAGTTTCGACTCAGGCCAAATGGACAGGGGTTTATTCAGTTTGGAAAAAATCGTACGCCTAGTTTAGGCGCCTAGTTTTGCTCACAATCACCAGTTGGACAGACAGACGGACGGACGTTTTGCCGTCAATCGATTTTTCGGTATCAAGGACCCACAAAGAGTGATTTTAGCTCTACCACGTGTTAAAGGATTTAGTAACTGAATTTATCCTTTTTTTGTTATCAGGGCTCGGCAATTATTTTTTTTCTGCGGAATGTCCGCCGTTTTTTCAGGTAGTGTTACATAACTTTCTCTATACTACGTATGTTACTCCGTATATACGTACGTATACGAGAAAGTAAAATGTAGATACATGATACATTTTCAGATACTCACAAATAAGTTAATAATTTAAAAAAAATATTGCCGTCAGATTTCGAAGTAACAAAATATAATATTTTTGTAATGTGTTAATTGCTGCATCTATTTCAAACACAGCATCGTTATAAAATGAAATCAAATCAATGTAAAATTTACCCGGGCGCATTTGACCTAGTCTCGATACTTTATTGGCAAAGAAAAACACTTACCGTACTTTCTAGGCATTCATCGACCGAGATTGAACCTCTTAAGGGTGATAATAGAATGTGGGCTGCCAGAGCGCACGTACTTGGTTCCCTGGGGCTGCGAGAACGGGCGGTGAAACGCCGGGCGAGGGAGCGGGGCGGGCGGGGCGGGGCGGGGCGGGGCCGGCAGGGGCGGGCGCTGTGGGCGAGCGCGTGGGCGGGCGAGCATCGCCCACGGCGACGTTCTCGAAAGGAAGCCGTCGCCCGTCGCGCGGGAAAGCTGGCACGCGGCCGCTGTCGCGCAACCCACGGCTGCGCTGCTCCCCGTCGGGGCCCCAAGGCAATGTTCTTTATCATATTTTCGGAATTCATGAGCTTCAAATTTAAAAAAATCTTTTATTGGCAGGATATTGCCAACGATACAAAGCTCGATGTACACTGTATTACTAACCTGGTTTGAAAGGGTCGTTGTTAAGAGGCAAATATGAAAGGCAAACAGTTGAATGTGGCTACATGTTCTTAAATTATGGGATTCTCTTAGTGTATAGGGAATTATGGGAGGGAAATATGAAAAGACAGAGTTAAGTTCAATCTAATTAGTAAACAAGTAAATATAAATAACTGAAATTAGGCAAAAAATAAAATCTAGTACTTACCACGGGTGCTATCTGGTCCTTATGATCTAGGACCACAAAAAACCCTGGGGCCAAAGACCCGAGGGCTTTTCGCCTCATTAGAACGCCTTTGACGCATGAACAACTATAATTTTAAGTATGTATTTTCGTTCTCGATTTCCTCCTTTACCAGCTGCAGGATGATATTCTTTCCTCAAAAACTAGCAAAAACTGTGTTGTATCGGGGAGTGCGCATATTTTTCTAAGCTCCAGAATCCGTACACTTTCTTCTACAACAAATAGAATGGAGGTACCCAGAAAAAAAGTAATAAGAGTTTTTAGAAAAAATAATACAAGAGGATATTCTAAACCAGAGCTGTCAAAAACAGCACGGCTGTGCTCGGAATGTACTTGCGCTCACGGGAGTAACTGTGTCCGCCGCGAGGAGTAGTAGTTGCTTCGATTTCACAGGGCTGCACAGCAGATAGCCATAGCGGTAGAAAACGTTTTATTGCACGTAATGTTCAAAAATTGTTTTCAAAAAAATTGAAATTTTTTTTTTTCGGAATTTTTAAATGTGAATTTGTTGTTAAACGTTTCCAAAACATTATGAAGAATTTTTATTTTTAAAAATACAAGGTAGGAATCCTTTAGGAAGGCATGTCACTGATTTCGGGAAACATTAAAAGCAGGATGACCCCCCCCCCCCCAAATTTCAGTTTTCGAGTTTTATTTTTTTTTTTCCACAATGATGAGTTCTTTAAAATCCATATTGTGCATTGTTTATAAAATTTTGCAAATAATTACAAATAATGTTCAAACAAGTCAGAAAAGAAGACATATACAACAATATTCAATTACCAGAAAATGGATCGATATCGATATGGCGACCTAAGGCGTCCGACTGCTTCTTGGAATTCTTTTACGCAAGATAATGGAAGATATACCGAGAAAATAAATTCTTCAGTGTTCCGTTTATATTCTTTATTATTCATAAAAATAAATGGTAACAACAATAAATATTAAAGGAAAACTAATAAAATGGAATAAATATATAGTTTATCTTCTGTATATTTAAATTCTTATCAAACGATTATTTGTAAATACATTTAGAAGTTAATAATTCAGTGAATTGACGGCAACTGTAGACGGATTTCATAAACTTGTAAATGTAAAATTCTGAAACAAAAAAGCGAAAAATGAACATTATTTCACAGAGAAAAACACATTCTCTTGAATTATAACTTTTTCAGTTTTCAATAATTCGGATAGTTGAACGAAAATGAGTACTGCTCCAATCTTTTAAGTTCAATCCATTTTCTCAAAGAAATGTACATGACCTTATATAAAAATATATTTGTAATAACAGATTTCAGTTGATCTCTATCATCAATATGGCAATAATAATTTTTTACAGTTCTATAAAAAACGCAGAGTTTACCGGAAATGAGTGTACCCCATTTTCGTAATCGTACTACTTTGCCCTCATAGAAAAAAGAAGAAAAAAAAAAAAAGCTGTTTTTGAGAAAATAATGTCTCTCAAATTGTATTTCACGCAGTATTACATGAATTACGAGTATACACATTTATTCAAATTGTCAAAAAATTAAACAAATCGTATTTAAAGGAACCTCTTTGATTAATAGATTGTAATAACAACAAAATTTTTATATTCAATTTTGTCGTTGGAGGAAGACAAAGAAAATTTTGCAGATTTGTAATAAGCAAAAAACAGTGGGTTGAAAAATCACATCTGTGACATTATTTGGGCTATTATATGTTGTTTTTCGAATAAAAATTATTCACATAAAAATAAAAAGTATATAATTTCGGTTTAATTAAGACATTTAAAGGTCGGAGATAAAATAAATCAATCTGTAATATATCGTTCTATGGAATAAAATGGTACTTGCCCAATATAATGATTATCAATACTTTCTGGTAGTATAACTCTGGTAAGTCAAAGAGATCAACGAAATAGCACAGCGGGCAACTTGCAAAGCAATTCATAACATGCGTAGTCGATCCATGTAAGATAACTTTTGTTGCATCTACGCCATAAGTAGTACAGAACCGCAATTTCTTCTCCAACTTCACATCAAAGGCTCAAAGTTCAGTTAAGTGCCAAAGCCAGTTTGGTGAGAAAAAAGAACAAACCGAAACAAATTACTATCCCATTATGTACTTCACGGCTTCACGAATTCACGTAAAATTTATAAATTTGTACTGTAGAAGCATGAACTTGGCGTTACGTAATAAATTGTCCTTAGTTCACAGATTTTGACTCGCTCAAGGGTGGGGTGAAACAAGAAAGGGGTTAATTATTCGAACTTTTAAATCACAAGTTTATGATCTATTACAATATTTTACAAATACAAGAAAATCGGTTTAAGTGAGGTGAAAATGATATTAGATGATTTTCAGTCGTTTGTGTCAATCATTAACATAAACCTGTAAACTCTTCTTGGCAGTAGTGCAAACAGGCTATGGTTCTTCTGTTTAAATGGATATAATCATTTGATATTACATAAAATTCATACCACATAAAATTTCCCCTTCAGTAAATACATAAAAGGTTTTATTCGGTATCAAATATATATATATATATATATATATATATATATATATATATATATATATATATATAGCTATCGTCATCAGAGAAATCTAAAGAAATACAGGACTACATGAAATATAAATTATACAAATTATTTGCGAAACATTATATTAAAAATAGTAACATAGTCAAAGTATAAACCTGTAATGCGTTAGGATGCGTTAGGAAACTAGATCATGCATATCTTGCAGTGTCTGGGCAGAAAATGAAGTTCTGTGGATAATTTGGAGAAAATATCTTAAGCTTAAATATATATTTGATACCGGACGATACCTTTTATTTATTTATTACTTGTATTATATGGTATCTAGCTCACTAGCAATCTTATTCATATTAATATTAATTCCCTTTTATTTTTCGTTTTACTTTTACATCAAAATTTGTAAAATATTGATAAAACATATATATTGTTGGTACAACTATTTGAAGAACATTGTACTGATCGTAAAGTACAGAACGAATGATACCGAAGGAATAGTTTCTTTTTTCTTATTTCTGTATTATTTTGGTAAAAAAGACTATTTTTATTGGCGCGCTCTAAATTTTCTCAACTTTAATCTTATGAAGAGTGGCTGTTTCGATAAAAGACATATTTTTGGAGATATATGTGAAAAACTTAAAAAAGTTCGATATTTTATAATATTCGCTCTGATTCGACCTTTTCCGAAGATGCAAACAAAATTCGAATTCAGCACCCGAAAACATACAGAACCGTTGAGATAAAACTTCCGGTATTTTGTCCGGTACCTGGTACCACGTGACAGGTCTATAAGGATTCAGTTTGTTTGCATGCATTGATTCGCCGCTGAGTCGTTCAGATCCGGAACTCTTTCCGTTCCTGCGTCTAGTGATTCTCCGACGGAAGCTCGATCTTGCAGCCAGAGCTGTTTCTTTCTTATTCTTCCCTAGAATGTGGGCGTCCTCCAGATTTCAACGTGTGATAGGCCACTCCCCCGGCACGCTATTCACATAAAGAAGGCCTGAATGGGCCTTCGTGGGCTTTATGTCACGTTGTCCTGCATACACACACTTACACTCTCTCCATCGCACACACACATGCATTCACACTCGTGCACACTAAAGAAGCGAGTCCAATATAGACACGCGTGTACTAGTGTATCTCCCCTTTATCTTGTTCTCAGGTAACAATTGTTTGCATGTACTCTTCTTCCAAGAACATTATTTTTACACACAAAAAGGAAAAAATCAAGTTATAACACCGTGTAAGTGTGATACCAATAAAGCATTGAAGGTTTATAAAGAATGGAAAAAAAATGTACTGGTAGGTATTATGGAATTTAGAAGAAAACATAATTTGTATTTTGAAATTGCTTGCACAGTAGTTTTATTTACAAAAAAAGAGTTCATTTCATTCAAAAATACACAAACGTCATGCAAAAAACATTATGCAGATGACTGAAACAAGTTGATTTTAGCAATGATGTTTTAAATATGGAAAACAAAGTTACATAGATTTTGGGACAATGGAAAAGCGTAGCAAAAAATATTTAGGTTATATCTGATGTATCGAGGAATGAGCTCTTTAATAAGAATAATAAAACGATTATGATAATACGAGTGTTCATTAATGTGATAAATACATCTGAAGTTTGAACTAATTGTCCATAAATTAATTAAATAAATTAAAAATAAAAAGTAGTTATGTCACACATGTAGCGGAGGTGGTATATATGGCAAACTGTAGATTGAGAGGTGATTAATTTAAATATCAATACTCCGTCACTCCTTCCATAACTCTGAAGGACCACCATGGAATAAAGCCCATGGAACCTGTTTCTAGCTGTAAAGTTAATCGAATGGGAAATAGTCACCGCCAGACAGAATTAAACACAAAAAATGTGAATTAAGATGTGTAATTAAACTGATTGAATAGTTACAAATTAAAAGATGAATTTGAAATCAATATGCTTTTTTCGGCTGTATCCCTTCGAAAGACAAGGTTGTTATGCCTTCAATTATGAATTATGAGATGATAGGATGATAATGAGGGGTGAGTGAGGTGAAGGATGGGATAATGAGAGGACAATCACAAATACGACTATGCCTACAACGGGAGAGGTGGCTTGATGTATGAACTGATGTCACTACAGTGCCTCTGACCGGGACGTCCTAGATTCGAGTCCTGACAGAGGCAAGATTTTCGACACTAGCATGTCAGCTAGGTCGAATTCAGTCACGATCTAGAGGAGATTTTTAGAAAACGGCTGCTCGGATCTGTTGATTTCATGGTTTCTCCGATTAACACCAGGCGGATGCAGAAGCAGTACCTTAACAAACGGGCCACGGACCGCGCAAGATCTTTCCTACCTCTTCATTGTCCTATCCTCACCCCTTATACACACACACACACACACACACACACTCTAATATGAACTACATTACCGCACATGCCGGGAGACCGGTCGGGAGTTTAGACCTTGTCCCAGCTGGGACGGTGTGTGCTTGGAGATGGTGGTAGGAGGGGCTGGTAGGAGATACCTGGTTGCGGGAAACCCCGCTAGCCGACGGTAGGTCGGCGCCGGATTTCGCCATCCAGCGGGGGAAGATCACCACCACATCCCGAGGGGGAAACATGCACTAAACTTACGGGACTAATGACCTCAGTAGTTGACCCAACAATGCCTACGAAGGACTCCATCCTGCAGTCTCCTTGGCGCAGACGACAGCTGCCGCAACCGTCTGTGCAACGGGGCCGGCTTATTATTATTATTATTATTATTATTATTATTATTATTATTATTATTATTATTATTATTATTATCATTAAACAATAAATTCTAACTAATGATATTAGCTGACGTTTAAATATCAAATCTCCAGGTTGCAACTGGCTTCCTAAGAAGCTTATCTAGTTATTGTGGGCGCTTCTACAACACTTTACGCATAATATGGATTGTTTCCATACTTCCCAGTTATTTGAATGACCTGAGAATTTGAAGTTCGTGCATAGAATTGCGCAACAAATTCCACAGCTCTGAAAACTACTGAATCCACCAGCGTTTTGCGCTTCACATCCGGCTGATCTGTTGTCATTCCTCTGCCTCCTGGATTACGGCGTTCTCATCGCATGACACGGCAGCATTCTCAAGTAGACATGTTTTTTTTCTGCTTATCTCGGATAACAATATTCAGTATGTTTGCTACTATCGTATGATTGTTTGTTGCGCACTATTGTATAGAGCTCATCGTATGAGGTGGTTCAGGACATCAACTGATATCACTGTCTTCCCTCTGACCGGGAAATCCTAGGGTACGCGTCCCGACGGGGAGGATTTTCGACACTAGCTATAAAGCTAGATTGAGTTCTACCACCATCTACAGAAGAATTCTAGCGTCCATCTGATCTGATGGGTAGTTACCCGGGGTTTCTCCGGTAAATACCAAGCGAATGCCGCAGCAGTACTCAAACGGCCCATGTAACGCACACCATCTTTTCCACTTCTTCCTTGTTCTATGTTCAGCCCTTACCCACTTTTAATGTATTAGTGCACATCTCGGGAGACCAATCGGACGATTAGAGCTTGTTTTGGCAGAGACAGTGCTCTAGAGATCCCCGTTTCGAGAAAACACCATAAGACGACGTGTACATCACAATTCAACGGAGGAAGAACACTGACACTTCACGCGTAAAACGAGGAATACTGAATTATGTATACAGTCCAACAGAGTGACAGATGTTGGTGAGTGCCCCCCCCCACATTTTTACAAAGAAACATTAACCTTGGTTGGGTAGCGTCGCCCGCGAGGTCAAGGAACCCTGGCGGTTGAGCGTCAAAGCGCGTGCCCGGAAGGGCCGGTGGGCGGCGCGGGCCCGAGCGTCTTCCGGCGTGCAGGGGGAGTTCCGCTCGGCGGCGCCGCAACGCTGCACCTGCCCCCTCCGGGCCGTCGCGCCACTCGCCTCGTCTCAAGGCAGCTCCGCACATTCGACATTCGCCCAACAGCGAGCCACAGCGAGCCCAGTCCCGAACAGCTGATGTGTTCGCTCCCTTTGAGATGTCCCAAGACCGACGCGTAGTGGGAGGGGCAAATAGTCGTACCGAATGTTCGGCGCTCAGCGAATAGCGAGCAACCCGTCCACACTACTTGGGATTCGGCGAGCGGTTGCTCGGGAGTCGCCGAATGCCCCATGTGTGGATCCGTCTTCACGCTAGGTCAGCTTCAGCGATTTCCGGTGCCATAACGTTTACGCTCCATGGAATTGATCGTTTGACTTTTTGTGTCAAATACTGTTCTGTTATATGAACTTAACGTCACCAAACAGAAGAACGTACTCCACTAACTCGAATGTATAGGAACTTGATTTTAAGCAACATTTACTATTTATTGTGAGTCACCGTGATGCAATGCTACAGCTGATGTCTTTCAATATGAAAATTTAGTATTCAACTTGCATTTTGTTCAGTTTGTAATTTAGTTAAGAATTTACATAGAGAAGCTAAAATAATGTTTATTTTTCAAATATGAAATAGAAACTTTAAAAGAAGAAACTGATTAGGAATAAGACAACTTCATTAAAGTTCGTGGAGCAAAATTATATGAACAATGGTAGCAGCGTATAACCCTGTTTGAATTTTTTTTGTAGCAACAGTAGCAAAAAATTGCGTTTTGTATAGAACGAACAGATTTGGCGTCAGCGAGTGTTGGAAAGAAAGCCAACAATTATAAAATCGAGATAGGGGAAGCGACATGAAGCTACGCGTGGGTGCGCGCTCTAAAACGCTGTTGCTTTTTTGTTCGTGCGTTGGAGTCCCCGACATCGGAGCCGGGTACAAGCTGTGAGACGCGTCTTCTTGACATTCTGCTCTCACGCCACCAGGTACTACCAGAAAAGTGCCTTGTCGACAATGCTCTTTCAGGTGGGTGCCCGTGCTTGTATGGACAAGTTACTCTAAGAAGGAACCATTTTGACATGTAGGGAAACATGAATGACACATAGGACGATCACATTGCAGAAGATAGTGATGAAGCCATTTACAAGTGAGCTAACGTAAAATAACGCATTGACGAATTTAGTGCATGGACAAAACATGCAGTTATGTTGCCAGCAATAGCCAAGCAGTAGCTGACAAAGCAGTCCCTTCTTATGTTAATCTTTCTATACAGTATTACTTGTTCACTTGAAGCATGTCGACGATGATGGCAGCACTGATGTTGACATCAGATCACTCCCTTTTAGAGCTTCGCTTTCCTTGGACACTGTATGTAGAGTAGAAAACAGTGGCCTCTGGTAAAATAGAGAAGGAACAAATGGTGTTGGAATAACTTTGAGAGTATAGGTAAATTAATAATATAGCATCTTTTGATAAGAATCCATGTTCGAATTCCGCTGTACGTCAGCATTTTTGTCACGCTATTTCCATTCAGAGAGGCTCTTAAGTCGACTCAGCTTTCTTTCCAAATTAATGCCAGGATCTGACCTGCGTTTAGAGCGGCCAGAGCGTTGTGCTCGCCCCATACCTCCTCCTTGTGCTGACGGCGACGAATAGGAGGAGCCCTACCTTCATCTCCCTAAATCGGATTCTGTGCAATTAGACGCAAGCACCTTCTTTACCTTCATCTCTTCTGAAAAGTGACCATTATTTTACCAATGCACTACGTCCCGGCAAGTGTATTTTTAATTATAATCAACATATATTATATTTATAACTAATCTATTTGACGTTGATTTCCACTCTACGTACAGATACAGAATTTAGAAGGCGATGATTTGATGAAAACAATAGTTGTTCAGTGTACTTCTGATGGCAAACATAAAAGTAACTAGTTTTACAAGTTTCCTCCATCTTGAGTTGAGATTGTTAGGGAATAAAGCAAAATCTCTTTCAGATTTATCGTGCGTCATGCCACAACTCGTGCACAGCAATACCTTCCCAATCCCTAACCCTACTAGGTTTTAAAGAAAAAGCAACGACTAAAGGTGAGAACACGGTTTATGTCTGACTATACGACCGTGTCAGCTTCTGAAGATCAATCACCTTTTCCTATAATGACCAGCATACAGATCGTTAGGCCGTTCACTCTTTTGGCATGAAAATAAAACCTATAAAAATAAATTTGGACAAAAGTTCACAAATTGAATACAGTTAAAAATTACTGAAAAATTTCCAACCAATCTCGAAATTCTGATCATGTGTGGTACTACACGAGTACGGCTAATAATAAGGATCAGGGTGCTACGTAAATTATATTCACGACTGTACGAAGTAGTACGACGTAGCGGTGAATTATATGATATAAAAGAATTATTGTGATAATCGGAGAGGCCGACACAAACATTCAGTCACAAAGTGCATTTCGAACACACCTCTTCGGATCGACATAAGGCGTGTCAACCTCAGCGGCGTCGACTACACACGTTCGTGGGAATTTAATAATTCTACGTTTCAGTAAGAAACCGCGGAAACATTGGAATTTCGCGACATTTTTACTCTTTTTCCCCTCAAAGTCCGACCTCTAAGAGCTCCGCTGCAGTGAAAGGAGACGCGTCCCGTGTCGGGCATCAAACTGCTGTCATCCAGGGTCAGCTGTCGAGGCCATCCGCTTGAGAAGCATTCAAGCTGGCGCTGCTTGCAATCGCACCAAGAAGGCAACTGGGACAATGTCGAACCTGCGTGTAACGATTGCGTTCATTCCTTATTCGAGTCATTTTTCGATTATATTTGCATGATGTTATTTATTGCTAGTCAAACTGGTTTCAGCGGACACTTATAAACATATCACGAAGTAAATCATTATACATAGGTAAAAGTTCTAAAGTTGTATTACATCACATTTCCTATCTTTGGAAGTTACAATATTTGTTGATTTAAAGGTTAACACCAACCTTCTGAGGTGCCTATGCACAGAATGTTTTAGAAATGGAACGGGCTCTCATGATATTGTGGAGAGATTCATATATTTTGTATTTTTAGTTATTTATATTAATTAGTTAGTTATATCTGGAAACGTTAAAGATAGGTTTTGAAAATCGATGGACTAATTAGTAACATCATACACAATTCATTAACTTCTACAAATTATCAAACCATAATAGTTATGAATAAAGAAACTCTAGACAGAAGTTAAAATTGTTATTTAAATCGGTTTAATTGATAATGAAAATGCTGACGATACACAGAAACGTAAAGGTTTTAAGCATTTAGTTTCATCTCTATTTCAGTGCGGAGGGTCCTTTGGTAACTTTGATGTTTCACGATATTCGAAGAAGAAGAAGAGTTTAATAAGAGACGTCCAATGCCTAGATCTGCTTCTGTCGGGCCCACGACGCATGCCGTTCTTGCGAAAGAGATCCTGTGTTAAGTGGCGCAGTTGGAGATACATGTGTGAAACAAACCGGAAAGCGTTCCCACAGTGTGCTTTAAAATAATTTTTTTTCGCCCTTATTTCGTCAAGGAGAACATTCACGTTCTTGAGCTGCTTCTTCGTGCAACCTGATTTCGTAGCCAAGCGGTTCCCAAATGCTATCCTCTTGAGGCACCATGTATTGTTAGAAGGCAAGATGTTGCAAGTGCATAAAATAATTTTGAAATCTGTATAATTAAAAAAAATACTTCTAAATGAAGTGTGTCAGGTAAGAAATGGTGCTGATTTTTATGTTACCTAACCAAGAGAAGGTACTAAAATTATCTCAAATACAGCGTACGTCAGAAGAGGCGTTGAAATAGCAAGAGCGAAACAGATGATTCTCGCACGAGTCGAGTTTGTCGCCGAACGGACGCTCCGGCTCATAACTACTATATAGTACTAGTGTCGAAAATCTCACCACCGCCGGGACTCGAACCTTTGGACCTCTGCACCTCAGAAGCACTGCAGTGACATCAATTCATCGAAATCCCCAAATGGTTCTGTAGACTGTAAAAACGGCTTACAATAAGACCTTCAGCAACTTCACTAAAAAGGAACATATCACAAATTTTAGAATAGCATCCATAAACAATGCCAACATATTATTTCTAACACGCAAGTTTCTTTTAATGCATATGTCTATAATGGTCGTGTATCTCATATTTCATTTGTATGGTTACATCATGACGAAAAAAATAAAATGAGAAATATGAAGCAACATTGTTTGATCATTTTCTTCATGCACGGATACTTGTCCGAACGAGGTCAACTTTAGAGGGGTTTTCCTTAGAATTATAAGTCTGCTGGTTTGCCTCGACTTTAGAATCGTATTTACTACACATAATGACACGAGCAGTCTTCCATCTTCAGTCAGCATCTTGATCTAATTCCCTGATTTTTTTATTAGCTAAGAGTACTTAATTCGTTTAGGCAAGATGAAACGCGTTTTCCGGAACATAAACTTCGGAGAGCTGCAGGACGTGCTTGGCGTCACGAAAGTGGCTTCTCTAGTGCGGAAACTTGAATCAAGCGGTTCCTGGAAGGCATTTAGAGCAACTGAGTAAAGGACAGATTGCGGTCAAAGCATGCTACATCAACGTTTAAATTCTTGTTTACGTAGTGTAGAAAAAATATGAATTCAGTGGGGGCAGCAGAAATCTTAGGGGAATTAATTACAGTAATAATAATGTAAAAACAAAACCAAATGTCAAATAATAATAATAATAATAATAATAATAATAATAATAATAATAATAATAATAATAAGAAGAAGAAGAAGAAGAAAAAGAAGAAGAAGAAGAAGAATGTGAAATAATCAATCTGCAAATACATTCCAACGTTTTTAATATAATTTATCAAAAACTTGAATCCCAAAGAAAGCTTAACTACAAGAGAATCGAATTGAATGTAACTTAGTAATGGAAAACAATTTAATCTACAAAAAGCATTAAAATTACATTAAGTTTAACATATATTTTCAATGACTTAGTTAAAGTCTGCTTCGTAACTTCGGTACACTTGAAAACCTAAGACATGTTACAAAACTGTTTCATCCAACTGTATACTTCATTATCTTAGATCTGCGTATAAGATGTGTGTTTCTTTAGTTTATCTTGCAAATTTCTTAATTTTGCAGTTATGTTCAAATTTGCTTGAATGTTTACGGTAACAAGGTTATTTTATATTCAATTATAATATTTTGAATATTATTTAACTGTAATATTTTGAATTATAGATATTCTTTTTCTAAAATGTACGAAATAAGTTAATAATAATAATGAATTAATAAAATAATAATTAATAATTAATAAATTGTTCTTATATTTTGAAATCGATTTGTAGCAAACTTGCATCCAGTTTTATAACACATTTTGTAATTTCACGATGCATTAAAAATAAATACGCATATACCAGGGGTTTCAAAAATTGCTGATTAAGAAGCGATTGAATTCACAATACCGTTCTTACAATATAGAACTGATAGTGTGAAACGGCACTGGCAGAATTCTGTTATAGATACAATCGACGGTTTCCTTTGTATAATTTCATGAAAAATAAGTTAATAATAATTCAAAGAGAAAATTCTCTGAAAGTCATTAGTGCTTAGTTTACTTTTTCGTTGCTTTTGTTTATTTTTGAGACGGATTTTAGGGACAAGTTGTATAAAAATATCTAATTGTTAGATTATTATCTTTGGTTACAGTTAGAGCGAAAGTTCTTTCAATATTTTAGTGTAATGGGAAAAACATATCATTGAGTGTTCTATCATTGTTCATTTCATAAAATGTTATTAACACAAACAAAAATATAGTATCGTAGGCTTTCACGGCCGGAGTCAATAGAAAGTAGATTTTCCGGGCTGGTAGGCCGTGGTCCAGTTGGCATAGTTGGGCCAAACGTTTCGTCCACGTCTGCGGTGGACATCTTCAGTGGCGGCAAGGTCGCGGGCGCAGTGTCCGGGTCGGCGGCTGGCTGGCGACTGGCTGGCGACTGGCCGCCGACCCGGACACTGCGCCCGCGACCTTGCCGCCACTGAAGATGTCCACCGCAGACGTGGACGAAACGTTTGGCCCAACTATGCCAACTGGACCACGGCCTATCAGCCCGGAAAATCTACTTTCTACAAACAAAAATGTTTATTTCGATGAATAGTTCTATTTTAGGGGTGGGGTCAAGTTAAATTTTGGTTCACACGTGGGTTAAGTGTATTTACAAACCAAAACACTTCTTAATTTGCAACACACGAAAGCGAATTTACGTTGTAGTTCTAATGGTGGTTGAGGATACATCGTTGATAATTAATTTTCATAGATATCAGAATTCTTAAAAAATTCTTATTATCCAAAATTGAAAGCAGAGGTAACAGAAGGTCTCACACTTTCGAATCAACCCGGCTTAACGAGGTGATGTCGTCATCCTTTCCCAATCAGCGGAAGCAAGTCGCAGCGGCAACCCGAACTCCTCAGTCGGTCGTGCGTGAGGTGCGTTGCCCAAGACGTGTACTCACGCACGACGTCCGCCACGGTCCTCCCGCGCTCCACCACTACACTCCGCACCACCCACTCACCACACTGTGAAGATTGCGCTTCTTCGGCCGGAGTCAGGATCTACCGGGAGTCTGATCGGGAAACGCCGCGGCCTAGACACAGATGCAAACGTTTTGGCAGACATATTGCGACCTTCCTCAGGGAAAGTCCCTCTTTGCGAATTTCACTTTGGGGAAGGCGCACATGACGGCCGACACTTTGGTATCTGGCGTCTCGGGACTCGAACCACAGGACCTTCCAGCGAGAGTCTCTGTGGAGGCAACGTCACTGCTGTTCTGAGGTAAGTCAGACGGATGGCGGAGAGCTTATGGAACGGCTTATCGTACTCAGCGTCTTCCAGACAACCAAGTGGATTCTGTGCAATCTTCTGTCCCGTACCTGCCGCTCCACGCTCCACATCCTGTCCTCCGCTACCAGCAACAATATTCGTCCCGCCCCTGCCTCGTTCCATTCTCCGTGACCCGTCTGACGTATCTCAGAATAGCGTTGATGCTGTCTCTGCAGAGAATGTCGTGGGAAGGCCCTCTGGTTCGAGTCACGATGAGTGTCGGAATTTTCGACTCTAGCTGCCTTGCTAGGTTGATGTCTGAAGGAGAATTCTAGGGGCCGGCTGTTCTGTTCGGTAGTTTCCTGTGGTTCTTCTGATCAATATAAGGCGAATGATGGAGTTGTAGCTTGATGTAACGGGCCTCTGACGACGCCCTATATTTTCTTTCTCTTCGTAGTCCTATGTTCATCCCTTTCCTACACTCACAAGCACTACACTATCAAACGTGTCGGGAAAGCATTTGGGAGTTTAGAGGCCTCCGCACTTGGAGAGATCAGGAGGGGGAAATTTCCCGCAAACCGACGTGAAGGACTGCGCCGAATCTCACCATCCACGTTCCGCTTTCAGCACCTCCCTCCGCTACACTCTCCACCGCTCTTTCCACCCTTCTCTCTGTCCTGCCCCCCGCCCCGTTCTCCGCCACGCTCTCTCCCCAACACTCGGCCCCGCTCTACGCTCCGCTCTGCTCTCCGCCCTGCTCTCCGCCCAGCTCTCCGCCCCACTCGCTCCCCAACTCTCGGCCCCGCTCACCGCCACGCTCTCCACCCTGCTTCTCGTCCCGCCCTCCGTCCTGCTCTGTGCCTCGCTCTCCGCCCCTTCTCCGCCCCGCTCTCCACCACTTCCGCTCCTCTCCCCGCGCCGCCAATCGCTCTGCTCTCTCCCTAGCTCTCCATGACTCCAAGGCTCCTTGTCCGGTTCCACTAATCGCCTTAACCTCCCTCCATTTCGCTCCCTACTTCTAACGACATAACCCACCCCCGACCCGCTTCGCAGAGCCTTAGCATAGCACCGCCATCTCCAACCCATTATACTACTCTTCCCGCCTTCCTTCTTCCCTGCACTCATCTACGTTTCTATCTATTTGCGCCCTCTACACCGTGCCCGTTCAGCTCCTCTCCTCTCCTCGGCTCCTCTCCACCCTCTCTTGGTGCCCCGTTGTGCTGGCCATGTTTTCGCCGGTGGCTGAGGCAACGGCGCCGCACGTTGTAAAGTGGTAGTTCCGTCTTGGGCAACCCCCCGCCCCTGCGAGGCCGCGTTCTCAACCAGGCGCAGCGCGCCAGGGTGCTTTGTGGAACACCGGCCCCGCGGCGGCGGCGGCTGTCGGAAAGGCTTCACGCGCTTTGCGCAGTGGGTTGACAAACGATTTCAAGTAGAATGGAATGGTACGAATAATAATAATAATAATAATAATAATAATTATTATTATTATTATTATTATTATTATTCTCGGCCATTTCATGACCATGTTTCAAGTTATCTTCAGAGGCTGGTCATATTTTATCCCGGTGAGATTAACGTGTGTCTTTAGGGAGATCAGCTTGTCGGCTGTATCCCTCGGTAATACAAGGTTATTAAGCCTTCAATTATGAATTATGGGGGGATAAGATGATGATGAAGGGTGAAGGGACAGTCACCAATACAACCATGCTTACGCCGAACTTGAACCTGCGGCCACCTCGGCGCAGATGACGGCGCATTTAAAATTTTTCAAAGACATGGCAGTCCTTACTTTACTATATAGAGCGGAAGCCAGGACTCTCAGGAACATGGATCTTAAACAGCTAGAAGCCTCAGAAATGAGATTTCTTAGATCGGTTAAAGGCTGCGCCAGAGAAGACAAAATCCGAAATGAAGCAATCGGGAATGAACTAGGGATGCAATCAATAACCGAAATGGCGATCCACCATAAACAAAAATGGAGAGAGCATGTCCTTCGAATGTCACCAGAAAGGATTCCAAAACAAGCAATGAAATATAATCCATTTGACAAAAGAAGAATGGGAAAACCGAGGAAGAGATGGTGAGATCGAAACAGGCCTCAGGCCTAATCCTGGCAAGACACAAGGACAAGAAAGAGAAGAAGAAGAAGAAGAAGAAGAAGAAGAAGGAGAAGAAGAAGAAGAAGAAGAAGAAGAAGAAGAAGAAAGAGGAGGAGGAGAGGATGAGATTGATTTTGGGAATGCCGCTCAGATATCTCTCACAATAAATAAGTTCTTATTATCAAATTTCCCGTACTACTTACTTTGCTCATCTTTTCTGTAAAAAAAACTTATGATTTTGGGGTGTTGCAAACACAATCTATAAATGGAAGAGAAAAAAAAATATTATGGTCAGGATTTTATACGTGGCAAACTTGATCTTGTAGCACATAGTTAAAAGATTATGGTCGCAATGAAGTAGTACGTATCCAACTCGAAATGTTCGTAATCACATATATATTTCAAATTATATTTCATACATATGTTATGTTTTTTCATGTTCATGTCATTTCAAATATATGTCATGTTTGAGTTGAGCGATTGTAAGGTCGAAAGGAATATGAAAACATTTACTACGTTCAACGTTTCGAAAAACTAGATTTTTCGGAAGTCTCCAGAGCGGACGACTCAGCATACTAATGTTGTGACCAGAAACAACAAAGAATGACACGGTTTCTTAAAACGTGTTTTATTCCAAAATCCAAAAAAGCAAGTCCAGTAACAATAGCCAAGTTCAACCAAAATTCCTGAGGAGAGTCCGTGTACGTCGCTTGTTCACCAATTAACCGTGGGGCAGTCCAGAATCCGTTAGCACTTCGACGTATCACTTATTCACTCACTATTCACTTGTAGGCGCTCGCTATCGACTGACTCTTGCTTGCCCGAGCGGCTCTTTTATAGCCCACTCGAGGCGAAGGTCCGCTGGCCAACCCGGTGATACGGGTGAGTTCTCGCGCGCCGATGTCTGCCCGAGCGTGACGGCGCTGCCGCGCTGTCGGACAGCGCACTCTCTTGGGCGGTATCGGTACCGTCATCTGGCGGCAACTTTAAGGGTGTCTGTTCGGCCACGGCACCCTCCGCGCCCAAATGCGTTGCGTATGGCGCAAAACGCACTGAACGGGTAGCCCTCCTGGGCCGGAGTTCCGTCCTGGTCGAACAGGCGGATTCTCTGCTGCTGCTGGTGGCTGTTTCCTCCCGCGTGTCCGCTGCAACTGCTGGTGCTCCTACGGTCGTGCGCTCCTGTGGGGCATAAATTATTTCTCTCATCACTTTCCTGCGAAACTCCTCGGGAGATATCCATGGCCTGTTGTCTACTTGACTCTCGTTAATTCGAGGTCTGATCTGCCCCTGGTGGCGTGTGACCAGTCTTTCTAAGGTTCGTACCGCATAAACCCTGCTACCTCGAATCTCTTGTATTACCCCGGGCACCCATGCTGGCTCTTTTTTAAGTGACTGTATATATACCTTGTCACCTACCTTGTATTTTGGGTTAATACCTCCAGCTCTATGTGGGTCGCTAGGGCTCAGCAGTGATAGCAGGGTCCGGGGCTGCCTGCCGTGGAGCACTTCAGCTGGGCTTCTGCCCGATGAGCCTGGCAGGACCCTGTACGTTGCCAGGACCCTTAAGAGTGCTCGGGACTTTGGTGTCCCCGCTGCCCGCGCTTTCCCCATAGCAGTTTTGAAGGTTCGGACGAACCTCTCCGCCTCTCCATTCGACTGTGGGTGGAAAGGCGGAGCACAGATGTGCTGGATGCCGTTGCTCGCACAAAATCTTGCGAACTCTTGGGACGAAAACTGCGGACCATTGTCTGAAACCAATACCACAGGTAGACCCTCTGTAACAAAAATCCTTTCCAGCATCTCTATGGTCTGTGTAGAGGTGGTGCTTCCCATCTCAACCACATAGGGGTAGTTGGACTTCGCGTCCACTACCACTAACCACATGGACCCCCAAAAGGGGCCGGCGAAGTCTACGTGGACCCTTTCCCACGGTTCCGCCGGTTCCGGCCAAGGTGTCAAGTCTTTGGGGGGGGGGCGCTTTGGTTAAGCTGGCAAGCCTCGCATCTTCTTAGCATTTGTTCAATGTCGTTGTTCATACCTGCCCACGTACAGTGCCGTCGCGCCAGCTGCTTCGTACGTACTACCCCCCAGTGCCCTTGATGCAGCAATTTAAGCACCGTCTGCCTGAGGCTCTTGGGTATGATTACCTTTGTAAACTCTTCGCCCTCTAACAATAGTACTCCAGCTTTACACGACAATCTGTCTTGTTTGTTAAACCACCCGGCGTTGCTTCTTAATCTTCTTGTTGGCCAACCTTCTCTGATGAAGCGCCGTACCTGGTTTAGTTCCGGGTCTTTGTCCGTCTCCCTCGCTATAGTTCTTGCCTCCAACGGGAAATCCGCTAGATTTCCCAGCTCCTCCAGGTCCAACTGGAAACATTCTTCCTCAGACGCGTCGAAATCTGGGTCTGGGCCGGCGGGTAGTCTAGACAACGCGTCCGCGTTCGCGTGTTGCGACGTGCTCCTATAATGAATCTGGTAGTCGTAATCTGCTAGAAACAAAGCCCACCTCTGCAGCTTCTTGGCTGTGCATTCCGGGATCTTCTTCCCTGGGTGAAAGAGTTGCACCAACGGTTTGTGGTCAGTGATGATGTGAAATTTGGTCCCGTAAAGGAAATCGTTGAATTTTCTCACCGCAAAGATGATCGCCAATGCTTCCTTCTCGATCTGCGAGTAGTTTCTCTGGTGTTTGTTTAGAGTTTTTGACATAAAGGCGATCGGTCTCTCGACCCCTTTTTCATCTTTTTGGGATAACACCGCCCCCAGACCGTAATCAGAGGCATCTGCCGCCACAGTTGTGATCCTTCCTGGGACAAAATGGTTTAGTCTTACTGTGCGCAGTAATTCTTTTTTTAAACTGTTCCAAGCTTTGTTGCATTCCTCTGACCATACAAATTTGACCCCCTTCTTTCTCAGTTGGTTTAAAGGAGCTGCTATCGACGAAAAGTTTCTAATGAATTTATTATAATAGTTCACTTTGCCTAAAAGCGCTTGCAGTTGTTTTAGATCTGTTGGCGGGGGCATCTGAATAATAGCTTGCACGTGCTGCTGGGTTGGGGCTATCCCCGTGCGGTCTAACACGTGTCCCAGAAAAACTACTCTTTCTTTAAAGAACTCACATTTCTCTTGGTTAACCTTAAAACCATTGTCTCGTAAAACTGTGAACAACTTTCTCAGGTTTTGCTTATGGTCTTCTAAACTGCGTCCCGTGACGATGATATCATCCAGATAATTGCAGCAACCATCCAGGGTCGAGGTAATTTGCTCCAGGCAGCGCTGGAAGATTGCTGCCGCTGAGTTTACCCCAAAAGGCAATCTATTGTAGCTAAACAGACCGAGCGGTGTGTTGATTACCAATACTTCCTTGGCCGCGGGATCCAAAGGTATTTGCAGGTAAGCATCTCTGAGGTCTATTTTGGAAAACTGTTGTCCGCCTGACAGTTTGTAGAAAAGGTCTTCTGGTTTGGGTATCGGATATTGCTCAACTTCCACTTGTTGATTCACAGTGCTTTTGAAGTCGCCACACAACCTGATCTTCCCGTTCGATTTTTTCACCAGAACTAAAGGCGTGGCCCACTGACTCACTGTTACCGGCGTAATCACCCCTTCTTTCTGCAGCCGTGTCAGTTCTTCTTTCACTTTGTCCCTAAGTGCCCACGGCACCGGTCTCGCTTTGTAAAACCGTGGTCTATGGCCCTCCTTAAGCTGGATCTTTGCCTGGAAGTTCGTGCACTCTCCTAGCCCGGGCGAAAACACCTCCGCGAACTCAGAAACCAAATCCTTGATGACCTGAACTTCATCCTGGTCTGATACTTGATTTATCTCGTCTATAACTCCGAACCCCAGTTTATCGAATGAGTCCAGCCCCAAGATATTCGTCACGTCATACCGGTCGACCACTAATATTTCTATGACTGCCTGCTTGCTCTTGTATGATGCTTGCACGCGCACGCTTCCTAGCACCCTAATGGGCGTCTTCCCGAAACTGGTCAATCTTTTTTGCACTTTTGTGTAACTGGGAGACCCTAATCGGTGGTACGTGTTTAGATTGATTAGCGTGACCGGTGCTCCCGTATCTAATAGGAAGTCTACTGGTTGCCTGCCTAACTTAACTCGCACCGTTAACTTTTTCTGTCCTTCTCCACTAATGACCTCACTAACCATGGCTACCTCCATCTCTTCTTCGTGTCTTGCGCTTCGCGCCGCCTGTCGTTTTTGTTCACACACTTCTTGGATGTGACCCACTCTCTTGCAGTAGAAGCATTGTGCTTCCCTGAACCTGCACTCGGCTCTATTGTGATACTTTCCGCAACCTCTACAAGATTTCTTTCTCTCGAAAATGTTCGTACTTTTTCTTTCCTTTGAATTGTTGCCCCACTTTGCCGACCTTGCCCCCATCTGGTTATTCTGCCTATCTTTTCTCACTTTGCCTCTTCTCTCTCGCACAGCTCTCATGCTGACACTATTACTTAAACTGTTGACACTGTCCGAGCTACTGTCTCTCACTGAATCTTTAGTGCTAACACTACACACGCATGATCCGGCCGTGATTTGGCGGGCCGTCTCACGCGTGGTCTCGTAAGTCTTGCACAAGGTTTTTACTTCTTCTAATGAAGGATCTCCGTTCTGCAAAGCTAAAAACCTAATTTTGTCTTCCGGCGTGTGCAAGACTACCATATCCCTGATCAGTGTTTCGGCGTATGATGTCTCTCCCTCTGATGGCGGGCATCTGAATTGACACTGCCGCGCCAGGCCAGCTAACTCTGTAATCCACTCGCTGTGCGTCTGTCCTTCACTTTTCCTGCACTGGAAGAACTTATACCTGGCCGCCAGTACATGTGGCGTTTTGTTAAAGTATGCGTCTAATTTGTGTTTAATCTCTTCCCAACTCCACTCTGCTGAGTCTTTTTCTGGGAGTAGTTTTCCTAACAAACTAGTCACTTTGCTTCCTACGCAGCTTAGGAAAAACGCTTTTTTTGTTTTTGCGTCTCCTACCTGGTGACATAATAAATGCTGTTCGAACCTCTCCCAGTACTCCGACCACTCCTCGGAGTCGGGCTGGAAACAGTGGAATTGAGGCGGGGGGCGTCTATTGATTGCCTCCAATAGAATCGCCAGCTGCTGCGCATGCGCCTCTGCTTGCTGCCGCTGCGCCTCAGCTTGTTGCCGTTGCTGCTGCGCAAACGCCTCCTGTTGCAACTGCATCTGCTGCTGCATGAGTGCTAACATTTGCACTATCGGGTCGCCGGTCTCCATTTTACTTTTCCTCGTCGCCAATTTGTTGTGACCAGAAACAACAAAGAATGACACGGTTTCTTAAAATGTGTTTTATTCCAAAATCCAAAAAAGCAAGTCCAGTAACAATAGCCAAGTTCAACCAAAATTCCTGAGGAGAGTCCGTGTACGTCGCTTGTTCACCAATTAACCGTGGGGCAGTCCAGAATCCGTTAGCACTTCGACGTATCACTTATTCACTCACTATTCACTTGTAGGCGCTCGCTATCGACTGACTCCTGCTTGCCCGAGCGGCTCTTTTATAGCCCACTCGAGGCGAAGGTCCGCTGGCCAACCCGGTGATACGGGTGAGTTCTCGCGCGCCGATGTCTGTCCGAGCGTGACGGCGCTGCCGCGCTGTCGGACAGCGCACTCTCTTGGGCGGTATCGGTACCGTCATCTGGCGGCAACTTTAAGGGTGTCTGTTCGGCCACGGCAACTAAAGCTACTAAAACGGATGAATATCCAACAATGCTATAACATTTTAGAAAAGCAAGTAGCTTCTTCAAAATTCTTTCTCGAAAAAATATGAACGAAATGTTTTGGTTAATAAGGTCGCTGTGTATTTGTCTAATTTTTCACTCTAACATTTTAGTTATATCTAGTACTTTTGTCGTGCTGCAGCAATGAGTTACACACAATACTCCTATTTCCCTTTGAATGCAGAAGTGTCTACGGCTCCAGTTACATCTCCGTTGGCGAAGGTGCGTATCAATGAAAACGTTTTCTTGGCAGAATCCTTTCGTTGCGGGAACACTGCACCACACGATTCACGTTAACTGTGGCCTCTGGCCATGTTTCACATGTTGTCTTATAATTCTATAGACACACAGTGTGTACACTGCAGATCCAGAAAGAATAGCTCGGGACCGTTGCTTGAGTTACTGCACTTTCATCTATGGATTTGATTGTAGGAAATCAGATAAACGACCGATCGGAGAACACAACCTTAAGATTTATCATTCATTTTCTCGGCTGTTGTCCGCTTAAGATGGTTGACAGAATTATATAAATACCTTCTTATTGGTTGCATCTTGAACCGCTCTTTTACAACTTGCATTTTGAAAAAATAATCTCAATAAATCGAACACCTTTCCTTTTTTGATTCGATATATCAAGGATTAACAAGTATACTTGTAGGAAATTCATTTTTATTAATAAGATAATTTGATACGATTTACTTATTTGTATTGTTTCTGCATCGCATTCAACCCTAATGCACTGCTCGTGAGTCACCGTAGTGCCAGTGTATTCCGTCTGCAAACCACTGCACTAAACTCTTACATGATCCGTCTGTACCCATCGGGAGCGATGTTTCGTCCACTGCGTGTGTGTGTGTGTGTGTGTGTGTGTGTGTGTGTGCCGGCTAATTGAGGCGGGCAGCCGGTGAGGGGGCGTGCCGAATGGTGATTGCGCAAGCGGCGCGCGAGCGCTAACGAAGCCGCGGGCGACTCGCACGCTCCCTCCTTCCTCCTCCCTCTTCGTTCTTTTGTTTACTGTAACAATGTATAAGGAAGTTATAAAATTAGAATTGTTTGCTGTCAATTTCAAGTTTTAGAGTGTGTCTCTCGTTAAAGATAGACAACTGACAAAAAATGAGTTAAAAAAATCACATTTACACTCTCACATTTAATATTACAATAAGTTGTTTTAGAGAGAATAGAAATATGGGGAGTAAACATTGTTTTCCTATTTCAAGCAAAATAATATATTTTTTATTCATTGATAATTTCAGCAACTGAAAGAGAGAGTTATATATCATTTGAAGCAAAAGTTAATAAAAATAATATTATTTTCTCTAGTAACTCTTCATGTCGAATAACTTCTTTATTTCATACACTCATAAGAATTGTTATATAAAGCCGTTTTGCGAAACCGAGGAACTATTTCTGGTTACTTCCCATTTCCATTTTTTCCATTGGAAATAATTCCTGCCGTTGACGCCATGGTAACGTCTGGCTAAAGATAATCCAAGTTCGAAATAGTAACCTTTAACATATATTTATGACTCCGTAAAATAAGTTAACCTTTTATTACAACTATCCTTTTATCTCGTAGAATTGTTAAAATGAAGGGTGGATGCCAAGAACATCTTCCTTGGGAGAGACGTTGACCTCCCATCCCGCGGTGAGGTCAACGATAGCACGATAGAGTGGATCATCTTCACGAATCCCCCCGGGCTCTGAGACGATTGCAAAATAGATGCATTTATTTCCTAATATACAATTGCAAAATTGCGACGTGGTCTCACGATTAACTTTCCACTTAGATGCGTCTCCCCAGGCGGTTTCATGATTCTGATCGTGACAGAGAAGACCCGAATGAGTTGTACACCAGAGAGTTGTTTAATTTGCAAACAGTTTTTTTAATTACAACTGTAATTATAACTTCTAGCAATAGGAACCTCTCGTTTCTTCACCATATTTTTGTGTTTGTGAATTCAAGTGCAATGAAGCCAAGTGATTGACCACAACGGCGATTAATAGTTTTGTAAGATTGTGAAGTTCTGGTAGGAGATAGCTTAGGAAGCACCTTCTATCATCAACATAAAACATTATCTTTTGTGAGTTTTAATCACCCTCCTGAAATGATGTCGAAATGAAGTGTTTAATGAAGTGAAATGCACTTCCCAACCACCTAAAGCTCCGGGGATCCTACTCACGGTGTTACTTGTCACTCTGATGAATATTCTTTGACATGTGTTTATCTCTATTGTAAAACATACCTCTAAGGTCTTTCTCCTTTCAAATTTTAAATTTTTATCTTTTAAAAAATAAGCTAATTTCCAAGAGTGTCGATTTTTACCGAGATGGCTCTAACAGAAGTTATATTGGCTTAGAATATCTACATTCAATATGAGATACTTTATTTCGCTGTTTAAAAAAACAATAATATGAACAGTTATACCTCTTAATAATGACGAAATACCTTCTGGTTTCCACCAAATTAAAGGAGTAGAATGTATAAGTATTATAGGAAAATAAAATTTCTCTGAAATATTCTGATGATCAGCAAACTAGGTTTCTCGAAACTGAGGATCCTGCACTAGAAAAAAGAACCGACTTCTAGATTTTACATCTACGTACTTCACTGTCGTCGACCATCGTACGAATTCGAACTTCGAACCTCTCAGTATACGATCAATTGCGGAGTCGCAACCACATACGCTACCACACCCCTGTCGGTGCATCATTAAGGTGTCAAATTACTTCCGGTCACTAAAGCAAGGAGGTTTCTACAGAAAAAGAGGCGCGGAAGAAATCTAACAGTGTTCTCCAGTGACCCGAATGACAACGCTCATTTAAGATTGTAGGTCAATTGCTGCAACGCGGTTCTTACACCCGCGTAGTCGGCGCAAAGCGTGCACTAACGACGTACTCTTCAGAGGTCACACAATTCACTCGCTTGAGCAGCGGATAAAGGAATCATTAGACAAAGAACTCTTTCTGGCGTCTTATTATTCGAAATTTGGGCGTAGTATTTAATTACTCACTTTATATACTAAAAAATAATGAACAGGTTAATTCTTTAAAACGGTTTTTAACTGGCCCAAATGGCGTGTCGCTCCGTATCCGGGAGACTTGGCTCAGGGCATCAACTCATGTCACTACAGTGCCTCTCATCGAGATGTCCTAGGTTCGAGTCCCGACGGTGGCAGGATTTTCGACACTAGCATGTCAGCTAGATTGCTGTCCGCAGGAGAATTCTAGAGGCCGGCTGCTCTGATTGGTCGTTTTCCTTGGTTACTCCGATCAACAGCAGGCGAATGCCGGAATAGTACTCTAAAAAGCGGGCCACGGACTGCGCGCGATCTTTCTTTCCTCTTCCTTGCCCTGTCCTCACCTCTTACTTACACACACTACACTACCACACATGCTGTAAGACCGGTCGGGAGCTTATTATAGGAAAATAAAATTTCTCTATGGTAAAACCGGTCGGGAGCTTATAGCTTCTCCCCTCTGGAGCGAGATACTTGGTTGGGGAGCCGCTAGCCGTCGCGACGGCAGGTCGGCGCCGAATCACGCCATCTCACGAGGAAGAAACATGCACTACACTTTTGGGAGTATTGCCCTTAGCAGTTGACGCGGCCGGAACCACTAGCATTTAATCTATCAATCAATTCGTATCCGATTTCTTACGAAAGTGCTCATTCCACTTTCATGAGGAACATATATGAAACATGAACCTCAGTAACCAACCACATACATTAAACAATTACTTGTTGCCCGATAATTCCTTATTTCTCGTCGTCTACGAGTGGACTATGAATTCGGACCTAGCAGGTGGTGGAACATCACAGCGCTCTCAGATTTTCCAAGCTCCTCAGCTTTCTTTGACCGTGACTTCAAGAAATGGGCGGCGTTGAGTGACGGAAACAAGGAAATTTGACTCCGCGGCGCACACCCTTATAAAAAGATTGAATGAAAAGGAAATGAAGTAATTCGAAACAGTTTTCAGTAAACGTGAACACTTGAGACAAGGAAGAGAACAACGCCTATCGACTATTCTGTATTTTGACCTTCAGTGGCAAGGAAAAGGAAGGTTCACACGGAAAAAGACAAACTTCGAGCATTGTGTTTTGTGATATTCTTCTTGTTAAAAAAAAGTGGTGGATTAAATTAATGTGAGATAAGGATAATTTTAAATTTTGCTTTTTAATTTCTAGTTAGGTCATTGGAGACATATCTTCCAGTCGGTTTATCTCTTTGTTTTAACATTACTGAAAAAAGGTGAACTAAGGATGTTTTATATTAATAGTTCCATAATGCAAATTATCAAGCTACACTGTACAATTTCATTATGATTTCAAGTTAGGAATATTGGATTCAAAAACATTGAGGAATTCGGTTTCTAACGTTCCTTTCAGGGTGTACTGTGAATTGCTCTGATCAGCTCGAGGTGAATGTCGGAGCAGTGCGTTATTATAACAGGCAACGAACTGCGCACAATCCTTCCATTCCCATCCTGTTCCCATTTTCATCTAGAAACAAGTGATAAACGAATCCACCATACACTTTTGGCTCGTTTATCTAGTCAGAGTTCCCCGCAGATATTCAGTGTGTCAAGGAGGGGTTACTGTAATAATAATAATAATAATAATAATATTAATAATAATAATAATAATAATAATAATAATAATAATAATAATAATAATAATAATATCTTCGTATATCCTTCTTTGATTGTCTACTTGGGTAGTATTTTGACAGATTGGACTGCTTCAGTCTTAGGTTACGGACACCACATTTCATACGTCTCATATAGAAAACATATTCATTAATTTACACTCTTGAAACCAGCTGTTCCAAAATGTTTCGAGATATATTAGACCACATCATCAAGCCACATAATCAAATAACATATCAGGATACAAATACAATGTTGATACAAAGGTACTCAGCTCTTTTAGGTAAACTTCATTAAAAATTAAAATTCATCACTTCTCACATCAAAACAATACCTGCCAATGTGCAACATGTTTTGAATCACATTCATTTAACACAAGGTTCATTTCAAATTACCTTGACACGCAAGTTGGGGCTTCTGTTACCAACAACGCCATTTTTGCGAAAAGGAATTTGAAAATCGCCGTCGTTCGGAAATTATAAAAGAAAGATTATGCTGGCAATACCAAGAGTCCAAGGCTTCAGAAATGCGGAGTCACGATCCAACGCTTTGTGAACATAACCGTGCTGAAATTTTGTTGCCGCACAATAACGTATACACAAGGTACAAGTGTGACTCTTGACACGCCAAGCGCGCGCAATTCTCGGCGCGCTCTGCTCAAAACGCATTACTTGCGCCGTTTGCACCAGGGTCATCGTCATGATGCGGCGACCGCTTCCCTTGCGTAGATGGCGCCTTGTGTCAGCCTCTGGAACTTTGCTTTGTCACCACCGGGTGCATCATTATTCTTCGTTGGCGGGATTTACACTTACGTTTTCATAAGAACAGGGTACAACACACGACCTATCGTATCTTGACGCTCCTTCCTCTCTCGGAGGTCTGAAGCCCAATTTAAATCACTCTGTATGATACTCCAAGGGAAGAGAAATTGTTTACGACTACTCCAATTGTGAAATTTAAACTATACATACAAAATGTCCCACTCAGGACGGTGTGTCTCTAAGAATTTATTGCTTTTTCTATCCGGTTTTTCTTACCGCTTCTTCTTACTGGCCAATCATAAATTGTGATTCATCTATTTTAGGAGACGGAATAAATTGATCGCTATGTCCACGTCCAATACTGCGCTTTGAACATAACATCTACGATTTTGTACTGTAACATAACCTCTTTGGTTTTAACGTAGCTTTCAGTTATTTTCAATATTTGAATTTGAATCTCTGTTGGACATAATTTTATTCATGGAATAATCGAATTAAATACCACTCGCGCTTTGGAAACACTCAGATAAATCCCTCCCTCGTTTCGCAAGTCGGGGATTTATTGACAATTTCCAAAGCACTCGTGGTATTACCTATGATATACAAAAAGCCATTGCTACAAAACCCCGTAAACGTACTTCTTCTAGATAAGTAATTACGTTTAAGCGTTGCATCAAAACGATTTTGTAGGTCAAAAAATGCACACCTTCAGAGATTCGAAGTCAATTCCGCATCACTTTCAGGGGTGCATGAAATTGACTTGAAAATGCAAATGCGATCAGAGGTCCGAAGGCAATTTTTAATCATCCTATACAAAGACACTATAAGAAGATATACTATATAAAGATGAAGGTTTTGTACGATGAATAAACCCCCATCATCACAAAACCCCTTCTATGCGTTTCTACTTGATCGTAACCCACGAAACCCCGTAAACTTCTGCGGGAATATGCATTACCCATCGTGGTTGCATCAAAACTACTTAAGACCAAAAAGGGTATTATCGTAGGCCCCGAGGCAATTTCGTATCACCTTGGCTTGGGGGGGGGGGGGCTGAGTGCGTCGGGCGGTCGTGGGCGCGCGCGATGGCTGGGGCTGCGGGGGCGTTGCGCAAGGGCCCGTGAAAGCGGCGCCGCACGGAGGCTTCGGCCGCTCGCGCCGCACGGGCCAGGGCGGGGGGCGGGGGCGGGGGCGGGGAGGACCTCGGCGGTGACGCGGAGGCAGCGCGGTGGCAGGAGTGGCGGGGCTGCGGGAGGGCCAGGGCGGCACGACGAGCTCAAGGTTCAGCGACGCGGCGCTCGTGTGCACCATCCGTTGCCTCTGCAGCGTTTTGGTCATGGAATCGAGTCACCACGGGGGCGGATTTTCGAGCTTCCACTTCGCGCTAGATCGCACGTCGCAAGGTCAAGCAAGCATATCCGGAGAAGAATTCTAATGGCCGGCCGATCTGATGAGTTGTTTTCCATAGCTTATTTGATCAACACCAAGCGTATGTCGGAGCAATGTCCTAACCGCGCGGAATCCTTTTCTTTTCTTTCTTGTCCTATTCTTTCTCTTTAGTCACACATGCACCACACTATCACACACATGTCGGTAGACCAGTGGAAATATTAGAGCTTGACCTGACTGGAACAATGCTCCGCCATGGTAAATTCCTGGGCTGGGGAGGAGGGAACTATAAAATTCTGAATCTACAGCAACCTTGTAAAATTTGTGTTCGGAAAACTACCAATAAAGAGAGACCCTTTACTGATCACCAACGGGTCGTGTTGGGACATTTATGTAGACAATGCAGCTTTTGAAATATTATTTTATTATTTTGTAAACTTCGTCCTTCCTTTTAACGATATTTTTCTGTGGATATGATACTAATGATTCTTCTTATTTGTATTTTGTCTTTTCCCAACCAATTCTTCTAATCGTGACTTTTACGCGTGTGCGCGTTAATGCTGCAAAACCCTCTCAGCAGAACGGGTTAACAACATTAACTAGACTTGTCGGTCAAGAGGCTTCTTGGTGTGTTTAACGCATTGCGTAAAGCGCTGTTGACTTTATCGTTGGGTGACTACGCCTGCGTATACATAAACCCCTCTTCGCATTCCTGGAACAGTCTTTGGGATTTGCTTTTCCAGCGTCAATGGCTTCGCAAATTCGACGCAGTAGAGAGCGCCGGCTGCTACTCGAAGCGTGTCCAATGGGGCTGGATTTTCATAATTCGTTAAGAACGACTGCGACTGCGAATACACATGCTCTAGAGCATGTGGAGCAAGAAAACTTGTTTAGTGGTCCGTATGGTTTGTGATGAACACCATCTTGCATTGAGATACTTTATCAGTAATAAGGTTTTCTGATTTTCCTCCATGAAACTTTCTGGATTCATAAGAATTCATCCACAGACATAAAGCTTTAATGCTAAACGAAAGCTTACTCCTTTTTATCTGTATTTTTGAAAAACTAAAAATGACCGAAAAATAAAGCCCGTCCATTTCAGCACTACTGTGTTAATAAACACAGATGTTTGGGTCGGCTACTGTTGTATTTATTTCGATGTATTATTGAGAATATTATGTTTCTTATTGCGAGGAGAGTCTTCACACAGGCTCCCTCTTTCGTGTGCCGGCCACTATTTGAAACCACTGCGCGACGGTCCGTCCCCTCGGGGCCATTCTCTGATCTCGAAGAAAGCTGTTGGCGCTCGTGCGTTTAACTGCCCACCGCACGGCCCTGTGACGTCGGCAGCGGCGCACGGCGGAGACCGCGACGGCCACTCGTGCAAGAGGTAGTCAACGGAGTTGGAGGCGGTGATGGAAAGGAAGATAAAGAGTAGAGGCGAAAGATGGAGGTGATAAGAAGGGAGTAAAGTTGAAGAGGATGCAGAGATGAAAGTGAGTGTAGAGATTGAAATGAGGAAAGAATGGAGACATGCGAAAAGCGAAGTTGCAGTCTCAGGAGGAAGTAGAGTCGAGGGTAGAAGTGAATAGAGATAGTGAGGAAGAACATGAAGGCAAAGAAAGATTAAAGGACTTAAATATACGAAAAAATACTGTAAGATAAGGTTACTCGTAAAGTAGTCGAGAGGTAAATTTCTGAAAGTTGATGCAGATCCACAGGGGCATTGATAAAGGTATGAAGTAACGTTTTCGGATAGAAAGGAAATAATAAGGAAAATAGATGTGGGTTCAAGGAGAAATAGTACAGTAACAGTACAGAAATAGCACGGGCGAAATGTACAAGAGAAGGTAACTGAGGATATTGGAGTAAGAGACGCACGTTTTGTTGCACATTATGAAGTCTGAAAGGTGGATTAAATAATCGTGATTCCGATGAATATATTTTGTAGCGTTATGTACACTTTTGAGAATTAAAAAAAATAATGTTGTGTTGCATTATTCAAAGAAGACCATTAATATGTTTACATGTAGAGTGGAAAGGAAGTAGCGGGTTATACAGAGAACAGCTCCTCATGCAAGTGTAAATCTGTCAACCAGCGAGTACTCCATCAGCGTCAGAAGCAACGCTCCCCGAGCATGTGGTACGTTGACCTGCCGTGTCGCGCTCTGAGAATTTATTTGCCTAGGCTGCCGTCGGAACGCTCTGTACCTGGGCTACGGGTCTCCATAGTTTAACTTTTTAAGCATAGCGCAACCGTTATTTGATGATTTAGAACTAAAAAGAGCGAGGAAAGAGAAATCTACACTAATCGGCGATGAATATACTGTGCACAAATGTAAGATTTTCATTTTCTCCTTGTAATATATCCCTGCCGCATTATTTTCAATTATAAAGAACTGTTAGTGAGATTTTTGTGACAAGTGTGATTTAATATTTGCATTTCCCTTCCAAGCTACAATCAGATGAAAACATTAATGCATTACGCGGATTCAAACTCACAAGCTTCTAGTAAATGACTCAGCAGATTGACCATTCAGGTCAGCCTCTCTCAGATTTGTCACTCTACATAATATTTATCAATCGCTTATCATATTTTAAGGGATAAATGTCATATAATACAATTGTCAAAATAAGTGTTGTCAAGCTGAAGAAGAGACGATGAGATCGAAACAGATAAACAGCTTAATCCTGTAAGGAGAAGAAAGCAGGAGCAGAACAAAACTAGGAGAGAACAAAAATAGGAGGAGATCATATCTTATCATCCACAAGACAAGTGACACATCAAAAAAACTGTAATTTTGCGGAACAGTTTTAATCTTAAATAGCAGTTCATTTTACAGACAAAGAGAAAGTGTTTTACTCTATGTAATGATATCTTGTGAAGTATCTTCATGGAATTTACACTAGCGAAACTAGGCTGTTTTCTAAACAACCCTTTACTTAAATCAAAAACGAAGATTTGTATTTCTGAGAGATGTGTATGTTTTGTTTGTTTACTGACGATAAACGTCGAGGCATGGTATTGCCTTTTTTTTCACTGCCCAACAACAACAAACGAGAACCTTTTTTTTAACAACTCCGATTGACGTCATGCAACGCAGAGCAGCCACAACGGCTCCCTCTGATCTGTGAGAAGGATCACATCGCGGACAGGATCGTGGCGGCGGCTGCGGCGGCGACCACTGCGCCGAGTACCGCTAGCCTCCGCCTCCGCCGCGCGCGCCGCCACTGTCTCATTGAGCTGCGCTCTCAATGGTCGGCGCACGTGCTCCGTGCGGTACAGTACCGCCTTGTGACGTGCGCTGCGCCTCCCGCCCGCCCGCACACCAACCCACCCACCCGCCTGCACACCCACCGGCCCGCCCGCTCGCCCGCTCGCCCGCCCGCCCGCCCTCTCGCCCGCTCGCCTGCTCGCCTGCACACCCACCCACCCGCCTGCACACCCACCGGCCCGCCCGCTCGCCCGCCCGCCCGCCCTCTCGCCCTCTCGCCCTCTCGCCCGCCCACCCGCCCTCTCGCCCTCTCGCCCGCTCGCCTGCTCGCCTGCACACCCACCCACCCGCCTGCACACCCACCGGCCCGCCCGCTCGCTCGCCCGCCCGCCCGCCCTCTCGCCCTCTCGCCCTCTCGCCCTCTCGCCCGCCCACCCGCCCTCTCGCCCTCTCGCCCGTTCGCCTGCTCGCCTGCACACCCACCCACCCGCCTGCACACCCACCGGCCCGCCCGCTCGCCCGCCCGCCCTCTCGCCCTCTCGCCCTCTCGCCCTCTCTCCCGCTCGCCCGCCCGCCCGTCCGCCCGTCCGCCCGTTCGCCCGTCCGCCCGTTCGCCCGTCCGCCCGTCCGTCCGCCCACCCGCCCGCCCGTCCGTCCGTCCGTCCGTCCGTTCGCCCGCGTGCAGGCAGCTGGGGGCTTGACCCAGATGGCCCGCGGGGCCTCTTCACAAAGCACCCACCTGGGCGAGACCCCGGCTGCCCGCGGGAGAGCTCCTTTCAAATTGAAATGGAATTATTTATCAAAGCCGGAACGTGACGATGGTGCCCGAGCGAACCGAAGACCGCCTACGTAAACGCATTTGGACTCGTAAAATGAGGTGAAACGAGAGCGGAAACAATAAGGAGAAATGGAACCTTTTCTGAATTTTACACTCTGCAGGACATAAAATAACGATATTGTCTTCGTACCTGCCTTCGAGAAGCGTCTCAAGAGAAGGAAAACAGTGGCGTTTGAAATGTGTGCTCAGTTTCAGCAAACTGTGCATGACTTTGCTAAGGGTGTTTGTCAGAAGCTTTTCAGTTCCTGAAGTCAAGGAGAAATGATATGCGCTGCTTCAGACAGCCTTTGCCTTCACGTTTCACCCAAGTTACAGTATTTAGTATAACGACAATTATTCAGTGATCATAGCGAAAACCAAACATTTGATCATTTTGTGATACATCAACCTCCCTTGTCGAAGGTAGATGAAAATATTTTGCTTGTCAAGATAATCATTTTTTCTTCTTAGTAGTTCATTAAATCCCCTTGCATATTAAATATAGTCGTATTATGGAATCAAACACAATTTCATGTTTCTTATTAAAAGAAGTTTAAAATCATTTGTGAGTAATCATTTGTTCCTATTAAATGTAGAGATACTTTTTATTATGATTAGATCAATCTATGTGATATTTTCTCATTGAGTTGGTATGCACTATTTCAACCCAGATTATCCGGCCGAGCTTAATAAGAAATCCTTTCGACGAATTGCAAATTCAGTGGTTTACGTTGGGGCTTTCATTGGATCAATTTACGAGCTTATAAATTCGAAAATTCGAAATCCATCAGTATATATGTTCTGTCATCATATAATAAAGGCTTAATATATCCTATTCAATCTCCTGCATTTAAGGGGATTAAAAGAGCCTTTCACATAGTTTCCATCAAAACCAAATGAGAATCAATACATACCAACATGAAAACTAGAACAGCAAAAGCCATAGTTCATTGACTCGCATTTCTAAACAGACCGCTCACGATGCCGCCTCAATAATACCCCCTTCCCACCCGGGAGATTTCATCAAATAATGAGGTCCTTGTAGGACCTTCATTGATGGATTCTTTGGATTATTCTTTCGCTCCAGACTGAACTTCTGAGGGTCACGATTTCGCCGAAATATTTTCTCTTCCGTAGCGGTTACGAGCGGCTGAAGGCCTTGATCTGGCACACGAAAGAAAGACGCCACCGGCCGTGGCAAAGAGTAATGTCCTGCTCAAGATTCTCACCCCAGACGAGTATTCGCTCTACGTTACGCATCAGCGTTTTCAAGTGGAGTTGTGGTTAACGAACGGAACTTTCCAAACCCGAATTCCTTTTTTTAAAAAATTGCGGTTACGGTATAGGTCTGGCTGCGTAAGAACTCGACCGGTGTGGTGCAGATGAATTGGTTGTTTGTGCCAATTTTGAATGGCTTTTACCCGATTGTTATGTTCAGAATGTTTAAAGACTTCGAGATGCATGTGGTAGAGAGTATCAGTTATTTTTTCGGTGTAGTTTTAGTGAGAAAAAGTGTTAGATATGGGAATATTTGCAAGTGAACTTTACCATTAATAAACATTTTTGTGGTATTTGCATTTAGCCATTATAAGTCCCGTAAAAGGCAATTGGTCTCGGCGTTTTTAGATCCCGGAGTTTCTAGTTGGTCTTTCAAACAGAAACTCGCGATGTCTCGAATTCGCTTAACTCGTGACTTTACGTAATTATCGAATTCAGCTAGCGACGTCGGTTTCGCGGTCGTGACCTTTCAGTAGCAACATCCTAACAGTTGCCTGGAAGATCGAGGGAAACCACGAAAAACCTCCGGTCGGGATGGCTGGTATGGGAATTGAATCCGAGCCTACCGAATGAGAAGTCAGAGCGTACGTCCTGAGTAATTTCGCTAAATTAATGAACGTTATTGTATTTTAAATATCTGCCCATAAGTGCCTCACACCTCTCATATGACAACACTAATTAAATGCAATACCGTTAAAAGTCAAAAATTATCGTTTAAAAAAATTTGTTTGTAAATTTAAGTGTCGTTATCGCAAAAATAAATATCTGATGTTAGCTCGCACACATACTATTTTGATTCCGTTACTACAATTTTCACGCTAATGCAGAGAAAAAATCAAAGTCCATCATTGAATGTCACAAGCAAAAATAGTTATTTACAATTCGAGTAGTAAAAAGTGACATTTTGTTTTGCGAGTAGGTAATGATGAGACATGAGGCCGATACCGAGATTCGAGCTTACCTTATATAGTTGTTCAGAACGAATCTGGGGGTTGTATAAAAAAGCAGAAGCGAGCTCTTAAAACTACTTTACGTGGATGCCTCAAGTTGTTTAAAACTTCATAAATATGTACCCTTACATCTTTACAGTTTCTTAGAAAGCAACTGAATACGAAGTAGGAGAAATGCAAACACAGATCAGAAGTCAAACAAGAATACAGCTGTTGAGCTTTTCCGTACTCTCTATAAATCGTTTCTTCCGGCAACGTTGCTCCTACCGAAACTCCGTCCGCTGTTGCGGAAGAGCCAACGTATTTCAAGTTCCCGTACACACAACTGATGTCACGGAGGAGGAAGCTATTTCTTACTGTTCATACTAATGGAAATCCCCCTCCCAACACCTTCACGCACCCTCCAACCCATCCTCGTAATATCCCCTGCCTATGGTTCACTCACCTCTATCATTGTCTTCGCCCCATACGTCTCCCAACTCACTCCCTACATCGCTCTCATCAACCCCTCCGCCATTTCCAACCTCTACAACCCCTTCCGTTTTCTCCTCCCTCTACTCCATATCAATACAACCAGAATTGCATGCACTAGCGTCCCCATTGCCTACGGATCTTTGGTCATCTCAATTGCCAAAATTTACATGATCAAATCACTTCTACCCTCAATTGATCCGTTCTTACACGTTGTCATTGTCATTTACATCGCCGGCCCTCTTTGGTATACAATAAAAATATAAGTCTAATGGTTTTGCGGCATAAAGCGCGCTCAGTATTCTGAATTTTGCTGCGTACTTTTGGGAACTGTCACTATTGACTCCATCATTGCTGCAGATCGTTCGTTTCGGTCATTGTCGTCACATTTTTATCTCAATCATCATCAATGCTGCCTCCGGAATTTAACTTAATGTTAGGTGCAGTGTTGTTTGTCGTTCTAGTTCTCATCACATTGCAGGTACCGCTCTACATTAACATTATTGTGAGCGGTGAAAAAATTTCTGAACGACAACTCCTAACATCATTTTTATCGAATCGTGATTAAGCTATTTTTAGTGCTAAGGATTACTTTGTCTTTTTTAGAGCAAGTGCTTATTCCTGCTAGGTCCTATTATTCGGCCGGGAATACAAGTTGAAACACAAGGAAACACTCACTTGTGTCGAAATAAAAAAAAAAGACCCACATCATTGCATTTGATTGATTTACACACATACATTTCTCAAACAAAAGTGGGTTGTAACTTCAAAATATTCTGTTTCTCTTACATGAACACTAACGATATCCAGACACAGATTTCTATGAGACTTTACCAACAGATAATGCGTAATTGAAAATACAGTAGAACCACGGTATTCCGAACTAACTGGGTCTGGTACTAACTAACCGAACTAACTGGTTTGGTCTGTTCGGATACGGAAATATTCAGATTATTTGAAAAAAGTACCATACTTATACAAATACATCTGTAGGATTACCAGATACAATGTAACGTAGAGAGCGATATGAGCAAATGGCAAAGTAGCGTAGCGACATGACAAAGTGCCCATGTTGCTTACAGTGCAGTACAGTAGGTACATAAGTTATCGCATGCGGGTGCAGTTCATACATTGTTTAGAAGAGTTGAAGCACAGTTTGTGACGCTTCTGTGTATGGGTAGATTTTAGATTTATTTTAGATTTATTTAGATTTATTTAGTAAAAAAACAACAGTAAAAACTGTATGTGACGTATGGGAGAGAAGATTGTATGCGCACGTTTTCTTGAGTTCCAGAATTCCTTCCCGTCATTTTAACTATAAATAGTTGAAAGATGTGTAAAAGTTTCAAATAAATAAATGATAATAAATTTTAAAAATTGCGAGATTAGCAATATTTGAAAAAATAGACATTTTCGTTTCCGAGTTGTAGCATTCGTACAGTATTACAATTGGGTTGATTTACACTGCGTTCATACTTTTTTGTTTATAAATTAAGTAATACCAGACAGATGTTTTTTGTTCATTTTTTCCTCCATCTCGAGTTTTGTTCGGATTATCCGCAATGTCCAGTTTGCGGGGTTCTGTGTAGTGAATTTTAAGTGCTTTTGAGACCTAGAACAGGAATTCTGAAAATCTGAAGAGCTGAATGTCTCCGTTGGCCGTCAGGCGGGCAGGCGAGCGAGGGGTGGAGAAGGCAGCGGCCCGACCCGACACCCGACACCGAGGGCGACCTTGGATCTACCCAGACCGCTGGCAGCAGGCCTCCCCTGCAGAAGAACCAACATTTCTCTGCGGTTGTCAGGGCTCTGCTGCCACATACAGTGTCTTATTTATTTACTTACATACGCATTTGCATATACTGTATTAATATTACACATTTATGTAATATTGTTTAGTACGCAAAATATACAGGTAACGTACGTCAGTGTCGTACATTACTGGTAGCATTTTATTGTTTTTTAGACATTATTAACCATATAATGCATAATCAATAACGCAGAAATTCCAAATTTGAAGTGCTTTTTGATTTTTATAAGAATTCAAAGAAGTTTTTTTTCGGTGATTTGGAAATTACTAATGAAGATTGAATGCAAGTTCAAGAGAAGTTTTACCATGTTTTCGAGAAATAGGAATTACAATGTCGACAAACAAGATCATTGAAATGACTACATGTTTGCGTTACATATCTTCTAAACATTTACCTTCTAAGTACTTTTAAAGCAAACTAATTTATTGTTAAAATAATAGCATTGCCAGATTTTCGTATTCTTAAATTTTTTCTACGCAGAAGAAAATGTGAGGAGTGTAAATTTGGCACTGAAATAGAAAAGATGCGAAAATGTAGGAAACACAAATATCGAATTCGATCTGGTTCCTCGTCAACTCGTCCTCGACAGTAGTAACTTTACAGAATGTGGCATCATCTAAGGATTTAAGGAAAATAAAGTAAAAGTACACCAGATCGTGAATGCAAATTTATTTGTAAGTAAACGAAAGTACTTAGGACGTTCGAATTTAATGCGTGTATTTTATTATGTCGAGTAGATGAATTCCGCACTCTACGTCTACGAAAGATCTTCGCAGAGCTCATATAAAGCAAAAACAACTTACAATTGAACATTTCCCTACGAACCTACAGCTCGCTATGATCCACGATTTTGTATTTGAAACATGGTGTAAATAAAACTTACTGACACATTGATGAGATGTTGTATAACAAAAATTATTAGACGAGAAGCTGTTATACCGGGAATTCCACCAACCACCCCAAATTATTTTTAAGCGGTTCACGGAACAGAAATGCAATTTCGAACAACATTCTATTGAGAGATTAATAAATATGCGGAAGAGATAACGTTTATTATTATTATTATTATTATTACTATTATTATTATTATTATTATTACTATTATTATTATTATTATTATTATTATTATTATTATTTGAAGATTTTTTTTGTTATTGTAACTTTACTATAGTTTTGAGACTTGCTGTGAACAGATCTTAAGAAGGCAAATACAATGATATTTCGTTTGTTAATATTTTAAAAGAAACAATGACAAAAATTATCTCGTTTCTTGTTGCAGTAATATGATGTTGCAGTAATATCCTGGCGTATTCTGTTAGTAGTTCTTCCAGGAACGCGCACTCTCGGCCGACCGCTGGGTTGGGTGCCGGTGACCTTGTTCTCCCCCGCCCCCCCCTCTCTGTGGAATCGCGTCGCGCCGCTCAGACTGTTTGACTGGGAGGGATGTCGGGGGAAGCAACTGCGGTGTGGATCGTGCTGTTTTTGCAAAGGCAAAACAAGCCAGGAAGACGAACGGTGCGAAATTTTTCAGAAAATCTCCCGATTATTGACAGTCATTTTGCTTTATTACACACTGTTAATCCCTTATGCACTGAGGAGCATGTAAAAACTTGTAAAATTACTTTCATACCCAGTCATAGCTTCTTATGGAAATACTTTAACTTTCTGAATTAAGATAATATCAATAAAACTAACAGAGCATAACGAAATCAATTACAAAGAAATAATTAATCCACTCATCATTCATTTATTATTACAACAATCATTGCATTAACTCATAGTTCTCTAGAGGAAGTGAAACAAAGGAACGTATTTTAAGTACAGCACTTAATATTCGCCATCTTTCTAACGCTACCGTTTTTTAATATCGTTATTTTCGATTCTCGATATGAAATTTTAACTACGAGATCAACGAAAGAAAAAAATATTATCTCATTGTGATACTATGGAATACTAAAGTATGGTGGTGTTTCTGTGTTTCTGGATCTTGAATTTTGTAGTTCCCATTCCACCCCTCCCTGTCAGCTATTCCAACCTAAACGTCTCGACTGCCCAGATGTCAAGGCCACTGCCGCAAAAGCTGTGAATAATGCGATTCTCTGCTGAAAGAAAATTTTCAATATAGCGTCCAATTTCAGATATCGTTTCTCAAATATTTTTTTATTCAATAATGCTTTTAAAATACGTATTAATAAATAAATCATTGAATTTCTCTTTTTTAAGATTTTTCAGTGCAGGTGTAGAACCTACATAAAGTTTGCGCAAAAAGTGATAATACTAAATATCAGTTCAAAACGCAGGTGTAATAAATGTGCTCAGTAAAAAGTTGCCAGCACATTCTGAGAGGGGGAATTTTTCGACAACCTCACAAAAAATAGTGACGCTACAAGAAATGTAATTTTAAAATTCTACAATATATGTATATATTTGCGGAAGCTATCTGAACTTGTAAGCAGTCGTCTCTCAATATTGCAATCAATAATTGATAGGTTTTGTACTGATCAAACATTGAGAAATCGATCCCGAACAGGGAGACCAAAAGTATTCAGTTAAACGATTTATTGCTCGAGAAATTAAGAATGGTCCTAAAATTGGTGCTGTGAATTTGTAAGAGGAATTCAGAAAACGTAAGATTGTAAGAAAATGTAAGTATCAGCTAGAACAGTGTGCACTGTTTTTGGGATCAATGGGCATCAAACCCGGAAAATGTTCTCGCTGGGTACAGAAAATCGTATAAAGAGATAACATTTTGCAAAAAAGCACGGAAATAAAGAAAAAAAATTAAATTCATTCACATTTTAAGCCTAAAGCAAAAATAATACATTTGGCTCCAACGGGTGGCAACGGTGGCATGGTATGGCGCACAGTTTCCAGTACACGATTATGGCGGCTCCACAACATCAAAAAACAAATTCATACACTTTCTCAATTCCAGGGCATTAACCGCGTAGATCGTATGTGATCTGGAATATAAAAAATGAAAGTACTGTGTCCCTAATAAAAAAATACCTTAAACATGCTGTCCTAAGACAGTGACGTTTATTGACTCCGGGATTGAGGTCGAGTTGGTGACATTCATGCCGCGAAGACCGGAGGCAATTACCAAAGCAAATTAAATTCTACACGTTATTGAATTAAGTAATATTTTTTTACACATAAGCGTATGGTGACTTTTGTCAATCAAAACCGGGGTGTCCGAGTCTGTAGTGAGTTGAAGCCTTTATGAAGGATAAGTTTGTGTAAAAGTTGTTTGATAGGAATGCTATATGGTATGTTATTTCATCTATGTTTAGATCGTTATGAAGTTGTTTATTTCTAATGAACCACGGTGCTCTTGTTATTGATCTTAAATATTCGTTTTGAAACACTTGCAATTTGTAAATGCCGTTCAACTAGTGTCGCAGAAAAATACATTGAGAAGTCTGTGGCAAATAAGGTTAGAATCGCCAGGACAATTGTGTCTGGGGGAGAGACGCCGAACACAGGCGAACCTGCAAAACCTCACACTTCAAATGAAACAACAGTTTCTGGAAGTTCTGGATTTTCTTTTACGAACGTTTCGAACTGCGTATTTCATTTTGATTATTAATAAGTGTTTTTTGAGTAATGATTAGGTAAATTTGTTCAGTATTGCTTCTTTTGTCGATTTGCAATTTTTAAGGTCGCATCAACATCTAGGTCATTAGCAACCACTATTGGATTTAACGTTATGGCATGAAACGGTAATGATATGGGGTGAAAGGACGAACACAAATACAACCATGCCTGAGGCAGGACTCGAACTAGTGATCCTTCGGTCCGAAATCACTACGGCACTACTGCCTTAACAATCTCTGTCACCAGGCCGGCTGATTTGTAATTCTTGTTTTTTGTGTTACGACTAAATAAAAACGCCGTGCTTTCGGCAATTGTTTGATGACTTATGTTATTTTGTTGTTTTCCAGCATTATAAAAGTACCTTTTCTGTTGCAAGAAATCGTTCATAATCGGGCATTTTACGGCCCAAATGATGACATATTAGATTTTATGTCACGAATGATTGCGTCGTCACACATTCAGCCAATCGTAAAGAGAGAATCTGGGGGAGGTAGAGCTTGTAACCTTTCTCGGTGGTGAATTAAAACTTACACTGGTATTATTTTACAAATATGTTTATTTGTTAACAATGCTACACTAAAAATACTTGATTTACAGCCCTATTTTCCTTACACACGACTGTTCTCTTGATTATTTATTTACACAGTTCACTTCTTCTGATTATTCATTTACATTGTTCACTGCAATCTGATTACTTATTTACACTGTTCACTTCTTCTACACTATAGCACAGTACGATGCACTGTCCACCGTCTGCCGATGCACGGTCCGCAGCGTTGACCACAATTCACTGCGCAGACCACAACTCACTGCGCAGACCACAATTTGCTGCGCAGACCACAATTCTCTGCGTAAAACACGGTCCACTGAACTGCTGATTACCGCGATGCACACTTCACAGCTCAGTTTCCACATCAGATTTCAGACTGCTGGCTGCTGTTCACCCATGCACCACTGTTCACCGCAATGCACACTTCACAGCTCAGCTTCCACTTCAGACAGACTACTGCATACTCACACTGACGGACTGATTGCTTACTCACTGATTACATACACTGACTGACTCGCGGCTGCTTACTCCCGACTACTCTCAGCGGCCGCCGGCAGCGTCGAATTTATACCTGGCCGGCGCTCGTCTCGACACAACCGGCACATGCTCCACATTTTTACGCGACTCGCGAATAGCCCGGAACCGTCCAGTTCCGTGGGAAGGGGGGAGGGACGCCGGCAATTCGCGCAGCGAATTCCGGCAGGTGATACAATATTCCTTACAAGCTCAACGGAACAGCCTACCACCGTTTATTCGCACGATGTCAAATACCGGAGTCGTCACTGGGAAGTTGTTTCGCAAACGTATGTTCGATTCTCTTATAAATGTATATTGCTGTTATACAAAAAATATAGTATGCAACTCTAATGTTGCTTTATTACATTCGGACAAATTTGAAAACTCGCTCCTAAAGTCGCTCGTTTTCAAAATATGTGCTCATGCAATAAAGCTTAACATTATAAACTAATTGCATAAACTACTATTATTGAACTAGTTTCAGAATCCTGCAATTTCTGTGTCATTTTCGATGCCATAAGAGATTGTGTATAATGTCGGTATACAAAAAATGTTTAGCCCAGTAACTGAAGATTTGTTTTTCAGACGATAAATCGCTGAGGAGTTTGCGCTCAAGCGCCGAGCGGGACGGACGTGACCTTGCTGCGAGTTGCTTGCACAGTTATCAGAACTAGTGCGATCGATAATTCTTTTGCATAGGCGTAGCCAACGACCGTTTTGCCGCATCGCGGCAAATGTACACTACGAACAATTATATTTTGGTAGAAGTGCACCATCACATAGACAAAATCATAAAGTGTATTTGTGGCAATACTGAACTATAAACAGTAAGTACTAGAGTGAATAACTTAACAAAATAATACGTTTAAGCATTCAAAAGAAGCTGTTCCCCTAGGGAGACATCTCAGCAGATCCTGTTGACTTACTGAACAATGAAGGAAATGGTGAATTATACCCAACATAAGTTAACTCGCAATTCACACACGAAAACCAAATAGCAAATATACAGCAACAATACCAACATCTCCTTTACCAAAATCATATGCTTCAAGAACATCATAACAAATTAGAACAACAAAACCAAATACTACAACACAGCTTCATCATATACGTACCGACCCAACAAACAGCACGGAGGCAGCAGAACATGTAACAAATACATGTGGAACTTACATAATCAGTCGGAAACCTTCAAACTGCAGAAGACAGACCTGCGGAAAACATCAGTGAATCTCATCAATCAACAAGTGCACAGCATCAACTCACTAAAAAATAGGTCCCACAAAAGTAAGTGATTATAGTGATGCAAAGGGCAGAATGCTAAAAAGTTGTACAATTTAATAACACACCAAGTAAAACAGCTTTAGACGAGCACACAATCCAACTATATAAAAATTAAACCATAAGAAATGTTTACCAAAAATATTCACACTATGCCCAATAACCACTACTCCAAACGTCTAAAGCTATTTGATAAAACACTGGACTGGTCACGAAAAAATAAACCTATTTAATATCTGGGAATATTGATGGACATCAGACAAAAAATGGACAAATCATATAATTCATACAAGCAAACAGATGAATACATTAATTGTACATTAATGTCAATTAACAGAAAAACCACCCTCAAAACAATATTACAGACATTCCTTTACAGAGCAATAGTTCTTCCCATTATAATGTAAAGCCCAATATGCGACTAATATAAAGAAAATACAAACCTTCCAAAGTGAGATTACTTATGGCTGTAAATGCCACCAGGTTCATTAGGAACAATGAATTACACCCAGAATTAAAAACAGAAACTATTCTTCAAATAATGCTCAAACGTCTACAATCCTTTTTCACATTTCTTCATAATCTTCCAGCAACTGACCATTACAACCTTGGTTCCATCCATTACAACATTGGTACCATCAGCAACAACATCCCATATCAAAAAAAGATTTCCATGTGACATATTTAATACAATTTGCTGACCCCCTTTAATCTTTCGTAATTGGAAAAAACAATGCAAGGAATAATCAACAAATTTACTTGAAAATCAACAAATAATAATGAGAAACCTGTTGGGCTTCCCTTATTCCTATTTGTCTAAAGAATGACAGTTTATTTTATTCAAGTTATACTTTGTCCGAGTGTTGATTGAAATGTATTTCACTGTTTGTTATTTACTTTTATATATTTGTGTTTTGAGTTGTTATTTATATGAAAACAATCCCTGTAAAGCAGTTATGCTGGTCTGCGGAAATAAAATTAAAAGAGAAATCGCTGCTCTCGGGCAGTATATTTCTCGAATTCATTTGCCAGTGATCGAGTTCTTTGCCCTCACCCCAACCTCCAGTTCCTCCTCCCCTCCCCCCCTTCAGCGACGACCGCCCGCAGAGGGGAGGAAGTGGCCTTGGCGATGCCCAGGGCATTCGCAGGGCTGCTGACGACATTATTCCGATGTATACTGTGAGCAATGTAAATAGTTCGTATTACGAAGAGTATTTGGTGAAAGTGTGCCGATAATAATTTTTAAACTTTATCAAAAATACGTTTGATAAACCAATGTTCTTTTTTTATTGTTTATCCTTCATTCTCTGAATAAACCGTATTTTCGCAAACTCGGATTATTCCCGACCCCAGTTGTTCTGCGTTAAGGAGGTTCTATTTGCGTTCCTACTCTAATCTTATGTTTACCACATTGTACCCGTCTTATGTTCCGCTTTATTTACAATCTGTTTCCTACATTAATTTCAGCATCCATAATTTTAACACCTTCTTAAAAATATTTTTAATTAACCTTAATTCTCTCATGTTATTCTTTTCTTCTTTCCTCAGTCTCTTTCGTCTCTGTCCCCCTGTAGGACCTTCACTGGAAAAGGTAATCACTGTGGCTCAGGGAATCACTGATACCTCTACAGTTTTTCTGACCGGGAGGTAATGAGGTTCGAGTCTCCACGGTGGCAGGATTTTCGACACTAGTTTGTCACCAGTAGATCGAGTTAAGTCGCTCTCTGGAAGAGAATTCTAGCAACAGGGTACTGTGATTGGTAGTTTTCCGTGATTTCTCCAATCAGCACCAGATGAATGTTGGAGCAGTACCCTAACAAACGGGCCACGGACTGCGCACGATATTTCCTTCCTCTTCCTTTCACTCACTTGCACCACAAAACTACACATGTCGAGCTTGTTCCAGTTGGGGCGTTGTCACGCTGGTGGAAGATGCCTGGTTGGGAAAAATTCCCGGAAGCCGAGGTAGGTCGGCGTCGTATCTCGTCAGCGAGCTGGGGAAGATCACTGCCACCTCCCGCGATAAAACATGCGATCATAATCCATGTTTTATCATCATGAAACACCACAATTACGGGACTACTAACCTTGGCAGTTGACGCGTCCGGAACTAAAAATCAGTCAATGAATTTGTAGGACCTGCTTTACTCTCTCTCTCTCTCTCTTTCTCCATTCTACCCTGATCTCCCACTTCCATGCTACTCCCTCTATTACATCCCTCATGTGCCCTCTCCCTATGATATTCTCCGCCCCCCCCCCGTCTCCCCCAGTTGTTCCTGCACCTAACCTTATTACTTAATCTAAATTCCGCTATCCTTAAGCTATTATTTTTCATTGTTATGACTTTTAAATGTCTTCGAGTAGTCCATTTATTTGTGCATCCCTTGATGTCTAGTTACGAATTTTCTTAATAACCTTCTGCTCTTGCAACTCCCTCTTTCTCTTAAGATTTCCTTCATTTTCCTCCCTTTCTCACCATTCTCCCTTCTGTCGCTTACCATCTTTCTCTAATCTTTCTTCTTCACGCACTGACTGTTTTCTAGTCTCACCCTTTTTTTAATTCTTCCCAACGCTACCTTGCTAAATGGCGTCGTACAAAGGAGAAAAATATAAATCTATGATCGTCGGAAGAGAAACGTTCAAATGATGTAAGATTCCCTGTCACTTTCTTTGACAGCCTGTCATACGAAAACTGCAGGCGGGGTGTCGGAAATTGAAATATCTATCCATTTGCTATTTTTTTTCAAAATTAAAAGAAAAATTTAGAAAAATAAAGAACATCCATCCATCGAAACTACTTTTTTTGAAAAAATTAAGATCATATAACCATAAAGATCAGAATAGAGCAAGATCAGAATATATAAATACAGAATCGCTATTCTTATCTTTGTGGTAATGTTGTCCATCCAACAGTCCACGTTTAAATTGATTTCACACAGATGTGAACACCTACTGGTCCTCTGTCAGTTTCGCATTAATTTGGATTTATTTTTTAACATTATATATAATTACGAACTTCAAATATTTGAATCGTCACCGACGTTTTGTTCTTCTTATTGAGTTGTGTGTAACTTACTCTGTTCTGACGAAGGCCACAACAATGGGCCCAAATGTCGACATCTTTTTATTAAGAAAATGTGTGCAAGAATCAGTGCAATTTTAATTGTCAAAATTGGACTGCACATATGTAAATAATTTTAGCATATAAATACACAAATTTAAATACAAAGTTTGCTGAATAAAATGGTCAATATAAATATATAAAATATACGGAATTTCCTATCTCTCCACCGTTCATGACAGAAGAGCTTCTTCTGCCTCATCTCCCAACACTACGTCTTTTGCCACTTTTGCTATTTCCTATTTCTCCTCCGCCTCATTTGCCAGAAGCGTCTTTTGTTATAACTGTTTACTGTCTCCTCTCTTATCCCAATTTCCTCTGCCTTGTGTGCTTCTTCTGCCTCTACTATCTTCTTTTCACCTCCCATTATTGTTTCATCTGCCAGAGTGCTGCTTTTGCCACCATTGCCTCTATTATTTCTTATCTCCAAAATCTCCTCTCTCCGCAGGAGAGCGTCTTCTGCCTCCATTGTCTCTTCCGTCATCCTCACCGACATCACCGTCCCACTGTGTACATCCGGGCCATCTCCAGTCTGAAACATCGCCAACATCTCCACTTCCACATTGTCTCCCTGCTACAGAACCACCAACTCCATCTCCATTGCATCTGCGTCCACCGTCTCTGCCGCTACCAGTCGCCGCCTTCCCGCCCGCCCGCCGCCGTCTCGTACCACGCGGGACGGGGACAGCGTGGCCGCCGTGTACCGTTGGCGGCGGCGTGGGGCGCGAGTGCGCGGAGAAAGCCGGGCGCCGCGGAGACCGTCAGTAGGCCACGAGCGTGCGCGCGGGCCGGTCGCTTCAGCGGAGTGGACGTGACGCGACGCGACGCGACGCGACGCGAGTGCGTGTGCGTGCGGCCAGCGGGGTGATGCGAAGCGGCGTTCGGTCGCCGGCGCGGGTCCCCGCAGTGAGTGACAGTGCTCTGTGACAGTTGCGACGGTCGTCTCGTGCCCGTGTGGGCGGCGCCCTCGGCCCTTCAGATTCGCCCCCTGCGTGCAGCATGACGGTGACCATTGATAGCAAATCCAATAGGAAAGGTTCTTGGGAGTCAAAGGTGAGTGACAGTCGCTTCTTATTTCTTGGGTTCATTAAGGGTGTGACGAATACACTAAAACATGTACTTTACTCATTTGGGAAGATTTGGGATGGACACTGCCAACATGAAATATTTCGTACTCAGATCTATCAGTTGCCATTTGTTACAATTTTGTACATGTTACTTCACACACTATGTTAATAATTAATGTGCCAGTGAATGAGTGTGAGAGGGGTAGATTGGTAGAAATATTATTACAATGTAATCTTGAAGGATAAATGGACATAGTCAACATGACATGTTTAGACTAAGCTCTAGTAGCATTTTTTAAATTTAACCTTTCTGTACAATATTTCATCATTTTCATTCATTTAATGTAACAGTAAGTTAAAAATTAATGGAATATGTAGTAAACGTCAATTATTGATAATGGACAAGTCGACGCAAAATTATCATGACTCAGATCCATTGATCATCATTTGTTTTGTAGTTTGGAGCATTATAATAAAACGTAGAATTCATTGCCATTTCCATCAGATGCATAAGAAATTAAATTTACATTTTACTGAGAACTATGTATATGAGAATACGGTATGATTGAAATTTAATACCGCACAAGTTAACAATTACATGAAATTTGATACATTCGTATATGTCAAGACATTGAAATGATTGTTGTTGAAATTTAATATAGCACATGAAACTTGATTATACTGATAACAATTAAATGAAATTTGATTCATGTAATATTGATAATTGATAAATATTCTCCCAATTCAATACATAGGTCCGTATCGTTCAAAAGCTGCTAAATGTTATAGCTGTATTTTCTATGCTCATTTCCGTATTGATCACTCACCTTTGAATAATTCAAATTAACTGATAGTTCGTCATTTGCTAAAATGACGTTCTTTCAGATAATTCGTTAAACTCTAACTTCTCCGCAAATGTGTTGACAATAAATAGCACCTTTATGATCTAACCATAAACCCAGCACCCCTGCTTTTCTCCGCTTCTTTGATGGGTATTGCGTGGGAGGCCCGTTCGCTGTGGTCAAGAGAGTGGGAGGTTTGATCCGGATCTTTAGTGGCGACTTGTCCATGGCCCCTTGTCGCCTTTCTAAGCTGTCAAGGAAAGGCCTCGAACCGACTGAGCGCTCGGCGTGGAGTAGTTGGAGCGAGTGCACCAAGCGATGGATTTTAAAACTTTTTGTGTATGTAAGCGATGTTTTATAAACACCTGGTTTTAGTTCGTTTACGAGTGCTCAAAAGTTCTATGGTACCTTCAGATGACTTGATTGTTTCACGATGTAAGCAATGAATTTCGTAAGTGATGAGCATTCTGCTTTGAAAGAAGTAAACGTACCAGCTGTTCTACATCACGTATTTTTTCAAGTGAACGAATGTTTAATTATCGTAATAATTAAAAAAAATAGTAAATTATTGTAAGAATTGTAATATGGCCCGTAAACAATTATTTTATCCTTCTAATAGCTGGAAAAATAATTTCGGTAGACTGAAGTTTGTCAAGATACGAAAGTTAATGTTGCATATAGCTCATACGCACTAAGGAATGATTCTGTTGTTCCGTTGTAGGCTTACTACTTACTGGTTTCTTGAATCGGGACACAAAAGTTAAATTGCAAACGACACTCATGATAAAATATCTTTCTATCGAAAATATAATTCTGTATTGACACTGTGCTAATTAGTTCTGATGTGTTAAAATACGTATCATATTGAAACATAACCTTACTCATTTTTCACTAGGTACGTATCTTATTAAAGAACTTTTCATACACTTTGTAGAATGGCGATTCAGTTGGATAACTCACATTCTTGTAAATACAAAGCCTCATGTGCCTCACTGCGAAGCAGGTAATGTCTTGGGGTTTAAACATGGTAAATAGCAAAGAAGATGCATCAGCATTCTCCCTTGACCTCATGCACGTTCCGGATGAGAGAAAAAGAGGAAATGGTGTTGCCGTGAAGGTGCTCTGGAGATGCAAATTTGAAGCAACATAATTCAACTTAAGTTAGACTACCTCAATAATAAGAAGTAAATTAAAATTTCACTGACGTACCTAGAAGAATTAATTAAACATTAGTATATGATAATAATTGTGAAGCAACTAAACATAACAACAATGAAGTTGTTTTATAAGTAAAGTATCTATTTTTATTTGTCGTAAAAAACAACTATGATGTGTAATGGAGAGTACAAGTAATACATTCAATATGTGTTTTAACTGTGGCAGAACCTACCAAGTTCCTAGTACCATAGATTCGAAAAAATATCTATGTGTTAGTTGTGTGCTAACTGTTAGAGATGTTTGGTTATCACAGTATATTTTTGTGATTGCTATGAGTTGTCAACCTATCAGGACTCAAGTGTTTGTGGATAATCAAATTTCATAGGAAATGCGATAGTGCAATTTTAATTATCTTGTCATCGCAAGGTTTACATCCTAGTTTGTGAGAACAAAACTTTTGATTAGTTAACATTAACGAGTATCTGATAGATGCACATTGTGAATAAACGTGAGTACGTTAAATGAGATCGTGGTAGGTTTGCGTCCTTCAAATGTCCGGAAAGGGTATTTAAATAACAGTAAACAAACAACTGTTAAATAGAATATACATTGAGCTCTTGGGAGAATATCTAATGGGAGAATTTTGTTATTTATTTTCCCCTTGCTTATTGACAAAAAATTGAGTTCTGTATTAGGAGGTATAACTACTAGAATTATGTGAAATTACTTATTTTGATCTTATATTGTAAGGTACTTCAATATGAAGGAGGGTTTTGTTGGAATCGAGTTGTTTTCTTTTTCTTTTACGTTACTGTAAATCCACAATAATATATCCGAAATAAAAAATTGAATTGCAGGACTAATACGGACTAATACAAATTAAATAGTTTACAAAATATGTGTGCCATCCGGCAAAAAGCTGGAAACAATCTTCAATGGTCATCGGAGTCGCGATTAACTTAGCACCTTGTCTTTGCGATAAACCCATCCGTCAAATTCCAGCGAGACCCACTTTCTCTGCGACTCTTCCTCAGCCAAATACATGACTCATCTTTGCAGAGAAGTACAAAAAGCCGTTGTTGAAAATGAGTTGAATCTCCTCTGAGAGTCAACGTTTGCCTAAGAAGACATGACTTGCAGTGAAACGCCTGGTGGATGTCGCGTTCCTAAATGTTCAGATCTCGACTTTATTCTTTCTCTTAATGCCTATATGCGCCGGAGTGCTGTTGCAAAAGAATATGAGCATTTCGTCTCTATCTCCAATTATCTATCACATTGACCGGGAAATTCTAGTGGTAATTATGAAGAGCACCCAGTAAGGACAATCGATGTTTAGCGAGAGGGCTATATGAAAAGACAGCAGTCAACTGAATCTCGATTTACCCCATCAGTTCATTGAGTACGCATACTTTTGATTTTGAAATACAGGAACAGTGATTGAAATTTGATAACTGTATTTCTTATGCACAAATGGTTTTCGATGGATACCACTGATGGACCCTACCATTCATGGATTCTCATACTTCCTTCTAATACTATTCATCGTTTTACCACTCAACTCACCAAAGGCACTATACTGTGGTGTACTACTGAATAAAATGGTTAAATTCGTGTGCTTAACAACTTACAATGTTCAGTTCTGTGTGCAGACGATCTGATAAATTACAAACGCCTCTAAAATATCAAGGCGTGTGTTTTAGCAGAATCTCTAGGCGAAAGATCAATGAAGTGAATAGTCTAAAGGCAGCTCCACACATTCGGCATTCGCCGAGCAACGAGCTACTGCTTGTCCATTCCCGAACAGCTGATGTGTTTGGCGAATGTTCGCACCCTTTAATGTGTCCTAAAGGCCGACACGCGGTGGGTAGGGCGAATACCAAATGTTCGGCGATCGGCGAATCGCCAGCAACCTGTCCACACGACTCGGGAGTCGGCGAGAGGTTGCTCGGGATTCGCCGAATGCCGCGTGTGTGGAGCTGCCTTAACGGGAAAACCTTGAAAAACTAGTACTGAAGAGTTATACAGAAGCTAGTATCTTCAGGTGATGAAATTCGAATTAATTAAATACGTTTCCTAACTATGTCCATGACAGTGGGCTTAACAGATCAGTGCTATTAGGGAAAATTATAATTTTAACTTTCAAATTAAAGATTCACTGACTGTAAATTTAGGTCGTACGTAGTCGCTTACTACGAGTACAACAAATGCGAAAAAACCCATGTGAACATTTGGCTCTCCTCTTCATACCAGCTTCATACATAATCTCATACTAGTTAGTAGCTTCCTATTAGCATCCATTTCTCGATCAACGTGATAAATATCTTTCTTATAATTTCGTCTTACGGACTTTGAAGAGTTTCATAGAGATTTTATTCATGCTACGATTTAAAATGTGTATTAATTTTATTATAGTGATAGGCGGATACGCACAACAAAACATTAATAGGGAGACAGGAACTGTCGTTATTAAAACAGGAATTATTTCTTCCATTCTGGAAAGGTACCTCATAGACTCGTGAATTGACAAGGCATGGACATGACACTTATATTAATTAACCTCTTTCGAGCTGAATAGACAACGTACAATTAAGTACGGACGTACGAACGATGTACGCGTAATGAAATACAAGTTATGGCTCGTGAGAAAGGCACACAAAAGTGCACATGATTGTGAGTGTAGACATATAATTGGTTGAAGTCAAATGTTGCAATTTCTGTTACATTGGTGACAATATAGATTTGTTAAAATACAGATCTATTAGTACTTTTATTGGCGGAATCAGCCGTGCGAAGAGAAATATTAATTACCATACACCGCCATTTCATAAATACGATTGATATAACTTTTTTTGCTTAATTAAGGCCAGTTTTCAACTACTAAGGTCATATAGCGACCATTGTAAGTAACATTGGAGGTAATGGTAACGGTCACACCCATGTCCCGGGCGAGATTCGAACGCGCGACCCAGATCATTATTAATTTTTTATTTTTTTTTGTCGAAAGTCTTTCCAGAGCTGAATTCCTCCTCCTAATGGCGTGGGTAGGCGCGTGTGGCCGGGTCACTTTCCTCCTCGTGCGTGGCGCGCAGAGTGACGCGCGCAGTATTTGGGAAAAGGCAGCGCCCGGGACGCGGGTTTTCCTCCGAGGCGCAGTGGAGCGGACGGAAGCTGCGTCCTCGCGAGGCGGAGGCTGGACGGAGACGGAGACGGCGGACGGCGCGGCGCCGCACGCGAACACCGGACGCTACCCGACGTCCGGTCGCGGCGCCCGACGCCGCCGTCCGCGCCCCTCTGCCCGCCTTCCCCCCTTCGCTGTTTGATTCCGCCGCTGCCTCGCCTCCGAGGGCCACCACCGCCACCGCCGCCTCCACCTCCGCCTCCATCCCAACTTCCTCCGTTGCTTCCTCCGCCGCCTATTCCACCGCCCCCTCCCCCGTGGGTAGGCGCCGGATCTCACGTTCCAGCGGGGAAGAAATCCGCCACCGCCCGCTATAAAACGTGCACTAATGACCGTAGCAGTTGACGCGCTTGGAAATGTGAATTAATTAATCAACTGTCGTATTAGTTCCACTACCTCCGCTGCCTCTGCCGCCGCTTTCCACCATACCGCCTCTACCAATGTGTCACTGGCGCCTTCTTCAGAGCTGCGTTGTAAGTCGCAGCCCTCAAGGTCTCATTCTTGACTTTCTGATTTTATTTTACCCCAAAATTACCCCTGTATTGTTTTCGTGAATGCATTATGCGTATCATTTCATTTCTTTTTATCAAAGAAAATATGCGTGTCATTTTTTTTTCCTTTTATATTTTTCCTTTTTTGTTGCTAATGAGTTTCATTTTTCATATTTATCCCTTTAAGTTTTAAAATTTCTCTAATAGTTATACAAGTATTTCCCTGTAACACGCACGTATTCTCTTATATATTCGTTTCTTTTCTTCTGTTCCCTCCTTGCGACGCAACTTTCTCAGCCTCTTCTATTCTATAAAGGCGTTTTGCTTTATACTTGGCAAAATACTTCCCGAAAAATACCTGTGATGACGACCAGCCATGCGCTATTGTTCTTTTACTTCTGTCTCTGATGACGCGTACTGTTCTTTAAATTCTTACATGTGCCGAAGTAATGGCGGGAGGGACGGAACTCTGGAAGTCAAGTGAATCCCCTGATGCATTCGGAATAATGGCGTGCAGCGGAGGGGAAATTCCGCAGGTGAATGTACAGACAGTGAAGCAAAAAGAAAACATTGGTCATTTAAACGAATTATACGGGGAACATTACGACTTAGTAGTAGATCCTGAAACAAACATTTTTAGTTTCGAGGATTGTTATGAATAGAAGGTAGAGTTCACGAAAGTACATCAAGGAAACATGTTGATTCCTGGGCATAACAGTACGAAGACTGACAGAATACACAAATTATTTGGACCTTGATAAGCTGAAGTAAACCTTATATGAGATAGGCACAAAGATAAAAACATTATCAAAATCTCAAAATGAAACTTAGATTCTAAATCCATTGCCTCGACAAACGAAACATTCATATAGAATTCGTTTAAAATGTTCACAATTTGATCGTGCGAGATTGGAGTAATTAACATTCATACTTACATTTTTAAAGAACTATTTTTTCGTTGAGGAATATGATTGTATATTAGTAATTGTAGATAGAAATATTTAGTAAATATTCTTTTCACTATAACTCTTTTCACTACATTTATATTTATTGGGTATATAAAACTAACTTGAGTCACATGTATTTTGAATATTGTTAACTTAACATATTCCATTAGAACTGTTATTTCATTATACTTACGATATAGTGATTTACAAAAAATCATTAGTTTTAAGGATAACCACAAAAAAATCACATGAACTACATTGTTATGTGGAAATTGCTAAGCGTTCGTGGGTATGGCGTAAGAACGTTTTCGCCCTTTTATTTTTGGGGGGAAGACAAACAATGTAACTCATCTACGTAAACAATTTGACTTTTTTGTAATGTTATATTCGTCATAATTTGCTTTTGGATCGTCACAATAATTTGCATTTATTCACTAACAAAGAGCATGGCAGCGGTCTTCAGCAATCGTGTCCGTACAGTGCGAGCAGAGCCGTGCAAACGTACTGTGGTAGTGTATGGTTAACGATGTGAATCCATCAACCCAGGTCCTACAATCTCTCAACAGTTCTGATTTCACCGACGGTATCAACAGTGACGTGAATTCTGGGCAACAAAACAGCTCAAAAGAAGAAGAAATAAACGAAACCGCCGGTCTATCCTCGAACCAGCAACGAATCGAGGACAGTGAGGCTGCCAACAACCCAGCTCTATAAAGCCTCAGAGCACAATAACTCCCGATCCAACATTTAACCATTTCCACCTTGAACGTAACAAAATTACCCATAGTAGTAAAACTGACCTACACGGACCACACCATAATGTACTTTTCCTCACCTACATAAATTTAACTAGTGGTGCTAAAATAGAACTTAATTTAACTCAAAATAGCGCGAAAAGTACTAAAAATTCGAAAAATTGTACAAGAGAAAAGGCTTTCTTTCATTTGGGCAAGGCCTCTTATTCCGAGAGAGAGAGAGAGAGAGAGAGAGAGAGAGAGAGAGAGAGAGAGAGAGAGAGAGAGAGGAATTCGGAGGGAAGGCAATGCGTCAGCTCTTGGCGGGCGGCCATTGGTCGCGCCTTCTCCGGTCTTCGTGGACGCGCGTTCGCCGGCCCCGGCGTCGGGAGCGACGCACCGCCGAGTGTTGACTCGGCGCCGCCCCACCGCCGCCCGCACCGCCGCCAGCTCCCTACCATCACCACCGCCATCGCCACCTCCATCACCGCACAAGACAGCTCACCTCCTCTCTCTCTCTCTCTCTCTCTCTCTGTATATATATATATATATATATATATATATATATATATATATATTATATATATATATATATATATATATATATATATATATATATATATATATAAGATCGGTAAACTCGGATACCGTGAGACCGATGTCCATGAAAGTTAGCACATCTACGTGTTTTTTCACCCAGAAGGTATCAGGGACAGAGAGCAACGGAGAGAGAAAGGGAGAGGGAAGGAGAAAGCGGGTGATGAAGGACAAAACAACGTCTATTGGTTTCCGCTAGTCCGTTGTAAATGGAGGAGCTTAAGCACTCGGCGATGTTTGGGTATATTATATAGCACGCGAGTCATTTCACGTGAGAAATAAACACACCAACTTTTTCCTCATAAGAGCGCCAATACAGAATTTATTTATAGTTTTGGTCTTAGAAGCACTAATTCCCAATTCCTCGCAGACTGTGTGTCTCCGAGACTTTGCACGCATTTCCAAGACTCGAAGTGCTGTTATATATTCGTTAAGTCTTTTAACGTTACTTGCGAACAGAGACTGCTTTACTTTCCTGACTGCGCTGTGTAACAACGTCCAGATATTAATTCGTGGTTCACTAATGAATTCCATACCCTCTGAGAGCATGTGAACTTTTCAATTATTCTTCTATCCACCTATGATTATCATCCCATGTAGATTTAGTCGGCCATCAAGGTGATATGATAGATCCTAAGTTGTCAAGGGAATGACTAAAATTGGATGAGCTGTCTAGAATGAGTTTGCCGGCGTAATGTTACACACAGTTATCTAATTCTCCACCACCTAACACTCCTCTCTAATTAAAAATATCAAACCGCAGTTTATCATGCAAGTCAGAACCATCAGTCAATGTGATCTTGTTTAGAATCTCATTGAGAATTTACGGTAAAAGTATTTACTCTCTTCACATTAATACATATTATGAAAAAAAGATCCTATGTAACGTTGCAACATAACAATACCTTGTGGCATTGGTATTGGCACAGGTGATACCATAATTTCTTTTGAGTCTTTCCTGCCACACGAAGTATTCAGAGAGGAGTCAGGTAGAAGCGCCAGGAATGAGAGAAACGTTCCGTGAATATATAATTTCCGGAAGAGGCAAACGTCAAGAACAGCTTCCGATTTTACATCGCTGATCTCTTAATGAAAGTATGGTGTGGGCTAAAATGTGAAACCTGAGACGAATATTTTTCGTATTTTATTTTATTTACTAGTGATATTTAAAATGCGTTTTTATTGAGTATGACGTCATAAATTCAGAAGTAAAAGATGACGATAATATGGACGTTACATGACATTGTATTTGGATATGTATTGGTAACATAGACATTATATTTTTCATTCTTCAATATAATTTTACTCTAGAAGTGTTATCATACGACTGATTCCTAAAAATTATTTGAACTGTCAATCTCTGACAGAAATATGTTGATTTCTCTCTTTCTTACACTTTATTCTTAGCAGATAATTTATATATAATCAAGTCTGGAAATGAAAATCGCCTCCTTCTGATTGATTCTCTCTCTCTCTCTCTCTCTCTCTTTCTCTCTCTCTCACACACACACTCTTCCCTTTTATGGCCGCAATGGCGCCGGGGTGTGTAGTACATAATGCGTATACGAAATTAGTCTCACTTGAGTTACTGGACACAAAGGGAACCTGATTTAAGTGTGGTCTATTCAGATTTCTATTTGACATGCAGAAACCTCTAAATTGATGGAGTCACGCGCTTTCGAAGGTAAAACACCATTCAACGCTCTATCTTGTTTTGCATCTGAATTCCTAGTTAATTGGCAGGAAAGTGTGGAAATCTGAATTACAGCATTCACTCGAAACAATGCAGTTGGCAGTGCTACGGGGCGCAGCGCATCCTCTACCGTAATGGAGCCGTAGTGCTCGTTAGAAACTCAAATCAGCTACTTGATGTTGCCGCCTTTCTGTTCATTTGCGAATACCTCAGAGGCGGTTGACTCTCTTCTCTTGCACGCAGCTCAGGCTTGCATTATGTGTTGCATGATTACCCTGCATTTCAACGTATTGTGTGCAAACGGCCTCGCAAGGCAGCATTAAAACTGTTGGTAACATAAAAACGCCATAAAAACAATTTTCTTTTTAAATATTGTAAAGACAGATGTGCGATTTTTTACTCACAAATACGAGATTTAATTTTAACTTTTCATATGATACTGGATTGCTAATTCTCTGTTTTCAATATATCGATGAAAATAGTGCATGTTATTAAGACGCGAAGAAATGTATTCATTAACGAAACTTATAATCCGGTTACAGTTGTCCTTTGAGGTCCAAAAGTCTACTCGAAACAGATTTTGTTATGTGATTTTCTATGTGATGAGCAACGAATGTGTTGATTAATTGTTAGAAAATAAAATTGTATAGAGACGAAGAATGGTTTGATATAATTATTAAATACACAGAAGAAAAATTAAATTATCAGAATATTTTAACTATAATAAAAATTATTATTACTATTATTATTATAATATTCGTCATTATCATTAACATTTATACCTGGTGGGAAATCTCATACACTGTTACATTATTATACTGTCATAAGGGATCAACAATTTTAACACTTTCAAATTGAAAAAAAAATAATTTCTTCATAACATACTGTGATTATCATAAAATTAATATTTGTCAAATAACATCTGGCCATCTTTTTTCTAAGAAGGCATGTGGTGATGATAGTAAAATTCTAATTTATTAATAATAAAATTAGTGACCCAACTACTTGTTTCATAGTTTTACTTTATTTGAGGTGCAATTATAGTCTGTGTTCACTACAATCATAATATTTTTCTTGTTTCCTGCTCTTCTGCTTTTTATTTATCAAACACTGAACTTCATAGAAACACAAGACACGTTGGCTTTGGGAAAAACGCGGGATCCTTCGAGGGTGGAATTCCTCCCACGGGGCCCCGTGGGGGCAGAAACCTCCGCGACCGATCTGGGTTCACGGCCTCTGCGGGCAGGCGCTCGTCGATGGGCACAGAGCCTAACCCAACGCGAGTCGCACGCCGCAGGACTTCGGCCCGCGGCCACTCCTAGAAGCACCCGCTCACAATCAACGCCACCGCCCGGGCAGTCGTGACTGGGAAGGCAGGAGGGGGAGGGGGAGGGCGGAGGTGGGGTAGAGCAGGTCGGAGGGGGGAGGACGGGCGGGCGGGTCGACAAAGGTGGTGTGGCGTCTTTGCCGGGGCAAATAAATACAGACGTGAACGGCTTGTAAATATTTAGCATTTATTAGAAGAAAGATACTCCGACACCAAAACACTATATACAATATTTACAATTGAAGTTAACCGATACAAGAAGGAACTTTCCCTGGTTACCACCACCGCTGGCCCGATAATTAATTACCATCCCCGGTGTGATGCACCAGTACCTTACGCGAACATACATACGAGTATGCCGCACCTGCTGTCACGACGTAGCACGCCGGCTTCGATTCCCCGCCTCGGTAGCCTATGCATTACCATGCAACGCCGCGCACAACCCTCACGACGCCCTACCGACGCGCTCACCTCTGAAGAGTCATAAGAATAGAAGGCTGCTTTCAACTCGGTTTCTGCTTATATACCTACTGGCCAGGCTGCCGGAAGCGCGTCACACGCAGTGTCTGCCCACGCTTTCCCGCCGGCTTCGGGGTCTCCAAACCTGCCTCCACGACACAGCATTCCTATGTGAAGCCCCACGTCACTTCCGCCAGGGCTGTCCACATGGCTACAATAGTACGTTTGTACTGGCGACAGATATGACGCCACAAACTCCTCTATACCCCCCCCCGGGAATTTTCGTCGCAGTTGCAATCAACACAGAAGGAAAATTCCACAAGTGTGAAAGTCCTAGGCCGATCGGCTCACATTATATACAACTGCGCCTGACCTGGCTAATTACACAGATAAAGAACAAACAGAGAAGTCCCTACTAACCTACCCCATTGACATATTTTTACTCTACATTGTACATTGTACTTGAAATATTAAAAATCTTGCCGTACGGTCGGTCCCTCTTATGCATTGTTACGAATTTTCAGCCTTGTGTGGTAACCTCTAATAACCATAGTATGTTCCTTTTCCTTTTACAACCAAATTCTTGAATTAAATTAATTTTGTACAATACACTCACTACCAAAATGACACATACAATATCACCAATATAGCCACAAACATTACATCAAAACATTCAAAATCATATACAGTTCTATACACACAAACTGACATACTGAATGACAAAACCCTATACATTGATAAATGCACAAAAAAAACAACAATAACTAACCTTTATCCCTTTTACAACCAAATTCTTGAATTAAATTAATTTTGTACAATACACTCACTACAAAATGACACATACAATATCACCAATATAGCCGCAAACATTACATCAAAACATTTAAAATCATATACAGTTCTATACACACAACTGACACACTGAATTACAAAACCCTATACATTGATAAATGCACACAAAAAAAACAACAATAAACTAACATTTATCCTGTTTTACATTTAAAACCACATACAGTGATACACTTAAAATGAAACAAATAAACAATTATTACATTTCTCTCTTGAAAGATTGTACAAAGTTTTTCTTCTTGCCAGAATGAATATAAATGAATACAAAAGTTCATGATATTTGCTGGAAACTATTCTTCCGTAGGTTTCTTGGGAAAAGTTTACTCAATCTTGACACAACACAACAAACATCACATTCACTTATACATCATTCTTCTTGCACTATTTGTTTTGCACTGTGTTCCAGTGTTTTCGGCGCACACGTATCGGCATTGCCGGGTGCAGTGTGCCCCTCTGCAACTTCGGACACTGTCTGGCGCTCATTTTCAAACACCCTACTGAGAATGTCAGCATTTACATTTAATATCCCTTTCCTATGGCTTATGATAATGTTGTAATGCTGAATCGCCAAAGACCACCTAAGCAATCTAGGATTATTCCCAGCATTCTGTTGTAACCAGACTAACGGGTTATGATCCGTTTCTATCTTTAGCAAAACATTACCGTCTAAATAGTAACGCAACTTCCCTAAACCCCAAATTAAAGCCGCACACTCTTTCTCCGTGGTGCTCCATTTTAATTCCCCGTCTGAGAATTTTTTACTGAGAAAAAGAATCGGATTTTCATTTCCTTCCTGATCTAACTGTGATAACACAATGGCTGCTCCCCTAAGTGCCGCATCACATTGCAGTAAAAATGGCTTACTAAAATCAGGTGCATGAGTGACTGCCCCTTGACACAGTGCGTCGCGAAGCTGTACAAACGAGTTTTCGCACTCTTCCGACCACCGGATTTTGCCTTGCCTATGTGTTCCCCTCAATAGATCAGTGAGCGCCGCTGATTTCTCCGAGAAATTTCTGATGAACCGTTTATAATACGATATCAGACCTATAAATTTACGGATTTCCTTTTTTGTCGTAGGCCGTGGATATTCTTTTATTACTTGAACTTTGGCTTCATTTGGTCTCATCAGACCACTACCAATCTCGTATCCTAGGAACGTAACCGATTTCCTAGCGAACTTACATTTCGCCGGTTGCACGCGTAAATTGGCCTCACGTAACTTTTGGAATACGATTCTGAGATGTTTGCAGTGATCATCCCAGTTGTCGCTAAAGATTGCAATGTCATCCATATATGGGACGGCGAACTCCGCGCAATCTTTCAGTAATGCCTCCATAAGCTTGCTGCAAACATATGGTGCATTTTTGATGCCGAAAGGCATCCTGAGGGGCTTATAAGACCCGAATTTCGTCGTAAAGGTGGCATACCGTTGAGCGCGCTCGCTCATTTGGATCTGCCAAAATCCTTTACATAAGTCCGTTGTGGTTATGATTTTGGCCCTCGCAACTGTTTCAATTCGCTCGGCTAAACTCGGAAGCGGAAAATATTCAGTACGAATAACCTGATTTAACTTGCGGTAGTCAATACATGGCCTGGGTTTTTTTCCGGGTGCTTCCACAAAAATCATAGGGGATGTGAAATCAGAATCCGAAGGCTCGATGATACCATCCCTTAGCATTTTCGCGATTTCTTCCTGGAGGATTTTAGTTTGGCGATGAGACGTACGATACGGAGCGCTCCTCACCCTTGCATTTTCGTCCAGCAACTCGATGTCCATCTGAACATTTTTTGTGAGCCCTGGCCTATCCGAAAAGATGTCCCTAAACTCAATTACAAGTTCTCTCAGCCTTTCACTTCCTTCCGGCTCCATTTCTGTGCCTGCGAGCATTGCCTCTACATCGAATTCCTCCGGTTCTAATTTTAAGGCGTATTTCTCTATTCCGTCCTCTATAATTTCACCTATTTGTTCTGGTTCCTTAAATAATAATGAATTCTTATCAAAATATGTTTCTCTTTCTGATTCTGCTCCTACATCCTTATACTTTTCAAACAAAGTATTTACACTCTCATCTTCCTTCTGCGCCGCGCTGAATTGTTCCGTATTTACCTTCAACATTTCCGCGATCGGCACTGCCAATTCTAATTCTTCTCCGTCTGTTACTAGACAGAATTCCGGGAATTCCTCCGACGGCTCATGCTCGTCTTCGCCCGGCTTTCCTGTCAGGTCGCCCTCCGCCTCCGGCAATTTTACCTGCGAGTTCCCCGAATCATCTGCTTTTGTTCTGCCTTCTGCCGCAGCCTTACTGCGCGTCATAACTATGTTCACAGCTTGTTCTTCTACTAAGCCCTGTTTAATATCCTACAGAAGTTGATACGTTCTGTTACTTAATAGATAATAACTAAGTTGATTTTCCTTCGGCACTATAGCGGCCCTAGTGATTACATTACCTAATTCTGAATTTAGGCGAATTTCCGCCACCGGCAGATTAATGGCAGTCGAATGAAGCGGCTGTTTGATCCAGACCGATTCGCCCGTATAATCACGATCTGTGACTAAATTTGCGGATACAAGATCAAATGACGCGCCCGTGTCTCTTAAGATCTCAGTCGGCTGCTCATTCACGGTCCCTGTCACAATGTGCTGCCTCAAGAACTCCCTTGCCTCGGGTTCACACACGTGATTTACTTGATTGCCCTGTTTCCGCGGACAGTTCTTAACCAAGTGCGTTGTTGACTGACATTCGTAACACTTGCGGACATAAGGTGCCTCGAATTCCTTCTTCGCGCTATGTTTCTCTAATCCATTAGTACTTCCTGCCGACTTGGGGGCCACGTGAGGAGCAACAGGTGCCCTGTTGTTTCCGTGTTCTTTCCGGAATGTTCTTTCCGGTCGGAAAGACGGTAACTGTGGCTTCTTCCACCCTTGCCGCGCATTCTCGTACGCATCTAATCTTTTCGCGAACTCAAGCGGATTCGCAAATTCGGCCCATTTATCCACGAAATGTTCCCGCATATCCCCTGGAACTTTATGCTTCATTTGATCGGCTACGATCAAATTCAATAAACCCTCGAATGTGTTTATTTTAAGTCCCGCTACCCACTCTCTGGCATAGTTTAACAATTCCCTCGCAAATATGCTCCAAGTCGCTCCGTTTTTGCTATGTTTCCTAAACAACTGCCGGAATTTCTCGGCATCAAACCGGTACAGTTCTAATAATTTCAATTTCAGCTCCGCATAATCTAACGCTTCTTCCTGTTCGTCTAAAGTAAGCCATGTGTTAACATTATGCGGAAGTAATCCGATTAAATTAACAACCCAATCTTCTTCGCAGATTTTCAATTGCCTGCACTGGCTTTCAAACGCGCTCAGATAAGACGTGATATCGTCCTGCTCTCCTTTAAATCTACCAATTATTTGGCCTATTCTAATATATTCTCTCGCGTGTTCCGAGCGCGCTTCCGAACGAATCTCCGAATTTGTTTCGCCCGTCTGGGCTTTCTGCGCTCTCGCAAGTTCTAATTGATACTCCCTTTCTTTATCTCTCTCATGCTGTTGCCCCATTTCCTCCGTTAATTCAACAGAATAATCCTCATGCTCTACTATCAATTTCTTTAAAGTTGGATTTGTTTCCGATCCATCTAATTCTATTCCCAAATCCCTGGCGATTCGGATCATTCCTTCCTTTCGAAATTTCAGTAAATGCGCCATTGCTTTCAAACAGTGCCCTACGCGTTGCAAAAGAACACACTTACCCTCAGCTTCCACTGCTTGCACGTGGCTGCTTCCTGCTGCTTATGCGTGCACGTTCGGCGCTGGCGGATGTCGTGATGAGATGGATGGATTGGCTGCAACTCGTCCTTCCTTCCCGTCCTTCCTTCCTTCCCGTCCTTCTGCTTGAAGTTTCGCCCCGCCGATGTACTCGCACGTTTTCGTTCGCGTTTTACTTGTTTCGCGCACTATGAATATATTTACGTCGAAACTGTTCCCTGGCTGAGCTTTGCTCGCTCGCCCACTATTTAATCTTTCTCCGACGGATACCTGCGGCCAAATATACTTTCACTTCCGCGTACACGATCCGCTGTTCTGGCTGACTGTCCCGCTGGTACTAAGCGCCCTACCTGCTGGGTGTTTTGTTCGTTTCTATAGCTGTTGCTACACTGCCGACCGAACCTTGCACGTGAAACGCAGAATTCTATTCCTCCTACGCTCACTAATTACCCATGGACAGATGAAGCCCCTTACTGGCGTAATTATTCTACCTGCCGGTCCTGGCGTGCTTCCGTGTGATGCTGCCTACCACAGACAAACACCGCACATACACAACTGCGTGGTCGTTTACTAACCATAAACTGCGTACTTGAACCGCTACATACACTACACTTGCGTGGTAGTTCCAGAACCGCTGCCTACACTATACTACGTGGTAGTTCTTGAACTGCTGCCACCATTTTACACCTACGTGGTAGTTCGTGATCTGCTGCATACACTACACGTGCGTGGTAGTTCGTTTACCGCTGGCACTATTCTACGTGCGTGGTAGTTCGATAACCGCTGGCACTATTCTACGTGCGTGGTAGTTCGTTAACCGCTGCTTACCCTACACGTGCGTGGTAGTTCGTTAACCGCTGCCACCATTCTATTCCTCCTACGTCTGTGGCGTCTTTGCCGGGGCAAATAAATACAGACGTGAACGGCTTGTAAATATTTAGCATTTATTAGAAGAAAGATACTCCGACACCAAAACACTATATACAATATTTACAATTGAAGTTAACCGATACAAGAAGGAACTTTCCCTGGTTACCACCACCGCTGGCCCGATAATTAATTACCATCCCCGGTGTGATGCACCAGTACCTTACGCGAACATACATACGAGTATGCCGCACCTGCTGTCACGACGTAGCACGCCGGCTTCGATTCCCCGCCTCGGTAGCCTATGCATTACCATGCAACGCCGCGCACAACCCTCACGACGCCCTACCGACGCGCTCACCTCTGAAGAGTCATAAGAATAGAAGGCTGCTTTCAACTCGGTTTCTGCTTATATACCTACTGGCCAGGCTGCCGGAAGCGCGTCACACGCAGTGTCTGCCCACGCTTTCCCGCCGGCTTCGGGGTCTCCAAACCTGCCTCCACGACACAGCATTCCTATGTGAAGCCCCACGTCACTTCCGCCAGGGCTGTCCACATGGCTACAATAGTACGTTTGTACTGGCGACAGATATGACGCCACAGTGGGTGCACGGCGGGCGTGCGGGTGAGCCGTTGGGCTGGTGAACCGTTGAAGTGAAGAGTCGTTGGACGGGTGAGCCCTTTGGTGAGTGAGCCGTTGGATGAGTGAGCCTTTAAGTAGGTGAGCCGTCGAGTGTGGGAGTAGTTGGGGGGGGGAGCAGTTGGGTGTGGGACCCTTCGGGCGGGTGAGCCGTAGGGTGGGTGAGCCGTTGGACGGGTGTGCGGTTGGGCGGGGGAGGTGTTGAACGGGCGTGTGGGTACGTGAGAGTGTAAGTAGAGGATTGGTTCATGAGTGAGTGGGTGAGCTTGAGCCGGCGAGCTGCTGGTCGGGGGCAGGAAGGAGATTTGACAGGCGTGTGGGTATATAGAGCCGTTGGGACAATGGGCGGGTAAACAAAGGTGGGGGGTGACAGGGGTTCAACGGTGAACGGAGATGAGAGGATTTTAGTGAGATGAGGGAGAGGGTTTATCTGGTGGGTCAGCGCACGAACTTGTGAATATGTGAGCTGTGAGACTTTGCGTGGGGAGGGCGTTGGTTGGGTGGGCGAGTTGCAGTAGAGATTCCTGGGCGAGGAAAAATGCTTCACAAGACTACACTCCATTCGGAACAGTATTTGGCGGGGGAATGTAAGTGGGTGGGTGAGTGGCTGGGTGTGCAGAGGGGGCGATCCGTTCAGCTGAGGGATTGAGGGGGATGGCGCCGGGGCCGCGCCGGGGCGGGGCCAACGACCTCCGCCCATCCGATCGCGTTTGGACGCGAGCCGCCTTCGCAACCCGGCCGCGCCGTTTGCGCAACGCCAGGCCAGCTGGCACGCCGCGCCACAATAGAGGTGTGCTTGGGATACGTGACAACTCTGCCCGTTCCACCTTACCCGATCCGGAAAACACGAGCCCGGGCCAACACTCAACTAAAAACCCGAGTAAATTTGTCTAGTACGAAACCCGACGACTCATGTTTTTCATGAGGAAATACTGAATACAGTGTGGTTGCAATGAATATCCGAATCTTTGTTTACTTTTTTACTTAACGTGTTTCGTAATTGGATATATATGTTTTACTGTAAACCGTGTCATTTTATGGGCTTATTAAGAGACACGCAGAGTGGTTGCCCATTATTTTGAAATTTTCTTAACTCTGTCTAAAATGCTATCCGCTTCAGAACAGCTAGCAACGCGTCTTCGTCTAGACAAAAGCGTTGGACAGAATGCGAGCAACGGATGGTCCACGAGTTGGGATACGAGACGCGGTAACACCGGACGGGCTGTACTGGGGTATGTGGGTGATTTCAGGATATAGCCAAACTCGAGACGCGCAAATACGGACGTGTAAAACTTGTTTCCCGAACGAGAATGGGCTTCTTCAGGATCTCCTTTGACCCGAAAGCAATGTGTTCTTCTTCTTTCTTCTTCCCCCACCTCCGCCATCCTTTTATCTTCAAGTGTCCTGTTAATTGTTTCCGAAAATCTCAGATATATGTGTTAACAATTTTATCTCCCCTGGGAAATATGTTTACGACCATAGCCATAGCCGAAATATCGTGCAAACCAGTTTTCCCATAATGATTAAGAACGGTCATAGTTAAAATGAGAAATTAAAAAAACGTTTCTAACTTGCTGACAAAACTAGTAAAGAGACAGTGAATACTCTTTGCTTTCAATGTATCTCCGAATTCGTAAGTTTACTTTTTTATTCAATAACGTGTTTTATAATTGGTTCTATTTGCTTTACGTACAGCAGGTGTAGAGGGGTTATCCTAAGAAGGGACCAGTTTGACAGGTCGGGAAACAAATGAATGTCATGAAGAACGACGGCTTTGCTAGAGATAGTGATGAAAACCATTTACTAATGAGCTAATTAAACGAACGCATTGACGAATTGAGTACGTGGACATAACCTGCAGTTATGTTATCAGCAGCAGCCAAGATGTAGCTATCAAAGCGGTGTCTTTATAAAAAAAACTTCTTTATAGTATCGGTGTCAGCTTTGCGGCGCGAATCGGACTCATCAAGAGCGACTTGCCGGTGGATCCCAGCTTAAGGGACGCTTCAACGGTCGAATGCGAAAGTTTCACTATCTGGGGCGTCTGAATCAGAACACTGGGCGGTCGAGCGGTGCGTCTCCTCCCGCTCCGAACCCCCTTGCGGCTCGCAGCGAAAAGAGAAACGGACCGTGAATTTTGGCGAACCGTAACCGATCGTACCCACCCGCCAATCAAGCGGCGGCGTGGCCGCTGAACGTGCGAGCGGTTGCAATTGGCGCCCTCAATGCCCAGCGCGCGCACGCGACCACGCCCACTCCGCCACACGACCAACTCCCACAACACTCTGCACTAGCTGTGGCTGCGAATTCTACAAGCAGAAATCGAGCTTGCAAGGACAATGCGAAGAGCATTCATGACTGCAAAAAAAGATTGAGAGAGTACATTCTTCTTCACTCTTTCTTCTTACTCTTCTCCTCGTTCTTTTCGTCATTTTATCCTCCGCGTTGTTCTTCATCTCCTTTCCTTCTTATTCTTATTCTTGTCGTTTTCTAATCCTTCTTCTTTTCTTCTTTGCTTTCCTCTCCTTTGTCTTCTGCATTTTATTTCTTTTCCTTTTTCCTTCTTTCTTTTCTTTTCTCTCTCTTCTTTTATTATTTTTTCTCAATTTTTCTTCTTTTTCTGCATTTTCATCATTTTTTATTTCTTCTCTTCCCTTTCCCTTTTCTGCATTTCCTCTTTCTTTTCTTTTCCTTCGTTTTCTTCTTTTAGTTCATTTCCTTCTTTTGCAGCTGCAGCAACCGCCGCTCCCCGCCGCCCAAAGCGAACGTTCGCTCACTCCCAGGCTCCTCTGCACACGCGCGCGTGCTGCCAATTGTTTTGCCGCTCGACGCGTTCGTAATTTAGGCACTCTCGATGAAATCTGAACCACAATTATTCCCGGTGTTCTGTGACCAAGGCATGTTCAAAGTCAGATACACACATTTTACGGTGACCAGATAAGTACGACAGAGGATAAATGTATGGATTGAGTGAAGGGCATTGCGCGCTTTAAAAACGGGTAGTGTTCGATGATGGAAGAGAGAATAATTGATGAAATGGTGCCTATTAAAAACCTTTTTGCGTAGTTATTTTGCTCCCCATGAATTTCGTAAGGAATTTCATAAGTAGTTGAATTTGAAACAAGATACTTGAGACCAACGGTGAGCGATCTTGTAACCACATTACGAATCGCCCACTACTAGATGACATAATATCAAATCGTTAAGTTTTTCGAAGCAACTCTCTCTCCCTGGGTGACATTCATTAGAGGAACATAAAAATATGTTATGGCCACGAGAAGTTTTGGTTTCGATGTTGTGTCGTTTTACGTAAGAATGGTTCGTAAAATTAAAGTAGGAAAATATTTACTGATTTGAGAACGACTTGTAATTTATCTTGACGTGGTAAATGTTGAGAAAGTTCACTAAACATAATGTAAACCAACTATAATACTGTACAGAACCTTCCCAATACGTCCATTACTAGCACGGATTTGAGTTGAGTATATGTCTTGGTGATGTATGAATCGTATGGGAAAGAAGTCCAGTATATTTTCCTAACTTAAGGATTAAGTACCTCATAGGGAAGAAAGTTTTTTCCGCAGTTCGTGACACATTGATAAATGTATTTTTGTGGCATTCGTTCGTAATTGATCGGGGGAGGGAACCACAGACGCCATCGATCCGGGCAGCCAACCTCGAGAATTCTCTTCTGCTCATAAGGATTTGTACACACTCTCAACAGGACTCAACAGGACTGTCACTCAACTCAACAGGACTGTGAATCCTCCGCGGTAAACTATGCGGTCTTCACCAGCTGCACCGAAAGAAAATTGTCGCTAGCAAAATGTACTAAAAGTAATTAATGTACATTTGAGCGCTATTCCCATATGATTAAAAACTATTTTTCCGGTTTCGTACACAGGTTTTAAAGATTCAGTTGTGAACTTTCAAAAACATAAAGCCGCACCCACTAATCAATGAATTACACGAAGCAAAATGGTCTGCTTTTTTATCCACTTGCACATCCCTGATTGTGTATAAATGTACTTTTGATTTATGTTTTTATTGACATTGTAAATTATATCAATTTAGCTTACTCGTTTGTTTATTAACCACTTTGAGTAAACATATGTCCAGAAGCAAGCGGTTACTATTTAATACCATCGCGGCAAATAGCCGGCAGTCGTGTCAGCTTCACGGCGCTTGTTGAGTGCGACCGCGGGAGGGCAGTCCAGGGCCGCTCGGCGGCGCGAAGACCTGGAAAAACGGCCATTAACCGCCCGGGGAAGAATAAATGACCGCTTTCCATTTTCTTTGGGGCTCCGAGGGCGGGCTTTCTCTCGGGCGCTCGCCCGCTGCAGCCGCCCGCCCGCACAGAGAGGGCGTTCTGGTCATTGGTAGTGCATGGGCAGTAGCGGTGATCTTCCCCCGCTGGATGTTGAGATCCGGCACCGACCTACACGTCGGCCAGCGGGGTTTTCCTCCGCAGGTATCTCCCACCTCCCCAACAGGGACAAGTTCTAAATTCCCGTCATATAGTGCCTGTAGGTGTTTTGTAAGTAATAGGTCTGGATATGAAGAGGAAGGAAATATGCTTTTCTCTTCTGTATTTCTGTTCTTTCCCTTTTATTTTTTATTCTTCTTTCCCGTCTTCATTCCTCTTTTCCCTCTTGTTTCTTTTTTCTCTTTTTCTTTGCATATTCTCCTTCTTGCATACAAATCTAGAAGCACTCTCCGTTTTGAGGTCGAGATGTGCTCCATCCTCCATTTAGTCTCCCTATGCAGTCCCGGGAAGCGCGTGTGTCTGTGAAAAGGATGTACCCACATTCTACGCACGGGAAGTGACTCCCGGTGAAAGAGATACGAAAGGGAGCTGCAGGCATGTAATCAAAAAGTCTTGTCAATATACAAAGGAGAATTCAAAACGGGACATCAGTTTTCACTTGGTGATAAAGTTGATAACAACAGTTCTTATCTTAATGGTTGCTGAAAACGTTTGAAGCTAAATGACCGAGGAGGCAAGTTGTCGGCTAGTTTGCTTGCAATTTGGCTTCCTTGTGAACGCTCTGTTTAAGGGCATTGAAATACCGTTTGACTTCGTATATGCCCTACCCAAACAATTTGTAGGCAACGTGGATCCAAATTTCTATGCATCCGATGGTGTGCGCTACCCATCTCACCAAGTCAGATCTTGGTGAAAAATGGAAGAGTGCCCAGATCCCTCTGCAATACAAATGAAATCATTTGTGTTGGCAGGCTTCGCACCACATGGGCACTTCGAGATCATTAGAAATTGTCATGGAAGTATTTCGGGAACTTTTGCGTTACACAGCGCTCACAGCGTCATTTTCAGCTCTCTTAATGTCTTATATTACGATCTTATCACGATCTTCTCCAGCTACGAATAACATATGACAGGCTCGCAAGTCTCGGAACTTCACCTTGTTACTCCTTCTATTGACCTTGGTTCTATTAATAATTTTTTATTTTCAAGTGACATCAAAAGGCATTTCACATCGAACATTTATTTCTCTTGAATTTCTTTAGAATGTGGTTTTGCAATAAATTTTCGCGACGATGTAAAATGTAGCATGCCACGTACTAAAATGGCAGTTTCTGCGTCCTCACTACTACCCTTCCGCGAATGTCAGTGCTCCCGCATCCGCCGCCTTCCGTGCATGGGAGAGGCCTGGTTTTGCGCTCTTGCCGTCTCTGCCGCCACCGCCGCCGCAAGCGGACTTGTAAGGAAAGCCTAGGCTTCGAGCCCGGCTGCCTGTCGCCGAGCGGTACTACTTTCATGTCGTTACACATCCGCGGGAGACGTCGGCTTGTTAGAGCGGTCGGCGCTCCAGTGCAGCTGCGGCTATGGCCGCGTTGCTCGCCGCCTCCCCTCGCCCTGCCGCCACTGCCGCCTTTCCAGCCGCCACAGCAGCATGCCAAACCACCTCCGGCGCCGCCTTTGCCACCATCAACTCCCCAACGCTGTTATTGATCGATCGATCGACTGATTGATTAGTGTTTCCGGGCGCGTCATCAGCTAAAGTCATTAGTCCCGTAAGTGTTGAACATGCTTTATCGCGGGAGGTGGCGGTGGTCGGTACCTGGCGAATGGAGAGGTCCGGCTCCTACCTACACGTCGGCTTGAGGAACATTCCTCAGCCAGGTATCTCCATCAGATGGGCACCGCCCCTGCCGGGATAGGCTCTAAGCTCCCAACCGCTCTTCCGGCATGTGTGTAGTATATGGCATGTACGTGTATGTGCAACTAAACAGTCAGAATAGGACAAGCAAGACGAAGAAAAGATCGCGTGCGGTCCGTTGCCCGTTTGTTGGGGTACTGCTTCGGCATCCGCCTGGTGTTGATCGGAGCAACCACGGAAAACTACCGATCAGAGCAGCCAGCCACTATAATTCTCCTCCAGACAGCGACGAAACTCGACCTAGCTACATAGCTCGTGTCGAAAATCCTGCTATCAACTCCACCAACGCTGCTCTTGTTCCCTCCACCACCGTTATCACCAGCCTCGCCGCGTAATCTGCTACAACGCCGACAACTGTCACCGCCAACAAAATTCGTTCATCACCAATTCCACATGAATAGCCAATATTCGACTGGTTCCAAAATTAAAGTTTTTTTTTGTTTACTGACCAGCTGTGCAACTGATTATCTCCAACATACTCCTGACAACATTTACATGTCAAAAATGGAAAGTTTGTACGTAGAGCTGTGTCTCATTTAGAGAAAGCCGACATATTTTTAATTTCTACCAAGTTTCTTTAATGAAAATGAAAAAATTAAATGAGGTTTGGGCAATAATAACCGTTTCCGTAATTTCCTAATAATTTTTTAATAATTTTCGCACACCACAACACTAAATTTAACATACCAAAAACCCCGTTCCACTAACAAACTGAAACAAAAATTGATAAAAACACGTCTTTGTAAACTTATTGTCGGAATTTTTGCCGTGATTTTGATTTTAAAATGTGTTTTCTTGGATTTTGTCGAGGGCTGGATTGTAACATGGATTTTTGGAGCTAAGAATACCAATTTGACACTTTTTGACAGACTTCAACATTGCCACTCTGCATCAATCAAGAATGGAATGGAGTGTCGGAGTAATGCATTTCATATTTAATTTGTTACCAAATCTTTCTGTGGATGTGATATTTTCTACTCCCAAATTCAACCTGTATTTATCATTTGATTTTAAAATGTTTGAACTGAAAAATATTTCTGCTCCAACATAGTGAACAATTCAGTAGACAGTGACGTCATTTCTTCCTTCGCGCCACATGTCGGATTTATATTTTCTGCCTTCCTCCGCTGTCTCCTCATCTCTGCTCTGAACGCGCAGGAGCGGCCACTGGCATTCCTGGAGCCCAGCACTTGGGTAAATATGGCGATGCTATCGGGGGCTGGGTTTGTTTGCATTCAGTGAGGTAACGCTCGGCTGGCCGCAACGCTCGTGTAGTCGGTACATGATTGCGAAAATCTTGTTTTTTAGCATTCCTGAATCAATGAGAATGTTTCAATAGCAGAAGTACAGCGGATTCGATTAATGAGCACCCACCAAAGAAAGAAAATGTGTTTATGTAATGCAATGAGCTAGTTGTGATCATATTAAATCGTCACATATTTGTATTAATTAGCGTGAAAGATCTGTGAGAGATATGTGTTATTGTGTGCTCATGTTGATACAATCTTTCAGAAACGAAAATTAAATATTTTCAGTTGAATTAATTCATCGGATGTACGTCACTGTTACAGCTGTTCTCACGCTCATTTGTATAGCTCATTCATTTCAAGGGTAACATTGTCCCTTTCCAAATCTTGTTAATTGGCAGTTCAAACTCACTAAATGAACCTCCGTATGTTAGAAGGAGTGAATCCGTTAGAGCATAAAGATATTTTTGAAAATATGGATTAATTTTTGTACATAATCAAATAGTATTGTATTGTTGGACTCAATACCCTTCACCGCAATTTAATGGATGTAAAATTGTTTCGAGGAAGCTACTTATGACGTTCGAAAAAACATCTATGATAATAAGACATAAGTCTGGCCAAAAGTCGGCCAAAAGTCTTGAATTGTTTGATCGGTAAAATTCATTGATATTATTTTCTCAAATAAACGTAGTTAAACAAACAAATAGAAAACTCCATACAGCATGATTCAATTTGCATTGAATTTACTCATCTTGAACCAATGATCATTCGATCATCAAAGTCATTGTCTTCAAATTGTCATCAGAGACTAAGTGGCAAGCTTTGATTTGATTTGATTTATTTAGTAAAAAACAATAAAAACTGTGTTACGTGTGAAATATAGCGTTGAAATGTATCAAAATGCACTGAGAAGCTGATGCATATCCCACTTTTAAAAACACCCGTGAGGTATACCGGGAAAGGATTTGGAATCTCAGACTAAAGAGCACCCTTCAACTCTTACCATTTGTTCCATCTGGGAATAGATTTTGGTAGCTGAAGATGTAAACTGAGTGTGACTGATGTAAATTGGAATTATTGTAGGTATGGATAAAACGAAAATATTCTTCTCTTAGCGTAAACAACGCAAAGCAGATCTATACTATCAATATCATATAATTATTTCAGATCTCCCCTCTCGTATCCTTGATCTTTCTTTCTCAAAGAACGTTCAATGTTCAACTTCCACGAGAGAGCTCGTAGGAGGCCGGGGGATTCATGTAGGTAATACACCAGAATTTCATGATCTTGACCGAATATTGAAATGATGTGCTTAACGTCGCGATTTTGCAACTCTAATGTTCGAGTGAGAATCATGGGAGTTGTTCTAGAAAGAGGGGGAAGGGAAGATTCTCGAATCCCAACTAGATTTCCAACCTACTCTCTTCTTAGTCTGGTTCTCGGACTCTTGCGGCCTCTCCGAAGGGCATACCTTCGAAAAGTCTTTTTAAAGATTTAGGGCTGAGTTTTCTTTTTAGAGGAACTGGAAATGTCATTTCATCACATCCATCCCAGGATAGGCCGATGGGCGTTGGGATTGGAATCAGAATACAGTAGTTAAAGTCACATTGCCATTGTTGATAATTGTGATTGTTTAGATTCCAAAGTGTCGTCAAAGACGCGGCCGGCGTTGGCCTCATGCACTTCCCAGCGCGGGGCCCCGCACGCGAAATGCGTCCGCAGGGCTCGCCAACACGCGCGCGCGTGCGTCCTTTGTTCTGTGGCGCACGCACGCTCGCACGCGCGTCGCCGCCGGCAGAGCTTCTGCCAGGGGCAGCGCACCGTTACACGCGGCGACCGCCACCGACACTGCCTCAGCCCCCGCGACCCTCGGAGGGAACAGTACCGGGAGAAGTACTGTTCAGGGCATCAACTGATGTCGCCGCGAGGTCCTAGGTTCGAGTCCTACAGTGGCTGGATTTTCGGCGCTAGCTACACAGCTAAGGCGAATTCAGTCGCTATCTAGAGGAGAATTCTAGCGGCCTGTTATCTGATCGATAATTTTACCTGGTTTCTCCAATCAACACCAGGCGAATGCCGGAGCGGTGCCCTAACAAACGGGCCAAGAACCATGCGCGAACTTTCCTTCCTCTTCCTTGTCGCATATTCACCCTTAATTTCACACATATTTTCTTCCACTCCACTACCACACTCTTAAATCACTACACCACCACACCCGCTTGGAGACCAGTCGCAAGGTTGTTCTGACTGAGGCGGTGCCACGCTGCTAGGATACCTAATTGGGATGAACCGTTCTAGCCGACTGTAGGTCGGCGCCGGATTTCACCAACTAAGGGGGGAATGAAACCATTATCACTGCCTTCAGAGGAAAAATGCATTATACTTACGGGACTAATGCCTTTAGCCGTTGACGCGTCAGGAATCACTAATCAATCAATCAATCAAACAAACAAACAAACAAAAATCGAGGAATGCGCCTTGACGCTGACGCCCACGAGGCGCAATTATCCCAGGAAGGTGTCGGCGAAATATACGAACAACGTACGAGTAGAAACGCGATCCAACCATGATTCATTGATAGCTAACGTTTATTGTTCACGTGGCACTTTTCTCCTCTTTCTCTTTTTCTCCCTTCTGTCAGCTCCCCTATCCCCTCTTCTTCCCTCTCGCCACTATCTATCGCCTTCCTCTTTCTCCGCCTTCTGACGTTCCTCTGGCTGTCCCTCTCCCCACTCATCTTCTCCCTCTCTTCCCTCTTTTATTCCCTCTCTCCATATATTTCCCTCCCTTCTCTCCCTGTCTCCATCCTCTCTTTTCCCCATTCGCAGTCCTCTCCCCTGTCTACATCTGACCCTCCCTCTGTCACAGTCATCCTTTACCCATATTTTTCTGCCTTTTACTCTCCATCAATCTCTCTCTCTTTTCACCGGTCTCTTTCTCTCTTTCACTTCGATGGCGATACAACCCTGACGTGCTCTTGTCGAATTTAAGGAGGAAAATAAATAAAATAGGTAGCCTTACTAAATATTAAGGTGAGGTTCCTGTACCCTTTTCTAATGATTAAGGAATGAAAACATGAAAATAATTAAATTTGGGTTGGCAAAGTATTACATTCATGGAGACACGTTCAATATAAACCTTCAAAACATATGTAGTCGCTAATGCGATTGATTTCAGAGTTCCTGGAAGGCTTTATGGTCTTAGGGTCATCAAACAGCTAGCTCCGTGGGGTGCGATGTAGCGTATTCGCAAACAACGCAATTTAGCTCGCTGTTTTCGGCTTCTGTATTCAATCCTTTAGTTTCAATGAATTATAGAAACGACACCTGAGAAAGCAGTCGTTCTTTCTCAGACCCCTCTCATTTTCTCTAAACAACCACTTAACTACACATTTCTCCAATGATCTCAGTAATACACATTCGTAGATAATGTTCAGAAATATTTTTATACATTCAAATTTTAAAGCATTGTAAAGAAAACTAAATATCTTGAAGGGGAGGAGCAAATATATAATCAGAAAATTGATTCCTGGTTTTAGTTGTCGTCAGATCTATAGTGATAATTTATCCTACAATCTTTTTTAAGTGATTGTTTAAAATTTATGTCACAGTTTTTACGTATTGGAATTTGGTGACATTTCAAAAAATTGTGCTCTTGGAAATATGTTGAACTATTTTGTTCACTGAAGGCCATACACCAGAATAAAATTTGGTTTAAAAATGTAAATATATAATAATGTAAATATGTAAATTGTAATAATGTAAATATATAAATATGTAATTATGTATAATTAAAGACTTATGTATAATTAAATATTATAAATATGTAAAAATGTAAATATACATTGTATAATGCTGTTATTTGTATTGTCTTAACGTACAATTTTATTCCTTTTGTAGAAATGTAGGCCATTTCGTTCTTCTAAAACACGACTTTTGAAACACACAAGTCCAACTGGCTCTCAACTTGTGTCTCTTTGTCCATGAGCGTCTGCAGTCTCGCGTCGTGCATGGCTCCCGCACCTTCCCACACCTCCGCACACCTCCCCTGCACGAACCGAAGTCGTGGGGCTGGAAACGCCCGCAGTGCTCGCCACGGCGGCTGGCTTTTAAGGAGCTCCCACGGTTTATTACAGCGAGTGCCACGCGTGATTTTTATCCCCGCCTGTTTCCCCCACAGTCCTTTTCCCAGCCCATTTGTTTCTTCGGACGGCGAGTCGCGGCTGTTTTTGTAACAAAAGCGCGGCCAGTTTCGTAAGACCGGGTGTAATTGCCTCGGCAAATTAAAGCGCGTGTTGTGACCGCGCCTAGTGTGGCATGTGCAGTCTTGTCCTTCGCTCAGCAGCCTGTAGGTAGTTGTTCCACTTTGTGTCACTTACGTTGCAAGAGTGGAGCTGCTGTGTTGAGAATTAGTTTCTGAGGCCTGGTGCCGAGAACGGATTGGAGGGAGATAACTTTCGTCACTCTGAGGTCTTTTTTAACCTAGTGGAGGCGTGGATGAAACGGAATATGGGTTTAAATTAAACGTTCTTTTAGCGGTTTGTCATCAGATAATTTCATAACTTACCGATGTTTTGATCTGTATTTTATTTAATTACACTCATATTCTTCGCAAAATTAGAAAGACAATAATTTTCCTACCAGTAACTCTCCAGCCTGTGTCCTTTAATTGAAAATCGAAACCTTACACTACTACTACATTTAATATATATATATATATATATATATATATATATATATATATATATATAGCTCTCATTTTCATTTCCCAATGTTCAATAGTTCAATAAAAAGTGTAAAAAGGTACTACTTTGGAACAATAACATATTTGTGGTAGAAAAATAACGAAAAGAAAGCATTAGCTTATTCAAATATATTAAATTTAAGTTGGTTTTGCTTTGAATTTTTTGTCATTAATCAAGCCTCATTAGAGCCATAGACTCTAAAAATCCTCTTTAGTATTAAGCTATTTAACACTACTGTATTCACTATATTTTACAGTACTTCTTTGTAAATAGGCGTTCGCAATTCAAATTACGAACGCCTTCAAGGCAAGGAAATTCTGAAATAGTTTTTGTTCGCATCTGAACAATAGATATTTTCTTACCTACGCTTATGAAAGTGCCCCACATGTATATTTTTAATATTTTTATCTCGTGACTAAAAGAATGGTGCCGCTTGTTAGAGAGTTGCAATGGCCCCATTACGTGAAGTGAACAGAAAGGGACAAATTGATCTCGCCTTCTTAGTGAAATCAGTTGATGTTGCCACTTTCCCTTTAAATAATCGTTCGTCCAGGAACTATTTTATGAAGAACCGCTAAGGATGTTTCAAATACGCTGGCATTTGAAATAATTATTATAATGGCAATGCTGAAACTGGTGAACATGCAACGTTCTTGTAGAGAAGATAATTTTCTGCGAGTATGGTTATAAGAGTGTGCAACAGCATTTTGCGGTTTTCAGAACAAGCTTAACCTTTATTTGCTGAAAATACAGTTAATAATTATTTCACGAAATTCTCACGTCTCGAACAGAAGGATGGGTAATTTAAGCGCATTGTGTAGGAGGAATTCGTCAGGGTTTAATTAAGATTACAGCATTTGTAAATATTTAATTTCTTTGCTTAATTCCTTTTGGACGTCATTGTGGATTCGGTAATAACTGAATATCTGTTGTGTGGTATTGAACCATGGCAAATGTTTTATGACCATTAAGCATGACTGAAAAAGTATCAATATACCATATCCATTCAAATCACAAAACTACAGAAATATTTAATTGCAAGTTAAATTAATTTGTGCGATCGTTCAGACCGGCCCCCATCCAAGGACATGATTTGTTTATGGATAAATACTCTATCAAGATGCATAGTAAAACGTGAATATTTTCTAATAGTTGTTTATTTGTTTCGGTTTGTGTGTTTATCATAAGTCATCATATCACACCACGAATGCCTTGGAGATAGTCGATAAAGTCCCGACTCGCGAAGCGAGGAGGGGATTTATCAGAGAATTTCCAAAGAACGAATGGTATTTAATAGGACCTACATATACCTACCTAATTATGTCCTACAGAGTTCCAAACTGCGACAAATATTGAAAATAACTGACAGCTATCTTAAAATCACATACGAAGCAGCGATAGACGAGTCACAGTTTATCAATGGTCAGTAGGAAGAAGAAAAATCGGATAGAGAAAGCGATAAACTTTTTTAGATACACCGCCCTTATTGGGGCATTTTGCGTGTATAATTAAACACTATTGGTTTTAATTTCACGAGTGGAATAGTCAACGTAATGAAGAAATGACTGATTAAAGTTCTCACTGTCATTCTAAAGCAGGGGTTCCCAACGGGGTCGGTACAGCCCCCTGGAGATCAATGAAGCTTTGAATGGGGTCAATGATGATCAAGGGGTCTATTTGGGGTGAATAGCTGAACATGAACCGGCGTCTGAGCAATGCCATCAAGATCCCATGGATTAGAAAAAAAATATTACTGAAATTAATTGTTTCCTGATATAATAAAAGAACAAAAAAAAGTATTAAAAATTCCTCCTTTTCTTTCGAATCCGTCGTTCATCCATAGAAGTTAGGATGTTCAGAAAACTCAAGAAATTATAACTGCATTCACAATGACATGCTATCTCACAAGAAAGTACTCTCTGCTACACGCAGGGAGAAATGTTATGGTCTGTTCTTATAAAGCATTTTGTTATCATTACATTAAAAAGAAGATTAGAAACGCGACTACTCAAGAGCTGTAGCGTCATCAATTATTGAAAATAGAGATATTTAGAAAAATATTGTTCATATGCAATGCATTGGTCAGTTATTATGGATGCTGTACATTATAGAGAAAACGTAAGGGGGTCGATGAAACAAACAAGTCTTTTAAAAGGGGTCGATGAAAGAAAAAGGTTGAGACTCCCCGTTGCAAAGAAATTTGTCAAGTAATTTTAATCTTCGTCGTGTACACCACGTGTTTATTTCACATTTTTTCATTTAAATATTGCGTTGCATGTGCGTCAGAAACCTCCAAATCCTCTCAAATATGGACAAGTGAATGAATAGTGTGATTGCATAAAGCTAATAAATATTCATGTAAAAATTGCGATCTCCCAATTATGATAGTTTAATCGTAGTCTACACATACACAAATGTAAATTAAAATAACTTGTCCTTTTATTTGTGAGTTACGCATAAAAAATAGCACAACACTCTATAATTTGGAATAGAATATAGAACTAAAATTAGCGCAAATATATACAACTCAAGAAAACATTCTGTTCTCAAGAAAACATGTATTTTTGAACTTGCTTCATGTATAGTATTTTAAAGATAAAATCTGATTCAAACTTTTCTTTCAAATAAAGAGCTCATTATGAGCAAGTACTATTTATTAAGTTCTTTTTGTAAAGCGTATTTTTTATTCAGTCTTAATACTAAGTATTGACAATTCTCCAGAATCTTCTTGAAAAGCCGAATGCAACTTTTTCCCCTGAATTTCTAATAGAATTATTTTCATTATCTTCGCCCGCTCCGCAAAGCCTCCTCAGCATCCGCAATGACGCACCTGTTGCCTCGCCCACTTTCCTCCCGGTGCGGTGCGGCGCGGCGCGGCGGCCGAGAACTGAATCCTAGTGACCGGGGTCCTATCCAGGTCGCGATGCCACACGCATTGTATTTAAATCCCCCGCGCCGCGCCGTTGCCGTCGCGCCTAGCCACCGCAGCTGGCGGCCCTCTAACGCACGCAGTGGACGCGGCCCACTTTGGCACGGGACAGTCGCTTCATTGCAAGTGTTCAATTGAACGTTTCACTGTTCTTTGGCGAAAAAAATAATATATACATAATAATAAATAATATAAATAATATATACCAGTCCCGCCTCAGGCATGGTTGTATTTGTGTGTGTGTGTGTGTGTGTGTGTATACTAATATATACATAATAATCTTTGCACCCCATCCCCCAGGGTTTTGGCCCTGGGAGTAAAAATGGATTCAGCATGACAACGTATTATGGGCATTCAAAATTATCGTAGTTTTATAATTTATAAGAATTAATTGTGTATTCATTTCCGAAGCTAATATTTCGGACAGCAGTGTAATTCCCACTCGGGTTGCTCATGCTTTGAACATCAAGTAAGAATTCAGGTGAGTTCACTTTTGAAAATTTTAAGTGCTTCTTCTAGCAATTAAACAAAAGATCTAACGACTTTTTTTGTTTGATATTTTTAAATTTCTATATAACCCCAGTTCATTATTGAAACAAATGTGAAAATGAAACATTTATTGAACTGGTAACTACGGTGTTTATCACATGTTTATGTATCAGTAATTTTCACATAGAGGAACTTGCAAAATCGGTAATCTTCATTTGCCGTAAGGAACTGAATCTTCTTGATGATGCGATCACTACGCTACGTTGCCATTTTCTCACATCGCAAGCAACGTTGCATTGTATTTGTTAATCCTTTTGATGAATTTGTATATGTACGGTGCAATTTTTTGGATAATCCCAAATTTTCCGGATCCGAACAGAGCACACCCCCAATGAGTCCGGAATACCGGGGTTCTACTGTATTAAAAAACCAAAAACGTTTCGCGCCTGTCCGCGGCCTCCGCCTCACTGTGCGGCGCGCGTTGACCTACTGGCGGACCGCTCGCGGGCTCGGGAGGCTCCACCTGCGTGGAGCGGATGTAGGCCGTCACGGCGCGACCCCCGCCCCCCCCCTCCCCCTGCCCCTGCCGCGCCACGCCGCTGTCAACAACGCAGCACCGCAGATGACTGTGTCCGGATAGATTGCTCCGCCTCGATCGACATTACCATGCCTTTGGTTTATGGCGCCGCCGTTCTTGTTACCAGAAGGACTCGATAAGTCTGTGTACTCAAAAGTACATCACTATTGAGTTTGTCGTATATTTGGATACATTGGTCGTATGCTGTTGTATTTTGGTTTCTTGGAAGTCCGTCCGCCTTTGGAAGCCCTCTCTCTCTCTGGGTCGAGCTCTCTTACCTGATGATGTGGTAAAGTGCTAGTGGCCCAGGCAATGCGTACCCATCTGCCATCGCGCAGAGCTCTAAAACTGTCGTATATTTCAACAATACGTTGGTGGAGAGTAGCTGCTTCTCACAGAGTTGTAACCAAATCGACTCCGTTGGGTTACCATGTAACGAATGGCTGTTGTTTCCGTCCAGGTTGCTTTGCCTCGATTGATGCCATGTGGATTTATCGCATCGTTGAAGTTACTAAAATGTCTTCCTAGAACTCGCTTCATTTCCAATTGCGATTGTTGTTGCTGTATTTCAACATCGATTATCGTAGAGCTGCCTTCCACATTGTTGCAATAACTTACGTTACGATATCATCAATGGTAGATAAATCCTACAATGTTGCTCTTTCTCGATTGGCTTTATCCCACCATTGAAATTACCAAAAATATCGATAAATCTCGCCACATGCTTATTGCGATAGTCGTCGTAATTTTGCAACAACAAATTCCGGAATACCTGCTTTTGTCATTGTTTCCATAAACTCATCTGCCTCAGAGTTCTGCTTCAACCACCACTCAGGTTTGGTTTTTTTGATCTGCCTCAATTCGCTTTAACACGCCGTGGTTTTATCGCGTTGTTGAATTTTACAAAATAAGTTGATACATCTTGCTACATTGTTATTGCGTTTGTCATTGCTGTATTGCAACAACGATTGGTATAGAGCAATTCTTTCAACATTACTGCCATACGATTGCAATAAACTTTACTGAAAAAGGATCAACAATGATTGCAGAGTTTCGCTGTAACGCATTGTCTCTAAATTCATAGATTATCAAAAGCACTACATGCAACACGCCATATTGTGGTTACCTTTTCATTTTTCAACAACGTATTTTTGCAGCACAGCTGGTTTTGACATTGTAATAAACTCTACGGCTGCATGTCTACAGCTTGCAGTCACATCATCAGAAATGACTGGTGCAGCTACCCGCGTCACTGTGCCCGCTCGTGACATTTACCAAGGCTGACGCAATTGCTACCGCATTCCCAAAAAATAACTCAGTTCAGAAATATCAAATCATGGTTGGTGGCACTAATATGATTATCACCAAGAATATCTGTAATCAAGAAACTGCATTTCAAGCATTACCGTTAATTCCGGAAATGAATCCACGCAACCAATGTGGAAAACCCCGCTAGTCGACGGTAGGTTGGCGCCGGATCTCGCCATACAGCGGGGGAAATATCACCGCCACCTCCAGAGCACAAAGATATACAGTACACTTACGGGACAAATGACCCTGTTAGTTGGCGTGTCCGGAACCACTCAATAATCAATCAATCAAAATACAAGCAACCAAGCATCCTAGAAGTCAAACATGCAACAAACAAATCATCCAACAAACAAACCAGCCAACCATCCGACCCGTCAACTAGCTAACCAGTCACTCTGCCAACTAGCCAACCATTCAACCAACCAGCTAATAACTTTCTGTCTCTCCAACGTTACGATCAACCCCACAAAATGCACACCATCTTTACCAGAACCATGATCACCGCCGCAGCAGCCGCCGCCAGAACCTCAACCATCGACACGCCGTCGCCGCCGCCGCCGGCAGCGCCACCGCCAGGGCGTGGGCCGGGTCCTTGCGGTCCGCGCGGCCGGTGCGGCGGCGCGCCGGCCAAGGTCTCGGCGCGGGGCAGGGGCAGGCGCTCCCGGTTTCGGCGCCCGTGGGTGCCGTTACGTGCGCTGCTCCCGCAAGCTGCCCCGCCTTATAGCGCGGCCCGCGCCAGACGCCTGGGCGAGCCCCACTGCCCCGGTGCGGCCCCCTCCGCGCGACACACCACGCAACGCGAACCTGCACGACAGTCGCCTTTGCGGAAGCTGCGAGTCAATTCTGGAGGGTCTTCAGTTCTTTGGTTCTTTCAATTCGAATCGTTGAAATTGGCCTTTGTTCTTTTTAATCATTTTCATATGCATCTTATTCATCCCCATCTTCTTCTTCTTCTTGATCCACTTCTTCAACTTCATCACCTTTTTCAATGTCTTCATCTTCATTATCATATTCTTCAGCCTAATGTTCATCATCCTTATTATCTTCTTTCTTCTGGACAAGTTAAAAAAGGTGAATGATGATTTCAACGAATATGCGGGATATGCGCAGGTAAAACCTTTTTCCTCTAATGTCACAATGATGAAGTGGAAAGGCAGAGTTCAAACCTATCCAGCAGAAGACGACTCTTAGCCGTCGTGAAAATAACATTTGTTTGTAAAAACGATTTCATGTTTAGTTTTGTAAAAAAGAAAGGCGGAAAATGTTTGAGAAATCCTTTGTTTTCTTGGATAGATATGCTGTAACTTAGACAGGTTTCTAAATGAAAAAAGTTACATTTAATCATTTTACCAAGCAATTTTATGTAAAATAATTCATTAATCGAAGTATATCGCATTTGAGACTCAAAAACCTAAGGAAGATCACAGATACTTAATACAATTAAGAATAATGAAAAATAATATCATTCAGACCATTCCAATGACCATAAACATGGGAAGATTCAAATTTGAGAAAGTATAAAATGTTGACACATTTTTGTAAATGACATAATAGAGTAATGTAAGTAGATTAATAACTTAGGAATATGCCTAATGAAATCCATCCAAAAAGACGCATTGAAAAGCTGAAAAACTTACTCAAGAAAGTCAACAAAATTTCCTTTTTGGTATTACAGAGGTTCAACCAAAATTGGATTTAAAATATCACATTGGGGACAAGTTCTAAAATATTTGTATCATCTCGAAATGCAGGAAGCTGCCAAAATCAATAAGGTCAATTAAAAAATAAAAATCTAACATTACAGTGTTACTATGCGTGTTTTGCGAGATATGCCAACGCAACCCATTAGAAGAGGAAATCTTTATGTGCTCTACGATTTGTTCTAATGCATTACAATAAAGAAGTTTTCTGCTAATATTGGACAATAATCCGCTCCACTTTTTCTTTAATGGTATTGCCATGAACGAGTTGCAAATTTGATTTACGAAATAAATATATAGGAAATCTTGTTCGTTTCCAATATAGGTGCTAATTATATTATGCACTACTAATAAATCCCTAATTTTATCTTTCCAGGTATCATTACGGTGTAGAACGTGGTACTTAAGTTTTAATAACAGAGAGAGTTCAATGAGAAAGAGGCGTTGCTGGTTGAACATGTGAGGTACAAACATGTTTTCAGTGGAGATTGTCCGAGTGGGCGGGATGGTCGATGATGGGCTTTAGGTGCAGGAACAGGATGTCCTCGCTTTCGTGAGGATACGAAAATGGGCGCTTGGAGCAGGTTGAGTCACCAGCGCTTCCCTATTGCGGTTTTACAAAACTCCTGTTGTTGTTCATTGAAGGTTTTTGATATGTGGGAAGTAGTCAAGGGATTCCACCTTGGTTCAAGTAGACGATCTCGGCGGAGACAGAGGGAGCTCTCTGCGGAGGGAGCTGAGTCATTGCATAACTATAAATGATAGCGTCAGTGCCACAGAGCTGTGTTTGCAACCTGTTTCTAAATTTGATTTTCTGAAAATGCTGTCCTCTCCAAAAAATCCTATTATCAGCCACCAAACATTGTTTATTTCAAACTCTCAGCTTCACCTACATTTGGCATCACTAACTTACAATGTATTTCTCTCCCATCCGCAAACTTATATCCCTAAATACCCCGAATGCCAAAAGCTATATATTTTAACATAAAACAGAAACCGCATTACAAGCTTTTAAAGCGAATATAATCAAATGAATTTCACAGTCCTCTACGAAGTTTACTAGACTTGATTAGCATTTTCAAATAGCTCTTACTTCACCCAAATTCTAATATATGAACGGTCAATACATTCGGTGTACTGATCGTATGCCACTGATCAAGCTATAATAAATTAAAGAACTATGTTTTCTTTGGGGCAAGGAACACGTAGATGTAATGTCTCTTTTCATTTCATGTCTTATATTTGTGTACTTCCGCTCACAATAATTTCATAAAATCTTATCAAAACTGAACCTACCTTGTGTGTGATCTACTTATGAAGCACACTTACAATTACGCAATAACCCCACAATAATGAAATGTGGGGTTATTACGTGTGGAGAGCAAAGAAACCTGTGCGTGTCACAGATGCTGCGTCACAAGAGAAGCACACAAACAGCGCCTCATTCTTGGGCAGCACACTTTCATCTCCCACACGTAACACATCGCAAGGTGCCAGCGATTGGGCGCCACCCGACTCGTTCCGTGTCGCAACTGCGCGCTGAGGTGTCTCTTCGGTATTTTGCGACCACTCCCTGACCGACTTCGCGTCCCTTCTTCCAACTTTTAACACCTCACAGAATATTTCTTTTCGCGATACATCCATTACAAGTCCTCACGTTTACATTTATTTGCTGGCAGTAGCTTGTCATTTTGGTCGAATCCAGTCATCGTCTGGAGAAGAATTCTAGCGGCCAGCTGCCGTGATAGGTAGTTTTTCGTAGTTTCTCCGAACAAAACTAGGTGAATGCTGGAGAATTACCCTAACAAACGGGCCACGGACCGCCTCTTTCTTATCCTATCCCACCCTAACTTCCACACACTTCCACTCCAATGCTCTACACTACCACACATTCCGGGAGACCGGTCGGGAGCCCAGAGCTTCTCCCGGCTAGGGCGGTGCCCCGCTGGTGGGGGATATGTGGTTGAGGAAAACCCCGCTAGTCGACGGTAGGTCGGCGCCGGATCTCACCACTTGTCAATCCGGTACGGGAGTTTCAACATAAATGTGCATCAATAACGGTTTTCTTGTTTTCAGAATGGAGTTTTGTGAGCACTCCCTGACCGATTGCATGTTCTTAGTTCCAACATTTTACGTTGCGAAATATTTCTTTTCAGAAAACATTGACTTGTAATTCATTACAAGTTATATTCCTTTCTGCTTTCATCTATTTCAAAACTTACAGATTCTGCTACAGCGATTGCAAAGTAACGTGTGTATCAACCAATAATTTATTGGACACAGAATATTCTACATTAGTAATTGTTTCATATAGGTAAATAATTCTCAGATTTGATGAGTATGTGCCGTATGAAATACACCTCTCGATGTCACTGCACGCCCTTTACAATTATCGGAAAAAAACACGTGGTGGAAGGAAACTATTAAGAAGCCTCAACAGGCATGAGTTTAATGAGTGAAGTACAGGGGAAGAGGGTTCGCAGTTATCCTGGCGAATCGGGCCACGCGATGTCGCTGGCGCTGGCGCTGGCGGTGGCGGAGGTCCGGCCGTGAAGCGGGCAGGTGAACGGCGCACTCCTGTCTTCGCCGCACCCACCAGCCACTCCCCCACTGCGGCCATGGACGTCTCCCGCATCACGCAGGACTTCGGACCTAACGCGGCTCTAACGCAGCCATTACGCTAGGTTGCCGCCTCTTGGAATTTCCCCTTGGAAATTGGACAAAGCGGGTTCGCAGTGCCTTTTTTCGAATATTCTTTTTACTCTGCTTTCCGTTCTACCATTCCTCTTTCGTCATCGACTTACAGAGGTGTGTAAATAATTAGAAGCAAAGTCGATATCTGCCTACTACTAAGATTCGTTCACTTTGGAGCTCGAGTGGCGTAGAGAGTCATGTCCTTTCAGGCCATTATGAAGGCATATATACAATACGGTACCCATACAATAAGTTCCAGAAACAACTATTTTTTCTCGATTACAGCAATGATTACATAACGTAAATTTAGTTTTTTATGCACGAACGAAGACAATGTTATAAATCCAAGTCAATAAAATAAAATTTTTGAATGAAGCTAATGTCAATAAATTGTCATAGTTGTAAACAGCCTTGATATGAAGTCAAGTATAAAAAACACTAAATAAATGCCGAATTGAAACGATGAAACAAATAGTTGTGGAGCTCAATCAAATATGGCGAAGTGATACAAACCTTTTTAAAATGTACAGTTTTCATAGAAAGCTTGACCGAATGGTTAGGACAGTTGATAATGGGAAGGGCTTGTACGAGAATATTAATTTTTTTGGGGCGCACAAAGAACAGAACACAAAATATGCACATTTGTACTAAAACAGTTCTTAAACTTTTCTGTATTCTTTTGTTATCTTATGTATTGTATTCTGTATAATTTTCATATCTATGTATTATTGACTTACCCATGGATAATCTTCGATAAGGGCTAAAGTGTGAAGCTGAGGTAATTATCAAAGATCCCTATTCCTGCAGAGACTCGTGGCGTACCGGCCCGCTAGATTCCACTTCTAGTAGAAAGGGTTGAATCCTGATTCTCTGAAAGGAATTTGTTCTGGAGAAAGCGGATTTGCGACAGATTAACACAGGAGAGACATGGAGAGACAGTTTTTTCTGTTTTCATTCAATCACTACTTCATGTTCAAGCTTACCACTCAGCTCATTATATCTCATATTATCACCATACCTTGATGTCTATGCTGGGGAGACTCCGAAGGCCGGGATGAAATCTATTCGTGGAACTTCGTTTGCCCACATTTTAAGAGTATGATGATAAAATGGCGAAGTATACATTCAATAGAAATAAGAAGCATTTAGTTGTTGCTGCCAACTCTGCCAGAAGTTTAAGAACTTGTAAATATGGAACATAAAAGCCGTCACTTTCGTTTCTCTTCAAATAAATCTGCTTCAATATTTGGAAAATATCAGTTTCTCCTAGTCTATATTGAAATTATTTACATTACAATTATAAATCTAAAATACAAATAATATGAAGAATTAAGTAATTTCAGAATTTTAAATTACAATGTTATGAAAAGGAAAATACCTTCTGTTTTCAAAAGTAATCATTTCTAAACTGCATAGATATTATCGATGAAGACTAATCCCGAAAGGGAAAGGAATTTTGTAGGTCTACTGGAAGGCAGAGAAAATTATGAATAAAAAATATTCGAAGATGGTTCGACTGCAAATGAAGAATTTTTCGAGCCGCATTGTCAATGTTTGAGCTATTTAATGAAGGACTAACATCTTCCTGGAAATGCTATCGTTCTCATCCTAAAATGGATTGAAGAAGTGGAAGAAGAAGAAGGAGGAGGAGTAGGAGAGGAAGAAGAATTTCAAGAAAAATAATATATTGATGTAAAACAGTTATCCTAAAACAATTTTGTCTTTAAAATAAAATACCAAATACAGTCTGACAGAGTTGAAAAATATTTAGGCTGAAAAGTATGTCACTCACAGTGTCACTCAAAAGTTGCCGAGCGCCACCGCACAGTCGGTGAGTTAAACGCACGAGTCAGCGGTGAACCCATGCTAACGCGCCCTACTTCGCCACGCGACGTGAGCTCAGCTGCACCTGCGGGTCTCAAGGCCTCCACGCGTGCCTAAGCATGTGCGGCCACGTTCCGCAACGCGACCCACCCCGCAGACCGTCGCGTGAAGCGCCATTGTGGTGCACGTGGACAGGATGCACCATACCTTGAGTTCGTCTTCAATGCAACATCCTTCAAAGATATTGTCCGACACTTCTCTTTCTTTTCTTTTTTATTTTTCTTCTTTTTCTTTTCCTTCCTACCCTCCTCATTGTTCATATTCTCCTCCTTGTTCGCTACCTTCTAGTTCTTATTCTTTCCTTCTCATTATTCTGTGTTCCGCGTCGCAGATCACTCGGCAGACTGTCTCCTGAAACATATGGTGCGCGAGCGTGTGCAGGATGCGTTAAAACAAAGCTGCTATCTGATCTGCGTTTCTAATTGACGCAACATGAAACAGAGATATAATCAACTAGCAATTCTTCGGCTCATTCTACGTAATAACTCTGTGCAAGTTCGTTTATTATTTATGTTTTTTGTAATACGTTACACTATTGTTATCATTGTATTATTTTATTAAAATGTAATGTATTTAACTATTTTTTTGTCCTCGAGTGGACATTTTCTGTTGTTTACTTCATTATGTTCTCCTCACTACATTGGAATTGTACTCCGTTCTTTTAAACAGAATTATTCTTTGTGAACACAAAACTTCTCTTTACGTCTGTTTATCTTATTTCCCACTATAAGACACATCACTGATGGAGACTTTGGGTAATAAGTCAATAACTTCTCCCTTGCTTTTGGGTAATGATATCAGAATGAACTGGAGAATCGCCACCAGAATACAAATTAAGAAGTCATTCCACACATGATTAGCAATTCATTTTTTTCTTGTTCGTACTGATTTCAAAATATTATAAAATTTTTTTCTGCCCACTTTTCGTTTCATTCGCCCACTTTTAGCTTATGATATCTAACTGACTTGCATCACCATTTTGAAATGGTCCCAAGCCAATATTTGAACTAACAAGTAAGAGCTTTGGGTTCCAGCGTGGACGGAAGCATAGCGAGGGTCGTGTTTGAGAATGTTTGCAGAGGCGTAAGCGAAGGTTTTGGGGCAAGACGTAAGTGCAATTTTTCGGAAGGTGTGGGCCAAGGTTCACAGGAAGGTGATAGCACAGGTTCTGCTCAAGGATGAGTTGAGGACGACGAAAGGGATGATAGGTAATGCGAGGATGATGGTTAAAACAAGAGTTAGGACTATAATTTGTGAAAGAGAAGGAGCAATAACAAGGATAAAGATAAGCAGTATGTTAAGATTAGGTCACGAGTAAGGGGATGGGGCAGGGTAAGGTGGGTGATTAGGGCAACGCGCAAGGCGAGAATAAGAGCAAAACCATCTATATGGCAAGAACAAAAACTAGGGCAAGGAAATGGGCGAGGGCGAGCGTTTTGCAATGTGCAGGGTGGGGCGCAGGCGGGAATAGATCTTGAGCAGAAGTGGGAGTATGAGGCCTGGAGTAGAAGTAGTCAAAAGAAGAAGTATGAATGAAAACGTGGGTATTTGCCTATTAGGAAGGTTTGGGGACGGGTAAAGAGCAGCGGTCGAAAGGTCGGTGCTGGGAGGGGGTTTGACGCTGAGTCGAAGTTGAAGTCAGAGGCGAAGGTGATGGATGAGGCTAGGGTGAATGTATTGGTGGAAGCGACAGGACCGAGGGGTGTGACCAAAGCCTGAACTGGAAGCGCGGGTGTGGTCACTGTTGTGACGGAAGAGAGGGCGAGGGCAAACGTGATGAGGGTGAGGCGAGGGCTAAGGGCAGGGGTCATGTGGAGGAGGCGAGGGCTGAACGGAGGGCGGTTGTGGTGGGAGCGATGGCGAGGGCAGACGCGAAGGCAAAGGGCAGAGCCTGGGCAAGGGGCGTGGTCGCGGCGGGAGCGGAACGGGGCCGGGGCACGGCGCGGCGCGGCGCGGCGTCTGCCATCCGGAGCGTGAAGGCTGCCGCGGAGGCGTCGTGGCATTGCCGCTGGCGCCGGCACCGTTACGGCCTCCGCCCGCAGCCGGCCCAGCCGCCCAGCCGCCCAACCGCTCGCCCGACTCATCCGCGCCAGACCACACCTCCCCCCTCTGGCCTCTGACCCACGCTCACTCTCCACTCAAGAGGAGGTTACGGTGTCACTTGGAGACGCTAAACAATGCTTTAGAGGAGCATTATCAAAGCATTTCCGCCTCGCGCCTTTTTCAAACGACGAACATTAAGGCGCCCAGCACAGTCTTTCTTTTGAATATTATACGATCTCCTTCCCATTTTCTTATAGTATTATAAAAATATTTAGTGTAATAAGAAAATCAAAACCTTACGCTATGGGGTAAAATATTTTATTGCATTTAGACATAAAGAATCAAAGCATTAAATAAAATTTTTTAGCTGATTTAAACATTTGTGTTGTTGTTGTGTAGAGTATACTACAATAGTGATTACAATATGAATAAGCCATTTTTCGATTAATCGGAATTAGAAAGTTTCATTTCGAGAGGCTATATCTTATCAACTTCGTCTGTTAACAGGTATGGTATTTCTGTAACCGTTTACTTTTGAGTATAATTATTTCAAGCATGTATCATATTTCAAGCAAGTATAAATAATTTTCGTTCATCTTCGAACAGAATTTACAAAAAGAACAAAGTTTCAATGTTTTTGACGCGCAATATAACTACAAATAATAAAAAACTAATATTTGGATAGTTTTCATTAATATAAGCCCATAATCGTATTCTTCCGGATCTAAACTTTGAAATTGAATTCAAGTTTCTTTTCTGGCTGATACATTTTTTGTTCCACTGTTGTAAGCGATCATTATAGGAGAAAATGGCAGTAACTGTTTTTAATTTAGAAAGTGTCACAATTCAGGATCCATAAACATAGCATTGTCTTCAGAGAAAGGATTGTTATCTTTTACGCCAATAATTCACTTTAGTATTTATCACGAGAAATTATATTTCTTTACTATTGCAAAGTAATTTGTGCTTGTAAAATAATTTTAGACAAAAACACATAGGGAAGTCTAGGTTTAGAGAAATTCACAGGCAGGACTGTTCAATTTGACAAGATAGGCAGTGATACAGAACCGATCAATAGAGACAGGAATTTATGTATTTACATATTTTCTATCTTTCTACTTACCGTTCTCAAAATTAATCTTGGCGAACCGTTTCCGTCCTAACACAATATCCAATTTTTTCATTACGTATTTTGTACTATGTTACATATTTGACATATTTTGCTATTCACAAAATATTTATTTTATTCTATCAATTTTCTTCAATTTTATTACATACTATTTTGTACGAACAGAAGTGTTTAAAAAAATCAGATATCTTTAATTCCTTATTACTGAGTGCTGTCGACTCGAGGTGTGCCACACGAAGACGTGGCCAGATCTTCTCACAGTGCGGGGCGCTTGCTTCAGTTAACGCAATGGTGGGAATTGCGTCTCTGCGACTGAGATCATTTTCACTTGGAGGTTTGAAAAGTATCACTGACGCCGTATTTCGTAGCTTTTAACATTAATTTCTTAGAAACGTTGGCGATCGCCGTCGTGTAACACTTCCATGAAATGCTTCACGCTGCAGTGATTGTTTGCTGTTTGCATATATTACCAATTTGTACGATAGCTTCTATTGCGTCTATTCTAGCTATTCTAAGACCTCGACAGTAACAGATGAAGCTTTTACCACAGAAGGAAAATTGTCTGGTGCGAAGAACTTGTGCTCTCCAAATTATTTTTATAACGTGTATATATTTTTTTAAATTGTTTAGGAATTTATGTATAAAAGTAATTATGTATGATGTAAATGTGTTTAATAATTAATGCATTTTAGCATTGCGTATTACATCTGATTTTACCTGTTTATTACACATTCCTACAATATTTGTTACATATTTATGAACATATTTTGACATTTTATACTACATATTTTTCCGGTCACTTCTGATCAATCAGACCCATTAGGTAGTGATACACGACTAATCAATTCGACAAGATTTGCACTTTAAAACACTAGAGCAAAAAAATAAATAAAGTAGCTTCAAACAATTTGGGATGAATACTCAATTTTTCCGAATCGTCAGTGCTGTTATTTGGAAACATCAGAAAGTAATCTTATGTTCCTCTGTAGATAATTCAATCTCTTCCAAACTTTTTGTTCTCATATCAAGTTCTTCTTCATTCTTAAAACAATACATTTTGTTGTCTTCTGATCTATTAGTGATCAATGTAATGAATATTTGAAAAATTCAATTATTTCAACACTGAATTTATCTCATGATTGCTGGATCCATGTACGAATACATTACGAATACTGTACGACATTTTATTGGAGGCGTTTTCCCCGTCTCTGACTACTGTCGACTTCTTGCCTTTGAGGCACGGCTACGAACAGTGTTCGGCTAGTACGACGCAGACTACAATATTTATTTTTCTCAGTGACGAAACCTCATTTAGAAATCAAAAACTTACGAAATAAAATTAATTATTTTTCTGAAATGTATGTCTTGAGAGCATCAAACCATAAAAAGTTTCAGTAAAATATTTGCAAAGAACGATATATAATTGAGGTTTTAATCAAAATTACATACAACTTAACAACCTGTTTCTATGTTTATGTTCTTAGTATATTCAGAAGTGTTATTTGCATTGAATGTACTAGAATCATTTTCTCGTAATCGTTCAAACCCATTAACGCTTATTGTCTACTAGTAAGACTACCGGAAACAACTTACAATTGTATGCCATAAAACATTTCATCCATCATTTCAATGTTTTTCCTTAAAACTACTGAATACATAACTTGCAAGTGAATGCCGTAAATAGACGCTAATAGATCACGCTTTTCTAAAGATCAACGAAACTGTTACTTCAGTAGAAAGCTTGTGTTCGCATTTAGCGTTTTATGATGGGCTATTCGAGGACCGTTACACTCGAATCATTCAAGGTATAAGTGCACTTCGATTGGTGGGTGGAGAATGGAATGAGATGAATGTAACCTGGATGCGCTGTAAAACGTTATGGTATGCGCTTTGGAAGAGTGTTCTTCAATTCAACTTCCGATAAGACTAACAAAAGAAGTTAATCGCCATTCTTAGAGTAATTGTGATTGTTTTGCTGTCTCATTTTTTACTTTTACGTATACGTAATAGTATTGAAAACGTTTTTGAAATATGCAAACACTATAATTATGCAAAGGTTTTTATGTAAAAGCAAGTTTTTGGGGGTCCCTGATAACGAAAAAGTGTTATCGATTGACACTCCGTCTGATTGTCTCTCTGAGAACAACACTAAAGACTTAACCACACACAGTATTTTTATCAAAACTTATATTCTCCGAACGATCTGGATACACTGGTGTCACTGCAGACTTGATAAGTGTTTTGATAGGAACTTTACATGAAGTCTGTAGAGCATTACATGAAGCCTCCAGAACATTGATATTTGTATGCAAATTCAAGGTGTACAGCCTTAGATTTTGGAACTTAAAAAAATTAAATCACATTCGGTCCCGTTGGCTCGATGGCACCCGAAAACACCGTCAGGGAGTTGAGACCCGTTGCCGTTTTAAAGCTCCGATGCCTGCGTCAGGAGTAGGATTGCCAACAATGTCCATTTAAAAGGGAGGACACTCGATAAGAAAAAAAGAAAGAAAGAAAGAGAGAGAGAGAGAGAGAGAGAGAGAGAGAGAGAGAGAGAGAGAGAGAGAGAGAGAGAGAGAGAAACGCATAAACACATTCCTTTTTATAAATATTTAATTTAGACTAACATCAACTCTATTTCTTCTTTGCATTTGCGATTCAAATGAAAAGATTTGTTCACAAAATGCTGATGAAGATGGTCTGAGCGTCTGTTTTTTATTGTAGTCGCTAGATAGAGATACTATCATGCATGCGTGTGTAATGTGCGTGTGTCAGCGTTCATAAAAAGAATTTTCATGTTTTTATTGTAAAATAACAATAAACGATACAACGTAGAATATGTTAGTCACGTGCTCAAATAAATGAAAACAAAAGTTAAAAATTTACTAAAAAAGGAGGACATTTAATATACAAAGGAGGATGAGAGGACGATTGAATCGGTGCAAACAATAAGGTTCGATGTCACATTTTGCCAGTTTTGGGTTAATGGTGGGAAACTGTTCTTAAAATATAAATTTATCTTTCTGTGCATAAATGTTCGTTGTCCATGAACCCTGTGACGTTTGTGGAGTGTCTATCAACTATTAATGTTGAGAACAAATGATCGAGTTTCCGTAACTTCCTTTTTGCTTGCTCTTCAAAATTTGAAGCTTCTGGACATCGAATGTTTTTGTTTCCTCCGATTCAATAGACGTCAATGGAGGACAGTTGGCAACCCTAGTGTGGAGCCTCGCGGAGGCGGCGTGGCGGCGGCGGCGTGGTTCGCCTGAGGCCGCAGCATCGCCAAGGATCTGCTTTCCCGAATGCTAATCCACTCCACCGCGCTGTTAACTCTCCGCCCCCGCTCCCACTCACAACTCGCAACTCCCACCTGCTGCAGAAGCCGACAGGAGTCTGCGTGCTTGGCATATGCTGGAGAGCAGGGCTTGTGAACCCGAACCACGCAGCTGGCCCGATGATGTTTTTTTTTCAAGGGGTATTTGGGGTAAATGACTAGCGAACATTTAAACGTGATTATATGAATAGTAATGGAGACGTACGTTTCTCATTGTCTTACTCTCATTCCCTTCATCGTATTTTCTTTTGCTCTTTCATTCCAACTGGGTTCCTTACTTCCTTGTCCACCTCTCCCTCTTTCACAGAAGCCACCACGAATCTGCTTGAACGCATACTGAACGCATAGCAGGAAGATCTTTGCTTGCGTGATTAAATAATAAATGTGAATGAAACATTCAAATTCTGAAATTTTAGAAATATTTAAAATTTTCAACTTCGTGTCATTACAAGCTATGTTACTTAATCTTCACTGTGGCTACAAAACATTGACTCAAAATTGAAAAGCGTCTTAAACAAAATATATAAGGTTGTAATATTAAAGCACTCAAACTTCATTAAAACATCAAAAAAGTTGGAGAATCGAAAATTCAAATCTTCATTGGTTATCTTTACAAAACATTTTACATTATAAAATTCTAAAAACAGATTATTATCTCTCTTTGTTTCTCTGAATTTATTTCTCTCGAATACTAGTTCCTTCCAAATTTCAACATCTGTCCCTTTTGTGCTCGTCATTCTCACGCAAAAGAAAATAGAAAACTTAAATCTTTGTAAAATGTTCGTAATTTGAACATTTCTTAATTTTTGTGTACTATATTTCTAAACATATTGTCCTTTCTCTACTCTAACCTTTTTGGTATTTCACATTTCTATTTCATTAATATATATAGCATCTGTATAACAAATTATTGTTTTATCAAATTGATGTTTACATTTAAGAATGTAAAAAAATATCATCCTAGAATTTGACTAATGAATATCAATTATTTCATCTTAATAGTATTCAAGAGAAATTGATAGAGTCAAATGCAAATCATCAAGTCAAATACATCAAAAATGTCTCTGCTCCTCGTTGAAGTCATCGCCGTTACTCCTGTCGTGGGAAATAACCCATTTGATGTGATGCACAGCCTTAGTAGTGGTTTACGAGTGCGATGCTGTGGGATGCACTACGATCGCTTCAATCGCTCTCGAGATCGCGCAGTTATCTGCCTCTTCTGACGTTTTCTCTCCCACCTGCTGGGCGCTTGAGGAGATATTGCGTAGGCGAGATGAGTTAGCTTGCGATGAGAATAACTTTGGACACCGTTTGATTCGTTACAAACGGATTTTTCGCTGAGCAATACTAGACATACGGTTAGATCTCATCAATATCGGGAACCGAGACTTCCATCTGCCAGACGCGAGTAGCATTGCTTTATCATAGGATGAGCACTTCGGACACCTCTTTTGTCCATTTTACGGATATTTAGTGGCTGGATGCAAGCTGGCGTTTATGTTCAAGAAACAATCATTGACCGGGAATGTTCTTCTAAAAATTACATTTGTAACAATTACCAATCGGTCCTACTGCGGATTACAACGAAAAGTTTTCAATTGAAGTCGCAATGTAAACGGTGTTTATTGTAATTTTGTCAGAATATGTTCGATTTTGTTTTGAAATGCTTATTTAATTTTATTTTGTTCGAATGACATAGAAACTACTTTTGGTTCCATTGCAGAAAATAATGCAATGAGGTACCAATGATGCAAGTAAATGTTATTATTATTATTATTATTATTATTATTATTATTATTATTATTATTATTATTATTATTATTATTATTATTAATTTTATTGTTATTACATTTACATTTGAGGACAAGACCGCCCACTCCAAAGGTGGTGGTGGGGGCACTTATCATACATCTAGACATTTTCGTGTGTAGTTCATGTTGGGTTACAGGTTTTGTTAAGTGTAGTAAAGGATACATCACGATGAAAGTAATACACCTCATTACAGTGCAGTATTTGAATAAAACTGGTAGGCGAAGTTAACTGTAGTTTCTCATTGTGATAATCAAATATTGCTTCGAGTGCAGAATTTTATAATTAGTTCCTTTTTATTATGATCTATCAAAATTGTGCTAATTATAATATTTTTAAGTATACAAAATTACAAAGAACAAAAGTTTGCTGTATAAATTGAATGACAGAAAAATAAAAAAAACAGGTAAAATAATGAAAACAAAAGAAATTTTGAATGAAGGGAAAGTAAGCACTCATACGCCGACATTGACAGCAGGTGTCGCCTCGAGCGATTGCCCCATTAAGGGCGATGCCGCGGGGCTGAAGCATGTGGGCGCATGAGGCGGCGCGTGGGAGGGGTGGCCAAGGAAGAAGCGGAGGCCGCGGGTGGCGCGGCGGCAGGTCGCGATGGGCGGGGAAGGTGAAGGATAGCGCGCCGGTGGCGGCAGTGGAGGGAGGTCGAAGGAATGTTGCTTCCCTTCACTTCGCTTCATAGGTCGCCACCGCCGCCGCCGCCGCCGCCGCCGCCATGTGCTCCAGACGCCGCTGCCCGCGACGTCATAGCCATTGCAGCCCCTCCCTTCGGCATTCTCCTCTGTCTTCGCGCTGTTCATGGCCACTGCTACTGCCGCTTCCAACGCCCTTGCCAACACTGCTACTTACGCTATCACAACCTCCACCACTTTCTCTGTTATTATAAACATAATCTCAACACCCCACCTATACCTCCTCTTCCACTCACCATTAAAACTATTACTACAAATTCTGCCATCACAAACACTACCACTATCGCAACAACTATCACCTTACGCCTTATCTCCATACGGTCACTAATCAAGCACTACAGTTGCCATCAATCACAGTCACCACTATAACTATAAGCACTGATACCAAACTCATGATTAATGTTTACAAACTACTAATTATCATAGGTAATACCATGTGTGCTTTGGAAATTGTCGGCGGCGGGCGAGTCGCGAAGCGTGGAGGAGATTTGTCTCAGAATTTCCAAAGCCCGAGTGGTAGTTAATAGGACTATTCCACGAGTGAAATTAAGTCCAGCAGAGTTCCAAAGTGCGTCAAATATTGAAAATAACTAAGAGCTATCTTAAAATTAAAGCGGTTATGTTATAGTACATACGCCGTTTATTGGACACCGACATAGCGATCGATGTACAATATCACCTTCTAAGATAGACGAGTCACAGTTTATAATTTGCCAGGAGTAATAAGTGGTAAGAAAAATCAGTTAGAAAAAGCGATTAAGTTGTGAGATACATCGCCCTAATTGGGGCATTTTGTATATATATAGTTAAACACTATAGGTTTTAGTTTCACGAGTAGAATAGTCATCAAAATTTATCACAAACTCAACACTCACAAACACTCACAACTCACAAACTACATATATTTACCAAAACATTTACTTCCAATGTTATTTTGATTGACATAGTCACTGTCGCCATTCACACCCTCCGTCATGGTACTTATTATAGTCTTTGCGTTGTCGTCATGTGTAGTCTCCTCCTCCGCAGCCGCTGCAACCGCCCCTCCCCGTCACCGTTGCCAGCGCGAGCGCGCTCGAGGCCGCGACGGCGCTCGCCGCGCCAACCGCTGGCCGGACTGGGCCGGGCCTGCGCCCGAACCTGTCACATGACGTGCGCGGCGACCTATGTGCAACCAAGTGAAGTGCGACATACTGGTCGAGACGTCGATAACAGACCATTGTCGCCGGGTCATCGGGGAGGACATGCGCATGACTCTGGCCGTGTAGGGCACTCCAGCCCTGAGGAAGGACATGGGAACACGGTCGAAACGTCGGCCACAAAGCGTTGGGAGCGGTGTTATTTGAACAATTGAGAGCGTTCGGATCATCGGTACTGCCATTACAACCACAACTATCAATCGCTGTTAGCAGCACGACGTGAACCACAAGCCCTCCCTCAGTAACCGTCAGCATCACCACCACCCCTACCAACTCCACTGCCTACCTTCAACCATTCAAATTACTTCCACAACCAACATCCACTATCCACCATTTACTACTAACCCCCGACAAAATCCTACCAACTCACCAATTCCACCGACTGCAACCAACCACCAACCCCACTAAGCGCCTTATGTCCCCACCCACCAAAACCAATCCCCGCCTGCAAACCCAAGCCATCTCCACATCCATCTCACGATCGGTTGAAGGCAAAAGCGGTGCGGGACGCATCGCAACCGCTGGCGTGGGATTTGGTGGGGGATGGTAGTAAATGATAGTAGTAGTATGTTGTGGTGTTGGTTAAAGGGAGGTAGCGGAATGGGTTATGGTGGTGATGATGATGTTTGTGGTCGCTGAGGGCTTGTCGTTGCAGTGATGCTGACAGCTGCTACTGATAGCCGTGGATGCAGTGGCAATGCTGGTGACCTGAACTCTCTCAGTTGCTCAAATGACACCGCGTCCATCGCTCTATGGCCGATGTTTCGACCATCTTACCGTGGCCTTCCTCAGGGCCGGAGTGCCCTCCGCGGGCAGAGTCATGCGCGAGCCCTGTCTGATGTCTGGGCGACACGTCACGGCGTGTCTGAGCCGGGGCGGGCCCACGCGCCAACCTGTCGGCGATGCGGGACGCGCCTCCACCTGCTCCGTCGCCGCCCAGGCCAGGGAGCGGGGGCGCGTTGCGCAACGGCACCGCGCGCCGGCATCTGGGGCGACCTGCGCCGCGCGCGCGCAGAACACGACGCCCGGCAACGGGGTCTCCACCGGGCATGCGATACAGCAGCGCTTGAAACGCGAGATGCATCGAGACCTTCATGTGCGCACTATCGTGTCTGGTGGAGGAGGAGGGCAGCAAATGATTCGATCGCCATGAAAGGTTGCTAGAAGAAGTAACCCGGCGCTACATGGGGATTTTTTTTATTTTTTTAGATAGGAAATGCATTGCACTTTGTCTATAGTAAGTAACAGTAATAGTAAATTAATAGTAAATTGGGTGTAATTTCCTAAACATCCCAGCTGGTCGCCAAGCCCTCTCCTCTTTTCTTACTCGATCTCGACCATGCTCGGCCCCGCCGACCCGACATCTCCGTCTCCCCGCCCGCACCTTTGACCCGCAATCCACCACGCCTAGATGCAGGGTGGGTTTGTGTCTTTTTTCGCGAACGACTGAAAAATGCGCACTTCAGTAAAGGTCTAAAGGATGGCAATGGGCTACGAGAATAGTTTTTTTCTACATTCTATCACGGTACTAACGAGCTTTCAATGTTACAAATTGGAGTCGCTGATTGTTTCATAGAGTTTCATTTCTTCGGAAGAAGTTTGCTTTACTGGAGGTATTATATCTTCTTGCGTTTTGGTTTTTGAATAATCTTTGTTGCCACTTCGTCGCCGTTCCTTTCCTTTTTGCAGTATTGGTGTTCGTGTTGACATCAGTTGTTGTAAATGTAATAGAGAAAAGTTACTGTGTATGTAGGATATGCTATCATTCGCAGTCACGGTCTTGGCGCTGTTAAATTAGATGATGCCCCTAGAAAAGTGTCTTGGTTATGCAGAACTTAAAATTTTAATAACCAGAGAACGTCGCTTATATGTTGAATTCACTTCACAGTACTGTCCGGCGGCCTCACCATATGTTTCAATGTTCAATCTCCTAATTTTAATCACAATGCAGGTGTTTTGCATTTTTCTTCTTGTAAAAATAGCGATTTTATCTTTTAATGTAATTTTGGGATCATAATCTTTTTTATTCACTGTTCTAGAGCCGAGTGAACATCATATGTAAATCGACAACTCCGCAACAAATCGAATTATTAGTTTTATACCAGATCTAGAACATGGAAATTATATTTTGTAAGTGATGACACATGTGTTATCCAAATATTGTATCAACTCCTTCCTTTTAGGTAGCAGAATGATGCTAAAAATGCAAGTAAATATAATAAGAGTATGTGATTATTTAAAGAACTCGTACTCTTATTTACCTTTAAAAGCCAGAACAATCGCAATATCTTAAAATGTATTTTCAAAATCCATGAAAAGAGAGTTCATTGCAAATTCTTTTTTTATCATCCGTCATATTTCATTACTGAAGGTTATAAATCACAGTGGCGGCTCGTGGGGGTCGGCTGGTGGAGGCTGCACCCGCCCTCCTCGTGATATAGCCAGCATACATGTTTTCTGAGTCCTTGAAACAGAAAAATCGAATGATGGCAAAAGGTATCTGTCCGTCCGTCTGTGAACAACGCTAGAAGCTAAACTGATCAGCTAAACTGAACAACTCGATTTTCTCCAAAATTGATATTCCCTAATCGACCTGGCTAATGTCGCGGCACCTTGAAGTTGAAACCGATATTTTAATTTTTGGGGTTCTTCACATGAAGTCCCTGGGACATGATGATTTTTTAAAAAAAATGGCTTCATCATTTTTTATTACATTTCGTTATTGGATAATGTGAAAAATGAGTGAATGCTGGTGGTCTCATTTTCGTTGAAAATCCTGAGTTTTCGAAAATTGCAAAAGTTCAAAGTTTTTTCTGAGTTTTCCGTGAACGTAAATATTTATGGTAGAGATTTTTCCTTCGTGATATCTCTTTCTTAAAGATAGATATTGAAATAAAGTCATCTCCAATATTTCGAAAATTTGAGTACTTTTCACGTAATTGTGCGTGAAAGTACGGACGGGAACGTATGCTGTTTTAGTTCGACAAGTTCTGTTTAGAATGGATACGAATAGTAATTCTGTTCAATATTTAAAAACTTTGAAACTAAGAAGTTTAACTCTTCAAGAAAAGTGCGATATAAAAGCTCACGGTACTCCTACACCGGTATTGAACATATGACAATTCATTTTTGATTTTGCCCCCAATAAATTAATGGCACCAGCCGCCTCTGATGAATCAGCAAAATAAATTATTGCTAGACTGCAAACACGAAATGTTCTTCACTGTACTATTAAAATTCCTACAGTTTACGTTTAGTGGCACTAATCTATTTATTCGAAGTTACAGTAAATCACGTCAGTGACCGTAGCATCATCTGTTGATAATTTTAACGTTTTAATTTTAAGTCTGTAATTTCCACCGTGGTCATGAACGACTTTGTGGTCTCTGGACATACAATTTCCCACTTTCTCTTTCAATTAACGAGCCTAAGTTGTTATTAAGCAAGTTATGATATTGTCCTTGAACAGAATGCTCTACCGAGCATTTCCTGACAGCACAGAAGCTGGAACTCAAGGTCAATTAGATTTAGCTCGTCAAAATAAATACTTCAATACCAAAATCAATATCACAGAGACAAATATTTCATGTCTATCTCTTGTGTCATTCATATTTTAATGCCAAGCTGCGTTGATGTTATTGTTTACGAGTGACCTTTCTGCACTTTCATGAAAGAATATGAACTGTAATGACCTCAATATATCAGAAAGTTGTGTAACGTCTTTGCATTTAATTGTAGTTACAAAAGAAAAAATCTCTGGTAAATTATCTACGAAATTATTTAATGATAGGTACTCCATTTCAGTTATACACTTCTATTTAATGGTACAACTGATTTCTTTGTTTTGATGCTATTATATCAATTTAAACAATTAAAATACTTACAATTGTTCTTCTGTGTTTGGGACCGGACGATTCCGAGAACGTCTTTCTTCACCACAGCAGTTTCATTGTCAGTCACTATTTAATTCATTTTGTCATTTTATAACTGTTTTTGTCCAGTTTGGTCATGGGATTTTGTGAAAACTGTTCTACAACGGAGAACAGAGTTATTTTGAGACAACTGATCAGGGAACTACTGACATTGATCAAGAACATAATTTTGCTCCTTTAATGCCGATCCAACCTATTTATCGATCCGTTTATATTTTTCCCATTCCCACATGGGAATCCCACATAATGATTGCCTACTCTGAGGCACTGTTCAGAAGGTCATAAAGATATATTAACCGTCAAAATGGTTGCAATCGATAACAGTTTCTAGAGATAAAACGTCGAAAAGTTTTTGTCTGTCAACTTTAATTCCGAAGTTTTAAAATCATGACTTAAGCTGCACTTTGTTTAATCTGATTATCTGTAGCCGCAATACATGTCTCGTTCGTCTCAGCATTCAAGGTCACGTATGAGATTTTGTCACCTAAGAAAAAGTTACGCATATTCGGCAGAGCATATTTTGTTGATTTTTTTAACCTGTAAAGGATTACACATCGGACATAGATGATAGAACCGAATACAGTGAAGCACTTGGGACGTTAGGAAATTGAGAAGAAAATTTCGTTAATTATTTTGTTACATTACAACGTCTTGTAATTAGAATAGTAAGTCAGATAAACAAAAATGATTTTTGTAGCTTATGAAACTTTTTTATTCAACATCCCTGTGCTAATCGTTACACACCGTTTAGGACCACTATGTGTCTTATGGAACAGCGATGTAACAAAATCCTGCAGTTGAGTAGATCTTTGTGTTTTAACTTCTTCTTCCTGCTGTAGTGAGGCAGCGGTGCTCTGTGCGTTTCCTTCTGTGTCGGGAGCGTAAGTCAGTGCACAGTAGACGCCTGTTGCGGTGCGGTCACGCGTTCACTCGCACGATTTCGCGTTTCCCGCGGCGCAACGGGGCTCTGCGAAAGGGTAGTCGAGTGGCAGTGCACTTGCGTTTCAGCTGCCTGTTAACGTCGCCTCATTTCAAACAGTATGAACCTAAATCGTGTTATGGACGAAGTTGAGTCGTCTGCGCTAAGACTTTACCGACATTACTGAGCATTGAAGGAAAAAAGCGTTTTCTCTTATTTGTTTCCTTTGATTTAAAATAAGCACCGTAATTACAATACAGGACTGCAGGGCATGGCTACAGTGTAATCTGCAGACAGTCTTAAATGTCCAAAGGTAATAAGAGAATTATTAATTAATAAAAAATATACATTAATAAAATTATTAATTAAATTACTAATTAATAGCGATTGATGTACTGGCATCCGGTACCTTGAACGTAACTTGATCCATGATCCAATCCAAAACCTGTAATTAATAACTAGAAGAGTAGAGATCTAAACAGTATAATGGATTTGGGCTAACATTTTGGGTTTGTACAATCTTAGCTAATACAGAAGTAGGAATGGATTATTTTTGATAATGATTATCTTCCAGGCAGTTTTACATAAAAGCCTATATTTAATATCGATACGCTAGAATAAAAATATAAAGTATATGATTAACAAAAAATAGCAAAATAAGATTTAAACGTAGAATATTACACTTTTTTACCAAACATTACTTTAGAAATAGACACTGAACTGTAGGTTTTTTTGGCACTTCGCTGAACTACAAGGTACAATTTCAACCTACAAGGACGTAACTTTTGACACCTGTGTTGATGTAGCCTAAAAATTTTTCATAAGATAAATAAATGTTTTTGCCTATCTCTCTTACTATTCAAAATACAAGTCATTGTAATGTTAAAAAAAACGAAACTTCCTCATCAATTTCCTAACAAAACAGTCATGTACGCCTCTAGTGCTTCACTGTACTCGGCTCCGCCGTCTATGTCCGATGTATACGTGTGTTCAGTTGGTTCCATGGTCGCTTCCCACGCCTACTCTTTGTGTCCTACATTACATTTTACACTAGTGGCCTCCTCTCCGAAAATAAACCGCCGGCCACCGTGCGTGCCCGAGGCGTGAGGAGGCGCGACGGGGGCAGCGGCGGCGGCGGCGGCGGCGGTCGCAGTAACGGGACCGCGCGCAGCGACGGCAGCGCGCAGCCAGCCGCCTGCAGGGCATCGGGCCACGCCCCCCGGCGAGGCTGACCACCTCGGCCGCGCCGCACGCCACGCCGCCAGCGCTGCTTCCCAAGACGATGCCTGGCGATTCCAGACTGGAGGTTATCCACATGGAGTGGAGATGGAAACCGGGAGAGGTGGCTCAGGGCTTCGGCTGATGTCACTGTGGTGCGTCTGACTGGTAGGTCCTAGCGCACCTCTCCCAACAGTGGCAAGGTCTTTGATACTAGCTGGAGAGCTAAGTCGAATTCAGTCATTCTCTGGAGCATAATTCTAATGGCCGGCTGATCTAATTGGTAACAACAGCAGGTGGATGTCAGAGCAGTAGTTTAACAAAAGATCGACGGACCTCGCGCGATCTTTGTTACCTCTTCCTTGTCTTGGCCTCACCCCTTACGTACACATACTTACACGCACTACACTACCTCATCCCGGGTGACCATTCGGGAGGTTAGAGCTTTTCCCGGCTGGGCCGGTGCCCCGCGGGTGGAAGTTGAGGTAGGTCGGCACCGGATCTCACCATCCAGTACAAGTTGCCTAGCTGTTGATCCACCCGGAATCACTAATCAAGCAATCAAAAAATGGAGATGGACAGTGATGGGGTAGAGGTATCAGCCCATTGTTGGCTGTACGAATCTGAGTGAGGGCACTATGAGGAAGAGAGGATCGCTTGAGGACTAGGGATGTTTATGGTACTGCTACGGTTTCTGACTGGATTGAATAATTATTCTTTTCGAGCTCATCTAATACTTTGGTCGTTAGTCCGTAAGAGTAGTGCATGTTATATTCCGGTAGATAGCGAATTTCTGTAATAGAACGTGGGGTACTGCACTGACCTACATGCTTGCGGGGGTTTCCCACTCCAGGTATTTCCAAAAGTGGGACTCGGCAGCTGGTGAGACAAACTCTACGCTCCTGATTGATTTACCGACATGTGTGGTAGTTTACTGAATGGAAATTCAAATGTGCAAGTAACTGTGTACGGATGAAAGGGGGGAGAGACAATAATTCAAGAAACATGAGTGGAAATCGTGCCCGATACCCACCAATACCCACTTGTTAGGAAACTGCTCCGGCATTCGACTGGTACTGACAGGAGAAGTGATGATAAACTACCGATCACAGCATCCGGCCGCTAAAATTCTCCCCTTGGGCAGCGGCTGAATTAGATCTAGCTCTGTAGCTAGTCTCAAAAGTACGCCACCATCGGGACTCGAACCCTGGAAAGTCCGAGTGGAAATCACTTCGGAGGAAACAGATGTCCTTAGCTAAACCGATGTATCCAATTGGATTGATTATCGTATTCATTTGAAAAGATTTATAAGAGTAGTCGATCTTTACAATAATATCCTCATTAAGGTCGTTGTGTCGTCCGTCACAGCTATTAAGCTGGTACGATGATGCGCCTAAACTCGAACGTAGTCTCCCGTACTATAGAGCTTCAGTCCCAAAAAATCAACTTGAGATACTAAATCACTCGGTGCATGCCGATTAGTCACGCTGTCTTATAATTATTCAAGAACGAAATTGTTTTACCAAATTGTAAAATAGAACATCGCAAGTAGCATCGCACATCGCATATTCTCCGAAAATGTTGATACCCTGGATCCTTGTGCAGATTCTAGTTTTAAATTCTTTTTTTTGTCTTTTTTTTAGTCAACCTATTGTAGATTCTTAACTTTGTTGTACAAAAAATATGTTTTGATGGTATTCTGGGATACGCAATTGTTCGCCCTCGACACTAACTAATATGAAATTATTCAAACTGAGAACCTTATGCGAGTTTTGAACTATTAATGCTCGAACTGAGCCCATTGTGTTCGTTGTTTAGGTCGGCGACGGAATAGCTATATTTTCATAAGCATTTGTGGTTGTTGAGGCCATTTGTTAGTTTTTGTACATCTTTCAACAACGAATATTTCTCAGATTTTTATTCAACTATCCCTTTTCATTTGTTGTTGTTATACATTGCTTATATTCGTTTTCTAGGATATCGAAGATATATCTACACTGAAACAAAATTAACCACTTTTAATCTAATTTTAAAGCTGTTAAACTTACCTCGTTTTGAATTACCTTGGTTCTCTGTCTTTTAACTTGAAAGGTCAAAGCAAGAACAATCTTATTTCACATTTGACTTACTGAGTTTCTTCCCACCCTCTTAATTCCTGAACCAGTCAAGCGATTTTCGTGACGAAATGACCAATCAATGGTAATTATGTACGCTATACGAAGGTATAAGAGTTTATAGAAGCATCTGTATAAGTGCGACATTCAAATTGTACCGTACATCCGTAGATTAAAGCTCATGATATTATTTTTCTCATAACTGAAAATGATAATTCTAATTGAATTTAATTCTTTCTTTCCTTGATTTTTTTCCTTTCGTGGGCTTTCTCTTTCTCCTTGACCATGCCATGCTTGCATTGCCGCACCGCGTGCTGAAAGTGAAATCCGGAATCCGCATTTGCAAGAGTCATCCCGGGCGTCAGCCTTCCAACGGAGCCTGTCTCCCTCGCCGACGACGCGACGTGGAAACCCACCGTGCGACCTCGGAGAGCGAGTGCGCCAACGGATTCGCTGTCCTATTGCCCGGGCATCTTGCTGATTGAGTTGGACAGAGAGAGAGAGAGAGAGAGAGAGAGAGAGAAAGGGAGAGAGAAAGAGAGAGAGAAAGAGAGAGAAAGGGAGAGAGAAAGAGAGAGAGAAAGGGAGAGAGAAAGAGAGAGAGAAAGAGAGAGAGAAAGAGAGAGAGAAAGAGAGAGGGAAAGAGAGAGGGAGAGTCAGAAAGAGAGAGAGAGGGAGAGCGAGGGAGGGGGAGAGAAGGTTTCACGGGACACGGATTGTTGAATGAGGAATGAAGTTCTTGTGTTTTGGGTAGATGTTCGTTAACGCAATACAAATCATGGGTAAAATCATAATTCTATGAACCACCATTCCTAATAAAAAATTATTTGTGAATGGAATGATGTCCCAGTCTCAATGGGTTTTTTTAATATTTGAATACCATTTTCACTTTAGTATCCATTATAACATTTTTTTCATTATTTGTTTAGTTGATTACAACATAGTTCGCTCGTCTATGCATTTCCGGTGTTTTGTACTTTCCCCCGAAGTTTACGTTGTGACAGCCGTTGCGGTGGCGGATGCAACCTCCTTATTTCACTCGAATTGTGACAGTGTGACCGCAGTATTTTCAGTTTGCATTTGATGCTAAAAATTGGACTCTAGGGTTACTGTCAGAACACTTTATCACAAGTAATACAACGAGTGCTTTGGAAAATGTCGATAACTTCCCGAAGCTTCGAAATAGCTTGTCTATAACTTCGAGAAGCAAATAGTGGATTTATGTGAGAATTTACAAATCACGAGTGCTATTTACTAGGACTATTCTATGTCTGAAATTGTATCCAAGAAAGTTCCAAAATGCGTCAAATATTTAAAATTACTCAAAGATATGATAAAAGCAGACAAGTTATGTTAGAGTACACACGCGGTAGGGAGAAGCGGTAAGAAGAATCGGATAGAAAAGCGATAAACTTTTTAAGATACACCGCCTTGATTGGGGCATTTTGTATATTTGGATAAACACTATTTGTTTTAATTTCACGAGTCGTAAGTAAACCTACCTGCAGAAATTATAAATATCTATCGTCAAAGAAGATTAATGATGAGCCCTTGCATTTCATTTTTGTAAAATAATCCTAAAAATACAATTCAAAATTTATTTGTTGGCTTCACAGTGAAATATGATGTGAATATTTGGCAAAATAAATTGTCTGTCGATTAAGTTAGTATGTTTCTTCTTATTGAATACTATTAAATATGACTCACGAAAATTTGGAAATTCACAGGTTAATGGTGGCAAGTTAACAAATGTATCATTTTGATTACAGTGCACAATTTGTTTAAGATTTTTCAAGTAATATATTCTACTCACACAAAAATAAAATTCGTTTCAATTCGAAACAATGTGGATTTCTATGACAGTGTGAGCTTTAATTGAAATTTTGTGCAATGTATTGTACTTTCTATCTTTGTTTCCACTACTTGTCGAATATTTATGAACTTCTGACGCGAAAGCACGTAAAGCATCCATATTTAACATGTCATTGTGTTATTTTCAAATAACTTCAAGATTTATTTTTGGGCTGTAAAGTAAAAGCAACAAGATACGGATGAACGAACTAAAATTGCGCCACAGATCCGGCATTGAAATCGTTAAATATTGATATCAGCAAAAGCTAATTCATGTTTGTGACTCGCGTGACACGTGGAGATTTCTTAATTGAGAAGAAAGCAAAGAAAATTTGTAGAATGAAAAGGAAATAACAACAACGGATCATTCGTGACCGGATTTCTGATCTGTACTTTCTCGAAGTTTCTATTTCTCACCCGCAATTTCTTGGCTCATTTAGTACTTTATTCGCAATATCGTATTTTGTTCTCCACGTAATCTAAAGACCTCCTTTCAATGTGACTATTCAGTGGCCTCAATGTGATTCTTTGCCCTTACAACCAGGAGGAGAGAGTGGGACACCTAAGGATGTTAAGAAGGAAGTGTAAAAATTGAAAAATATGTTCTCTGTATATGCAAAGAATTCTAAAGACCTGAAATGTTCTGTGAATCTTCTCTGTAACATTCATAACCTGCCTAGTGCATCATTACGTCACCGTATGTAATAAAATAATTTGGTGAATTACTGATTCTTCTTCAATTTTTTCTCTTCTTGTTTTGTAATTTTAGAACTACGTTGTTATTTTGGTATGTTTTGACTTCAGAAGCAACTGATGTTTGTTTTACAATTGGTAGATACCCACTGCGATATGCATATCACGTGTTGATTGTGTTTTTCGAGCTTTGTACGATAAATAGTTTGATAAAACTAAAATAACATATTTAAAATGAAAATTCAATAAAGTCATTAATTTGTATGTGTTTGTATATTTCTTATGTATTTACATTTGCAAAATGTGATAACGTACTTTTTTATTTTCCAGGTGAGATTTTGTGCATTTTTCACTCCTTCATCACAGTCTTCATTGGTAAGTTTACACGAATGATTTATTAATAAAATTATTGAAATGATGAAAAAATAAAATTATTGTTATACTTAAAAGAAGATCTTCAACGGTGGCTAAGTGCTTAATAAGAGTATGCGGGTTTCCGAACTATGAAAATTTTCAGCAAACAATGAATTACTTTTATGAGTTTTCTCTTTTAGATCATGAGCTACTTCGTCGTAAGTTCTTGAGAACTGTTACAGCATCTCATTTCACAATATTTTTCGTTAAAATTTCCGTCACCCTCTTTCTCTACTCCCTCGAGTACATGAACTTACTGAGTATAAAGAACTTGTCAGATGACCTATATAAATTACGTGGAAATGAAAAAGTAGTCTTCCGTTGCCGGAGTCAATATATTATTCTGCTGACTGGTCCCAGTTGCCCTGACAGCCAAGAATCTACATGAAAATGAGGAATCAGCCCAGCGTCCGGTTATAGTGATGAAGAACAGGATGGAGAAAGAGGGATCACGCCGTGTATGTGCCCAATCTCTTATATTACTGACTTGTCATTCTTCTGAAGTTGGTCGGAGGAAAACTCGAAACCATTCGATAAGAGCAGCCGGTCGCTAGACTGTTCATCCGGTGAATGACGTCCGTCTCAGCTACGTATCTCATGTCGAAAATCTGCGAGTGTCGGGACTGCAACGTAGGATCGCCCGACCCTTGAGGCTTCAGTTACGGACTCGAAACTGACGCACTTTCTTTCCTAGGGACAGTCCTGGGACGCATCCGCAAGGCCCCGGAGGAGTATGTTAGAACGGGGCCTACTCTCCCACGGGTGCCTGTCCCGATTGGGGGAGGTGATGGGATGGTGACGATTATAATAATGATGATGGCAGGAAATACCATAAATAAAGGCTCTTAGCTAATTGTAAAGAATGATCCGAAATCGATAATATATACTTTTATTTATATGGCGAGGCTCTGGTTATCAGGCCCTTTTTGTCGCCTAACAATGAACTACCATGAAGAGTAGATATTCGCCCGGAAGAGATTAATGAAACCACGAGACCTCTAGCGAGAGCAGACCGCCTACGAATGCGTTTCGGGCAGGCACCATGAAACCATCACGTAAATATCTAGCGGCTTGCCGGGTCGAATGCATGGCCTCCGATTCATTGGTACGCAGGAGCCTTGAAGGTCGCCGATGCAGATGTTTGTACTTAAAACAAACGCATCCTCAGACAACGTATTGCTTAAATCCCAACGCGACATAGAAGATACTGTAAAGTTTGGTACACATGACAATTATAATTGATAACTATGTGGAAATAATGGGACCACAAACATCATATCTCACAAAACCGCGTCCCCCTTGCTGTTGGTTTCATTGTGCTTTCGTTTAGCAGTGTGTTGCATGGGTGTAGCCACTAAAGATGCACTACAAATGTGCTCAAAAGTTGACTTTGTGAATTGCGTGTTTTAAAAAAATAATTCTAAAATAACTATTGTGGTTCTATTATTTCTTCATTCGCATCCAGCACGGAATATCCCACGGTTTCTACTACAACCAGTGAATTTAATTATTAAAACACACGTTGGCTTAAACGTTTGGATAATTCTGGGAGAAGTCGTCACCGGAAGCTCCTCGCCGTCCCCAGCGGCGAAAGCGACGCCCGAGGAAGGCAGCCGGTTCTTTGTAATTTACTGGTTTCGTACGAGCTTCGCGAACGCACGCGGAAATCTTTCTGTGACTCCTTCGTAACAGAAGAATTATAGTCTTGGTGGAAGTGAGCTGTCTACTTTCGTAAATTAACTTGGAGATGATTACATATGCTACTCGTATCTGTTACTTTTTCTAGAATTTCACTGACGATAAAGTATTCTTACACGTATATTTAAAACAGGGTTTCACAATTTTTTTCTTTCGTCGACACCTTTAAAAGAATTGTTTTCTCCATCGATTACCTTACGCTGTTTTCTATAATATACAGCGTATATAATCGTAAGACATTACACAAAGAATTGCTCATAAGTGTCTCAGAAATAATTTCATAGACCAGAGTTTTGATAAATATCTTGATTGCGACTAATGGAAGACTCTTCCGCTTCTGAGTAGCTGCGTATCAAAAATTAGCTGTTGTGCAATGATTACAAAATATTTTTTAACTGATTACTACATTTGCTTTATACTAGAAAACAATTAATTATCAAATATATTTAATATTTTCTCAAACAAAGGGATCTGGATTATATCTATCAAAACCGATTCGGATTAGACTACAGCTCCAAATGGACCCCTTGATCACCATTGACCTCCTCCAAAACATTATCGGCCCCCAGGGGGTCCACACACACACTCCGTTGGGAATCTTGGATTTCTTCTTCTTCTCCATTTCAAGGATTAGGCAGGAATGCCTGTTCCGTCTTCACTTTGCACTTCAGGACCATCTCTTTCTGGGTCGGCCGATATCTCTTCTTCCCTTCGGTTGGTAGTTCATCACTAATTGTGGAATACGATCTTCCTCCATTCTTTCGATATGGCGCCGCCATTCTTTCCTGTTTTCTAAGATCCTTTCATTTATGTTGTATATATCTAGTTCTTTACGGATATCCTCATTTCTTATCTGGTCTTGTTTAATGCAGCCTTTAACTTTCCTAAGAAATCTCATTTCTGGTGCTTGGAGCTTACTTTGGTCTCTTTTTTTCGTTATCCATGATTCACTTCCATACAGGAAAACTGGAGCAGCCATTGTCTTATAGAACTTCATTTTTGTGTCTTTCCTTTGCTTTGTTCTGTTTATTATTCCACATATTGATTGAAATTTATTAGTTTTATTTTCTATGTCTTTATCTGTGTCATAACTGATGTCACAACCAAGGTAATTAAAATTTGAAGTCTGGTCGATCACTGTGTTGTCAATAACTATTTTTAAGCGTATGGGATATTTACCGTAATGGGCCATAACTTTAGTCTTCTTTTTGGATATTCGGAGATTATACTCATTTCTTCCCAGTTGATGCAGTGTGTATACAGCTTTTTGCAGATCATCTTCACTTTCTTGCAGAATTGTTACGTCATCTGCATAAAGTAGAACATTTAGGTGTTTATTCTGCTTCAACTGTATTCCAGAACTAGCTAGGCATCTCCATTTTTTAATAAGGTTATCAATATATATATTGAATAGTGTTGGAGATAAACTACATCCTTGTTTAAGTACCTTAATTATTAATATTTCTTCAGTCTTCTTTATGCCAGTATTTATTATAATTTTTGTCTCTTTATACATATTTTTGATGGTTTTTATGAGGTGTTCAGGATAGCCACTTTCGTTCATTATTTTCCATAGCTTGTGTCTGTCCACGCTATCAAAAGCTTTCTCGAAGTCAATAAAGGCAATATGGGCTTCCTTATTTACTTCTCGTCGTTTTTCTATCTTGGATTTAAAACAATTATTACATGTCATGTTTGAATGTGGTTGAAATCTGTTTGTGTGACATTGCATTATAATAATTGAATATTTTGGGTTTACTTCATTTTATTTTAATTCCAAATTTAATGATAAATCGTGTGTCATCAATTTTTTCTGACTAAAAATTAACTGTAGTGAGGGATGGTTTAGTTTGGAACAGAAATTTTCTTGGGCTTCTTCATTAGTCATGTAATCTGGCTGCGGTAGCACAGCGGCAACATTGTTACCTCTGCGGCAGCGTTGACCGGGAAGTCCTGAGTTCAAGCCCCGACTGTTGCGACATATGACTGAGCTGGGCTGGGTCGTATTCAACCACTGTTTGGAAGACGATTCTGTCGGCTGGCTTCTCTGACCTGTAGTTCTTCAGTTGTTGTTGTTTTTTTTGAACAACACCAGGCGAATGTCTGACAGCAACAATCTGACGGGGCCAATAGCCGCCTGAACTTTATTTTATTATATTATAAAATATCGGAGAATCTAAACCGAAATGAAATTAACTTCTTTTTTATTATTATTTACAGACTATTCCCAAAAGCAATTACAAGTTATTAATTTGTAGAAATGTTTCCTTTTGCACTCCATTAGCAGATGAAACACTTCGAAGAACGGTTACACCCTACTTGATTGACTTCCGAGAAAGCTAACCCAGAAACAAGAAACGAGTTCCGCGATTCAATTTATAAGCCACGCCAGGAAACCAATGCAAATAGTTGCGCTGGAGGCTAACCGTTGCTACAGGACTTGCACAGAAGCTAGAACTCATTGAGGGCATGTAAGCTATGACTATCAGACCGCAAATGATTAGCTCGTCACATGTGAACTGTGAAGTCCTGTGTGTCACCTGACAAAGTCGAATTGAAGCGGTCTATTGACTCGTCAGAAGAAAGAATTGATCGGCCGACTGTACTAACGAGTGATCTTTGCAGCTTCTGCAGACATTTCAGTCGTATTAACAAGCCACAACTCCGAATTTCTTTTCCTGGAATGAGTTCTTCTAGATGGTCATCGAGCTTCAAAGTATTTCTGGCCCAAATGGAGAAGTAGCCTTCTTTTAATCTGGAACGATTTTTTGTTAAGGTACTGTTAGCAACTTCCAATTCGTGAAGGAATCCTATAGAAAATATTAGACGAGATGCACGTAATTTTGACATTATTTAGAAGATATATCTATACACATATAGTTTCTAAATAGCTCATCAATACTCTAAGGAATAATCTAAAGAAGCCAGGAAATATGATAAATAAGACGTATCCTACTAATTTTTTTAATAGTCATTGTACATTCATTTCTTATGTCAAATAAATTATATTATTATAGTTGATGTTATCAGTATTGTGAAATGTTTTATGTATATAGATGCAACATTACAACTTTTAGTGGTCTTAAAAGAGATATCATTAAATATAAAATAACGTTTCCGAGGTACTAACACACTCATATCATCCCGTCAGCACATAGTAGATAAGAACTCTTCAACGCACCTAAAAGTATCAACCACGCACGTTAACGTCCACCAACGGCCCAATTTCCAACCTTTAACACCACCATCACTCAATTTCACGCATTACTCTCACATATAGGAATGACGCTTAGTAATTGGATACTTTTCCTGTCATCTCGCACATGCATTCGTTCTTTATACAATAACAAAGAGAAAACAAGTAGGGGCAAATGCTCTATTTAGAAACAGAGCATAGACGGGCGGGGCAGCGAGTCACCCGTGCCCCATCGCCATCGCCACTCCTAATTACCTCACCTCCCACGGGGCGCGGGGTCGTCGCGCGACCCGTGACCTATGGCTGCTTCCCTCCTCCCTCCCCGCGCCGCCACGCGCGTTGTGAAACAGCGTCGACGAGAAAGTTCGATGCTCGCGCGCCGTCCGCCCGCTCTGCCCCGCGTGCCACAACACCCGCCCCACCCGGCGCGGGCGCGCCCGGCCCGGCCCGGCCCGGCCCGCTTAGCACGTCCTGTCTGCCCTGCCCGACCCACTCTGTCCATCCCGTCCTGCGAGTCCCGTCTTGCCCGACCTATCTTGTCCGTCCATCTTGCCCGTCCTGTCCCGTCCCGTCCTTCCTGTCACGTTCTACCCGTGCCGTCATGCCCGTCCCATCCTGTCCGCCCCGTCCTGCCCTTCCCGTTTCACCCCGTCCTATCTCGCTCCTCACGCCTCGTCCGTCTCTTCCCTTCACATTCTATTCCTGACGTGTCGCGGCCGGCCCCATCCTCGTCACCTCTTACCACGTCCTCGCGCCCACCATCTCCACCAGTCCCCTTCCCCCTCTGTCCGACCGCCGCAGGAGCCTGTTTGTGAGCGGGCGAAAGAAAGAAAGATGCTGCACGGCGGCGTGGCGGAGGGTGGGGTGGGGAGGAGGTAGGGGGCGTGTGGGGACGTCGGCTCGTGCCGAGGTTACGCGCGTGTCGTCTCCAGGCGGACCAGAACGCACGATTTCCGCCTGCGACTTGAGTCACAGAGGTTTCACCGACGCCGTAATACTATCCGTTCAGCTGGTTTATTCTTTGAGACACGGCCTTGAGAACGTGCGTTATGTGATCTGAAGCTCTGCTGCTGAGATAACAGGTGACGCAGAACAGACAACTGCGGTGGTCTGCGTAATTGCTCACGCACTGTACTTCTTAACATCATATGGATTTAGAAAGATTGTTATGAAATGAGGACATAATTAATGTGGAAAAGTAAATATTTTTGGACATTATAGACACTAATTAATTATATAGACACTAAAGAGTCATTGCCAACTACTGTTGGCAATGACAACGTTTATAATTATTTCATGAAAAATGCCAACGATAACGCACTACAACACCTACACTATAGACACTTTTAGTATATTCTGCAAAGGGGGCACAACTTCAACAAAAACTGCACTTTAAACAATCAAATTGAAAAATCTCAGAAAACAATACATTCATTTACCCTACGTGCTAATGATCATTAGTATGACTTGCTACGATAGGCGACAAATTGACGGCACATCGAGGACTGAAATGTGTTTCGAAGGCTAATTTCACCTCACTTTAGGCAAAAATTATACAGGGTGAAAGGAAATTAAAAATAAAAGATCACTGTCGGACAGTTTTCTATAAGGATTTGACTTTCACTTCCTTCTCTGAAGGCAGGGTACGAAAGTGGAGCTAATTGTAATTAAACTAGCGATTTATCTTTTAGAAGGTCGGTTTTATTGCCTGGCGACGATAGAGATTTACCAGTTCTCCATAACAATGGTTAAAGAACTGCAGAAACTTCATTCTATTACTCTAACTGAACACTACTCTGTATTGTATAAAACGAATTGCATTTTGTCTCATAAAAAGAAAAATCACTGAACAATAAATGGAATGCAGTGTTATTCGTGTTAATGAATGTCTTTCCGAAGTTTGCATCTAAATCAATTTTGGTAGTAGTATTTTTAGACGTATGTTTTTCAGTGCCAAGCTATGTGAAGGACACATTTGTTTTCTGCAGTTTTCTATTTTCTATTATAGTATTTAAATAAAATTTGAATAAAAATCACTGAAGTATAAATACAAACTATCATTGAGTATTGACTTCTTGACTCGTACGTTTTTATTTATAATGTATTTTCGTGGAATAACAGACTTTAACTAGTGGTGCTATAACAGCACTTACTTTCTCGCCCGTACTTTCACGCGAAAAGTACTCAAATTTTCGAAAAATTGTTCATGACCTTATTTCAAGATCTATCTTTAAGACGCCGAAAAAAGTTTTAAATTTTTGCATTTCTTAAAAAAATTCGATATTTTAACAAATATGTGGCCTACACCTCTTAAACGTCCTTCACATTGTCTAACAACAAAATTGAATGAAAAATGGAGGCATTTTTTGTTGTTGAAATTTTGAAAATATCCCAGGGGCTTCATGTAAAGTATCCTCTAAAGTTAAAATATCGATTTCAAATTCAGAGGGCCGCGACGTCAGTCAGATCAATTGAGGAATATCAATTTTGGAGAACATGAGCTGAACTATTTGGCCGCTAGCGCTGTTCACGGACGGACAGACGAACAGACGGATGGGCAGTCACACGGTAGAGCCACTGCCCTGAGGAACCTTGCGACATGACTGGCGAAACGTCGCCCAATCAGCCAACGACGCAACGTCACCCGGACAGCCAAGAAGCCATGAACTCGAGCCGCGGAAGCGTACTGTAGACGGACGGAAGGTTTTGCCATCACTCGAGTTTTTGGTATCAAGGACCCACACAACATGCATTCTGGATACACCACGCGCTAGAGTATTTGTGTTTAAATTTAGCAACTAGATTTATCCACGTTTCCGTTACCAGGGACCTGTAATAAGAGTTTGTCTGACGAACATTTGCCGATTTTCGCGCTGTATTACATTACTTTCTCTCTACTGCGTAAGAGGTAGCGAGAAAGTAAAAATGACGCGCACCAATAACTGAATTCCGCAGAAGATTCTACTCTTATTATCTAATGAGAGATTGGGTGTAGATGCATACATTTAGTTTATTTCGCTTTTATTTTAAATTTACGTTATTTATTTATCACAGTCCCCGATCGAACACCGCCTCTCGCTCCACCTCTCCCAGTCCAATGTCGTCCCACAACATTCGGCAGCCGCCAAGATTCTTTGCGGAATGCATTAAATTAAATTTTGTAAATAAAGCACATTTTGCTTCAGCAATTCTCCACCAATTTTGTTTGACCGTCGCGCAAGAAACTAAAGAAACGAACAAAAATCAGAATGCGTGCTATTTATTCAGCATCTGTTCGAAATTTCTCCACTTAATTTTCGTGCAAAGTTTACTTGCAATTACAGCAGCGGTTAAATTTTTTGTGTGTAACATACGTACATTCCCTTGTATGCTATTGAACATTCAGGAGCCATTTTAGCTGCGAGTTTCTCCGCGTTGCGAGAGAGGTCGTCACCTGCTGTCAATACGGACCCTCGTTCAAGCAAAAAGTCTAAAACCTCTCATTAGTTCCTCACACACCGAATGTTGCAGAAGAGCAAGCCGTAGACAGAAGGAGAGGTCGTGATGCTAGGGGCCTACTTTCTCGCTGGTTTAGGGAAAAACATTTCCGCGAGAACAGATTGGGCCAACCTCCTTCCGAAAAGAACTCAAGCAAAGAAACGAAAAAAGTCAGAATGCGGGCCACTTATTCCGCAGCTTTTCGAAATTTCTCCACTTAATTTTCGTGTAATTTTCTAATGAGCATTTTAGAAGTGGAATGCTGATACATTTTATTAATCACCTTCAAGTTAAATGCGAAAATAATGATTTAAGTATACAATTTTGAGGAAATATTCTGTGAACATCTAATAGAAGTTTCTGGGTTATAGAAAGTGCGGGCACGCCTGTCCTTCTTCCGTGACAGGAGCATAAATCTTCCACACATGCTCGAGCTCTGAACGTTATTACTTGTTTTGTTACAAGTATTATAGTTTTTGTTGTGCACTTGGTTGTAAGTGCTTAATCATGGCAACAGTCAAAGTTATGTTAACTGCTGTAGTTAACCCAAAACTCTTAATAATACTTATTGTTGTGAATTAACTGATGATTTTCCTTCGTATTTTTCTTTACAAAGAAAATATTTTGCTCACTCCAATTTTTAGATTTCTAATATCTATTACTCTATATTCTATCTATTACTCTATGTTTCTAGTAATACTACTACAAATATCGAGACGAAAATTGTGTAGTACGTACATACCTGAACTTTGGGTTAATGCATTAGCTTTTCAAACAAAATTATTAAAAGATTTCTGGAGAGTGTATTTGTGATAACAACGTATCTCTCCTGTTTTGTTTTAAGAGTTCTAATTGATACTTCCAGTAAAATGAAATTCATATCCAAACTGTTCTGTTACATACAAGATTTTTACTTCCAAAAATTATAAGTACTCTAGCTAATGAAAATATGGCCTTTTATTTCCATATGTTACTTTGCAATGAAAATATTGTGCACCTTTCTTTTAATTTTTGAATTCCGGAGAACGATAACCAAGTACACCACTCAAAGTAGAGCGTGTTGTGCGCTAAAACTGAATAATTGTTGTGTTCATGCACTCGTAGCTCCTAATTGCCAGTTAGCTTCATTAAACGAGATATTTCGGGCACCGCGCCGCCTCAGCGCCGTGAGCGGCCAGCTGGCGCGCGGGTCGGCAACCGGTTCCAATCGGTTTTCTCCTTTTGGTCGCGCCGGGCGCTGGATGCACGTCCTCGGGCGCGGGGAGGCGCCGCCGCCGCTCCGCGCTTCATTTTCCGCCTGGAATTCATGTCCTCTGTGGCCCTGTTCCTCCTGACCCACTGCGCCCCGCCAGGGCTGCCGATCAAGCGGCGATCTCTGCGCCCGGACGGTATTTTTAGAACTACACTGAATGGTTGGTTGGTTGGTTGCTTGCTTGTTAGTGATTCCGGGAGCGTGAACAGCAGAGGTCATTACTCCCGTAAGTATAGTACATGTTTCCCCTCGAGCTGTGGCGGAGATCTTCCCTCGCTGGATGGTGAGATTCGGCTCCGACCTTCCGACGGCTAGCCGGTTTTCCCCTAACTAGGTATCTCCCACCAGCGGGGATCCGCCCCAGCCGAGACAAGCTCTAATCTTTCGACCGGTCTCGTAGCAAGTGTGGTAGTGTAGTGAATCTTAGTGTGTGTGTAAATAAGGGGTGAGGATAGGAGAAAGAAGAGGAAGGGAAGATCGCGTGCGTGGCCCGTTTTTTAGGGTACTGCTCCGGCATCCTCCTGGTTTTGATAGGAGAAACTACGAAAAAGATCTGAGCAGCCAACCTATAGAATTCGCCTCCAGACAGCGACTGAATTCAACCTAGCTGATGAGCTAGTGTAGAAAATCTTGCTTCTGTCGGGACGCAAACATAGAACCTCCTGGACAGAGGAAGGCCAGTAACGAATTATTAAATAATTCGAAAAGTGGGTAATTCGATGAATTACAATTATGGATAATTTGAGTTATGTAATCCGAGTTATGAGTAAATCGAAAGTCAATCGAATCATGCAAAATTATAAGAAAATCGTAATTACATATAATTATATAAGAAATTAATCCATATAATTTGGAATTTTGAGATATTGAATATTACGAAGACAGGTGTTAGTATGCAAATACTAAAAAAACAAAAGTTAGAATCTAGAAAGTACTTATGCGAACTTGACGCTTCTCTTAAGTGATGAGTCTCATTCATATAAATATATTCGTAATATTTTTTCGTAGAATTTTTCGAATTCTAGTTGCAATTCATGCTACATTTTGCTGACAGGTTTATGGTATATTACAACATACTCTTTATTGCATTGCTGAAGTAAATTTGCTGCTGTCGATGCTGTTCAAACAACGTTGGGAAATAAATATGCCGGCATCCGATCATTTCAGCGACCTCCTTCAGTACTGCGTTTGTTCACATTTGCTGAACAAACTTGGTTCCGACATGGCACCGTTTAAAGACCCAAATAATCCTATATCATTTATGAATATTTTAAAAGTGTTATACTCGTATTTACAAAACAGTGGTAGATCACCATGTTCAGTATCAGATATGCAATTCCGTACTTTAATATATGAAACTTCTATTCTTAATACAGATGGAGGGAGTATTTTTGTATATTCATTTCCATCTTAAACATAATTAGAACATAATGCATGGTTCATATTTTAGATAGTTAAGTCAGTGGATATATTTTTGTATTTTGAAAATAATAGCAGTTGTTTATCTATTACTTACATAAATCGCCAAAAATGCAATTTTTTAATCAAAGGACGTGGTCAGGTGTCAATATAGTTTTAATATTTAGATCCTTTCGATCACTTAGCGATCATCATCAGAGTTATCTTGCAGCGTCTGGGTGGAAAACGAGGTCCTCCAAACCTTCGGGTTCCGCCCGGTCGCTGATAGCTCTGATGATGACCGATATGCGATCGCAAAAATATGAAGATTAAAAATATATCTATACCTGACAACACCTTTTCTTTAATTGATAGAAGGTATCAACCGTACCAGCGATATTACTAACAACTTTTTTAACCTACGAAAATCCTCTGCAAGTACAACCATTTTCTCTGGCCAGAGTATGAGTTAAGTAAATCCGCCCCAGTGGCCCCATTTCATCCACGGCTGATGGGCTGCGTGCGATCCCTCGCGTGCAGAGGCGCCGGGCGGCGAAGGCAGCTGCCTCCCTCGCGGATTCGGCGCGCCTCTCCTCGCCCCCGCGTTCCCCCGATTTGCCCAAACGAGGGAATCGGATCGCTGCGGACGGCCTAGTGGCTTCGAGGATTCGACGCGCCTGCCCCGGCCCCGCGGCCTCTCCATTTGCCCCGGGAGAGGTGGCTCATGTCACTGCAGTTCCTCTAGCCGAGAGCAGACTAGGTTCGAGTCCAGGCAGTGTCAGCTAGGTCGAATTCAGTCGCTGTCTGGAGGAGAATTCTAGCGGCCGGCCACTTTGATTGGTAGTTTTCCGTGGATTCTCCGATCAAAACCAGGCGAATGCTGGAGCAATAGTCTAACGAATGGGCCATGGACCATCCGCGATTTTTCCTTCCTCTTCCTTGTCGAATCCTTACCCTTTACTTACACACGCCCGTAAGTGCACTACACTACAATGCCGGGAAACCGATCGAGAGCTTAGAGCTTGTCCCGCTTGGGGCAGTGACCTGCTGGTGGGAGATACCTGGTTAGGGGAAACTCGTCAGTGCCAGAATTGCTGTTGCAGGTCGAATTCAACCAGTCGTCAGGACAACGCTGTCATCTGATTGCTCTGATCAGTAGTTTTCCGTGGTTCTCCGATGAATACCTGTCGGCTGCCGGGGTCGTGTCGTAACTAACGGACCACGGATCACGCACTATCTTTCTTTTCACATCCTTGTCCCCTCCTCCCCACTTACACACTCTCATGCTTAAATGCTCTACCACACATGTTACGAGACTACTCTGAAGCTATGTGCTTGTGTGACTGACGCGCAGCCCAACTCGGGGATGGAGATACCTGTAGAGAGAAACCCTGCAAACCGACGTGTAGGCCGGCACGAGATATCAGATTCCAGCGAGGGGGAACATCACCTTCTCTGAGACAGGCGTATAACATACACCTTTCTTAGAGAACCAATGCCCGGTCGACGCATCCGGAAACACATAATAATAAGTCAATCAATCAATCTTCCCCTGCGTTTCCCACTTTTTGCCCTTTGGAAGGAGTCGGTTAAAAGACAATGGCCAGATTGAGGAGAAATTGTAGGCGATCTTATCGTTTAAGTTAATAACATTAAATAATTTTCAAGACTTGGTGGTAACGACGGCAATAATGGACGGGTTTGAGTTCGAATTTTCGTGTTGTTTTTACCTTACATGCAAACACACTCATGTCTTTAGGAACACCTTCTCGTCCTTTTTGGGCCTTTCCTTCTAGCTGGTTTCTCATCCCTGCTAGCACGTACCCATCTTCCTTCGATTTGTAGTTTAACACGAATTTCATCCAATTTACTCCTGGTATCATTGACATTCTTAATTACGATATGTTTTGTTTCTTCTTCTTTTCGCAAATAAATTTACATTTTTTCAATGGTGGGATATGATGGTGAAATGTCTGTCCTTCGCCAGTGTTATCATGCAATTGAATTAAGTCATTTGCAGTTTCATTATTTTCTAAAATTGATATCTTAATCTTTAAAATCTTCATTTTCGTTTGAGTTCTATGAAAACCTCTGTTAGAGCAGGTGGCTTCTAGAATTCTCAACCAGAGAGTAATTGATTTAGTAGGAGGGAGTAACCCACCTTCTTAGTTAATGTTAAATATTGTGCTACCGTGTGGCTAAATTGTAGAGCTAACCTGTCCAGTTTTCTTCAGTTACGGCCCCGCAACTAAATACACGCACTGTTGCAGTCAATTTATCTCTCTGATGGCTGACATAAATAGTGAAGTCAGCAGCGGCAGCAGCCACTCTGTTGGGGTTGTGGGTACGGAAGCCAAGAAAGATACTAATGATTTCCCCTTGTGAATGTGACGTAGTACTCGAAACCAAACTTCCATGAATCGATACACACGCATAAATCGTCTTCCATTGATTAAAGATGCCAGAAAACTTGAGTATCAATTTTTTAATGTGTTAGATCGAGATATTTTTGTAGCGGTATCACTGGTAGAACACTTTGTACAACAACCGTCTATCTTATTTTAAACAAACAAATTCCTCATGGCCGGGAAGTGTACCGTTAAAAACAATTGAGAGCAGAATTCTTTAACAAGCTCTGTACACCGTTGTGCTCAAACTGACCTGCGGTTACTTAGTTCGCTTAGCACTGTTCTTGGCTATTCTACAGGGGACGTTGTCCTGGCCTGTTGGTTGGAGGTATGCAGGTACTTCTCGCAAACCAACGCTAATTCATCGGTGCACGGCGTGTGTGTGTGTGTGTGTGTGTGTGTAACTGGGTAACTGTAGCAGCTGCTGCGAACGGCTCTACTGCGCGTGAAATCGCTTCTTCGTGGTAGGGTTCGTTAAGCTGGTGTTCATTTGGATGCTTCCAATGCCTGTTTTTTATTGCTCTCTTCTTTGGTATCGTATGTTGTTTTTTCCGTGAAATAGTCCATATTACTGAAAAAAGTGTGTTACAGGTGGTTTGTTTATTTTTGCTTTGCCATGCGTGAAATATTTCAGAGTTTCTAATTGGTCACGCTTCGCAATATGCAAATTATTATTCTTTATAGTAGTGTTGTTTGTGAAAAGTTCTTTTGAAATAGACGACCAATAGTGAAGACAATAATTTGCATGATTTGTCATAAATATAATAAACAGCATTAAAACTATTAAAATATCAACAATCAACATTATAAGTTGCTTGTTAATTTGCAAATAAATTGCAGGAGTGTTTCTAAACATATCTATTTTTGTAATGACTTATTAAATTGTTAGTTAGGGTAATTCACTGTATTGAAGTATATTTATTGACATATTTGTACTGTTCCTATTACACACCAATCTGTGAATGTTTTTGAACATTAAATATACAATTTATTTTCATTCGTACAACTTAAAATTACATTTCTAAGGTAGTAATATTTATATTGTTTTCTTTTTCTGTTTTAGGTTAGTTACGAGTTCTACTTATTGAATATGGATTGTTCAGTACTTCGCTAATAGTGGTGAGTATACACGCGAAGTGATTGTTCATGTTGCTGGTTAATACCTCATTTTAATACCTCAGATTGAACAATTGTGTATAAATAACTTTCTGAACCCATTTTTTAGTCAAAAGAATTGTTTGTGTTGTTATGTCTTCTACGCTTACGACACAATGTATTCATATTGAATTATTCTGATGTACAAAATATTTTTTAGCAATTTGTATGTGCTGATTTCCGCTACCTTCCACAAAATTGTAATTCGTGCCTACAGCTCTGTAATGATTTTTGATTTAGAGCACATACTACAGACCATTAAGCGAAGTATGAGAAGTCAAACATATTTCTGCCGTGTTCAGTTAGTTTTTACTGGTTGTTTTTTACCCCTGTTTTAAGCGAAATGTATAATGTTCAGACAACTCAGTTTGTTAAATTTACTGAACAACACCGAAATAAGTCGCAGGGTAGGTAGAGCAGGTATCCGATTTGTATTGTAAAAAAGATTACAAATGTGGGAGTCCGTATGTACAATCTTTTTGGAGATAGCTTTTAACGGGAATCACAATATATGTATCGAGCAAATATATGTATTTCTATTACATACAGTAATTTTCTGATGGTATCGTTTTCGGACATATCACCAAACTTTACTCCAAGCTTCTACGTTAACGCATATAATTAAACACAAACACAAACATCGTCATTGTCACTACTTTTCGGCATCGTTATTGTTAATTTTCTTTTCTACGCTGCTTATTTGCACCAACATCCTTATTGTTCTTTTCTAGGCTTCATTTTTTAGTGTGACGTGAAAGCTTGGTGGGCGTCGAAAGCAGTTCCAATGCAATTGATTTTCATGCTGTATGAAGATCAGACATATTTCATAGAAATCACTCAGTGTAACCAATAAGCTTTCGTCGCGCCCGTTACAAGGATAACGGATATAGCGGATTCTAATATTTTTTCCTAGAACGCTTCATTTAGCAAGCATCATACCCGGTTCTTGCAAACGAGTTCACGCCAAGAAAAACTGCAAAATGTGCATCGATACGGAACAGTCGATAGTAAAAACGTTTCACGCTATAATGCTTTCAACCTTTCCTGGCAGACAGATGATACTGAAATGTATTCACAAGGCTGTCTTCTGTGAATTTTTAAAGAGTGGGTTTTTATGTTTAATACATCCATCGTTTTTAATTATCTAAATTCTAACTACATGTATTGTAATGGTACACAGCCTTACTGCAAAGGAAGGTTTAATAGAGAAATGATTGGTGAGAGTGGTCTTATGATGGGAAATGGCATTTTTTACATGAAGATATTTCTGCAAAGCAATACTCACATCTAGTAAAGAGACAGTCGCGATATTTATGGAATCAAAAATAAAGGTATTTCAATAAGCGGATAATTTGTAAGTAAATATGATAGAAATGCGTATCTTATTTTACTTCTCCTTCATGACCTGTTCATGATCGTCCTTTTGTTCTAATTTTTTCTTCTTGTCTTTCTCTTTCCTATTATTTTTACTTTTACTGTTCTTCTTTAGAATTTTTCCTTTTTTGCGGCCGATCTTCAGTTCCTTGTTCTCCGCCTTCCCTTTCTTATTTTTCTTGTTCGCCTTCTCTTGTCGTCGTCTATTTTTATCATTCTATGTTTTCCTCTTTTGCTCCATCTAGGTCACAAACTCCTTCTGCCACTTTCCTCCGTCTTTGTTGCGATGGAAGCAAGACTTTTGACGTTGGTGGCCGCGGGGGCGTGGCAGTGAGCCGACCAGCGCGGCCCTGTTCCGCCCGCGGAGCGTGAAACCCGCCTCCGCCTCCGCCCCGCTTCTCCCCCACCCGCACCTCCGTCTCCGCCAGAGGCTCGCGCAAGAAGCGGCTGCGCCTTCCGCCCCCGCTGCCCCAGTTGCACTCCGCGCCCCCGCTCCCCTCCCTCGCCCTGCTCCCGCCATGCCCCCACGTCACTCCTACGAAGCACTCTCATTGCTGGCACATGACGAGCACAGGCACATGAAATTCATAAGAAGTAATGTTTAAGTTAAAGTTACCGATTAAGAAGTGTATTACCAAGTAAATATCTCAAGATCAAGTAATCTATCACCGAGTAAGACTAGAATCATAATTTTCTCCTGAATTTTGAAATTCTATTGTAAGTTATGTGTTAGTTGTCCTAATTCACTAAGAGCTACATAAGAAATCATTATACATCTCTTACCTCTCGGAAATATATTGATTAATAATATTTTTATATTCTTTTGTGGATCTGTTTTCGTTGCCTTCGAAGCAATTAAACCTGACTGTGTATAAAAAAAACAAATATTTAAACTAAGAGAAATTTCTCTTTATTTGTTAGGTACTTGTTTTTCATCGAGGTTTACTCTGATTTCTCCGTTTAAGGTCATTTATACGACTCGGGTCATTCGAATTTATTAGGCTGCGATTGTCTTTGAAGGTAAATTCAAACTCGCCACGTTTATTGTGAATTTAAACTATAGGTACTTAATCGTCATAAACTGAACTATGCATCTACCAACTAAAACCAATAAATAAGTATGTATTATAGCATTTTCGTTAAAGGAAATATCATTTAGAAGATATGCATTTGTTTTATCTCCTTATTTTACTCTTCTATGCTACATTTTGTAGCTTTAAAATCGTTTCCGTATTCGTCTCTCCTCCCCAAAAAGAAATACTTGCACTTGAACACGTTTGTAGAGCAGGCGGACCCCAGAGACATTATCCATCGACTTTCACCACCTCCGGTTCTCAGCGCCGCTGTGGGGCACGCAGAGGCGCTATCGGCGGTCGAGATCTGCCGCACCGGACGCGCCCTGTCTCTTTGAGGGCACGCGGCGCGGGGCGGGGAGCAGTGGGGGGAGGGAACGGGCGTGGACGGCTCTTGGCTGGCACTCTTCCGCGTTCCCAACGCGCGCCTCCACACACGCCCACCCCGCCACTCTCTCGCCTCGCCCCACCCCGGCCTGCTCTGCCTCGCCCCCCGCGACGCTCTTCCACCCTGCCTCGATGTGCTCTGCCCCATGTCTTCCATTCGACACTAATAACTAACTCGGTCCAATTCAGTCACTGTCTGGAGGAGAATTCTAGTCGGACGATTGCTTTGGTCGGTTGTTTACCGTGGTTTCTCTGATCAACGCCTGGCGAATGCCGAAGCAGTATCCTAACAAATGGTCCACGCTATCTTTCCTTCCCGTTTCTAGCCTCACCCCTTTCTAACACACACTTACACTTACATGCACGACACATGCCGGGATACCAGTACGGAGCTTAGAGCTTGTTATGTCTGGAGCGTTGCCCGTTGGTGGGAGATACCTGGTTGGGGTAAAATGCGCATGCCGATGGCTAGGTCGACGTCGGATCTCCGGCAGGTGAATATCACCGACACCTTTCGTGATAAAATCATGCACTACACTTACGGAATTAATGTCCTTAGTAGTTGACTCACCCGGAATCATTAATCAATCAATCCTACCCCATCTCGCGTTTTACCCTCTCGTACGACCCTCGCTCTTCCTTACGAACCTCACTGACTGTCCATGCCCCTTTCGCCCCTCACATCCCGTATGACCCTCATCTTCCCCTACGACTCTCGCCATTCCTTAAGTCTCTCGCCGGCCGTTACGGCTCTTGTACTTGGAAGAGTAAATGCAATATTGATTAATTATGCGACTCTCGCCGTCCCTACGTCTCTCGCAGACCCTTTCGACCGTCACAATCTCTTACGACCTTCATCGTCTCTTACGACCCTTACCGTTCTTCAGAGCCTTTATCGTTCTCCCCGTCTCTTGCTGATGCTCTTCATTACGCATCTTCCTCACATATTTTTACCGCTCTTACCGTTCCTCTCCAGTCCTTACCGTCCCTCAGCGATCATCGATGTTTCTGTGTCTCTTTGAGTCTCTCGCTATCCCTCACCATACCTCACTATCTCGTTCCATCTGTCATCATTCCGCACAGTTTCATAATCAGATTGCTGGAAGAAGGGACTACTTTAACAGCTATTGCTTGGCTACTGCTCGCAACATAACTGCAGATTACCTCCATGCGCTCAATTTGTCAATGTCATCGTTTGCAGCTGGCTCACTAGTAAATGACTTTGACACTACCTGGTGCAATACCATAATCCGACATATTCTCTTGTTTCGCGTCCTGTCAAACTGGCCCCCTTTTAGAGTAACTCCTCTATATCGCTCTTCACCTTCCTTCACCTCTCCTCACTTTTATCTCCCTACTCCACGACACTCTTTAACGGCTCTCGCCCTCTCGACCACTCAGACGGATTCCTTCTATTGGTGGTTGACCTCAGGACTTGGAAGAGTAAATGTAATAATGTTTGGTAATGCACTTCTTCGCCTCTAAAGTTACAGAACGTTGCTGAATTTTCACTCTGAATTGTCTGCGTACACACAGTAAATCTAATGTTAAATGGTGGAGGCAGGCACACTACAGACTTAGTAGTATGCATAATACACACATTACTAAATCTATTTTCATTTATTAAACGAAAATATCGTATCATGATCCCAGTCAAATGGCTATATTATCGAAGACATTAAAAAGAAGAGAAATAAAAATGAGTCAAGGAAGCAAGCTTCACAAATTAAAGCACAATCAAAATCTGCGCGTCTCAAAGCGCCAAATTTATAAACATAATTTATCGTGTACAACAGTTACTCTTAACATTTGAAATTCAATTGCAAAACCAGAACCGCTTTCTACTTACCTTCATTGTGGATACGATTGTCGTACTTAATGGAACCAACTACCCACAGCGTGACGCGCTATGGCATTCCTTGGAACAACGGTCACCAAACTTTATGGGAGCGCACGAATACGGTAGTTTAATTATCTTGCGCTGAACTACAGTGGAAAGAAGGAGTATCTTAGCAAAGCGTGCGTACTTGTAAACTGTGAACACAAACTTGTACTAGCTGTCCATACAGAAATACAGATATCTGTGTTCATTTCTCACAAAGGTAGACATTACATCGAGAATTTCAAAAGTTCTTCGTTGCTTTCTTGCTGTCAAATACCGTATAAATATAAAAGTAAGTATAAAATACACCATGACATGCAATTTTCCAGTCACACTGATACAATTGGCAGTACAAATGATTATTGAATACTCCCCTTCAGTAGAAAGGCCGAAGACTGAAGCCTGAAAGTCCGTTCCCAATGTATACTGAGGTCCCTTTGTTCTTCGGTCGATCTATCAATATCGTTTTTTTCTACAAAGACCCTTTGAATCTATTGTCAAAGAGAGAAGATGGCGAAATGACAGTCTGAAGATAAGATGAAACGAAAGTAGCTGCAATGATGTTCAAGAAATCACTTCGCACTTCATGTAGTCATAACTCTGAGGTGTCGAATTATTTGAAGAATCAGAAACGTCCATTCACTCGTCAGAAATATTAACCGTGGACTGTAAAATATAAATAAGAAACATATACCTAGTAATATTTAAATTAACGTTAAATTTACACTTAAAACGAGTTATTGGTAGAGAGCCCCGGCTTTGCTATTGTTAGAGATATTGGAACTCAAATTTCATGGTCGCATATAATCAGGTACACGATGTGATTTTAATGATAGAGGAATTTGATGCTTATGAAAATTATACTATTTTATACAATCTCCCAATAAACACATTTACAAATAATATTTATTTTAGACTGCTAAATGTTAGACTGCTAAATGTTAGAGGAAAGTAATGTTGGAGAGTGAATCTGCAGAGAAATAATGTACAGAATCATAGAGTCCCATTCATCAGAGTCAGTGGTTGCTCGTGCAAAGATTGAACTAAACTTTCCAGTCTGCTATCAAGTAAATTATCCAACTCTCAGTTACGCGGTGGATGAAGTAACCGAAACAATTGCTCTGATGGAACGCTCCGTTACCTCCAACATCGTTGAAAAGACCTCTTAAAACTGACGTTTCCGCTTTCTTGGCTTTGTTGTTTGCTCTTTCCATCATATCAAAAAAGACACGCACTTTGCATAGTAAGCTGGCACTGGCTTGAACAACAATTCTTCTCACACACGTCTGCTCCCAATTTAATAGTAGCACCAGTACAATGGATGGTTTGTGTATATTCTGAACTGCTTTTATGCTTCCTGTTTTGTGTTCTTTTTTAGTATCCTACAGTTAACGTGAAGAATGAATAAAGCATTCCATTAATTATACTAGTGACCTTAAATGTTTTAGGGAAATCTGGGAAGACATAATTGAACTTGTCCTTATGTTTTCCTTTGTATTGTGGAGTCTCACTTTATTCTAATTTTAGATCAAATTATTTAACTACTGGTGTGGAGAAACTTAGATTACATTTACTTCCTTAATATTGATTTCAAAAGAGTGTGGTCGTGCCATTTACTCTCAAAGATACTCTGATGTATCAGAAAGGAAGAAATTGAGATATCGAGAGACAAGTCAAGTCGGTGTTTGAGGAAGAAGGCTTTGTGTGCGGGTTCGGTGAACTTGCACTCTTCATTGTTCAGATTACAATGCGTCCCAACCGCGCACCTTCTCGATTTCCATCTCGATGCTTCAAGTGCAAGAGCTGGAACGAAACATGATTATCTTCCATCACAAGGAGATAGTGACAAGATGTACCTTACCTTTATGCAAAGTAACATTTATTTTGAAGAGTTTTATACAAACATTGAGGAGATTTCTTGATGAATCTTTTTCTTGTTCTGTAATAAATGGAGTTTGGTAAAGTTTGTCTTTCCATGCCTATCGTTCGAGATACCTATCGCATATGAGAGTTATGCTTGAATTTACAATGAATATTTTACCACGAAGAATGAGTACCTTTTCTCAATATTAAAATCTGTAGCTTGTTTGCTCTAAGTGTACTAAATATAGACGTTCCAAAAATATGATCTCTTATTTAATTTTAAGGAATCTAACAAATATAGAATTAAAATAGAATGAAGGAAAATAAGTCAATCCTGTGGAGAAATACCATAACGAAATTATATGATACTAATAAGGAATGTTTCGGAAGTAATAATAATAAGATCCGTTTGATGTTTGTAAAATATAGTACGTTCATAAAATACGACTTGGTAAATATACAAAATGCTATTTATAATCCACCGGAAGCGTTAATATAGTTTTGATTTCATTTAAATGAACGAAAATTCTTAAATAGTAGATACTCGTTCAAATCAAGTGAGAAAATATGTTCCAGAATTTTTACGGAAAAGGAGCTGGTGAATTTGCGTTGTCCGGACTGATTTTTTTTATGTTAATCACGGAAGCCGAACACCAAGAACTAGTCATTGACTTGTAATTGCATCATTACCTCTGCCTTGCCTATATATTTACGAATCTGTAATATTTGTCAAAAGTGACTTACTTAACGGTGGGAACATATTTTCATGCAATACTGATATTTATAATTACTAACGTCGTAAAAATCATCAAGTGTCAGTATCAACAGCTCACTATCAGAAATCTACATACAATACTTTACAACGCACTGCCAGATGACATTAAACAATTGAAGTCGGTTCACAAATTTCAGTTAAAAGTAAAATCTTTTCTGCTGCATGACTGTTTCTATACAATTAGAGACTACACTAATTATCAAAAAGAAAAATATTGTTTATTTTAACAAAACAGTGATATATAATGAATTAATTTACATTTGTATTGTATATTTTTTTAAAGCCTTAATATGTTTGTAACAAATAATATACTTCTGCTTCCGGGTCGATGACCCCCATCTCGATCAGGTTTTTGTCCAGTTTCCCTGATCCATTGAGCAAATGCTGAGATGGTCCCTTGTTTTGCTTCTGGACGTAAATGTAGCTTTACTATGCCCACGTTTTGTTGATCTCTCCTTTGTCTTGTAATGGTAAGAGTAGAGGTAAGGGCGAATTGCTATTTTGTTAGCAAATAAGAAAAATCATAGTTGCAATTCGTGTACCGATGCAAATAAGTTTTCTATAACTCAGAAACGAAAATGACTATTTTTCAAATACTGCTAATCTTGCGATTTTTAAAATGTATTTTTATTTATTTATGTTTACCTTTTACTCACCTCTCAACTGGGTAGGTAAAATGACGGGAAGGGATTCTGGAACTCAAGAAAACGTGCGCAGATAATCTTCTCCCCCCTACGTCACATACAGTTTTTACTGTTTTTTTGACTGAATAAATATAAAATCTAAATCTAAATCGAAGCGAGTCAAATTGACCTTATCAAATTGGCATTTTTTTATCCACAGCTACCTTAACGTTAGGCGACCAGATATTTTAGTAAATCCATGGACTGTATATAACTTGTTATGAATAAACATATTTTGTGATTTTTATTTGTTTTAATTTATTGTTTGGAAAATAGTGACATAATACAGTAAATAGTGTAAAATATATAAAATAGTGACATAAACAGCGCCACCCATATTCATTAAAACAAATGTGATACCTAAATTTTTAGAAATAATAATGTAAGAGTTGTCTAATAATTCTACAACATTATAAATATATTTTGTGAAACGAATTTGAAAATCCGAAGACTGTCCACAGGAAACGGGGACGTTTGGAAACCTTACAATTGCTTTATCATAGGTAATACCACGAGTGCTTTGGAAATAGTTGGTAAATCCCTGACTCGCGAAGCGAGGAGGGAATTCATCTGAGAAATTCCAGAGCACGAGAGGTAGTTAATAGGATGATTCTACGAATGAAATTATGTCTAACAGAGTTGTAATTCCTAACAGAATTCCAAATAATAAAAATAACTGAACGCTATGTTTAAATCAAAGAGTTTAGGTTATAGAGAATACGCGGTTTATTGGACATCGGCATAGCGATCGATGTATACCGCCTTCTAAAAAAATCGGATAGAAAAAGCAATTAACTTTTTGAGATACACCGCTCTGATTTGGACATATTGAACGTATAGTTAAACACTATTGTTTTTAATTTAACGAGTGGAATCATCAGGAAAAAATCTAAACCATCTCCATCGACACAGTGCATTCCATATGAGATCCGTTAGTGCACATGCTTTAGTTGTCGGTGAAAACAAAGCGGTTGGCGCTGTCGTCCGCGGCTGGTGGAAATAGGTGGTCTTGGACGCGCAAGCGGAGCGCGCAGCCTATCGAGGCACCCGCCCTCGCAGAGCGACCTCCGCCGCCGCCGCCGCCGTCCAATCGCGATGGGGCTGGCACGCGCGACCCGGCCGCCCGCCCGCGCGGGACCCAAATGTCAGGCGGCGGCGGCGGCGGAGGCGAAGCGAAGGAGGCTGCGACGGAGATACGGGCGATGACGGCGGCGGTGGCGGTCGCCAGGGTGGATACGAAGAAGAAGATGAAGGAGAAGGGGGAGGAGAACGTGATGACGGCGATACACAATATATAAGGATTATCGAAAAGTTACACTAAATCATAAAAATTAATACGTTAGTTCCTGATTTTGAATTATCTTGGTAGGTGTAGGTACGGCGAGTTCATAAAATCGTATAGTAGATGTTTGAAGGGTTCTTAAAATTTCATACACATCTTCTAACCGAGACTAAATGCGTGGCGACTCCTCGTCAGACGATGAAGGGAATGTTACTGTAGGTTGCCTTGGAGAGGATATGATGTCTATTAAAATGTTAGCACATACACAGTGCACGGTTTTAAACTATGCTGTTCAATTGTTGCGCTTATTTAATATCTTTACTTTATTTCTTGCACATCATACGTGACTTAAATTAATGTTTTGAATCACAATGCCTTTAAAAACCGTACTCTATTATTATTATTATTATTATTATTATTATTATTATTATTATTTATTTTATTATTATTATTGTAAATCCCATATGACTTTCGGATTGGCAGGTGTGTTTGTAAGATTCCGGAGAACCGAGCATACAATGATTAATGAAATGGGGCAATGGGTGAATGAGAGGTATAGAAAACAGGGCCACCTCTGTTGTTACATGTGTTGCCCAGCGTCCACGTTGGCGCCCGGAATTGGAACCTCGATGCCCGTAGGCAGAGGGTGAGCTGCAGGGGCGGCCGCCGTCTGCGTTGCCCCGCTCGAGAGCCGTTCGTGTCCCCCGGCGCGTGGGGGAGGGAAGGGGGTCGCGGGCGTCGCCGTCGCGCCTCGCTGCGCGCACGGAGCGCTTTTACTTTCGCGCGCCCGCGCCCGCGACCGCGGCGCTTCCTCCTCCCCTGCGACGCCGCTCAGCCCAGGCCGAGGCGCCCGCCGCGCCGCCCCTTCCGCGCGACGAACGCTCTCGGCTGCCCGGGAGACAGGGCATGAAGACCATCATATCGGCGGCTTCTTTGCGGCTGAAGTGCTGCGATCTGGTGGTCGAAACGTCGGCATCAATGCCCCCGACGCGGCGTCACCCAGACAGCCGACAGCCTTCACAGGACACTGGCCGAGGAAGCCTACGATTGCATCGGACAATGCAACGTCCGCACTGTCGGCTGAAGAGGAGGATAGTCTAGGGCAAGGGACGGGCAGAGGTCGCGCACTGATGTCATTGTGGTACCTCTGGCCGGGAGGTTCTTGAGTTACTCTTCCGACATTTTCCACACTAGCTTGTCAGTTCTGTCGCTGTCTGAATTTTAACGCTCGGCTGCTCTGATCTGTATAGTTTTCAGTGATGATCCGGATCAATACTAGGCATATGCCAGAGCAACCACAAAAAAAAAATGGCAATGGACCGCACGCGATATTTCCTTCCTCTTCCTTGTTGTACCCTCACCCCTTACACACACACACACACACACAGTAATATGCACGCCGGGAGGCCATTCGGGTGTTAGGGCGTGTCCCGGCTGTGGTGATGTTCCCACTGGTGGGAGATGGTGGGGAAAAGACCCCGGTAGCCGACGTGTATGTCGGCGCCGTATCTCGCCACCCAGCGGAAGGTCACCGCCACTTCACCCGAAACATACACACTAATGACATCAACCGCCCGCGCGGGACCCATGGCGGTGATACACAATTTATTAGGATTATCGAAAAGTTACAGTAAATCAAAAATCATCCAGAATCACTCATCAGTCAATCAAAAACATATCGCTTTTTGTAATCGAGCTTATTATCCAATCAGAACTCTATTTGCGAACTGCTGCGCGAAACGACCTGAAAATTGTGCTCTGTAGTCTGAAAATATCGTGCTGAGCCACACCAGAGTAATATTCTAATACCTCTCACAACACTTACTTTTCCAATCAGTAAAAAACCTAAGACTAGTGTACAAAGCTTTAAGTATGCAGATTTGCCATGCTGGTATTCAATCTCTTGTGCAGATGATTGTTCCACAGCGTACAAACTTCGCAATGTCACAATGCCATCAATTACGTAAATTACGTCTCCTACACATTTTTTGACAAATATGTTGTCATTTCCGGTACGTCACTCATTGTGAATAATTTATTGAACTTTCTTTCTCTACACAAACAAAAATTCTCTTAAAGACCTTAAACGACCTGAAGCCATCCGGCGAATGTAAACATTTTCTTGCTGAAAGGACTCTCCGTCTACATATTTATGACCATTTTTGCTTTCTGGTTTCCTGTATGTAAAATCCGTATTGTCGAAATAGTTCTCGGAATACAAGTACCTCATAAAGCCCATAGTTGTCATGTTCGTAGATGAATAGATCGTAAAATTCGATACCTGTATTGTTGGTGGACGCGGCGTGTCTTCACTGATTTCGCCAGTCGTAATGAAGAAACGAAGATATTACGAAATTGCTCTCTGTCACGTTTATTCCCATTCTTTACTTTAATATCGTTAGCAAATCTATATCTCAATTCGTTTCCTTGGATTTATTTAGAGCTTGCAACTGCTCTTTTGTTTGTGGGATTTAATAATTGTAAAAGTACTTCAACTCCTAGTCTCTCGGTGAAAAATATGAGTACTAATCAAAGAAATAAAAGGGAAATTTCTACATATAACACACAATGTTTTCTGCAAGAAAAACACGTTTTCTATTCCAGTTAAATGCAGAATTATATTTACAATAAATCCTCCAAATTACCTTTTTTTAAAATTTCAACTTTACCATGGATTACTTTCCATCAAATATCGATAACACATTGAAATGTCTGAATTTCATCAAGTAAATGTTATGATGGCCTTTTATTCCTCTCTTCAATTTGAATAGAATGATGAAAATATTTTGAGTCTGCATTGAATGTAACACTGCTCGTAAGCTGTATAATTCTGACATATAGTAATAGGGTAACCTGAGTGTATCCGTCTGTTACTGTCAGTTGGATATTCTCTGCTCTACCATTCCAGAAAAGATAATTTTTTTCGACGCATCTTCATCTACAGCTAAGGATCTGACAGAATTTTTGAACTTTTTTACAGCATTCAATGACAAATCTTGGAAAAATGGATTTGAAGTTTTAAGCTTCGAAAATCCATTTCGGTTTTTTTTAAGAATCTACAGATGATGAATACCTCATTTGATGTATCTCGACAAGACGAACTAATAAGCACTATTTTGACGGAATTATTGTAGAATATTCCGAAAAATTCTACACAAATCTTGTCGGTGAGTTTAGTTTCAAGGTACCTACAATGGCAAAATGCGATGAATTATTATACTGTCTTTTGGGCCAAATATGAATCGATACATCTCAATTCATCATATGGACGATATTTACATCTAATTTAGAAATGAAACATGAACTATTTTTAAGAAGAACTTTTATCGTTTCTTGTTCATCTCCGATAGCGAACGAGCCAGGAACCGTTTACGCATACAATTTATTGAGTACTTGGATACAATAAAAACCTTTTTTAATATGTGAATATCTGCGGAAGTCTCAAGCTAGTACCGCATAAGCATCTGCATTTTCAAAGTAGACAGAGACGTTTTTATTTATTCCTAAAAAAATATTTAATTAGAAAATTACAAGTAATACAATCCAGTTTCCCGCCTTAATATGTCCTGCTAAAAATCCTACTGTAAGCAAGAACCTTCAAGCAAGAGGCTTTTTAGTACTAGCGAAGTGGTGAAAGTAAACACATTCAACCGTTTATAGGAGTATTATTGGTTCTTTTTAAGTATTATTTTCATTCCTTATTTCTGCAAAAACAAACAACGCCACGAATTTTAGAGAACAATGACATATAATTAAAGATAGTATTTCTTTAGAGACGGATAGTTTCAATAGAAAAGGGAATTAACTGATGGCTGGATAGCCACATTTGGTCAGAGGCAACAAAATTTCTGCAAACAAAAACACTGCTCGTGCAGTCGTAGATCAACCCACAGGCAATTCTCTAATGAACTTGCCTGAGATGATGAATGGGCTAAAATGGGATAAATGGACGTCATATTGCAGAATAACGTATGCGTCTTTCACGCGAGTGAAGTAATTTAACCACAGTTTACCAATCCAATAGCGGCACAATCTTTTGAGATATTCTGAGACCCCGCAGTAAGCTGGTGGTTATGACAATTTCGTTTAGAAAGCGAGACCCCATTCATCTACAAGTACAATGACCACCCATCTAACTTACTTTCAAATAAATTTACTACTTAAACTTGAAGAAACAAAAAATAATAATGTTATGTAGGAGAAATGTGCTTTTACTAATAACTACAGTTTTGAACAGCCTATTTAATATTCCAAAGGCAAAAAATCTTTCTTACTTTCGAAGACATGTATTATAATTTTTTCAGCTATGACCCATCTGTTGATCATTTTCGTTAGACCACGTGTGCTCTTCCAGGTCCAGGGCCCATGGAAACGTCGAGAGAGAGTCCAGAATCTAATCATGCACAGCATGGCTTCATTATCGTTCATAAAAAATTCGCAGCTGCGTTGAGAACATTACGGAGAAATCGCTCAGCGAAAGCCGAACACAATGCGCCACAGAGAAATTGCGTTCGGACACCTGTTGCGAGCGGCGTATAATCGGAAGCTCACGGACTCAGAGATCATCTGGGAAGTCGGAACGCCGTTTCTGCTCGAAGCACCCTCAGTTACTTTCTCGCGGGGAGAAGGGCGCACGGGGTGGTGAGGTAAAAGGAACAGTGGCAAGGTTTTCTCGCGGCTGGCAGATGGTGGACGCCATCCCTGATTGAGCTTGTTGGTAAAAAATTAGTACATTGTTACTCTGTCATATGCACCGTTACTATGTGAAAGCTTCTAGGAACCAGGACCACGAGTGATATGTTGGGAATGATTACGATATGAATGAATGAAATTGAAATAAGTGAATGGCAAGGGCACTTCGAACAATCTTGTACTCTGCAATTCGTTTGGATGTAATTTTCAGAATCTAAAATTTTCCTACCCTATTTTATGGGTGACAAATGACGTCAAATCGTGCACTACCATTGGCCCATCGTCATTTAAATCATATCGTTACAACGATAATCACCCGTTCATCAGAATCATTCATGTCTGAAATGTCTGAGCGCTGAAGAATGTATCAGAGAATGCAATACTCCATCTTCTATGGGGGAATGAAACTGTCTTCAGTATTCGCGTGAGGTGTCTTCTTGACGACTTATCTAATTTAAGACTAGTAGACGCTCTCGAAAACTTACGCGTTATTTACATAACTGCCAAATGGTCCAATTCTGGCTCCTAGAGGGCCTTTCACCCACACTTCAGGACATTCTCCCGACATGCAGAGACAATCATTTCAAATCAAGATATAGAGAAACGTCGGTGAGCAATGCGAAGTTCGTAAGAGATCTGCGGCCGAAGCAGAGGGCGCGCTAAAGCAAGAGGAGCAGTACAACAGCCGACAGTGGCGATGACTGCTTTTTCACTCATTATTTTAAATCTAGAACGTGGAGAAAGCGCTCAGCCAGCTGTTGGGGTCGGTGAGCCATCGGAATCGCACTCTAGTTGAACGTCCGCCGCCGCTTCCTTCGTGACGGAAGCGTGGACAGAAGTGCCAGTGGGCTGTGGGCCGACGCCGCCGGGTTTCTCCGTGGGCCATCTGGAGGCGAGCGGTCTGGCACCGCCGAGGCGCGCGTGACGGGGCAGCGAACAGAAAACTGGCGGTGGGCGCACGCGGGCACTCAGGGAGCGGCGGCGAGGTCTCACGTTGCCTGCGACGGCAGCGTCGCAGAACGAGAGCTCGTCGCTCTGAAGGTGAGACTTGAGTCGGGAAAATCCCAGAAACATTGATCAAATCACCTGGCTTCTACAATTCCTAGAACACACTAGCACCGTTTGATTCAACTATTTAGCTGCAATTGAAAATCTGCCTTCGTTGCGTCTCCGGCTTCGAATCTCTCGCTCGACAAAACTTCATTTATTGACTTGCAAAATTAATGCGCTAACATAAGAAGATCATACAAAGTCGTAAGACCTATCATTAATTTGACCGTTTGAATGACATAAAGCTCCAGGTCGCAGCTTTGATCTATAACATGTTCGAGTCTCGACAACACAAATCGATTTTTCTGTTTTTGAAGGTGACAATAACACACAAGGGTGCATATCATTCGTGAGATATATTTTTTCCATTTTTTAACTAGTGTGAATTAATTCGCATTCTACACGCCTGTTAAGCTTTTTTTATAACTCCGTCAGGTAATGTTTTTCGTGATCAAGTTCACCATTTAGAGGAAATATCGAGTCGTTCACATCTTCGGCACGATTAGAAAGGGCTCCCACTAGATGTGGTTTCCAGTGTGTGCCGAACGATCGAGTATCGAGAGCAGGTGCAGGATTAAATTATGAAAGGCGAATGTGACCTTGGAAGGGCGGTACAGAAAGCAATCAAGTCCTGAATAAAATTATTGCAGTTTCATATCATGACATCCGTTCCCCGAATCTCACAAGAAATTTAAATTCGAAAATTAAAATGACCACGTTTTGTTGTTGTTGTTTTCATTTCCTCCCTTCAAATACCACAGATTTTTTTCTAATTCTATTCTTACAGGAGATCATTCTCCTTTTACACATGCATTTAGATGTGTTTAAATTATTTTTATATTATGTAAAAAATAGTTTAAGTCGTGTTGCAGAGAAATATATCCCGGAATTTGACGGCACATTTGCAATTATTCCTTTTTAGAGCGTGACCCTTTGATATTACCAATTTTATTCATCTTTTATTTCCATTCTTTGATAACCTAACTAAACGATTGAGAGGTTCTCTGGCAAGAAGACATATGAACGTATAACTTATTCAAATTTTCCCTTTCATGTTACAAGTTATAGCGAGATTAAGACATGCCAACCGGTATATCTTCGCCAAACGGTTGCAGAGAGAGTGATAAAGATATAATTCAGAATAACGGAAGATATGGACGTACACGTGAAAAAAAAGGTTTCGTGCATTTTCTCTTAACTTTCTTGCGTCAAGCTTCTTATACTAAGAGGTGCCGTTCGAAACAATTACGTAGTTTTTAGTGAAATGGCAAGGAAATCCATCCGAGCAGTGTGTTCTGAACGGATGCCACTTTTTGCTCGTTTCGGCTGAAAGAGCATGGGCATGCCGCATTAACCCTTTTCTCCACATTAGCCGGGCCGTCTAATGAAGTGCACGAGGAACAACTTACGGGACGACGCGAAAAAAACAGAATGCCATTTACCCGTGATTTCCAGACTCAACAAACAAATTCTGGTTGCGATAGTTCATTAAGTACACTTGACATGAGTAGAAAGCACTTTGACGAAGTGACGAGGAGAGTTTAGCTCGGAGCCAGCATTGCCGCTGAGTCTGCAGCGACTGTGACTGGGAAGTCCTAGGATTCGAGACCCGACTCTGGCGAATTTTCGATACTGATTGCATATGTATTTCGAGCTAAGTCCTACCAGCAGAGTCCCGGCCTTGCGGGCCTCCCTACCAGCCATCCCTACCCTGTATTATGGTCTTCTCAACCTGAGAAGTAAGCGTTCTCATCGCCACACAGCGACACATGCTGGGACATCGTAAGTAAAGCGCACAATTGATTTGTAGATGGAGACGGCCGAGAATCAAACCCGGGGTTGCGCCGTGGAAAGCGAGCGTGCTAACCAACGAGCCACCGACGGCTTATACTAGGTACATAGTTAAGTCGAATTCAGCCGCTCTCGTCCGGCTGCTCTGATTTGTGTTTTCCCGACCAGACCACGCGCTATCTTTCCTTCTCCTTCCTTGTCCTAACCTCACTCCATGCACAAACATATTTACATACACTACACTTCCACAAATTCACGAGCTTAAGGCTTGTTGTGGCTGGGGCGATGGCTCGCAGAGGGAGATACCTGAAATGGAAAATCTGCTGCAAGCCGATGTGTAAGTCGGCGCTGGATCTCATTATCCAGTTAGAGAGTAACTCCGCCACCTGCAGGAATAAAAGATTCTCAACACTAACGCGACTGACGACCGCAGCAGCTGAGGTGCCCGGAAAAACTATCAGTCAGTCGACCTGACATTAGTACTCGTTATGGACATTCATTTCACTTTCGTGTTCATTACAAAAACAAATAGGTAAATGTGTGATAAAGGAATCAATATTGGAAAGCCAAGCTGATGGAAACATTTATAACAGCTATTAATTGTCTTTCTCATCTATCTGTACATTGCTTAGCAATAATTCTGATTTGCTTGGTTGTCTTTCAATTGCAATACACTCTATGCGCCTTGTAACACTAAAAGCACATTAACAATAAATAGAATACTCTAACATTCACTGTATTATGAAGACTAAACAGCGGAATGACACTAACGGAATAATGCCGGCTCCCTAGGCTATTACATGGAGTCCGCAACTAAAGCATCATAGTCTGCGAGATCCTAGGTTGGAATCCTGAAGGAGGCCTAATAGGTGCTTAGCAGTTTCTTAAAAACCTGACCGCGCAAAATCCGACCTTCGCCATATTGTTCCAACTCCCATCCATAGAACGGACGTTAAGCTGACCCTCTTTCGCAAATCTCCAAAGTCTCCGGCAGAATTACAAATGCGCGAGTGCAATATAAGGCTGGAATGCTGAATACTGCAGTATCTTCTAAGGAAGAGAGAGAGAGAGAGAGAGAGAGAGAGAGAGAGAGAGAGAGAGAGAGAGAGAGAGAGAGAGGAAGGAGAGAAAGCGTAGCAGAGATGGAGATAGAAAAAAAGACGGAAAAAAGAGGGACACCACGGAAAACTATCGATCAGAAAAGGCGACTGCTAGAATTCTTCAGAATGCAATTGAATTTGACCTGTGTAGATAGTGTCCTGGATACGCGAAAATTCGCTACTAACGGGTATCGAATCTTAGAACTTGTTCAGAGCTATTTCTGATGCTGAGTTATCGCTGCCGATCAGAGAAAGAGAGAAAGGCTGCGAGAGAGAGAGAGAGAGAGAGAGAGAGAGAGAGAGAGAGAGAGAGAGAGAGTAAAAAATTAGAATAGGGAGATAAAAAAAGATAGAAAGAAACAAATTATTATTGCATAAAGCCTGTTTAATATTAAAAACAAAACGTACCAAACATTTGCTCTCATATACCTTTTCTTGCCACCCTTCTTCATGTTCTTGCGGTGTTCTCGATCTTCCTCGTCCGCGTTAAGAGCACTCTCATCGCTTGTGCCCCAGTTGAAGACGGTCTGCTGCAAGAGGAAGTCATCAGTCTCCGGCGCAGGAAGAGCGAGGAGCACGCGCAGAGGTGGCCGGCGTCGGCGCCCGCGCGGAGTCCTGGGTTCCCACGCGAACGAGGCGCCGCTGCGCGAAAACGCAGGAAACGCACGGCGCGGCCACCCCCTCCCTCCCTCCCCCCCCCCCGCCCCGCGCCGGGCGCTCTCTGGGTCACGCGACCGCACGCAACGTCTGGCCCAGCGCGGGTCAGACCAGCGCTCAGCCTTAGTGCCTCCTAGAGGCCGGCTGCTCTGATCGGTGCCCGATCTATCCGTCCTCTTCCTTATCCTATCCTCGTCCCTTACCGACATACACTTAACTCTGCCACACATGTCTTTCGTCTTCCTTGCCCTCTTCTCACTCTTTACTTTACACACAGTTACACTTATATTCACTTCACTTCCTCACATGTCGGGAGCTTCGAGCTTGTCTCGGCAGGGGCAGTGCCTTACTGCGGGTGATAAACATGGGTGTCCAATATCCAAAACGAACTTCACGGCTGATAGTAGAAATTAAAATATTCCAAATAAAACTTGCACAAAATCCCTAGCCTGACCTTTCCGTGCCATTTGTCTCGTAGACTGTCGTTCCGCACTCGCCTGTAATTACGTGGCCCGGTGACCTTGTCGCGCTGAGTCCCTGTGCAACAACAGCGTGCGAATGCGAAGGCAAACTCCGACAAATAGTTTTTCAATCCTTATGTACAGCGGTATCGATACTTATTAAGATAAAACCAGGTCGCGTTTGACTGCTCTCTTCAGAGATATTTCAGTTTGTGTTGTTATGTATGCAAAGGCCAGGTTTTATTGTGAAGAAAACTGTGAAACTCCAATTAACATCAAATACGCAATGATCAGTTTCTCCAGAAGTTGTCAGGACCTTTTATGCTTTTGAATTTTCTCGAACTTAATATTCGAAGAAACATGCATTATGTATTAATAGAAATTATTTCAACAATCTTTCATTTAAATTCCATTCATTATCACTGCTTCAGGAAGTATGTAATTCTTAAGCATGTTTTGCTTTTCACAGTGAATTGGTATGTCTGACTTGCTAGCGCAAATACTGTTCTTTCTTCGAGAGCCAGTTCCCTATTTGCTTTTCTTGCAGACTCAAACCTAGTCATCACGGAGAATGTATATGTAGAAATAAAGAGATACAGAAGAAAGTAAACAAGTTGTATACTCTCTTCCTGGAGTCGTTGCCATTTTACTTTTGTGTGTGTCATACTTTGTGAAATTTTCAAAAGTCGAGGTACTTACGATAGTTAATTTTAAAATGAACACAAATAACTAGTAAATGGGGTGTATAAATACCTTTCACATTTGAGACTCAATTATACAAGTTTTGTAGGTAAATAAAATACGTTGAGACTGTGTTTGTAGGAATATAATACATAGAAAAAGTTTACAATAAAATACATATTTTTTAAAGCAAAACGAGGCGAAACGCACATAACACGAGCAACACAAATAATCGAAACTACATTTTTAGGTTACTTTGCCATTTCATAACTAAATGATAAGAAAATTAATAACTATAAATTATACTCATTTATTATTATTATGATAACTATAAAGTGTTTATTATGATTAGTATGGACTATTCTGGATGTACTACGGCCATGTGTTTATGTTAATAAAGAGTGAAATCTTTCCAAGCGGGATTGAATTTGACTTCTCTGTGGGCCAAGATGCCTTCAACTTAGGATTGAAGACAACAGTATTCCAGCTGGAGAAAAAATGGTGGAAAAGGGGATTCGACCAGGTCATCAAGCATTCATGGCATTTACTGTGTTCACGTCATGGGTTCATTTCCCAGGCACATTATTCATCCTGCTATATTCCCGATTTCAATCCCGACCAATTCACAATGAAAACTGGGCTGGTTGAAACAAACGAACAAAAATGCTCTAGAAATCTTTAATTCCATCAAATGGCCAACGCTATTCGTTTCATTTCCCCATCATCGTACTCGTAATTTTCACCATCCATTTTATTTTCATAATTTTATTTATTAATATATAATGCTATTATTTATTCATCATTCCAATAAATTAATGGATATGTAAGTATGAGTAATTTTCATAAAGTAAACGACTTTAAAATAACATAAACCATTCTAGAAGGCTTACAATTTTAGGATATTCAAAACATTATAGCAATGAGGTAAAGTATTGCGAGGATATAATTGAAAATTTGAAATAATGTATTGTCTCCGGGTGACCGTTTCAGGTATTTCGAATTATTTCAACTTCTAATTTCCTTTTTACTCTCCTATTGAGTTCACAGTTTAAGGAAATTCTCAAAATATTAATAGTTTCATATTTAAATGTTTTCCCCTCTGTCATCTGTGACACAAAGTACCGTCTGTAGTCCGCATATGGTCTACATCGATCTCGACTTCCTGAATCCGCACGGAAGAGTTGAGGGCGCTGGCGGGCAAAGGGAAATCAATGCGCAACCGGTTCACGAGATGGACCTGAATCGCATCCGGCGTACGCCCGTTCAAAGCGCTAAAAATAAAATAAATAAGGGACGACTGGCTCAAGTAGGGCGAATGGAGAGAGCGAATGCAACCAACAGTGGAAGTCGATGAATCTTGCCATACACTTTTTTTTATCATCGCTAGACATGTATACTATTTTGGCGATTTATTTACTTATTGCGAAATGTATTCGACAAGATGTACCTTTGGCAATATTTTAATAAATTTCCATCGTGTAGTTCGGGCATAAATATTCTGAAGCTACGTCATGATTTCAACATCCCACAGAAATAAATATGTACATTTTTTTACAAATAAAATTATTACCAACATACGCGTACAGTAAAATGCAATGTACATTCAGAAGTCTATTTATATTCAGAATAATTGGGTTGTAGCTACAAATACGACGCAAATGCATTTTAATCTTGTATAAAAAGTGACCAAGTATTTTTCAGAATAATTCGTCAAGAAATGTCCTATTAACATTTCTTTGCAGAATTCAATCGCTGCATCATCTAAAACGCATGTTTCTTCACCGGCTTCCCTGAAAAAGGAATGTGGGGTAATGAAAAGCGAGTCGTGGTGAAAGGAGCAGTTTTGTGAGGGCAACTGTGATCATATCCTGTTGCATTTAACATGTAGCTAGCGTTATGGTCTTGACAGGCAGTTTTGTTTTTTTTCTTAGTGAGGGACTGCCATTCTGGCTGCGTTCTTTGAAGTTTTGGCGAGAAACTACGAGTAAGTATTTGATCGTACACTGAAGGAATCTGAGAGAAAGTGACGTATACTAATAGTATCAGAAGCGTATTCATTACATACTATAACATTCTGTTTGTATGAGGTAATTACAGAGTACTTAGCTAGTTTTGGAAAGTCGTAACGTGTTTAACCTCCTACTTATCTACATAAGTTGTAATTAACAGTTCTGGGACTTTTAAAATTTTTCATCAGTAATGGGAAACACGTGGACACAATAATATTACGATTCTTATAGTAATTCGGGCCAAAGTGAATAATGTTCAAAGTAAGTTTTGAAAAAATGTACTTGTGCGAAAAACATAAAATGCATAAAAATGAAATTTAACTTCTAGAATCAAATCGCTACGTTGTTCAATTATTTCTAGATAGAATAAAAAACTATACAGATCCCTTCTTTAGGCAGGTAAATATCATTACATCGTTTTTAATTTACTCGAATGCATTTTATATTTCTAATAATTTGAAGTTCAGTCCCACCGCTTTAAACTGAAGCAAAATGAAAACGACTTTCAGTTGGTGTATTCATATAATTTTCCCCCGTTCTTACTTATATTTCGTACTGCTTTTAGTACTTTTTCGTACAGCTTTCGTGCTGTTTTTAGCTTCTGTTGGCGATGCATTTTAAAACGCATTTATACAACATATGCAAGAAATGTTAATGATAAATCTTTAGTTATAAAAAAATTATTTCTACTTCATTTATTTCAGCAAATGGGTGCAGATACACTCTTTCCCTATACGTCATATACAGTTTTTACTGTTTTTTTTTAAAAAAATCAAGTTTTTATCATTGCTAATTGCTTTTTTGCTGAAACAGTAATAAATGGCACCCTAGATTCAAATTAATTATTGTAGTATAATATCATTTTATTTACATACTAATTTGATCAATCGTGAAAATCAAATGCTTTCCAAAGATCATTCTCACATTTCTCTCAAGTTCGTTACTTGGTCCTCACACATTTCTCTCCTTGGAGAAGAAATTAAACAAAATGATGAATCAGATTATGTAAAACCAAGGCTCACTGAATCGGTTCGGGAAGTGAGGCACCATTATTGAACAGAGTGCGAGGCAGTCGAAAGTGTAATTGCACGTTGCGGCGCCACCCAGCGGCACTTTCGAGTGCGGTCCTCGGCCAAAGGATAACGCCCCCCGGGCGAGAGTTTTGGCAGCACCACCCGCACCGCCCGTCGAAAGTCCTCCGCCGCGAATCACTGCACGGAATTAATTAATTAGGGAAAGGGTTTTGATGACCTAAAACATCGCCAAAAATGATCAATAAAATTCTCTTAGACTGTTTTAAAATGCTCTAAAAGCAAAGAAAAATTATGTAAAAAATGTGTTCAAAACCAGTTCGGATTATCAACTCAGGCTGTTTGATATCTTACTGATGTAATTGAGGTTTCTTCGGTTTGTTCAAGACAACACAGCTTTCAAACTTTTGGTTTAGACTGTTCTTTACCACGATTTCTGTCTTTGGTTACCTCGAAATCTTCTGAACCGATAATGTCGCTAATAGGTGTTACATAAACCTTAGATTATACAAATATATAAAATTTGTATATTCATAATGGCTGATATTACAACTTCTGAGCAAAAATATCGAATAGGCTACTCAGGAATTCTATGGAGAACATTTGTTGCAGCTCGTAAATATTATTTGAAGCAATTAAGTGATATTAAAATCAATGAAATCGCCAAAAAATGTATTAAACATTACGGGAAAAGGTAAAAAATAACTTATTAGTCGAAAACAAGGAAAAATAAGAAAAAGGCGTATAAAATTGGGTTATTTTCTTTTGTCATAAAATAAAATTAATTTCTATGCTAAGAGGCATTTCTATACTAAGAGGCAAAGTGAAAAGAAACAAAATTACATTTCAATAAAATCCGCCCTCTATTCATAATTTACTCATGTTACGCAACTCTTACAATAACAACAACTTTTATCAATCGGCGAAGCCAACAGAAGAGGCTATAAAGTATTAGTAACAATAGAAATAATATTGAGGTTTGAGTTTCAATTAAAATGTACGACAACACTGTCAAGTCCGCATTATTGCGCAAGATGGCATCCATCGTCCTAATGCCAATGTAAGCGCTTAGAAAGGCGTTTCTTTTCTTCTGGTCCCCAGTAGGCATAATTTACACCGAAAGCAAGTTTACTATCATCTCAGTGCATTAATTCTATTCGGAGCAAGGCCGGCGGAACGTTGCAGAACGGCAGTGTCCTCATAGCTTGCGTTGGCAGTCCTGCGGGGGCCTGCTACCCAGGCGTGGTGCGAGGTGGCCCGAGCACCGGAGATGGCGTCCGACTTTCAGTTTCGTGCCGTCGAAGGGTGCGTTTCAGCCAACACCCTTCCTTCGCCGCGATGTCGGTGTGGTTACGAAACTAACAATTGCGTACCGACGTGACGGTGTCGTATACGCAATTAAGATTTAGTAATCTTTGTCGTCTAAAGGCCATTTAAAGGTACTTTCCATACACAACAAATGATATTTTATCAGTGATATCAATGATAGTGTTCCGTGAACTCTGTAACAATTGTAGTATGAGGGGTGTGAGTTTTGTCATGACCTGCAATATGCTCTTTAACAGAGTAACAGTAAGATTTTAATGTCGTAGACTAAAGGACGCAAGTGGTAATGGCATCTGTGTGCTTTGCGGTGATAGGGAAGACTGGATTCACATCCTCTTAATTTGCTGTGCAACCGAAACATGGAGAAAAAATGGATGGGAATGGGAAATTACTACTTCCTAAACAGGAACGTAACGCTCGCCCAAAACATTTTAGGTGACGAAAGGTCTTAATTTATGAAAGAATTAGGAACATTTTTAGGAAAGGTTCGGACCATTAGGGAAACTGAAATTAGGAAGTGGGAAAACAGCACTGGTTAGCTTGAGCGGAGCCTAGACTGGAGAGAATTTAATAAGTCAATAAGCTAACAATAAGTAAGTTAATCAGTAATTTTATGTTAAGTTAGTAAACAGTTAAGAAATAAGTCATAAGTCGTAGTCAATTGGTAAATAACAGGTCAATATAATAAATAAAATAAAACTGGCATAGTAATAAGCACATTAGGGGGTGAAGGGAAGGGGGGATCGAAAATGTAAGGGCAGAGGCGTTGGTGCGGACGATCTTCTGTGGCGCCGTTTGATTTCAGGTGCTGAGGAGGCCAAGCACTGGAAGGAGACGGCGGGACGCCCGCGCCAGAAAATAAATAGTTAAAATAAACGTAGGATAGATTAGAATGTACTCGGCTTCTGACGGCAGGTTTTTGCCCCTTCAGGGTTTTTTTCCTGAGCCGTACCTTATGGTCTCTTTTCCGCGGCTTTGATGCGATGGAGAGACCATTTGGGGTGAATACCAGAATTCGAAAGATTAGAACGCGAAAGGATGTAGGTATTGTAATGGCTTAACATGGCTCCACATAGGATCAAGTAATCTAATTTGTTTGTAATAATTACCTATTAAATAAAATAAATAATAAGATTTTAATGTGACGTAAAATACGATTGGTTTAATATTTTTGTGTATATTAATTCGGTTGAGTGTAAATATTTGCTGTTTTTTCATACCATCTTGGGCAAATGCAACATTCAGAGAAAAATTAATCGTATAGATTTCTCGAAATATGAACGTTCTTTATCCTTCCCTATTACTTTAACGCGTAGAATATGCACCTTTAGCATAGTATTTCAATTGTAAATAATGAGGTTCGAAATCTAGTTATTTTAAAACCTCTGTTTGCTCTAATTATAGATAAATTATTAAAAAATTGTCGGCTCTCGTAAATTGAATGCTATAGGCTGTCTCGGGAAACATGTTAAAAACTTCTAGGCCATGTAAGCGAGTCAGAAATTATCACTTTTTCCCTATGAACGTGTAGTGGGAAATTTCATATAACGGTTACACATGTAACCTGTTCCTTTATTGGAAGGCAGTCCATCATGCACTGGTGTTTGGGAGGTCACGTTCTGACGTTCTCTTCAAGGAAATGTCATGGAGCAGCGAAACATTAAATATTGGTTGCTTGCCTACTAGTCAGGGGCAAATTCACCTTTCTAACTTCATGGAATTTCCTACCACGTGTTCATTGGCATATAGTCATTACCTTACCCCCGACAACCCTCAAAGTTTGTGTAATTTATTCTGAGACACTACAAACAATGTTTTCCCAGAAAAACAATTATAAATATTTTTCTAATTGTTGAGTTTATGCACTAAAACATGTTAAATTAAATGAAATTGATTTCAAAAATATAAAATTCCCTTTAGTTCTCGTCCCTAATTCCCACAGGGCTTCAATCGCTTAACAGAGTATGCGTCTAGTAGCATTTCTTGTCTTTTAACAAACCAAGGTGTTTTGCGTTGCGTCTTCTTTTCGCAATTGACGACAGAAACATCACTCCTTACTCTGTAAATTGTCGACCTTCACATTTACGCCACATTTTCGTGAAACTTTCACTTCACATCGCAGACTAATTCCCTATTATCTGGTCTAGACGTGTTAATTCAACGTTACATCAAATATTGCTTCACTGTTTGTGTTACGTTTGTGGTATAACAAAGGATTATGAAGCAGTTTTTAAAGAATTTTTGTCATGTTCATTGATTGTCAGTTAATCTTTGATTGTCTGAGAGCATTGAGACGTGTTCTTCGAATTACTTCGCCTAAGGCCTGGGCAGAGATGTTATTATTTATAAACAATGGTACAGATATGGCTGCTACAAGAAATGAGTATTCAAAATATTAATTTGCGGGTATGAGAATTGGACAGTTATTTCATTAGTATTTAGAACATCTTGGCGCTATGTCTAAAAGTTCCACTTCCCTGTAAGATATGTATTTATCTCGTTTTTTAGGTTGGAGGGCAAAACGAAATCTCCATATATCGCATATAGTCAGATAAATAATTATTCACTTTTCCCCAATTGATTAGGAAAGTGAAGTACCATGTGTCTGTCTTTGGTCACCTACATCTCATTAGAAAAACAGCACTAGAAAAAATAGAGAAATGAAGAGAGACGAGAAGAAAAAATAACGATAAAAAGAGATAGGGAGAAGAAGGCCAAGAAGAAGATGAAGCCCTTACAAAAAAAGAAAAAACCGTAACGTCCATCCTCTTAAGGTCGTTTGCGAGCCTGCTGCATGACTCAGGGCAACGCAACCAACGCGGTTTTCCAAATCAAAGAGAAAAGAGGCGCGCCTTTTCTGAGAAACCTTCGTTTCGCGCGTCGCGGCCCATTCGCAGCGTATAAGGCCGGCGGCGGCTGCGGCTGCGGCGGCAGCGAAAGAAAGTTGAAGGCGGCCGCGGCGTGCGTACGCGCTTGCGCAGTGAGTCAGCGCGGCCACGATGCCCCGGAGCTCCGCCCGCTTGTAAATGCTCGCTGACAGATGGGTTGTAACCGCTGCAGGTGCAGAAGCAAGGCACAGTTTGCCTCCTAGCAAAATATACAGTGTTACTTAGGAACTATATCCATCCAAAGTCAAAAATATGTTGCTTTTTTAAAATATTTGATAAAAGAAAGGTTTAGAAGAACTGTGTCCTAGCTCTGAGATACTGAGGATTTTACTAGAACGGTACACTTCTAAACTTTTGAATACAGTACACTTGCATACAAGTCCATACTGGATTTAAATAACATTAAAAGAATAAATTGAGTTATATTTATGTCTGTATGTTAAATGTATTGGATTAATTATCAATTGATTAAAGACTGTCAATTTCATATAAAACATAAAAGCCAAGCAATAGAACATTAATTTAAAATTGACTGTCTTTAATCAATAGGTACTTAATCCAATACATTAAAAGAATAATAATTAAAGTTATATTTAATACTAATAACTCAATTTCACAAAAACTATCAGATATTAAATTAGTCTAATATTAAGTTCATATTAATTTTTGAAGCTGAATGTATGAATTATTTACCGTAACCGACAACTGTTCCCAGGCCTAATTTACCGTGTTTTTACTTTCTCGCCTACTAGGTACTTACATTGTAGACTCATACATGAGAGACTCATACTGTGAGACCCTGATAGAGAAAAGGGTATGAGTATGTTTTCCTATACGTAATAAATTGCTTCCTCCAATACGTTCACTCAGAATCCATGTTTTGTGGGTCCTTGAATCCAAAATATTGATTTACTGCAAAATACCTCTCCCTCTGTCTGTCCATCCGTCCGTCTGATCCTCCCTGTCTGTCTGTTCGTTCGTCCGTCCGTCCGTTCGTTCATTCGTCTGTTCGTCCGTCAGAGGTCACCAGTTATGGTTAAACAGTTCAGACAATTTTTTTCTAAAATTGATTTTCCTCGATCGACGTGGCCGAACACGATGCGCTAAGAATTTGAAACTGATATTTTGATTTTTGGGGGTTCTTCAGGCTCCATAAGCCGCCTCCCCTTTCCCCAAGCCCTTGAGTACGCCATTCTTCTTTGGAAATAAATTGAATAACTCCAGTTGTGAATAATCATTTTAATTATTTTTAAGTATTCGAATTCATGTGGACTGCGTTAGTGCTGATTTTGAGCATGTCTATAAAGTCTCTGACCTTCGTAATGCAGGCTGCCACTTAGAGCATCAGTGATCTCCAAATTTAGAACAATCAACTCTGCCCCTTCCGTTCTGCAGGCCCCCAAACACCGACAGTCTGCAACTGTTTTCTCAATCTCTCACCGCCCGCGGCCCTTTGTTCACGTTCCCCTCTTTGATCCGCTTCCCCACCCACCCACGACCTCCCTCTCTCCTCCTCACCTGCCACCTGGCCGGCAACGACGAATCGGCGGCAGGTGGGTAGCGGCGAAAGTTTGACGTAATGATTACCCAGATGACGGGCTTCGTTCTGAATGCCTGGCGTGTAGCCTGAGGTGTTGCTCCATTAAGTCAGTTAGGAACTGAATTGAATTGGACAGAAATTGGCTTGTTTCAAAGACAAGATATTCTGAGCGTGCTGTGGAAATATTTATTTATGCGTGACTTGCTATTTAATTTAATATTAGCGGGCAATAAAATTCACAAGCAACTGACCTAGCATTATTATTCCCCTGAAATACTCAGGGTTAACAACCTGTATCCTAGGCTTACCAATCTGATCTCCATCAGAGGGCTGGGTTAACAAAGTTTCGTAGAACGTCTTAACATTCTTCATAATTCTTTAAAAAACGACGTCTATTAGATCAGGCAAACTTTTTGATTTCTGTTTCTTTTAAAGTAAGACTGTCATTGGTGCATGTAACGTGTGTGGTTACTGTAAAACACAAACCATAAAATGAATGTACCACCAGTGGCAGACGCTTCTAATATTGTAATTGAAATACTGCTTATATTCACACGTATATGAATGTAATATGTGTGATCTATTTGCATCAATCATGTCTCTTATTGGCGGAAACTTTGTGTATTATGTGACATAACTTGCCAGAATAAGTAATTATAAAAAAAATGTTTCGTTAATAAAATTACATTTCTGCTTTCATGTCTGTGTCGTTTCATAATTTATAAGCAGACATGAATATCTTTCACTTTACAGAACCGTAAATACCTCTCATTGTATTTCAGAGCAGTTAACTTGAAAATAAATGTGCTCACAATAAGATATTCAGGTATCCTTTAATAATATCACATTAAAGTCATCTTCAAACAAGGATTGACCATCAAACAATCTCCGGCAATTGCATCGTCTTCCGCATGATGAGCGAAGGCGTTGCCCTTTGTACAAAGATGGCCCACAGCCCTTGTTGCCTTCCGCCTTCCTCCGATAAGTGTGATCTTGGCCGTGAGTTCACAAAAAGCGGCTCGTCGTGTGTTCATTCTCTGCGGCGGCGTTTACCGTTGGCGCCCAAGGTTATCAGGAAGGCCGTGCCTGCCCAGGCAGAGGAACAAGGAGGCAGAGTGCCGCGGGCGCTTGCCAGCACGCGAGGAAGTACGTCTGTCGGCGGTGACCTTTCCATTATTCTCGACAGAAAGGTCGTTGCCGTTGTGGCCACCATGGACGTTGCTGGAATTGGATGGGCACTTGCGTCGTCCTGAAAATTGGATAAGAAGTACAGTAATCAACCGAACGTACTAATTATATTTATGAAATAAAATGTTATAAAAATATTCGATTTACTGAAAACATTAGATGCAGGAGTATCTTATACGTTGTTTAATTATATAAATATTATTAAACAATATATATCTTGCCCCCTCAAAAAACGTTTTCTCCAAGCAAAATATCCCTCCTCTACCAAATATCCCTCCATTGTAAATACCCTTCACATCAACATCGTACCCACCCCAGCAGAAATTCTGGCGACACATGTATACTCTATATTTACTAGGCTGTCCGGGTGACGCCGCGTCCATGGCGAAGGTGCCGACGTTTCGGTCGCCCGAACGCCCGAACGGGCGACCGAAACGTCGGCACCTTCGCCATGGACGCGGCGTCACCCGAACAGCCTAGTAAATACTGACTTCGGCCGCGGAAGCCTACGCTCTCACATGTATACTCTGCCATATCTACTCGATTCCGCGCATTCAGCGCAATCCAGATTTAAAAACAGTTTTATCACTCAGGGATGGTACATTGCGACTCATCTGAAGCTTCGTACGCCGGGATATTCCATGCATATCCCGATGATGATGGTGATTGTGATAATAATAATAATAATAGTAGTAGTAGTAGTAGTAGTAGTAGTAGTAGTAGTAGTAGTAATAATAGTAATAGTAATAATAATAATAATAGTAATAATTATAATCTGACCGGAAGGTTCTAGGGTTCGAGTACCGACGGTGGCAGGATTTTCGATACTAGCTACATAATTAGTTCGAATTGAGCCGCTGTCTGAAGCAGAATTCTAACGGTCGGCTGCCACTTATCAGTAGTTTTCCGTGGTTTCACCAATAAACACCAGGCGAATGCCAGCGCAGAACCCTAAAAAACGAACTGCGCGCCATCTTTCCCTCCTCTTCCTTATCCTTCCCTCACCCCTTACTTACACATACTTCCCCTTAAAATCACACATGTCAGTAGACCAATCGGCAGCTTAGAGCTTGTCCTGGCTGCGGTGGTACTCCGCTGCTGGGAGGTCCATGACTGGGAAAAAAGACTAAACCAACCTGTAAGTCAGAGCTGTATTTCGCCACCCAGAGGAGAAAGACCACTGCCACCTGCCACGATTACACATGTACTACACTTACGGGATTAAAGAACTTCTCATTAAAGTGAAGAAGAAGAAGAAGAAGAAGAAGAAGAAGAAGAAGAAGAAGAAGAAGAAGAAGAAGAAGAAGAAGAAGAAGAAGAAGAAAGATAATAATAGAGAAGGCGTACAAGTGCTTGTGTTGGTGATGACCTTTCCATTATTCGCGTCGTAAAGGTCGTTGCCGTCGTCTTCACACCGCTTGGTTGCCCGCGAAGGCCGTAAAGGAGGGTCCGAAGCAGTGCTTGAATGGAGAGAGATCAACTAAGAACTTTTATGGTAGTTTTCATTGCAATCATTTTATCTCCGTAATAAACAGCAGACTCAAATAGTGCTTCAGAGAGTTGTAAACTGAGTGCCGTTGTGCAGCTGAAAAAGATATTGTAACCTATGTTTGCCAATAAACTTCACAAAATTTCCCTACATTTAGTCTCGTATGTTTCATCGCCAATTAAAAACTGTATTTCTTAAACATTTTGTGCGCCTGATACAAAAAAATTGATATGTTTTTTGTTAAAATCTCCAACTATTCTGGACTACTACAGCTCTTTTATTTGGCATGAATTCTGAAATATGAGCAAGAGGAAACATGTATGATGTGAAGGTACTACAAATCAAGGATTATCATTTTTGTAGGAGAAAATCATATTAATTAATAATAATCAATGTTAAATGGGAAACGAACGAAACATTGAAGAAATCAATGAACGTTTAGGAACTTTCAAAATATACTTATATGGCAATCATAGAAGTGTTATGCCAATTTCTTTTCGCCCAGTATCTTATGTTACAACAAATGCGTGGGAAATAGTATACGTTTCTTATTTTTATCTCTGAGACATTATGCGTTTGGGCAGTTTCCTCTTCTTTGTCAATATTTATCGGTCCACCGACATCTCTGCCTTCCCACAGTTTGTTTCTTTTGCTTAAGGCAGTAGATTAAGATTTTGTTTGGAAACCAGTCTCCTTTTACACGTCTCACATGATCAGCCCACGTTTTGCATTTTTCGTCGAAGTTATCGGTTAGACAATAGATGTTTCGGGAATTATTAGTAAAAATAACATTTGCTGTGTTTACTACTGAACATTTCGTATGAACGTGTTAACCCATTTCTTGCCATCAATCGTGGAAGTAAATATATTTCCAAAATACAATTACGTTGGGTTGTTACCTCAACCCAGGTACGGCGCTCTAGGCGTTAACCTCTCGCGACCGCAATGCACAAGCGTTCGTGCGGGCCGCTGCGGGCGAGGAAACCATCAGAAAACCTCCAGGAAGCGGTGGCGCGCAAGCAGACGCGGCTGTTTTCGACTTGGCGCCCAGGCGTAACGGCGGTGTTCCGCTCGTGCCCTGTGGCGCGTGCGACGACTTCCAGGCGCCCCGGGCGGGCACGGCAGCCAGGTCCTTCAACTCCACTGCTCCTCCACACGGCGCTACGTGAGGGATGGCAGGGCTTCCTACTGGTGGCAGTTGTACGACTCGCGACATCGTGGCACACATGAGTATGCTGTCTATTCACACCCAGGTGCCCTGGCAGGCGCGGAAACAAAGTCCATCAACTCATCTATTCCTCCGTATGGCGTATCCCTGCTATAGCAGTGACGTCAAGATTGGCCACTTGTGGCATGGCACCGTGCTATGAGTATGATATGCACATGGTGTCGTTAAAAAAAACTGTAAGTTTTATACGCACCCAATTATCGTAGCAATGATACAATTGGAACCTGAAGTAGGATCTTCATTAAAGAATATGAAAATTGGTAAATCTTCTATATCAAATAGTAGAACTCATATAAAATGTTTACTCTGAAATAAATTACTTCAAATAAAAAGTATAAAAATAAAAACACTATTACATTAAGCACAGAAATATTACGAAACTTGATTTCTAACAAAAGGTCAAATTTGCTTTTACACGGATTTTAATAAATATCACACATATCTCCTCACATTTTCCTTCTATTGAAATCTACTATAGTTTTCTATAAAAAGGGTCTAATGTGGTTAGATATTTGTTGATGAATAATCATGTAGATTCACACAGTGTGTCCTCTGCAAAATGTCACATTATTTGTACTTATAAACTGCTAAATAAATATGTGGGTTTGCAGGAAAATGGTAACATCAAAATCACAATTAACCCCATTAACAATTCTTCTCAAACGTATATATTCGGATTCCTTATATCAACATATTTTGGTCTCCTCTTGGATGGATGGTAAATGATGATGGTAAAATTAGACGTAAGGGAATCTGGAGAATGGTGACTAAACTAGCCGAGCCAGCCTGATAGTCCAGGTCTGAAGGGCCGTAGCTGCCTTTATTTGATGGTTCGCGGGTCCGAATCTCACCCCGAGCAATTCTTAGTATTCTTAGTACATGTTCCCCTACCGTTATCCCAAAGTTAAAAGTTACAGTGGTCGCTGTATGACGAGCAGTTAAGGGAAAGCTTGAAAAAAAGACTTTCCGAAGACTCACTTTGGCCACCGAACAACAAACACATGGATTTGCCGCGCGTGCACCCGGGCTCCAGAGGCGGGCGTCGTTTCCGCCAACCTCCCTTCGCGAGTCCTCCAAAAGGTGCGCCCTCCGAGACGGGCTCACGGGCTACCTCCGCGTGCGGTTGCGTAGGCTTCCGCGGCCGGAGTTTATGTTGGCTGGGCTATCCGGGACGAGCCGCGTCAATGTCATGGTGGCTAACGTTTCGGCCAGCGTATTGTGGCCTTCTTCAGAGCGTACTGCAGCAGTATAGCGTACTGTAGCAGATAGCCCAGCCAACAACACCTCCGCGTGCGGTTGGTGCGGATGAGCACTTCCCACTTGGTGAACCGACCCAGGGATTACTGCGTGCGCCCCGGAAATCGTTCAGGCACCCGCGGATGACAACGGGCGGGGAGCGAGGGAAACGGACGCCCCGACTATGGAGGGAATGATTACCCACTATCACATGCCAACTACTAACCACTAATACTATGTAACCCTCTTATAGTTTCCAATTATTTTCACCGATGCCACAAAATTACAACATCCATCACCAGTCAGTTCATACCGAGTTCTTTCCTGACAACTTTGTAATTGGTTTAGTAAATATAATGAATACTACAACTAAATTATTATTTGCCTGATGATATCTCAACATTTACGTGTTATTATCGCCCATTAGTGATAAGTAATGACTGCAGTGTAGAATCAACACTGGAAGAAATGTCTGGGCTTATGAAGTTGCCTACCTTCCAGGTAGCAGAGTCGAGTTTTGTAATATTTTGACAAAATACTTACTGTTCGCATCAAAATAAATCGTCTCAGTGGAAATAAGTTTAAAACACTTTGTTGTACTGTCATTAGTTATGAGTGTAATGTCAAAATGGTAAGTGAAACGCATTGCAGGTTCTAGTTTTGGAGCAATACAATGTCATAATTTGCTAGAAACGTCACGAGAATTTACAACAGGTTGTTTCTAACGAATAGGAAATGAAAAGAAATGAGAAAAATAATTAGAAATAAGATATATTATTTCACTTTGATCGTAGTTCTATTCCTTGATCGTCGTTTAGTTCTGCCTTTGGAGTTGCATAATACGATATGTGGATATATCTTACACGTAATAACAAACATTTCGTATTAACATAAAAATATGGTATCACGCATTAACTGGTCTTTTCTTTCCTTCAAAGGCAATATTGTCAAAAGTAAGGATTCCGTAACGGCGTGTTATTTTCGGTAAAATGTTTTGAAGTGAGAGACCACTCATTTTCAAAACTTAATCACCAGAGGCACGTTGTTACAACAGAAAAATCAGTGTGTTTAAAATATTGTGTCTTAGATTTGCGTTTGGGAAGAAAGAAAAATGGTAGATACGCATGAGAAAACTCGACTCTCAAAGGTGCATGAGCCTGCAAACTCTTGTAGTACCGATTGATTAATATCAGCAATCTGTCATCCTCAAGTGACACCCGACCGTGCAAAATAAAAAATGGCTAGAAATCGGCTCGTCCCATTTGAGCAGGACGTCGTGCTCTGAGAGCGGCGGATGAACGCCGAGAGAAAACGACCGATGACCTGCATGACGTCAGCGAACGGAATCCTGCGTAGCTTTCCAAACACTGGACTCCGCCGGCCTTCGCGTTGTCATCTCACAACGCATCATCAACTTGTCGGAGCTGAGAAATATTCCTTTCGCCACGAGTGGAAAACTGTTGCCCAAACCAAGACGTATCCAAGATGGTGTGTCTCAAGGATTACTACTTTCTCTTCCTTGTAAATGAACGGTAGCTTACTGAACCGGACACCGCTAATACATTTTCATTATCACGATAATATAGGTAACAAATGTTCGAATTCAAGGCAAAAACTCTAGTGATCGAATATCTCATTTTCAAAAGTCTCTTTGGAATTATTATTTCCTAAGAAAATTTGTGAAACGTTCGTTTATTTTTCATACATGAATACTTTTAAGATTTTATGTTATACTTAAATATTAATTATATATCTATATTTTACTTTCTAACAGCAAAGCTCTAGTTAAAGTTGTATTTTGTAAAATAGATATTAGGCACTAATATAGGTAGTATTATTACGATGCAATCGCCGATAATCCATTATATCGTAAAATGAAGCTGTCAAAAATGCATATTCATGAAACATTCTGTGACAATAAACTAGACTCAACAATAATCTCTAAAACCATTCTAGATTTCTTAATATTTTCTTCATATTTGTCATTAACAAAGGTTAGATTTAAATTTACAACACTATAATGAGTTTTGAAAAGTTGTTAAAATCAAAAGTAATATTACTTTGCAAATGAGTTTTTACTTTTTGTATGTTCACACTTGTAAGCTACGAACCAAATAGTTCTCGAGAAATTTGCATCAAATTAGTTTTCTCCTTCAGTATGTCATCGGCGTTAATGAAGTCGATCCTTTCTCTTTGTTGCCCTCTTTACGATGATACGATGGCAACCTCGATAATGAAAACGCTTTGTTCGTGGTACGGCACGCATAAAAGAACAAGTACCGCTCTTGTCAGACGCAAATGATCCATCGTAGTGCGAAACGTAAAGCAAGAAATGTTTTCGCTTTTCATCTCCTTTCGCTTTCGTGCGAAATATCGATCTCTTCTTTCTTTTTCATTTTGTAACTTGACCTAATTTTATACATTGTCGTTGTGAATGAGGCTAAACATTTAAAGGGTTTTGTGAAAACATGCACTTCCATTTTTCCATTTCACACTCCTTAAATAGCAAATTTGAGATATTCTTGAGTTATTTGTTGAATCCTCTGCCACATGAAACTTCAACGGTCAAGTAATAAAATAATAATTTATTAATTGTTAATAATTAATTATAAAATTATTATTTTTGTTCTTCAAATCCTTCTGAAAAACTTCTTTGTGACACATTTAAACCTTTCGGGCAATTACTGCAGAGATAGGAAATTTACGATGTGAATAAAACTTTGAAGAACATTCTCATTATATAGATTGCGATACTAACATACATTCTGAATTGATCATTGTACCAAAAAACTAAAGTAAGAGCCGTAAAAACATGTTTACTGTGTAAATTTTATTCCCAGTGATTCTGCTTCTTAATGTTATTAAACATAATGCGAATTGTATCTCATATGTTGAACAATGCAACTGAGACATGCCATGCAGAAAGACAATGCAAGAGCCTTCAAAGGACAGATAACGCGTCTTATTGAAAAAGCGAGAGTTGAAGGTGAAAGTAAGATTTCAGAACTTTCAGAATTAATGAACGGAACTCGTACAATGTCTGATAAGAAATACAACAACAAAAAATTGGGAATTTTTTTTTTGGAAGAAACTTTATTCAATTGTGTTTAGCAATATGTGTTGACAAATAGTAAAATTTCGAGTTTGTATATAGTTTAATGTTCTATAATATTGAAATCGTACCCAACATGTTTAAACATTTCTGTTTAACAGGTCATTATTTCACAATTATACGTCTCCTATTTTGACGTGTTCAACATCGTATGTATTTCTTTAGATAATCATTAGTTCAAAAAACAATATTCCTTAAATATTCATCGACACTAAAAGGCAATCATGAAGAAATAGATGTACTAAATTCTTACAAAATATATCACCATCTTTACAATTTTACACTTTGCATCGCTGTCAGCTGATGTTCGGTTGCAACGTTTCACGCATTTCTACCACAAATTGTTGCCTTTCCTACCTGTTAGATAAAAGCCGATTTTTAAGGTTTTATTATGTAATTTTTAGCACTTCACTATATATTTCGTACTCTGAAGGTGAAGTTCAAACTTTATTCGCAAAGATTGCCGCTTCATTGTAAAAGTTACAACCGCCAAACATTCTTCTCTGCCGTCCTTAGCACATTTCTTGCTTCAATGTCGGTTAAATTAGTTTGTGAGTACACATTATTTTCTACATCTTTAGCTCCTGTGATTTATAATTTCATTCAGATTCACAAAATTACTTATTTATTATTTAAAGAAAATACTATATAATCAGTTTATGCATTTATCGATTCATTACATTGATGAAGAATAGCAATTTGGGCATGAGTTTAAGTAAAAACAGCTTCAACGTCTTTGATAGATTAATTCGCGTCAAAAAACTAAAAGGGCTACATCTCATACATCTAATGCTTTTAGGTGACACCGGTCGACTCCAACCAGTTGCAACATTAAGTAAAACATCATTTCATTCGTACGCTGTATTTTAATACACTAATTCATTTACACTACGACCGCGAGATAAACACACCGCATTCCTAAAAGGGTTTATAGTATATAGTAAGAAAAAAATAAACAAAGACTAGACAAGAAGACATTATATTCGCGAAAAGTAGATCATTACATTAGTTTTATAACGAACATCAGTACCTAAAAAAGTTCGGCTATATCTCACGTGAATGGTTTGATGAATGAGTGATAATGATGATGATGATGATGATAATGAAATAAAATTGTCAAAAGAGAGGCAGGGGAAACGGGAGAACCCTGAGAAAAGCTGCGCGAACTGCCACGCTCACTTTGTCCACCATAAATTCGTATTGATCCCCCGGCATTTGAGGAAAGGTGAACGGTCTGGCTACTAGCCACGTCAAGAGCCCAACTAGACCATAACAGTAAACAAACCAAGAGTAGCATACATCTTATCTCCAGCGGGAAGTGCCAAACGCACTGAGCTCGGGCGACTGGCGTCGAAGGCGAGCAACAAGAGAGGCCGCGGCGGCAGTTGTGCCGTAACATTCGCGAGTCACCTCGACGTAACGGACCCAGTTGTTTTGGCCAGTCCGTCACACATTGCTTACTCTTCGGTCCACTCTTCCGGGCGGCCCACGGTATCGGCGTTCAAATCCCGGTCAATCAATGTGGAGTTCGTGGCGGACTAAGAGGTTTCGCGGCGGTTTTCTCAGGATTCTCCTGTTTCTCCTACCTCTCATTTCATCACTGTTTCATCAATATTCATTTCATATCATAGTCACGAATACGTAGAAATCATTTGCCTACTCCAGGTATGGCTGTAATGTTAGGAATTAGAATAATCTTGAAGATAAAGCCTTTTTTCTTTCTTTCCCCTCGTTTCTCATTCTCTACTCCCCGAATTCCTATGACACTGACCTTTTTCATTTCTCACTTTCTATTGTGTTCCCTTCTTCCGGGAATACTTCTCCCTTCGCGCCCTTCCCTCTCCACTTCACATTCTCCACTCTATATCCTCTTCTTACCTAATAAGTCGCTCAGAACCACACGTGTGACAGTATGTAAATATTTTAACAAGCTTTTACATAGTAAATATAGTTCTATTTGTGTATTTTTCTTTTCCATTTTTGTTTCTTAAGAGTTAATATCAAGAGAATAATTTTTATTGAAATAATATTTTCATTATTGAGTCCAGTAATATTTTTAAGGCCTTATAGAATTCATTTAGATTTCATTTCTTCCCTCCTTTCCTTTGGTAAGTCTTTTAACATTCTAGATACTATGAAATCATCGGTTTTGGATTTTTCTGTTGCATTTGTATTAATTTTATGGCTACTTCGACGGTTTTCGTGTACATCATATGGTCGGTTCTTAGAAGTTTTAATACAATTTTAAATATTGTTTCTGTTGGTGTTAAGTTTATTAGTTTTTAGTACATAATTTCTGTTGGTTTTTAGTTTAGGTTGGTTTTTACAAAAATGTACCATATTTTATTTTTAAGAAAATTTATTCATTCCTCCTTGACGCATAAACCTAATCTGTGCTTGTACGTACTTAAATACACGTGAACACTATACTATATTCGAGAGGTCCTTGTATTATTTAGTGTGCTTATATGTGCGCTTTATCAGTTTACTTGCGTGTAGATGTCGGCGAGCACTTAACGCATTGCACAGATCCATGCATTCATATTCATGTACGTGTTTCTATGTCTTGTGATGTGAGGGAGCCCATTAAACGTTTCTTATGTTTTTGCGCCTATGCTGTGTGTGCTTGTTAATGCTTAGCGCTGCTGAGCTCTTTCCTCATTCCAGAGGTCCGTGTATTAATTAATGCTGTGTGCTCGTGTGAGCGCAGATGTCTGCGAGCACCTTTTACGGTCCACAGATTCTTGTGTTAATGCTGCATGCTTATGTATGAGCAGATGTCGGAGAAGCTCTTTTTACAGTCCAGAAAACATGTATTAACGTGTACTTGTGTATGCGAAATGTCGGTGAGCATTTTCTTTTTTTTCAGTCCAGAGGTCAGTGTTTTAACGCTGTGTGCTTGCGTGTGCGCAGATGTCGGTGAGCACGACCAGCACGCGCCAGCTGGCGCGCTCGGAGACGCCCAGCTCCATCCTGTCGTCGGACAGCGACATTCGCTTCACGCGCCAGCTGGGCTCGCACTACCGCTGCGGCTGTTGGATCCTCGCGGGCTTCCTGCTCTTCCTGCTCGTGGTGGCCGCCTGCGTCTACATCGGATGTGAGTCCCTTCACTCCTTCTTCCTCGCAGCAAATACAATCTCGTCACCCAATGCAGTTGTATAAATATCTAAGTTGAGACAAGATCTATGTACATCACCAGCATCATTAAATTCAGTTTAGCTTTTTAAGGGAAGTTAGCCTTCAATATCGTTACTTTAGTTGCATTACTTTAGTGCATATAATCTCACGCGGTGGTGCGAAGCATTCTATAAATCCATACATTTCATTCCTTTATCATTTTAGAAATATTATGTTTCCGCCATGTTACACAGTTTTTAGTTGTATTAGCACAGCCAAGCTTCAAAACTTGTGTAGCGTACGAGGCATCACGAACAACACATCCGTCAGCGTTTCGAGATTCCTGGCGAACAGCGCGCCCACGAGGCGCGATTGCACATCCGCGTTGCGAGCCGCGCGCGTTGCCGCACCGGCGGGCGCCGAGCGGCAAGCGCCGAGCAGCGCAGCCGTGTCAAGGAGCCATAATCCCGAGAATGGGGCACTGGGCCACGTGGCTGCGGCGGTGGAAGCGGAGGCGGGGATGGGAGGAGGAGGCCGCAGACGTTGTTGATGCAGGTAGAGGCGATTGAGGGTACAAACGGAGACGATGGGCGTGGCGGCGGAGGTGGCGACGGGGGAAGGAAGACGGCATGAAAACGGTGACAGAGGAGGCTGCGGAGGCAGAGATGGTAGAGGAGATGGCGACAAAGGGAGCAGTGAAGGCAGGGAGGAGGAGAGAGAGATGGTGACGGTGGAGGCGGCTGCGACAAAGGCAGTGAAGGAGATGGGCAGCAAGACGATAATGGAGGCGGCGGTGGTGGTGCTAGCGGAGGTGGCGAAGGGAGGACGTGGCTGGGGACATTGATGGTGACAGTGGAGGCGGCTGAGGCGGTGGCAGAGGGGGCGGAGGTGGGTGAAAGAGCAGGGAGGAGACGGTGATGGTTCAGGCTGTGGCGGCAGATGCGGTCAGAGGTAGCGGAGGTGACGGTGGGGATGACGAAGGCAAAATAAAGTCAGAAGGGACGGTAGAGACGGTGACTGTGAAGATGCCTGCGGCGAAGGCAGTGGCAAAAGCGGGCACAGAGCGATAATGGAGGTGGCGGAGACGGTGTGGGGGAGGCGGCGGCGGTGGCGCATGCTCATAAAGAAGCGCGATGACAGGTGTGTGAACCGGCGCTCCAGATCTGGTGCGATGGGAATATGGAGCTTCTTGGAAAAGCGAGGAACACGTCTGCTGTAGCAGAGTTCAGAAGCGTTTTACCGCGCGAAAAGTTCAAGTGTATTGCTACATTTGAGGATCCCAGGGTGGGCCATGGAGGTCAAGTTTTAAAACTTCAGTGTCTCCGTATGCGAAAATGTAGCAGTCACTTCAAACTCCCAATGTAAATCAGGTTAGAATCATAAACGAATGAATGGTTCTTACTTCTGATAAGGAAGCCTCATTTCTTATTACTAAAAGCCTACTTTTCATACATGAAAAACTTACAAAGAAAGAACAAACAAAGATATTTTTTATTATAGTCCGAGTGTCTCAAATCTTTGGCCATAACTGAAATGGATTAATGGTTTGATGATTAGGTGATAATGATGTTGATACAGTAGGAAACATCACAAAAAAATTATGGCACAAGAGGCCGGTACCTAGAGGAGGAAATCTATCTCGTGCTATATTATAGGACCCTACTGAGAATCACACAGTTTTATAATTCACCATTTATTAGTAAATAATTACAGTTTAATAGTTCTCTAATTCTAGTGTCAATTTGCTATTCGGGAGTGATGTATGCTGACAATGTGGTACAATTTACACAGTAATTGATTTGTCAGTAATAGTTATTGCAGTTAGTGTACTGTGCTTCTGTCTTCTACACAAACATGGAAGTCACAACATCAATTTCTAGAAATAGTTTATATTTTATGTATGGTTTATACAGAAGTACGTTTATCTCGGAACACTGTAGGCGCGGGCGTCCGAATTCAGAAGTAACGAGAGCGTAATGAATCAGAGAATGTCACCTGTCACTACCTCATTGAGTCAGAATCAGTGTTACTTTGAGCTGAGAGCTATGATCCGCATCGTACGTCATCGTTAGCACGTAAACATCTCATTATTCGGGAACTCTGATTTTTAAATGAGGAATTTTCCGTGTTATATTATCAATCTAACAAACTGTTAGATTGATAACATAATCTAACAATTGTTATTGTTATAGTATTGTTATTATTGCCTTAAATGCTTTAAAATTACAGTGTATTACTATTATTAGTTGTAATATGTAAATTGTAGTGTTCTACCACCAGGTTGTATACCTACTAGCAGAAATAATAAATCTAGGTATCTATCTAACTACTGGCTTAAAAACTCAAACCCATATGGAGTTCATTCTCAAGCAATAAGCGTTGTTTGTTCAATTACCTTCCATTGAATTTGATATGAAATCGTATAGTTTTTAATACATTCTACACGCTCTAGGTTTCGGATTTCTTCAAAACGCATTTAATTTAATGAATTAAAATAGGTTTTAAAGAAATTTGAAAGCTTATTAGGGCGCATTCAAAACTACACGATTTTATATCACACTCAGTTTTTTCTTCCAACTGTGGACAATATGCGTCTTGATTACTTGCTCCTCATTTCACGTCTCAAAATCGCTTGTCCTGCGTGCTGCCTCGCCGGGCAGTGCTGAACCCAGCGCACGTCCTCGGCAGCTCGTCGCCCGCGCGCCGGGCATTTGCACCTCCTGGGGCAGGTCGCGCCGCCTGGCCAATCTGCACCCCGCGGTATCGAAGTGGGCGCGGGGTCGATTCTGAATAATTCATCGGAGCGACGTCTGGCGGAGGCACCGGAGCGCTGGCACCGCACGCGTGTTGCGCGCTAATGTATGCTAATGAGCTCCCGCGCTCGTGACCGTTTTTCGAATCTTTTCACTGGCTTTGCGTTCGGCGCGACGTTATTTGCAGGGTGCCAGTTCTGTATGGATGTTTTGCAATTCCTTAGAGTTCTTACATGGTAGTTATTCTGATGATATAATGTGTCTGTGCATTTGGTAAGTGTTCACAATATGAGTCATGCACAAGGGAGTAGAATAGTAACCTGTCCTTGAAATTTACGTAAACGGAACTGCAAAAAAAAAATGTAAATTTTTTGGCAAAGTTGAGCACACGATACTTCTAGTGCTATATTCCAAACGGTATATGGACAATCAGGTACAAAGAACTGATATTTAACTTCTCTGGAAAATTATAAAATAACAATGATTTTATAGGAAACGTAATGGTTTTGCATTTAAGAATATCCCTTGTGTGTTTCCTTTTGCGTTGGGTGCACATTTTCAGTGGTGACTAATAGTGTACAATTTACTTAAATTTAGTACCTTTACAATAACAAACGTTAACTGAATTTTGTTGTATAACGATGAATTTCAACATTCATAAATCAGCAGAAAATAGTTTTTTTCTGTTAAACTGTGTTTCTGTCAATAAAACAGTTACCAAACCCAAACCGGAAACGAAGCGATTTATTTGAAACTGAAATTTAAATAGAAGTATGTTATTGGCAGGAACCGGAACTTTGCTCCTTCCGTTGCGTGCCGTGGAAGCCTACTGGTTCATCTCGACAGTTATTTAATTTAATCGAAGAAACCCGTAGGACCATCTCACAACGTCTAACTACCGAACATTAGGAAAAAATATAATCAATAAATAGAAGCAGCAAATGAGGTAAATGAGGTAAACGACGAAACCGCCCTGAATTACGCGAGATTTGAACACATTCCTTCGGTTCCTATTTCTAACTACTCTCTAATGGCCAGTCTAAGGGAGAATAATTACTGTGCAAAGATGGGGGCTGGTTAGACCCCTCTCACGAGAACCATCTCCAACACTTCCCGTGCGCGTGTCGAAACATTCCACTCGCATCTGAAGAAACTCATCCTCATCCTCCGCTCTCATTACTTTCCAAACCTCCTCCGCCCGGAGGCTTTCATCACCTCCCGATAGCTTTCTTCTGCTTGTCGATCCGCGCGTCGTCCGCGGTTCCCACCGCTGCCCGGCACCTGGGCCGAGGGTATCGCACGTGGCGAAAGTACCCGCCTTCCCCGCCTTGGAGCTTTCCCCGCCTTGGAGCGCTGCTGCCCGGAAGCTTCGCGCCTGGTAAACAATGCAACGTGAGGTGACGACGATGTCGTACTCTGACTCCGGGGAGAAAATCGTTTCCCGTGCGGGCGTTTAAGAACGCAAACAAGCGAGTTACTTCTCATGATCGTCATGCACTTGGGAGGAAGGGACGATCAACTCTCATGTGTATGCAACACGATAGGCTTGTTGCTCTTGGGTATCGACAGGAATAAGAGAATGGAACAACTAGTTAATTTTTTGCTTGTAATGGCTGTGAAATTTCTCCGTAAATAGTAGAAGTAAAGGCATAAAAGTAGAGTACGTCAATAAAAGTCTGATTTTTTGCAATGCCAACGTATTGGATATTTATTTTGCCTATATAATTTAAACTGCTTTTATTGACCTACCATCACGATTCTCTCCATTATATTTATAATGCAAGGTATGCATTAACTAATGCAATCAACAGAATGCAGAGTAGGTAATTTCTCGCATGGCATTTCGAGCCAATGTACAATAAGTTGGGAAAAACGTGTTATTTGTAAATATAAATTGGAATTGGGCCTAAAAAGGATTATTCTTTTTTGTGAAACAAAACACTTTTGAAAATGTAATACGAACCATTGTATCTCATAAGAACGATAAAGTTCATGCTGGTTCCCAGTTCAAAGAATAATTGAACGTGTAAGTATTTTAGATAATTGCTGTCAAAAACCTGAGGGCGGTTAGAGGACTAGTTTTCTAAAAAATGAGATCTAAAAAAATTAAATTAGCTTTCCATCTGGTAAAAAATGCAACATGATGTGTCTATTTTGTGTTGCTACATTATGGAGAGAAAATGGTTTCCCGCCTGTCTTTTCAGAATGCAAACAAGCTTGTTCTTTTTATGATCGTCATGCACATATAATAATGAAAGACTCTAAACTCTCCTACCTACGCACCGCAAAATACTCTTTGATCTGTTTGTGCTTCACGAAACAAGAGAATGGAACAGACAATAGATTTTTTCATTTTTAATGGAAATGAAATATTGTTAAATGTCCCTGTCAATCTTCTTATGGGCCATAACCGAATTCAGTATAACTTTTTCACTTCAACATCTTCATTGTAACTTTCGTAACGCTTCACTGTCTCTGGTTATTTAAATAGATCTTCCACATTTCTGGTATATGTGTGTGTGTAATTGTTTTTGTTTTATTGTGGATACCACATTTTTAATCCGTGTACATTATTTGTACGAATTATTTTTTTCTGTTCTTTTTACAAATTGTTATGTACTTTACACTACACATTCTCATAAATAAAACTTTCTTACTGTTACATTACATGATTGGTTTGGTACTTCGAGTTTTGGTCAATTTTATTTAGTTTCTTAATTGACATTTTACTTCTACTTTCATCTATGTTGGCAATGTAAATTACTTTCACTATGATGTAGCGACCGGAAGCTTGGCATCTGCTGAACAGTGCATCCTGAAGAGACTGGTGTAGTAGGCGGTTAACTTCCGACGTTACATTCTCAATGGGGTGATTAAGAATGGAAATTGGCCATTTCCTTTCAACACGTTCATACATCATAAAGTATTGCTCTATTTCATACACATCTTAAAGATGCCACGTCTCCATAGAGCGACACACAAAAAGAATGTCATTCTGTTAATTTATTTTTTTGTTAATATTTGACTTATTAATAACAATCTTATAACTAATTTATGAAAAAGTCTATACACTCTAACGTGCATGTTACAACTTTGTTGCAAGTTTCATTTTGTGTCTTTCTCAGAGACTTGTTCCAACAATAGTTGAATCCATTTCTTGGGAAGTTGTCTCTTCAATTCGCGTATTCATAGTAACTCTAGTTCGAGGCCAAAGACCTTGTCTGAGCTTTTTTATTTCTGCGCGCCGCGGACGGGTCTGCTTTCTCTTAAGGCGCCTGTTCCGGAAGCTGTGCTCCTGGTAAACAATGCTCCTAGTTGCGACGAAGTCACGTGTGTTGAAGGAGTTACAGGTTGAAAAGGAAGCAATTCACCATTGAGGTGCTCTGCAACGCGATTCCACGAGGGGTGTGTAGAAATTCTGCTAAGAATAAATTAGAAAACCGAAAGGAAACTGTATATACTCTACATTTTATGACAATATGATTATCTCAGAACTCGCGCGTGGAAACCATTATTTTCTTTTTTTTCTTTCTTTTTTCATTTAATAGTTTCATTTTGATGTTCGCGTACGGTAACACTTTCTACAGTAACATAATAATATAATAAAACCATATATATAAATAAATAAAACCATAATATGGGCAAGAAATATATCAATTTGGCTGACTCACGTATTGCGATTCATTTAATGATTGCATAGTACTTCTATGTTTCCATGAATTCGTCCTAAAAATACTGTTTCTGTCAGGCTAAAGTCTGAATCTGACTAATTTCTGCCGGTTAATGCACACACTTTCCAAAATCTGTGGTAAAGTCTCATTAAGGAACAATTTCGAAGTATACGGGTACTTTGGACTTTAACCGGATGAAGGATATTAGGTTATATTGATTGCAGACGAGCACGGAAAATTAAAATGAAGAGGCCAAAAACTTCCGAACGACATGATCTCATGTCTCAAGTCTGAAATATGGTTAGACTGAGAATAGTAGGTTAATTCGCATATTATCCAAACATGGGATAAAGTTGTATATAAGACTATGACCAGAATATTTCGCATTTCATCCAGCTAATGTTGGTAAAGTAATGTTCGCCTAAAAAGACTGTTGTCCCATTTAAGGCGTCTTGTGGGTTGTCAAGAAGTATTGTGACTAAAATGCATTCGAAATCATACATTGCAAGTATCAGTTTTATGTAAATCGATTCGATTACCGATTTCTAGGAATATACTTGAAAAGATACGTTTTCTTCTTTCTATAAAAATTAGAAGTTAGTAAGGCCAGAAACGTATGGAATTTACCACGCCCGGAAACATGTATCAGTTCTTTGTTCTTGCATTTTAATCTCCATCCTAGAAGTTTCATCGCCAAAAGCGACCCGAGTGTTTCCGAGATGAACTCAGCCGCTCGCAAGCCCGAGGCCTTGTTCCTCCGTATCGTAGGAATATAACATATCATTATATTCAGTGTGGTTTGCAGGTTTAAATTCTAGAATCCCAAATAAGATTCAGACACCTGTTCAATGTTTGCAGAACAAAAATTCTTGGCCAAATTAATTAGAATTAAAATTTCTATTTGATTGTATGAAGGCGTGTGAAAATTGTATTCGTAAAATATAATAGAAAGAGAGAATACTCTCATTTAAGAACGTCTATGTATTGGAGCAGGAATTGGATTTGGATGTATCTAAGAGTAATGCTTTAACGTAGGCAACCCACCGAGCAGAGGAGAATAAATGGCTGCTTTCCTCAGGAGGAACTCGCAAAAGAAGAAAGGGTAAAGAATTGGTGTTCTAGTGTCCCATTAGAGTGTTATTTATGGAATATTCTGGAATAAATTTTCAAACTTGCTACCAAGAACACTCCTCCGATTATCCTACAGGAAATTAACCGATTTAATAGTACTTCATTTATTTGGATCTTTTTAAATAATTGTCCGTGCATCAGGCCTCGTATGTGAAATATTTTGGTGCGTGATTTGTAAAAAAATGGACAACCGTGCAATGTACTATTTTTTCTACGCGCGTGTTTCAGCTCTGAACAGTGTACGCGGGCTCTGACAATGGATCGCCGCTCTCTAGTTTTTTTTATTTTTTTATTTTTTTATTGTTTTTTTTTTACTTTTTCGCCTTACGAATACTTCGTAAGAAGGGAAAGTTTTGTGCTCGTGTGCCAGAAAACGGCATTTTTTTTCAAACAGCTTCAGCACTTCGATAAATGTGCAAAACGCATTGAAAATCCGCACATTGAAGTAAACACATGATTAATAAGAACCCGTGGCATATCAACCTCAGAGTTCTTCAGTAATATAATTATTATAATATAATATAGTATATTATAATATAATATAGTATAGTATAATATAATATAATATAATATAATATAATATAATATAATATAATATAATATAATATAATATAATATAATATAATATAATATAATATAATATAATATAATATAATATAATATAATATAGTATAATATAATATAATATAGTATAATATAGTTACTATAATTAATAATTATAATAATGATTAACCAACAATGGTTAATTACTATTTGTTAAAAGTTTACAGTGTTAAATATATTATTAAAAAACTTTGTGGTTGATATTTCGTTGATATTTATGTCATTATGAATTCCCACAATATCTCCGCTGCCACCACGGAATTTATATAGACTTTCTTAAGTACTTACCATGAGGATGTGAATCAAGATAAACCTTTACTGTGTTTGGATATAAAATGCGTTAAAAATTTTGCGTTGGGTGGCCTTCGGGATGGTTCATGTTAATCGCAGAGACCGAAATCTCGTAGTCGACGTGAAAATGTGCAAACAAAGCGAGCCTAATTGTCACTATCAAATTGACAATTGTGTTGCTAAGCTAATTTTACCCCAAATGCCTCAGTACACAGAACGTTTTGTATTACCACCTATTCACTCGCTCTGCGCATTTCACCCGTGTTCCATTTACCCACTTACTGTAGCTATATATAAAAAACTGCACATGAAACATTTTTTCGATCACAGTCAATTTTCCACTTTTATTTTATCGTTTATATTCCAAAATACTACTGATTTCCTCAAAAGTGAATTTCATAATTGGCTAACAAAATCCACCCATAAATGAATAAGCGAAAAGTAGCATGTAAGTTGTTTGACCCAGCATGGTTAGAGTTCACCCGATGTGGATTTTCACTTAAAATGCATAAACATATACACCTAAGGCCGATCGAAGCCGATCAAAGCCGATCGAAGCCGTGGATTTTTCAGGGCGAAAAAATCCTTCGTACGCCTTCCTTCGGAGGGGAAGTAAAGCCGGCTGTCCCATGTTAGTAGATTTACTTGCATGTAAAATATCCTCAAGCCTAAATGACGCCTCTGAGCTAAATTCAAATCGCCTGTTTCTCGCCCAAGAAATACCTCCTTTCTCTGCTAGTTGGTGAAAGGAGCGTAGCGAAATTTACGTGGTCAGACGGAAGAGCAGACCTCATGGCCAGAGTCTCGTAAAATAAGGCATCAATTCAATTCAATTCAATTCAATTAAGGCCCATAGGTGGCTCATGGGCAGCGTACTTGCTTCCCGCGATCCCGAATTCGATTCCCGATCAAGGAAAAAATAGAGTTGCAGCTGTCATTTAAAATCGTCTCCGTTTCTGTAGCTGTGGGACGAAGTAAACCTTAGGCAGGTGAATGGAGTATGTTATGTTCCACATGTCTCTCTTACCCTTCAAACGTGATAATTAAACTAGACTCAGGTATGGGTGACACCGTTAGCTTCCGCGGCTCGAATCCATAAATTCTTGATTATCCGGGAGACGCCGCGTCGTTGGCTGGGAGGCCGACGTTTCGCCTGACATGACGCGAAACGTCGGCCTCCCAGCCAACGACGCGGCGTCTCCCGGATAGCCGAGAATTTACCGTTAGCTAGCCGGTAAATAGTTCAGACAATCTACCCAAAATGCGGAATTTATACATACAATCCTAATAGAATGTGAGTAATCAATTTTTAAATTACAACCCACGTATCACCCTCGGTTGCTGAAGGCCTGCAGAATTGTTGTTCTAACTAGCGCGCCCCTAGCGTCCCGTCGGTGCCTGTGAGCTTGCGTTCACGCGCGGGCAGTTATGGGCATGCGCGCAATGCCTGGGGCGGTGAGGAGCCCAACAGCTTCTCCGTGCGCCCGCGCCCGCGCCCGCCCAGTTCCCAGGCGCCCCCGCGCGGCTCTGCTGCAACGCGCGAACGCGCTCAGGGAACGAGGCCACGGCCTGCGAGCGGCCGAGTTCAACTCGACGTTCACACTCGGTTCGCTTTTGGCAATAAAACTTCTAGGATGGGGTTTGAAACGTTTCAAGAACAAAGAACTGATACATGTTTCTGAGCAGGGTAGGTTCCATGCGTTTCTGGTCTCACTAACTTCTAATTTTGATAGACAGAAAAAAACGTAACTTTTGAAGTTAATCATCCTTTACTCAAACCCACTGTTTTTTCTTCCTGGGATTTTTCCAAATTTAGGGGATGTCGATTTCGATTATCCGCGCCGGCTGCCCACTATGTTCATGGTAAAACATATTAACCTTTTTACACTTGAGGGCTTCTCTGTGTGCGGTCAGCAGACTCACAAGGCCTTCCTCGACAGCACACGTACATGAAAGATGATGACGAACAACCACACCCACGGCGGGACTCGAACCCGCGACTCTCCAGATCAAGGCGCTGAATCGGCACACGCTCGGCCAGCCAGGTTGGCTTACACCAACCCACTTTTCACGTCCATATACGAATATTAACATTTTTATGTCTTTGGAAAAATACTCATTTTTTGCAAATAGTTCAAAAACGACTCTCGTCTAAAAATTTTCTTCCCCGAAGGTTTTCTTCAGTTTTAATAAGAGGTAGAAGTTGATGGGTGTCCAATGTGGACTGTAGTGTGAATTGTCCAATTCCTTAAAATCATAGACCTTCAAAGCTTTCGTTGCAATCTGAATAGTAAGCACAGGTGCGTTGTGGTGAAGAAGCTAAACCATGAGATTATCGCACCGTATCTAACTCAAGTACCTCTTTCCACAAAACTGAGTGAGGTGTCAACTGCAAACGTATAGCATCATAACAATTAAAGTACGACAACAAACTACTTAGAAGGTTTTCTCATTGATAAGCGATATCTTGGTCAGGTCGGAAACTTGAATCTACATAAATATGCGACAGGACCAGGCTGCAAAATGTCTCATTGTATTTGATCTTTCAAGATCGTGAGAAAAATAAGAAATTCAGTGTCATGTCTGGGTCTGGTGTAAATTGTTATCTCACATGTTATAATTAATCAGTTAACCGCTGTAAATGAAACTAATTCAAATGTAAGGATGAAATTATGTTTAATGTCATTTCTAGGCGGATGACGGACACCGGACATATTGTCAATTCTAGACGGATAATCAACGTAATCTGGACCGCGCGCGATCTTCCCTTCTTAAATCTGTTTTTCTTTTGTAATATCTTGCACCTTTTGGTGGAATGATTCTCTGTTCACACATAGCCCTTTCCCCATGAAGTAGAAAGACTCTACTAGTAATGCGTGGGGGTTGACTCACTGCAAAACTGATCTGCAATGCAATCAAACCATCCGCCCAAAATATGAGCAACATTTGCTGCTTCATGCAACTTGGTTTAAAATGTTCAGGTTGCTGGCTCTCAGAGTAGTGTAAGTGACATCAAATTCAGTAAATACAGTAATGGCTGACAGAATACAATTCACAAGATGGCAAAGGCATATGATTCACCATTACTGCTTGTACTAATACGGGTACGAACCTTTAAGTCTACATAAACCTCGAGCGCTCATCTGTCACTTGAAAACATTGCACCACCAGGTCAACGTTCTTGTGCATGAGTACATCACGGCTCAAAGCAGGAATTAGAAAAGGCATGCTGCCAACTTGTGTTCTCTTAATGGGCAGGCACCACTACAACTGGTCACCAGATGGCCGGCGCTGACCCGACCCGAAGGAAGGGAAAGTGCACTTCATGTTAATGTGGAGTCTGGAGGGCACGTCGAACGGCGAAGGAAAGCAGACAGCGGCGGGAGGCGCGAGGCGGGGAAGAGGAACACATATATGGAGCCTTAATTGCAGCCCCGGCGCCGTTGTCTGGCGTTGGGATCGAGCAACTTCCTCCGTACGTCGTGCGTTATAACTCTTTCCACCAGATGAGGAAAGCCTAACTAGGACGGCCAGACAGTATTTTAGTCCATCGCTCTGCTTCCTCAATTTTGTTCGTTCTTAACGCATGTTGATTGTAGTAAAAATGAATCGTAAAATACCTGCCATATTTTAAAAAAATACCGTATACATATCCTACGTAGATTTCATTCCTTTAGTCAATATACTTGTAGTTTAAATTCGTATAAGCAAGTTGTTCTCATGGTGTAGTCAACACATTATTACATTTCCTTAATAATTATATTTGATTTCGATTAGTCGAAGACAGACTGTGAATTCAGTTGTTGCTATGGCACTAAATCTCTTCAAATTTTAATACTTCTCGGCGTTTTGGTGTTTTTAATATCCAACCTTAATTAAGTCAGACACGAAAGTCTAATTAAATATTGAACACTTTTGAAAAAGTTATAATATTTTATTTACTTTGATAAATGTATTTGCCCTAATAGAGTATTCAGTCTTATGAAGACGTATACAACAAAGACTGAAGTAGGTCAAACTTGAGGTACGTAAAATAACGTTGAATTCACAACGACATTAAATCTTCGAAAGTTTCCGCCTAATCAAATTCCGCAATGGCCCAACCAGGAACGATGCACGTAGTGGATAAATAAGACCGTCATTGTGTCGAGCTCTGGCGGAAAAAAATAGATTTTAAGTTGGCTGGTAAAACTGCGAGCCTGTAGAATGATGACATATATGGTTTTATTGTCTTCGAAGTTTCCTGGAAGGAAATTTCCAATTTCCATTTCGAAATAGGCACACATTGAATTCAACATACGTAGATGTGGCGTAATATTCTGGGGAAGCTCATCATGTAGTACCCAGACATTTACATTGCAAAAGAAAATTATTCGAATAATGAAAAAATGCCATCCGCGTGATCCCTGCATCACTTCAATGATTTTGAAATCTTATCATTGCCTTGCCTATTTATATACGAATTTGTAATATTTGTCAAAACTGACTTACTAAACGGTTGGAACATATTTTCATGCAATACTGATACTTGTAATTACAACACACGTCATAGAAATCACGTTCATCAAGTGTCAGAAAGTCACTATCAGAAATCAGGTATGATTTTCCAAAAGTTGACTATTCTGTATAAATTTGTGTAGGCGACAGAATAATTTCCCACGCCTTCACTTAGTAAATTAAGATCACAAGAAAACTTAGCGCGTAATGTTAGCGCTGCCCCTTGATATTTTTGCATAAGCCTGAGAAGCGACTGCCATCTACCGAGCTGGAATGGAACTTCTTTCAGTGCCACAGCATCTTCGAGTCGAGATTTACGTGGTAGTTTTTCCTTTCAGTGGCCAATAATATACATATTAATATGACCAAAATATGTTCTTATAATCAACACCGTGAGCTCAGAAACATTGGATTTTTTGTCCTTCGGGAAAGCATGCACCTCGGCTGGGATCGGACCCGAACTCTGGGGATAACATGAAATTGATCTACATATCAGAGACGAGTGTGTCATTAAAAGGTCTCGTTAATACCCATTTTATCATTAAATCCTCTCCCCATAAGATATATAATATGCAGCGAAGAAACAAATAAATGTTTCAGTTATTTACGAAATAAAATTTATTTTATAGTTCTAGTTTGTGCAAAAAGAACCCAGAAAATTATAAGATTTTAAACAATATTTATTGTGAAAGCATGATTGTTAGAGGAAGCTATAGTTTTAATAAGATTAAAATCCTTCTTTTCAAATTGTTTTCTTTCAGTCTAATATTTCGGAGATAATAAAATTATACATACAAGTAGCACGTGTACATTATTTGTTATTAAAAATCCTCTGCCGTATTGATGATGAACGATGGTGATCATAGTGAAAGCAATAACAATTTCAATGATCATGAAGCAATATACGAATGACAGGTAGGGAAATGGGAAACCCCCAAGAAATTCTACTTCAAACCCTCTTTTGCCACTACGAATTGATGTACTGGGATTTGAACCCGTTCCCCGGTACACTCGAAGTCGAAAGATGAGTGATCTAATCAACACACCATCAATCTAATCAACACACCATCTCACCCCTGGTCGTCCATGATATATAAATACTATGCGGAGCACCTGATCCAAATGTACGAATAAGCGCTTGATTTATGGAGTTAACTCAAAAGCTTAATTATTATATTGTTCCTATAAAAAGTAAATTCCGTGATATCAGGAAAAAATGTGGTAATCGATGATGATTAGTAAGGATCCAAGAGCTCTCAACCTGAAAGTTTCTTTAATAATATACTCTCCGCTGCTCCACTGATTGCTCCACATACGTACGATTCATAGAGTAAACAGTTGTCCGGCGCGCGCTTCCGCGTCATACGCAGCGCTCTCACGTGCGCGCGAGTGTCGCTGGCGCCGGCGCGGCGGGGGAGCGCGCGAGGAGGCGCCGAAGCGCCACGCTCCACTTGGCGGCGGCGCCGGTGGGAACGCGGGGGGCGACGAGGGCTACGGTGTAAGAATACGCAAGTGGCCGGGTCACGGAGCGTGCTGTTTACGGCGCGCCCGTTAAGCTGTCGACCTCCGCAAAATCGTGGGCTTTTCAAATGTACAAAAATTAAATTTCTATGCTCTTGCGGTATTTTTTTCCAAAGTAACAAAAAATCTAGTCGCAAGCTGCAGGTAGCACTCGCAGCTTTTCGGGTTCGAATCCCGCTTTGGACATGAATATTTTGTTTATGTGTTGAGGTATGGTGGGAACCATTCCATTCATGATTCAGTTCGTAATAATGCTGTTCCTGCTCAGTTCTCTCCTTGCACGAAAAGTGTGAGTATGTATTTGTAAAGTGTGTGACTATGTGTAGTACCAGAGGGTGTAGGAAGAGTAATGGGTCTTCGGAGCCGTTATGAGTCGCTGTGACCCTCATATGAGCGGCAAAGAGAGCGCCTCCAAACCTCCGTACTACTAGCGGCAGAAGACAGAACTCGGCAGCAATGTCTTAACGAGCAACAGTCAAGAAAAATGAAGGATAGAAAAAAACAGGAATTACTTAACTGACGTAAGGGTTAACTGATAACAGAGATGTTAACGTTGAAACTTCGTAGTTCAAAAGAATTTCATAACGCGCTCCATATTAATTTTACTGATGAATATCACGCTCTTAGATAACACTGTCGTCTATGATTAAAGTATCGCACCTTATGACTGACCAGTATTGGGGATTCGTAGAGTGTTAGTGGCCTTATTATAGTTTTATGTACTGTCGTAGAGTTTGTATATGGGGGGATTTGTGCTTTTTTCTCCTCTGTGAAGTGTTCGCTTACTACGACCGATCGTTTGGGCGGTGCGAACAAGCGGCGGTGGAAGGGGCGCCGCGCTGCCAAAGGTCTCCGCTCGTCTGGTCGCGTGCCGCGGAGGCCGAGAGGAGTTTGCATCATCCATCGAGAAAGTCCGCGAGCGACGGCGGTCGCCGCAGGAATGCGAGGAAGCGGCGGCCAAAGGACGCCCCCCCCCCCCCCGAGTCGGCTCGGCTACGCCCCAATGATCGGGGCGGCCAGAGCGGAAGTGCGACTGCCGCAAGGAAGTCCCTCTCCCGAGCGATGAGCACTTGGTTGAATCCTCCAAACGCGTCTGAGTTGGAAGCTAATGTGGCACACAATTTCGAACCTGAAGGATCAGAGATTTTTTTTCTTTTCTTGCGGCAGCTACAATGAGTGTTTCTTTTCTACCTTCTCATGCTAAATACCTCAGTTTTTACAGTTTTTTAAAAAAGTATATTCATTTTGAGTCACATCAACGATGTGATCATTATTATCGACTTCAATAAGTTACAAAAAGCGATACAGTAAGAAAAAGGTATTCTATTATGCTTTTTACATTATTTTACATTTTAAATAGACTGAATTTATGATATTTAAAATGTAAAAACAGTGTTCGGAGCCAACAATTAAGTTTTTTTATACTGTATTGTTTTATCGAGTAACGCAACCAAGCCGAGAATTGAAAACATGTGGCAGGAGAAATGAAATCTCCTGTGGCATCTTCAAACTTTCTGGGAAATGGCGGCAAATGTTTTCTTTAAACATTTTGCTCGAATAGAAGAAAGTGCATTTAAATACATGGTAAAGGTGATATTTTCATTAAAAAATTGCATATTTTGAAAATTACAAAAGTTCAAACTTATTTTTGAACGTGTCCTTCACCACCAGTATTAAACTCTGATTTCATTCTGTGCAATTTATACGTCAATTTTATATCTTCAATTGATGCCATTTAAGTTTTTTTGAAAATATGACTAGTTCTTGAATACTAACATTTGGATGACGAGAAGTTTCGGTACGCGGCGCATTCCGGCTACATTTCCACAAGGCACATTCCTGATAATTTGTTTGAATAAGAAGCAGTATGATATATTGATTTTTATTATCCCATATTTATATACCTTCTTATTATGATCTTCTTCTTGCACTTTATGCAATTATAGGCTGATGGAATTAAAAAGCCTCTCTTCACGTACGAAGTATTCATCAAATTTCGCACATCAGCATTCACTTGATTAGTCAAGAGCCTACACTAGCACATAGCATCATACCAGTGATGTCTTCACACACCAGTAATGTGGGTTGCATACTTTCACTTTCCGAGGAGTATGATGAAATTGAATGTATCTTCCCGTAAGGCATTGACATGTCTTTTATCATATTAAAAAAAGTTAATGAGTGCTTAAAGGTTTGGCGCAAATGAGCGTAGAGACACTGCTTTAAAATATTCTGCAAATAATATTCTACTTTGAATTTCCTCTTAATGCGTATGTTGACTTAGTCATCGTTTGAGTCGTCTACTCTCTAAACGGAGGTAATAAGGAATGAAAGTTACTTTTAATGTTTGTAACAAATAGGAAAAAGGGAAAAAATTGGTTATAACCCAGATTCGGTTCATACCAAACGTTAATCGATTGGTAAAGCTAATGTCTCAGTGTTTAGGTAACCCAGATTGAGCTTCAAGGACCATATTGACATTTCTTCCTGATCGGTTGGACACAATCTGGCACAATCTCACGTTCAGTGATTACTGGAATCTTTTGAAAGAAAGAAAGCCAGTGCTCATTACGACATATTTAGAAGCTCATAATTCTGCAGTGTCTTCAATTCTGAAGATGAATGCTGTCTTTTGTTCCTGCAAATTATCTATAAAAATGAGATGATAAAGCAAATCAAAATGAATGACCTTCTAAAATTCAAATAGTCAAAAATAAAGTGGTATAATGAGTGCTGTACATATTAAAATATTTAAAAATTAAATTAAAATATTTCATTATCTGCCTAAAATACTTCATCTGCTGTGTGGTAAGACTCGATCATTGATTCTGTGTACTTCAGCAGCATGTCGATCACGATATCATAACTGAACACTCTTTCTTTCCTTCTTACTCGATCATTGAGGCAGCGTGCGGTGAAAGCCCTTGGCATCTGAAACTTCCGTCCTCCCGGGGCGTCCTCAACGCCTCGTTGCCTTTGGCAGCGACACCACGGAAATGCATCATCAGAGCGTTCGCTCGCGAAGCATCAAGTTTCCGTGCTCAGACGCCCACGAAAGTAAATAGAGCGAGCCAGTTCCTTCCTGGTGGTTCCGCCTTCGGTGATTTTCAAAGTAGTATAAGCTGTGTGTAATCAAGTTCATCCCAGATGAGTAGGATGGATGAATCATGAGGTAAACGAGATATTTTCAATCGTACTTACCTAACCTAAATTCGTGACGGAGTCTTGTTTCGTGACAGCTTTGTGACATGCTATGCTTCCCTTCAAACACAGTGCGGGCCCAAATTTGGGGAATGAAGTCAATAACAAATTCAAAGTCAAAAGTGTATTAATTTGATTATTTATTTACACAAGTTAAAATCCATTGGATAGCGTATATTACACAGCACAAGTTTTCAATCATTCATGATCTCGAAGTAATTGTTTTGAGTTTTACTTTGCAGCAGAAATTAGTAGCTACTCGGATCAATTTTCATAAATAATTTGGAGAAAGGGTGGCGAAATGGAGACAAATTTGCCCCGCAATAAAGAAATAACATCAAACAATTACAATGGTTGCGCCACTAGTTGTGTTGAAATTACATTGAAGCATGAACTTCTGTTTCGATTCGCCTACTAACTATTGAAAGTTAGAGCTTCTTTTTGCATCTGTAAAGTTTTTCATGTCATACCCTTTACATCAGTTGTTTTTGGAGGATTTACAGAAATCGACGTATTTCTTACGTCGTTTGTGTTTCAGTTAATTTTTTTTAATTGTAGAGCAAACTCTCTAGGAACCAAACCTATTTGTTTCGCTCATTTTTTGAGAACACCAATAAACGTACCTCATTCATCTCGCATATTTAAAAATTATGACTGATTTCAGTGTTAATTGCATCTTCTTGAATATACAAAAAACATATCCCGTATGTGTGTCTGTTTATGTTCCACCATAACTCTAGAACGCCTGGAACTTTCCAACAAAGTCTGGTACACACATTTATTTACAATTTGGAAACAAATAATATGTAAGACACTTCCATAACTAGACGCGAATGTAGGATGAAGGTAAAGTGTAAAACTAAAATGCGAGAACGGAATACGCGTTGCGTAGCACTCTTTTACAGCTGTACGTAGTAACGACAGTCATAGAAGCCAAACAAAACAGGTTAGTGTCTGGAGGGGGTATGACGGTCTGGACAAAATTGGACTGGGGGGAGCGGGTGGGGCGGACAAGGCAGGCAGTCAAGACAGAGATGTCTAATAACTGATTAGGTTAAATAACTACTTGGAAACGCAATCGATTTAATTATTTATTTATCAAAATTGATCTGGGTAGCAACTATTTTTTTCTGCAAAGTAAAACTCAAAACAATTAAGAAAAAAGACTACTCCGAGATTACGAAGAGATTGAAAACTCGCGTTGTGTAATGTACGCCATCAAATGGATTTTAACTTGTATAAATAAACAGTCAAATGAATACACTTTTGACATTGAATTTGTAAAGCATTCGTACCCAAATTATGGACCGCACTTTTTAAAAAGGGAAGCATTAGTATGTCACAAAACTTTAGGGTGTCACTAAACAAGAATCCGTCTCGAATTTAGATTTGGGTAGTACGATTTAAGATATCTCTTTTTGCAGTTGTCGCCCGCGCCCCCTTGAAAGAACCGCCGAAACCGAGTTCCGTCGCCGCTCAAGAGAGGGCGACAGCAGCAGCCACAGCGGCGCCGTCTCGCACGACTAGGCACCGCAGGGCGCACCATCACCCCTATCCGAGGGCTAGCCAGCGGACCCTCAGCCCCAGCGGGCAGAGGACAGTCAGCGCCTACCAGAAGTATAAGATTAGAGATCAGTGTCGACGAAGCCGCAAAGTTGTACGGACTCTCTCTCCTGGACGATTACATCGGGGCTACAGCTACGAATATTGGACATCTCCCTGGATAACGGCGAATTTGGCTTTCCCTCGTACATCCTCTGAAATATTGTGAAACTTGCTTGGTAACGGTTACGCTGTACTGGTGTGAGGTCGGAATAAACCTATTTTACGAAATTACTTTCTTTTTTTTTTTTTTTGGACATAACACTTTTACCTCAATTCTACCATCTTCAAGTGGACGCACCACTCGGTTTTCCTTAGACCTGAGTTATCCGCGGGCCACGATGTGGCCCACTGCTTATATAGTGAGCCCGGCGTGAGGAGAAAGGAAGCGCTCGGGCGCGATCGACTGAGTCCGTTGAAAAGCGAATGACAGGGGGCAACTGAAGTGGACCACCGGTGGCACTCTGGTCCTAATTCACACATTTGAGCACCCTGAAATAAAGATTCCCATCCCCAGATGCGCGTAACAGTTTGCGGCTTACGTGAACGGAAGCGTCGTTCGGTCGGCTGGTTCCGGCTGCTAACCGTGGCAGTGGCGACCGCGGAAGCCCCTGGCTGCGGCTGAACGCGCGCCGCGCGGCCGCCCACAAATGAAGCGACGCGGCCGCCTTGACGCCCCGCCGGCCGCGCCAGCACTTCCCGGCCCGCGCGATTCGGCAAGCCACCGGGCCCACGTCCCTGTTGAAGTCTCGCAGCGGCAGTCTCCAAAAGAATCGCACGAACCACATGTCATTTGGTGGATACTTTTGGGCGGGTGCGCGCAATTATTACAAGCTTGGAGAAGTTTGAGATACATGCACATAAGTGACTCGTAGAAAGATGTGTATTCCATTCGGCTATGAATCAGTAGCTCCGAATAGCACGTGCCCATGATGCCAATCACTTAAAGAAGTATTTATTTCGCGTGCCTAAAGAACGTCTAAGAAAGACTGACTCCAATGAGTGGTTATTTATTTTGAGCAATCACTGATTGCTCAAGGATTTTCTTATTCATTTTCGTAATTTTGTAGTACCTGTTATAACGACATGCCGCAACGAAGGAGAGGAACGAAAAAACCTTTCTTAATGGCCGATGCCTTTTAAGGAATTTAACAATATGCCTTGGCAAAATAACAATAGAAACAAGTGAGTTGTAGCTGAAGATGATACTCATTTTCAAATAAAATGTGTTTCTTATTTTTATGATTTTTTCTTGTATGAAATTATGAAAATATTGAACGACACGGGCTGATAGGTTGATAACCCATTATGCATTAGTGTTAATACAGCACCCGGTTTGATATGTAGGTAACCCATTATGTAACCTATACTGCAGATACACAAAAATCTTCGACTGCGCCCGATTCTGACTTACGTTACACGCGTACGTGATGGGTTGCCTCCTAATCAGGGGTGTCCTTTTACTTCATTATTTGAAATTTCCAATCACATGTTCGTTGAGAAATATGATCATCATCAATCCCATTCTCCGCCTTCGCCTAGATATTTGTAGCGTTTATTCTGAACCACCTGCATATCAGGCTAATCATTAGAAGCGTGGACTGTGAATTGGACACTGAGGAACACCCTCGTGCGTTAATACTATTATTATTATTATTATTATTATTATTATTATTATTATTATTATTATTATTATTATAAAAACCCAGAAATTTGTTTTCCAATCAGACGCTGCAAGGTATGCATGACATAATCTAGCTCTAATGATTATCGCTACGTGATCGAAAAGATCTTAAGTTTAAATATGTATTAGATATCAGCCAACAATAACCGTCGTGTGCGCGTGTGCGTGTGTGTGTGTTGCAGACACGTTCCTGGCGACGGAGCCGGCTGGCGAGCGCTCGTTCCGGGGCTCGTTCCGCGTGGTGCGCGGCGACGCCTTCAGCCCCGAGCTGGCCGACCCGGCCACGCTGCAGTTCCGGCGGCGCGCGCGCGACTACCGCGAGCGCCTCAACCTCGTCTTCCGGCGCAGCGACCTGCAGCCGGCCTTCGTCGGCACCGAGGTGCTCGCGCTCGACGGGTGAGCACGCCACTTCCTCGCACTGTTTGGTTCATTGTTAGTGATTCCGGGCGCGCGACCACTACCACGGTCATTAGTCCCGTAAGTGTAGGGAAGGATTTGCTGGCGATGTGGGGGGTGGTCTTCCCCCGCTGTATGGCGAGATCCGGCGCTAACCTGTCGTCGGCTAGCGGGGGTTTGTCCAACCAGGTATCTCCCACCAGCGGGGCATCGCCCCAGTCGGGTCAGCTCTAAGCTCCCGACCGGTCTCCCGGCATGTGTGGTAGGGTAGTGCATTTTAATGTAAGTGTGTGTAAGAGGATATGACGAGGAAGAAGTAGGAAAGATCGCACGCGGACCGTTCCCCGGTTGTTAAGGTGCTGCTCCGGCATTCACCTGGTGTTGATCGCAGAAACCATCGAAAACTACCGATCAGAGCAGCCGCCCGCTAGAATTCTCCTTAAGACAGCGAGTGAATTCGACCTGGCTGACAAGATAGTGTCGAAAATTCTGCGACCGTCGGTACAGGAACCTAGGACCACCCTCCTGGTCAAAGGGTGCAGTGACATCTGTAGATGCCCTGAGCCGTCTCTCTCGGATTTATTGTTTTAGCTAAGCTACCATCATAGCTACTGTTTGGAGGCCAGAAATTCTACTTCCTACCCTGTTGATAGGGATGGTACGAGTAGAATGTAGCACTATAACTTGTTTTTAAATCGCATTTTCAAAACAAGGATATTGCATTTTGTAGCATAATAAAATAAAGATTTAGCATTTTGCCTTATTTGTTGAGAGAACTATTAAGAGATTTCTTTAAAAGTATTTTGATGCTTTTTAGATTTTCTTATTTAAGTCAGGAAATTATAGAAACCAATTTAATATTCGCCATTTGTGAACTTCAACAGATATAAAAGCGTATGAAGCGTAAAAAGCAGAAGTAACTCGTATGGGGTATGCGTAGGGCCTTCTCTTCTTCCCGTGACCTTCTCCCTACAACCGACTGAGGAAGCTGAGGTCCCTATGCGCTCAGGCATTCGGGATCAGTTCTTTAAATGGTTCTTAGTATTTTTACTTTGTTTCGTCAGTTCAATATTAATTATAAATAAATAATTACTGTCACTATCAAATTAAATGCTTTCAAACATTGATGTGTTGTTGTCGATGTCCTACCCCTAGTTAGAAAGCGTACACGAAGGAAACCACTAAATGCAATTTAGCAATTATATCGCAGATTCACGACTATTTCGCACTCTGTACGTGATTTCGCATTTTATCGCAGATTGAAAGCTTTTAGAAATATACTGCACCGACCGCCAAACATATTGTTACTAATCTTTTTAGCGTTTGGTAAAATTTCGCATTTTTAGTAATTGCTAAAATCTACCATCTCTACCTATTGAATATACGAGAGGTTGTATGCACGTGGTGTAAGTCAGCTGGAGCTAAACTATCAGGACACCGGAATTAACATTAATACTAGCAATTTTGATGTCAGAAAAATTATATTTTTGCTTTGTCTCTTTATTAACAATAGTTCAAAATTACTGTTGCTAAAATATTAAGCGTCCTCGTATATTTGAAACCCTTCGTTCAGCTGCAAATCCCTTTCTTCTGAGAGACAAGGTCAAACCGACTTATGCCACTTGCAATCTCAACCCCTCATATACAAGTGTGTGTGTGTGTGTGTGTATTCAGGCGTTACAATTTATACATACATACTCACTAATGTGAGAACACGCTGTATAAATTCACAAAATTGACACTGACGACGCCTTTTTTTCACATATTTGGAATGCCAAGAACACATCAGCCATAAACCAGTTCCGCTCTTCACAACCAACGCCCCCTACATTCAAGGGCCTTGTTTCCCCTTCATTTACCCCTCCCCCTTCTTGTTGCTCTCAGTTTTACTTTTTTATTCTTCATCATATTATTCAAGGCATCTGGTAACTGATGCCTCTGAAGCGTCTTCGGCCGGGAGGTCTTAGGGTTCGAATCCCGTCTGGGGCATGGATGTTTGCATCTGTGCAGTCGGCATGGTTGGGGCTTTTTCAAACCATCATATATCACCTAATGAAACAGCCATTCCTTCCCTTTCCTCCTCCTTAGACAAATGGATGTACGACTGGTCTAAGTGTGACGGCGGCAGCTACTTCAATGGGTCTACGAACTGCGACGTGTGCGCCATCTGTCCGCCACCGGATCTCCCTAAACTGTAAAACGTTCCAAGCGTCGCCACAGGCTTCAGCGCCAAGTTGGCGCGGGTAATTTGACCCCTTGAGTTGGCTCAGGAAATTACCTGTTGCCACTGCACTTCTCAAAATAATCACTCAATCTATTCTTGAAATTTAACCTTTTCTTTCTAAATTCGTTACTTTCCTTCTTTTTTCCTCCTTCTTTTCTTCAACTTACTGTTTCTTCGTATTCCTCCTCCTTCAACTTTTGCCTTTTCCTTATCTTCCTTTCTTTCCTCTGAATTTCATTTTTTTAGTTTCCAATGTTTGATTCTCTTATCCTTTCTTTTACCCCTGCGATTAAGTAGATGTAATTGTAATTTTTAGGTCATTTTTATTTCCTTTTTACTCTATTGTTTCATTCATCCCCCTACATTTTTGTCTTTCTATCACTATCATCTTCTGCCTTTTTACTTCTTGCACCATTTTTTGGTTTCTTCTCCTCTACTTTCCCCATTTCTATTTTCTCTTTCTTTAATCATTTGCCTCTACTATTCTATCTGATTCTCTCTTTCCTTCTTCCCATATAATCCTCTTCTTCTTGCTTTTTCCATTTCAATTTATATTGAGTGTCTTTACCAACACAAGTTTCCAGTTTCCTTATTTCCTTGTTCTCCACTTACCTTTTCTCTTACATTTATTGTTGCGTGTCCATGTTTTCATGTTGACTCTTCAATTTATTATTCAGGAGACCTTGTTGCTACTTTGCTAATTCCATTTCTTTTCTTCTTTTCCTTGTATTGTATATACCTTATTATATTTCTTCTTGTTATTGTTTTTTCTGTTGTTCAAACCTCTTACCACAATTTTTTAAAGCTGTGCGGTCTCTTAAAATATGTTTTTATGGCTTCTTCAATAGGAAGTCAATGTATAAAACTATTGTTCTGAACATTTAAACTTATTTTTAATTATTATTATTATGAAGTACAAAAAATATGTTAACGGAGCATAAAATATTACCTCTTATTAATTTTTAAAATAAATTTACTACTAGCGGTCAGCTGTTTTGATTGGTGGTTTTCTGTGATTTCTTAGATCAATATCAGGTGAATACCGGAACAGTAGTACCCTAACAAATGGGCCATGTACCACACACAACCATTTCTTACCCTTTCTTGTCCTACCCTCACCCCTTACTTACACACACTTACACCTATATACCTACTCTACCACATATGCCAGGAGATCGGTTGGATGCTTAGAGTTTGTACCATCTGGGGTGTTGCCCTGCTAGTGGTTAAAGAAAACCCTGCTAGCTAATGGGTAGGTCAGTGCTGGATCTCACCATCCAGTGAGAGAAGATCATTGCCATCTCCCAAGAAAAAAACAACACTAATTCGGAAATAATGATGAGAGCAGTTCATGCACCTGGAATCACTAATCAATCAATCAAATTATATTTACGAAATAGTGTTTAATATTTTGATTCAGTATCAATACTACACATTTCGCACAAATTAGTAACCCTGGACAGTTGTATAATTTTGTACAATTCCGCAGAATAATACCACAGAATAGTATATTCTCTTTTGAAAGAAGGGAATTGTACAATTACTGTTGTGTATTTTTAAGGTGTGTTAAGCCACAACTTTTGCAAAAGTACCCCAATCTAAATTATTCTTCCTTTACTTTAAAGAGTATAACTTTCCAGCAGTACTGATATTGTAGGGAAAGTTTGATAAAGAGGTCCAAAGGTGCTGTAATAAATAATGAAATGATGTAATGATAACATTTCATTTTATTAAGTTATGTCACTGGCAATTAAAACACTAAATGTACATTCATTTTTTTAAGTAAATTTTATATTCTTTAAAATATTTTAAATGGAATTGAATCTTTCAGCTGATTAATGCATGAATTTGTGATTATCACCTCAAATGTCAACAAATGCAGAAGAGACAAAAGTTAAAATTAAACTGTCCTTTCTTGCTGGCTTAAATTGCAAAATATTTCAAATTATTTTAGTGAAACAATGTCATAATTCTCAGATATTGTGCTTTTTACTACACAACTTACTAATCAACATTTAATGCAATTATTTTACATGTTTCAGAGCTGAAGGGGAAGACTTAATTGTACATTTCAACCTCAGATTTGATCTCAGCCAAAAGGATGTCACTGTACCAGATCTGATGTCACTTCTCGCTAGTCACATTGAGCCAAATGCTTCACCATTTCTTGCTAATCTTACAATAGATCCAAAGAGTTTGGATGTAAAAGGTACGTCAAAAGTTCTTCTTAGACCCTCCCTTCACCATCATCATCTTTGCCACCACCACTACTACTATTGACTCTACAGTGAGAGTGTCATTTGATGGGAAAATTATTTTAGTATATTTAAATTCTTCTTCCATTCAGTAACTTAACATCAATGAGGTATGACTGTATTGTCATTTCAATTTAATCTGCCAGTAGAGGTTAAATACTCTCTCATGATGCAATATAGAAAATTAATTAAATTTTCCTTTTATTTGAGAACAATGTTAATCTTTTCTTGATTTAATTACTCTTTCATAGTAGCTATTAGTTTAGGCTTGTCTTATCTTTACCTACTGTACATCTTTAGTGAATAATGTAATAACACATGCTGATTATTTTAATTTTATTTCCAGAAAGTTCAGATATGCCAACAACAGTAGCACCATCAACTGCTGCTGCTACAGCAACCCCTCCTAGTACCACCCCTCCCCCTCCTCGGCGGTGTGAGAAAGTTTCTCTTTCATATTGCAGCCACCTACCTTACAATGTGACATCATATCCGAACATCCTTGGTCATAAATCTACTGAGGAAGTTAAAGAGAATATAATTCCTTTCAGGTATGTGTCATCATCATCATCATCATCATCATCACCATCCTAAGTTGCAAAAATTTAGTCCTATTGCCTTTTCCTATTTTACAGTAGACCTGATGGTTTATACTTCCAGGTGTTCCTTCTCAATCAATTTATTCTTTTGTCTTCTATTATATTTTTGTTCTGTGAGTTTGTAATTTGATGCTAATTTTGGAAGTATTTCATTCATCATTCTCTTAATGAGTTTTAAACATTTATTCTGATAGTCTTTTATTTCTTCTACAATATGTTTTGCTTTCCCACATTTTCTTACATCTGGTTTCCTTTGTCAATATCTTTGTATTGCTCCTAAGTTTTATCAGAGAAATCTCTTTTGTGCTGTTGCTAATCTTTATAGGGATTTATTACAAAAATATATATCATACTGCATCTCATAGTCAGTTATAAAAATTCCTGATCTGCTAGCAATCACAAGATTGATATCAGAACATCTTGTATTGTAGATCTTGCAAATACCATTTGTTCTGATAAAGTAACTCCAAATCATTATTCAGTGTTTGAATGGTTATTTGATAACAAAAAATTTTTATTTGGCGTTTGACTTAAACCTGTTTGAATAATATTTAATTAAATTTTAAAGTAATAAACTATTTATTCTCTTGATAACATTGCTAGTGAACAGTAGTTCATTACAAATAGGTCAAGGGCATTGTTGAAATATTTAGCTCTCTATTAGCTATATTTAGCTCTCTCTTAACAAATATGTGAACAAGAATCATGTTATAACCATTATACAGTTCTGTTCAATAATATTAAATCAATTGAAAAAATCTATAATTTTGTATCTCTAGTGTATATTGGGTAATTCCCTTGTACTGTATTTTAAAGAAGAATTAAAATAAATTAAAGCATGTGAACTTTACTACTTTCCTTATTGATTTTAGGGAATTAGTTGATGCTGAATGTTACCGAATGGCATACGAGTTTCTTTGTCAAGTTCTGCAACCCTCTTGTACCCCACGTGCACCTGGACAAATTGAAGATATAATGGTATTACCCTGCCGGAGTTTCTGCAGAGAATTTCATGCAGGTTGTGGAGAGAGGCTGCCTGCCAAATTAAAAGATATTTTAGAATGCAGCAATTTTCCAGAATATCAAGGTCCAGGATCTTGTAATCCCAAGCCAGGTAAAATGTTTATCTTTTAATTGATTTGAACAGTTCAAATTCATTCAAACCCACCTCTTGATTGTTTGGTAACAAGACCACCCATTAAGGAGAGCAATCCTGACAAATGTCAGGTGGCCCAAGCTTTTTGGGGACTCCTTGAGAGAGAAAAAAATTATCCCTCTCTATAAGTTTTTCTTCTTCATTAATTTATGATTTTTTGAAGTTCAAATAAATATTTGGGATTATATAAACAAAAAAAATTCTGAGGACTGAGAAACCTTGAAGGTGGGGGAGGGTCTTACAAAATTTTGTCTAGAGGACCATGAAATTTATGGGCAGCCTGGTTGATGGTCCTTCATCCACAGAGCAAATACTGACATACACATTTGCTATTCTTCAGGACTTTAAATGGCAGTTTATATTTCCTCCCAATAAATGCCACCTATAAAATATTTGTTCTGTGTATTGACAGAAATAAATATGATTAATGAATTGGAACAAAGATTATAATTTATATGTTAACAGAGCATATTTATAAGTGTCCATAAGTGGTTATGAAAGAAATGAGTACACAGGACCTCAAACAAAAATGGATGAATATTTTGAAATAAGAACATAATGTATAGTGTTTTATTCTGTGACAGGTTGCACAAAAGAATTACATAAGCGTGGATTATCATCTCGAGTTTGTGATGGTGTAGTAGATTGCCCTGATTTGTCAGACGAAATGGACTGTAGCTATTGTGCACAAGGAAGTCTTCATTGTGGTACAGGCACAGTGTGTATTCCACCTGAAAAGCGCTGTGATGGAAAACGGGACTGCCCCAATGGAAGTGATGAACGACATTGTTGTGAGTTTCACATAAATCTTTTAAAATAAAATTACATAAATTAGTAAATAGTAGTGTATGTGTGTGTATTATAATTACTATGTATATAATTAATATGAATAATTTTTTAAGCATAACTTCAATCTCAAGTGGTATACATTGAAAATTAGTGAAGTTACTGGATTCATAAAGCACCTATTATATTCAAAATAATGTCACATTGAATAAAATGCAACCTTAACTTTTTGGCACTTTTAAAAACTATTACTAAACCAATAAAGAATGACTATACATAGGCTAATCATTATTTAAAATAATATTAAATTTTGTAGACAGCCAATGTTGTATCAATAATGTATCATGTTAATTTTTATCATAATGATGAAATAAAATGGCAGAGTTTTATTTTATAAAATTTTAATTGTTCATTAAAATGTGATGAAATTTTCTTACTGAATTTTTTAAAACTTTGTTCATTAGTCACCTAGAGTTCATGTACATAGAGAATATTTTTATGTCAATATTTTTATAAATATATTGATGATTATTCTGAATAATATTCTTTAAATGTATCTTTTTTAAAACTAGTTTTAATAATATTTTTTTTAAACTTCAGTGACAGTTGCACCAAATATGGCAGCTGTAGCAAAAACCATGCCAGCAACCCCTCATCAACCTTACTACTTCTCTGAGGGATATGTTGTATTCAATGAGAAAGGACAAAATGGGAAACTATGCACTGAAAATCTCAACAGTACTGTTCCTGAACCAAATTGGGAATCTACTCTGAATACAATAGCATCATCTATGTGCAGTTTACTATCTTATCAGTAAGTGTTTTATGTAAGCTGTGGAATGTAATTTTTGATATTTATTTTGTATAAACAACAAATAATAGTAATTAAATTTATAGTAGTTGAATTTCTTACAAGCTTACTGTTTGGCAGGAATGTTAATACTGTTCGTGTAGAGCATGATGAAGAAGATAATGTAAAATATGTACATATGGAAGATCCAACAGCTGCAGAGATAACTTTTGTACGTGCTCCCTGTCCGAAAAAAGAAGTTTTATATGTAGGATGCTCTGATTTAGGTAAGAAGGCTGAAAAAGTGAATTTATTTTCCTTCATCAATCAAAACAAGTTTAAATTTTTCCATGTTACATTTGGATCAGACATAAGAAATTTCTGAAAGACATCTTTCTCAATTTAATTTTTATGTAAATACCTTCTTTCAGTTCTTTGTTTAAATATTATTTATTGTTTGGTTTGATATAAATGAATAATGTAGATAATATTTGATCTATAGTCCAACTTTTGTAACTTGTTTATTTATTATAAAAACATTCTGATTCAAAAATATTTTTATGACAAGATTCCTCCAGAATCGTTTACTAACAATTTACAATAAAGGTGCATATCATTGTTCTTATTAACCAAAGGATAATTTATAATCTTTTGGAAAATATCGTTATCCATACATAACAGAAAATGACAAAAATTTTATTTATAGTTACTAATCTCACGCTTTTTAAAATTTGAAAACCAACCATATTTTTACAAACAACTATTCTAATACATCATTATTGTCACCACCAACACCATCATCATGATTGTCATCATCATATACTACAGGTTGCTAGGTGTGTCATCTACTCCTGTTTCCAAGTTAACCTGATGGATTTTTAGTTTTCCAATGTTGATGATCTAACCATTATTTTGATGATCTCTCCAAGTCTTCTAATTTAATGCATTCTTTGGGAATCTATCTTGCTTGATTCTGTTGATGTGAGAAAACCATTTTCTCTGACCCTTTCTGAACTCTCAACGTGACTTCTGCGAGATGGTGTAGAAAACCCATCTGTGTGGTCTCCAGTCTTTGCCAATCCTTACTTTTCGTTGGCAAAATGACTGATCCATACATGAGAATTGGCTTTGGAACCATATTATGAATTTTTAATTTAATTTCTTGGGTCCTATCCTTTCCAAAATGTCATGTGATTAGTCCATTTGTTCTGTTACCTTTCTGGATTTTGTTTTCTGGGTCCCCTGATCTGTTTTGAATGATATTGCCTAAATAATTAAACTTTGATACTAGATCTATTATATGCCCATTATTGACAATTTTGATTATTCTCATTTCTTTTCCTTGATATGCCATTGATTTTGTCTTTCTTTTGGACATTTTAATGTTAAATTTCAGTGTTGTTTTTTAACAATTTATTTGTTGCAATGTCAAGGACATTCAATTCCATTATTACATATATTAATATTGCTACCTCATCTAACTCTTTTAATAAATATTATATATTTATTAAAATTTTAGATTATTATATTTCCAGATATTTCAATACTGATTGCAGTATTATTTGCATACATCACAATGATTCCACTGATTAAGAAATGTTGAGCAATGCAAGAAATGTTGAACAGTTGATATTTTTACACTTTATTATTAAATTTAGCCAACCTGGATGGCCGAGGTGGCTAGGTGGTGTGCTGAGTCAAGAGAATTTTGATATGAATGATGATGGAAACACTTGTGTCTTAGGTGACTTTTTCAAAAAGATGGAGAATGAAGTGAATGAAAATCTATTATCCTGGAGGTGAATCCCCTCCTCTAAATAGATTTACCAGATGAATGCTATATTTGTAGGAACCCAACAGATTATATTTTATTATGTCTTATAATTTGCAGCTTCAATAATCGTAGTAATTTTTAAGCCATATGTTTTTGTTAAAAGGTAAATAAAGATTTTGCTATCATGATCATTTAAATAGATATTATCTGAGTGACACTGTGTTCTATTTCTATACATGTTTTTATTTTAATTTGCAATGATCAATTACTAATAGACATATTCGAATATTGTTTTAGTATGTGGAACACAATCTCTGCGGTCCAGTCCAGGTATTGCAGGATTGGGAAAAACAGCTGCACACGGAGACTGGCCATGGCACACTGCTCTCTTTAAAGATGGAATTCATGTTTGTGATGGAACATTGGTATCTGATCAGTGGCTTCTCACCACTGCATCATGTTTCCAGGGGTAAGAGTTTGGTTCAACTGAACAACGATAAAAGTCCCTGGTTGCTAAAAGATCTAGAAATTTTCCAGATACTAGAAAAAAATATTTTCTTTACATAATTTAATTAATTCATATTGATGTAGTTTTAAATTGTGTTTAATTCTTAACGTAATACATTATTAAAATAAGTTAGATAGTAGACATGTTTCTTGCTTCTTCATTGTGAAACAACTAGAAATTTCAGTTCAACATACATGAAATTGGATTCAACTCTGAAATCAATCTCCTTAAAACTTCTTTAAAATTGATTAAACTTTATATCCTTTGTATCATATTAGGTGAGAGTCTCATGAATTTTATACCTCTGTTATTTTATATGCTTTTCAAATATATTTACACTTTAAGCAAGATTTCATTCTGTCCATTTGATAATAAATCATCCTGTACTAAGATATTGAGCTTATTTTAACTTTATATCTAAAAATTTACCTCAAAAATGATTCTGAATTAGAAAAATGAGTCCTCCACACTAATTGGAAAATTATTTCTTGTGTTGGACTAATTACTTTTAATAATCATTATATGAGGTAGTACTGTTAGACTGTAGGAATTGCAATAATTTTGAATTTGCAATATGATGTATGGTATTAATATTTACATCTTTTACTTTTAAATTATTGGTATCAATAATGACATTTTTGCATAACTTCTTTTAAGAAATATGTGAGAGTTTTTTCTATAAGGAAGGGTGAATTTCTCAAGTACACAAGAGATGATTAACAATGAAAATGTTGTTCTATTTTTTTCTTTGTACTTTTTTGAATTTTTTATTACAGAAGAAAGTGCTACAAATATCAACTCAAAACAAATAACAATTGTTATTTCAGTTTAATAGTTTTCCAAACTTCTAACAATTGCATGGCCAGAATTGTTTACCTCTTAGTTTTCTCATTAGCCATGAGAAGCAGTTTCAAAGAAATGCCTTGTTTAATTTTATTATTCTGATGAAAACTATTGTTATAAAATTTCTTTGACATATTGATTTGAAAATATTTATGAATAAATTTTCTTACAATCTCAATTATTGTCATTAGCTTACCTAAATTACAGAGGCTGAATTCAGCCAATATAATTTATTATCCATATCCTGTATAGTATAAGCAAGCAATAGAAGAGGTTAATGATGCAGGCAATGTAGAGCTAGTATGTTATTGACATTCAATGAAATTTATTTTTCTTCAAACTACATGTACCTAATTGGAGCAGATTTGACATGTTCATTGTAAAAAAAAAAAAAAAAACTCTGAGAGTTATGGAGGAAATACTAAAGAGTGAACTTTTCTTGGCCCTTCAAACTACTAATGACCCTCTCTTCGTAATGGAAATTATGACAGTTAAATAATTAAATAATTTTGTTTTGTTTAATTTTTCAATCATGTTCAATTTTTCTCTAGTTAGCTGCGAGTATTTACTTAAAAAAATATATTTATGGGAAATAAAATCTTCTCTGTATTTATGGGTTGAGGTAGGGGTGAAATAATGCCATTTAAATGTTCAGAAGCAAGAAAGTTACCATTTCACATCTCAACATTTTGTCGTGGTAACCACAATAGGTCATGTCAAATTTACCGAAGTTTTCACAAGGAACAAATCACGTTCTCTACTTCTCCCTGTCTTGACAGTTGCTTCAACAAATGTACAATTTTATTCAATTTTTCATTATTCTGTCATCTTAAGAACTATTGTGGCTGCTGCAGATGTCAAGATTAATCACAATGGTGTATTAAACAAGTGCATTTTTTTGACTTACGACCTATTGTGGTTACCATGATGATTTGCTCTACGGATCCAGGAAAACTGGATGAAAACTAGATTAAAATAGGGAGTTACTGCCAAAAGAAATCAAATTGAACAATTAAAAGTGAACATCTTAGTGTTGCATCGACTTCCTACATGAATTAAACAAATTTATGTGAATTTTATTGTCATAATAATGTCTTTCTCTTTATATTATCAGGTTGAAATTCCGCAAAGCTTCTGTGAGTATTCAAATTAATTAAAAAAATGTGTACAACATGAGAGAAGGAGAAGATTACACATCAAAATATTAAAAACATTATTTTGTTATGTTCTGCTAATAGGCTACTTTTACATAATTGCTTGAGCACTAACAGTCCATAGTTTAATTCCTCTTTTGAGAAAGTATTTTACAACATTTACCATTTCCTGCACCAAGTCTTATTTTTTTCCTTTTCTAGATAATCTCTTTAATTGAACTCCTATCCCCTGTCCTGCATCCTTCTATGTTTTTCTTGATTTCCTTTTTCTTTCTTCTAGCTGTTTTTCCTGTTTCCTTTGTTTCAGCAGCTTTGCTTTCAGTGACCATTACCTTACTTTCAATGGCATGAAATCAATAATCATAATCATGTTTTTAATTCTCTTTATGTAGACAACCAAAAGCACAATGGGTAGCACGACTTGGGAGCATTCGTCTATCTGGCTCATCTCCTTGGCAGCAGGAAAGACCAGTGGTTGGAATGGTTAAATCTCCGGTAGAAGGTAGCACCGTTGTCATGGTGAAACTTGAAGAACCAGTTAATATGTCAGATTTTGTCCACCCTGTATGTCTTGCTGAAGAAAACGCTGATAATTCTACATACTGTAATACTTTAGGATGGGCTACAGATAGTAAGTAAATATTAATGGAAAGATAATGTTAATTAAAGGAGTTAACAATCTACAGATTTCAAATATTGATTTTAATTAGTATTTTGTAAAATGAATTATGCAGGAACACCCGGAACATAAGTTTTATATTGCACACAACTGCCTTATCAGGAACAAGGCTCAGATCTTTCATTATACAGTACATGATGATGAAGTATTTTGTCAATTCCAACTCAAAATAATTGTAATATAATTATTACAGAAGTTTTGCTTTACTCTTTTTCATGGATCATAATTAAATTTAACATATATTTTCAAAAGAAAGGAATATTTGTGCGTCACATTGTTGATTTCTGGAAGTGTTGTTTAGAAAGAACATTAATAGGTATCTTTCCTATTAATGTATGCAGTGGTAGATTCAGGAGGGGGGTCATGGTACCATAGCACCCCCAAAAGGCCTAGAGTTTTCACTTTTTACCTTTTTTATTTGGCAGAATTGATTAAAATATTTATTTGTGTTAAAATTATGTAATTATTTAAAAAATAATTTTGTATAAAATCACATATACTCTACACAAATAATTGAAATTTAATAATAAATATGTTTATTAATTAACAAAAATCTACTAACATCTTTATAATAATATCTTTTATCCGGCCTGCAGGATAGAGCAAATCTACAATGAAATATTTCCTTTATTTAAGTGTTCTTTCAGATAATGTAAAAATAATTTGACAGTGGTTTGTCAATGTTAATAATGTTTGGATAAAATTACATTTTCACAGAAGAGCAGTTGCAACGTGTTGAAGTGAGGCCAAGTCCCATGCAACGATGTGAAAACATCAGCATTCCAACCGTTAACAGTTTTTGTACAGATCCTCCATTCCTGAAGGACGATTGTAATGTATGTAAAGAAAATGAAATTCATGGTTGATGATTCATGAACTCCTGCAAGTATTGATAATACTTTGTTTCTAATCTGCAGGAAGAAGAATTTGCTGGCAGTCCAATGCTTTGTTTATCCCCCAAGACCTGGAAGTGGAACCTTGTTGGCATAAGTAATTGGAGAATAGCATGTTCCAAACTTGGTGTAGAGAGGCCACGCATGTATGACAAAATAACATCTAACATTGAGTGGATTAAAAGGACAATGAGTGCCATTTCCTGAAGAAACCAAATGTTTTGAAGACGGAACTTTTATGTAGGTAGTGTGATGTTTCAGTGGAGTATGCATGCAACGAATGAGTGTGTTGAAGTGTGTTATATGAGAGATAAGGTCTGCATATTACATTGTATGAATTTTAAGTGAAAATCTAGAAAAAGAGTTTTGAGTAATGTACTCTGTGGCAAGAAACCTTTTTCAATCACATTTGCGACAGTCTACCTTTTCTAATTGTCAGTGTGTTATGTATTATTATTCAATACAATAGGTGACTGTATACACTTATATACATCAGACATTATAGGTTATACATAACAACCTTGATCATTACTTTTGTATGTGTAATATTTTTCTCAGTATTGTTAACCAACTGCAAGTAGTTTCTAAATTTGTAACAAAGTGCCAACATTGTTCCTTGGGGAGTTGGTGCTGATGAAAAAAATAATATTCAAAGGATACCAGACTTATGCTGCAGAATATTCAGTCCTTGTGTTATACAATTCAGGACAGCTATGTACAAAATAAAAAATAAGCGTTGGTTTGTGTATTCATATCATGTGTTTTACTTACAGAGATGACTGCAAATTTAATTCTGTTATTGAAATAATGTAATTTTATGGAAATAATATATTTCTCTATGTTGTTGTATATGTTTTATCATTCATATATATGAGTCTCATTTAATTTTGACCGACCTCACTACCTGGAAACAACAAATGAAAATGTTTCATTGCTTGTTCTTCCCTCTGATTCCCATTTAAGTCCCCTTTGGTGAAAGAATTCAACATATATTAAAATCTAAGCAACTCAGCCTTGCTATAGTCTGTAAATCTCTTCACATTTAACGATTACAATATTCATTACAAGTTAAATAACTGGAATAAAGAACAGCAGTTGCTTTCCATGAATTGTTTACCAGCTTTTATAGTTATTTTATATTAAAAATACCTTCAGATATCTTTTCTTCCCAAGATTTCCTATTTCCATCACGGTTTTTGAACCTTTAATCCATTCTTCATAAACTTCTCAACAAATTCAATTAATTTAAATGCATTTAAACTTCCTTTTTATTTGCAGAAGCAGCGTTGAAGATTCTTGAATTAATATTGTAAACAATTTGATTTTTTTTCTGTAACTTTGAGGTTGCATGTTGTCATTGTTGCTGTACTTGAGGAAACTTTGTTAAAGAGATGGTACATTGTGCAAACAAAATAGTCAGTTGAAACTTGGTTGATTCTTTATTTCTTAAATTCCTTAATTCCTATTAAATGTGATTGTACATAAGATATTGACTTTAAATCCTGTTATGGTTAATTTATATTTCTCAGATGTTGCTAAAAATGATGTTACCCCATAAGGAAATTCAGTGTCATGTTTAATAATAATAATTTTGTAATAATACGCCTAATTATTTTTTGACAATGAGCAATGTTTCAAATAATGTATAGCATTCAATTTGTTTTAGTTATACATTATTTTACAATTCTTAAATAGATATTACATAATTTTGAACATATAACTACTTAATTACATATATTTCTATTGTCACACATTTATGTTGGAATTATGTAGATTGAATTGTTGAAAGATATGACATATTTAACAATGTTTTTGTCAGTTACTTAGTATCTGAATCCAGTTCATTATTATTTTCTCGTCATGTGACCCCTACTTTCATCTACAGATATGATTTTGTCAAAAACTGAAAAAGTAAACAAAATTATGAAAATATATAACCTATGAATAAAATTTAAGAAAATATTTTACAATTTTTAATGTGAGGATAAGGAAGAATTTAAAAAAAATAATACTGGATTTAGAATATAGTGATCTTTTTATAGTAAAGCTGATGGGTCTCTTAGAGACTGGGGATTGTGAAGGAAATATTTCAGAATTACCAGGTCTTGGCAGTAAGGAAATATGCTGAAGTATCATAAGGTATCTTAGGTCTAGCCTCTTGCCAGATAATTAGCCAAGTACGCTTTAGGAACCTGAAATGAAGCCAGTAATTTGCCAGTCAATTTAAATAGTAATACCTTATAATCCACAGCGAATCCAGAGTATAAAGAGTTGTTGGACTATTCCACCAATTTAGAGAAATTAGATTGTTATCTAGTTTCCTGAATTATACCTAGAACAAAGAACAATGTTTTACTGGTTAAGCCTATTTGGTTTAATTTCTGACTGGTTGAATCAATTTTCTTGTTATCTGTCCTAGTTTTGAGGATATTAGAAAAAACACATCATCTGAATCTAATGGTTGGTCCATTGTAATAAGTTTTCCCCTTTGCTAGCACAGTGAATATTTAGTAGAACAGAAATAATTGTGTGATTCATTGGATTCAAAGATCAAGTTAGTCTGATTTGTAACTTTTCTTAGAAAATATTTTAGAGGAGTTGTTCCTATTGCCTTAAATTTTGTTTAACAATAGAAATTTTTAACAACTGCAATTACTGTGGGAGAGCTTTTTGTAATGTCTGAAGAACAATAATTTCCCAAAATTTTTGTTTGTTGTACGTTTAGTTGTACGTATTTTTGTACGTTGTGGTACGTTTTTGTTTGTACGTTGTACTCTTTAGAACCCATTCAATATAACATAGATAATATTTAAAAAATCTCTACGTTAAGTATGCAACCGTGGTTTCAAAAATTTGAAGAGAAAAAAGTATTGAAAAAATTGTAGTGAAACGCCTCTGCAGGAGAAAAAACGAACGTTTCTTACGTCTTGACAACCTCATATGCGTATTACATAACCGATGGCCTCTCCTCATTGCTTCAGATGGGGCCCGGGGGAGTTTCAGACTCCCACTTTTTATTAATGGAGAATCTTAATGTGATAATAACTTTCCATTCTTCCGCAGAATGGTCGATGATCCCTGTCGGCGATGTTCGAACAAATGTATGGGGAAGCCACGATTAAAGGAAGAGTCCGTAGTCGGTACTTAGCATTTCTCTTCGAGTCGAACCGACCTTCTTCGCTTATGAACTTCTCGGGTGTCATACTATTATCCAGTGAAATATTTGATCAACGGAGTCCTATATAATTATACACCTTTTAACAAATGAGTTATTTCTGCGCTCTGAACGATCGTGATTTATAGGGACAAGTTGGAGGTAGACTTTCGCGCCAACGAGATTACGTCTGTGATAATATGCTAATAGTAATTTATTGTGCTTGCTCTCGTGGAAAGATGCTGTTCATCTTCTCACGTACACGTTACCCTGCGGGAAGATCAAAACAAGGAGAAGGTGGTGGTGGGTCACTCCTTCTCCGTGTAGACTCATGTTCGCTTTGTTTTTCAAATATGAAGATAGCCCCCGTTATAATACCACGTTAATTCCAGTTATCTAATAACCCACTAACCGTGTTGTTTGAGGCTTGAGAATAGGAACGGTGTTAAATTCTTCCTTCTGAAAGCTAATTTTATTCAATAAGGCAGGGTAAAATAATGTTCACGGAAAGTTAAGAAAATTATCAGGTCGTTTTAAGAGCGTAAAAGTATTCCCCAGTCTTTCAGTAATTTTCACGTATTTTTGGTCCACATTAATTATTACGATATGTTGGTCTCTTAATTTCTCATGATCTAATTCTTCAACAACAATTTTATTTAGGAACGTGTATTTCGATTTTAAATCGACCGTAATGTTCTTATCAGTTTTGGTTCAGCAAGCAGGATGTCAAACCAAAGTTAGTTTAAAAAAAATTGATATAAAAATGTTCATCGGAGCACAAAATGTCAATATATTCAAAACATTTTTTGTAGCTTTATGAATAAAATGAACATGGCCCTCTGGACTGTGTAGTTGTGGTTTGTGCGTATAGATGTCGTGACATGTTCTTTAGAAAGAACTCGTTCCAGTAAAACAGGCTCGCAGACCAAGAATATTATAAAGTCTTCTTTAACTAAATTAATAGATCAATTACTTAAATTAAAATACAATTTTAAATTTGAAAAATTTTCAATTTTTATCGACGATTTAATGCAAGTAAATAAGATCTCTGCAAGAATTATTTGATTCATTGTTTGGAATGTATAAGAAACCCTATCAGAAAGCTAATTCGTGTAAGAGAATATAATAAAAAATAAATGAATCATCAATATAAAGCAAACAAATAAAATATAAAATTTACTTATTTCGATCACAGTGTCTAAGAATGACTGACTATATTAATTATCATTAATTTGCAACGAATATTTTACTTTTTTTAAATGTCCAATCTTAAAGTATTCTTACTAGCTCATCATATTAAAATTAATTATTGTAATATTTTCTAAAAAGAAGTGTGAATATCTTTATTCTATTAAAAATCTCATTGAGTTTAAACTTAATTAAATGTGTAGAACTACTTGGAAAGCCAGAGTACTTTTCCAATAATAAGGAATAAATGTAAGTTTTTTTAATTTCTTTAATTTCATCAGATAATAATTGTGAAGCAAAGGCTTACTTCGGAACGAAATGTTTTCTGTGGAAGATTAAATGCGGACTTGTTTTTAATTTTCTCAAAATTCATTAACAATACATCACTTGCACTTCAAGAAAAAATAGTATTTCCTCTTTTATTTTTGTTTTACTTTCTCCCACAGTACGCACTTAAGTATAGAGGAAGTACTGTAAAGCTGCGAGGAAATTGGCGATTTTCGACAGAAAACTTGCATTGAGAGGCCCTAATATCGAAAAAGTGGATACTTGTTCCTGAATGTAATAAAATACTACATCAAACTCATTGTGTAGGCAGAATCCATGTTTTGTGTCTCCTTGGTACAGAAGAATTGGTTGAATGGGCCAAATGTCTGTCCCTCTGTCTGTCCGTCCGTCAATCCGAAGTCAATCTGAGGTGAATACTAGTATCTAAACCGTTCAGATGATTTCTCCAAAACTAATATTCCCCGATGGATTTGGCCGAACTCCAGGCCCCGAGTTTCAAACGGATATTTTGATTTTTGGGAGTACTTCACATAAATCCTTAACATATTCAAATATTCTCAAAACATGACTCAAATAATTTTTTTATTTTTTTTTTCAACCTATAGAGCAAAGGACGCTTAAAGAAATGGCACTGGTCTTTGTTCGTTGAACTCTCTACATTTTTGAAAATTGCTAGAGTTACAAACAACGAGGGAAATTATTTGCTGTTAAAATACCACGTTCTCTTTTTTTAAAATTATTTTTTTATAATTTTTTTAGCCGGCTCTTTACAAATGATTAAGTTCACTCCCTCAGAATCGTAACCATTTTCAGAATCGCTGTTTGCCTTCTAGCATTACACGGAGACGTGATGAATGGAACGAAAGAGGCTGGCATTGACTGAGGGAAAACTAGGCCCACAATAGTTTTTGCAAATAAAAATTCTGAGAAAAACCACAGCAAAGTTAGGTGAACTTCAACTGCACCGCTTCAGTTCACACTTTCATGAACGTCGAGATACCCGACCTACTCTTAGTAATCTCCCATTTCGCACATCTCAATTAAAAGCTAATCATTATATTCGATGTACCACAACATATTGAAACAAATGTTCGATTGTAATATATCGATATTGGTATTCTGGAAACAAAAAAATCGGTGTTTGGATGAGCCCATATACGTTGACATCCCTATCCTGTGAATCCCTCCCCTAGCTTAAGGATGGGCCTGGTTACCGATCCTGCGGCGTCCGTTGTTGGCTTGCCAGCGCTCGGGCAGGCAGATGTCTCGGGTCGGCCGTCAGCAGGCCTCGCGGAATTCAATTGCGCGCACGGCGGCGCGGGGCCGGCGGCGTTGGCGGCGGCGGCGGCGGCGACGGCGCTGTCGCAAGAGACGTGGGTGGCGGCGGCGGCGGTGGTGCGGCCCCGGCGGCGGCGGCAGCGGCGGCGGCGGCTCCCAGAGCTGTCAGTCCACGCCGCCGTTATTTATCACCGCAAATTACAGAGTGTCACACCATGGAATGGCTCCCAGAGAGCCGTCGGGTCGTGCGGGCGACGGACGGATGGGCGGGCAGCGCGCGCGGGCGGGGCGCCGCGGACGCCAAGGCGCGGAGGGGAGCAGAGCGATGACACGTAGGTGCGAGGTGGCCGTGAAGGGGTGGGGAGGTGAGGGCTGGGGATGCCGTAGAGGGCGATAATGATGTTAATGGTTGGAGTGAGGGCGATGGAGAAGAGAGTTGACCGAATGATTGGGAGGGGGGGTAAAGAAAATGATAATGGTATGAATAAAATATAGCTGGGTAGTGATATATAGCGGTAAGGTGAGTTGGTGCGGTGAGGAATAGGGGGGGGGTTGATGAGGCGACAGTCATCCAAGACTCCTGAGAGAGGACGGGTGGTGAAGGAAAGGGAAGGAAGGGTGACAGCAACGATGGGGACAGAAGCCAGCGGAGGGTGAGAAAACGACATAAGATGGAGACAGTGATGCCGGCAGCGGGCGGGCAAAGAATCTACAAAAGGCCCTATCGGCGGGGATGACGAGGTTGCGGAGTGGTGGAACGTCGAAGACGATGTGGGTGGCTCGGTCCGGGATCGTGAGGACGACACGAAGGAAGATGCGGCGAGACCCGTCTGGAGCGAGGGTACAGCGAGGACGGTGCGGGTGATGTGAAAAGAATGGGTTGGGTAGGAAAGAGCGTGACAGTGTTGACGGGGACGCTGGAGACCAGGGGACGGAGGAGACGCGGGAAAGAAAGGAGGAACAGGATGATGAGGGAACGAGGAGGAGGACGTTGGGGTTGGATGGTTAGTGACAGCAGTGAGGGGGCGAGGACAGAGACACGGTGTTGGCAAGGGGGGTGCACTACCGGCTTGCTCCTTGGGACGGGGCGGGGAGGAGGCAGGGGAGGGAGTGGGCGGGGTGACGTTCTGTGAGCGTCCCAGCGCCGGGCGCCCGCGCTTGATGGATGGAAGACATTTCCACTCGCGCCTCACACCAATCATTTGCTTCCGCCGTCGCGCGCGCTGTCCACCCGAGCAGCGCTGCCTCCGGCGACGGCGAGGAGGCGCGCGGCCAGGGAGAGCCTGCAAAAACGCCTCCGCGCCAGCCGTCCTTCAAGCGCTTCGCACCCGCGGGAGACACGCGCCGCGCCCCATGCCAGGCGCCCTCGCCCTCCGCCCTCGCCCTCCGCATCACCTTCGCTCTACGTCCACTCCCTCCGTTATCTGTATCCGTACTCACCCTGAACACTCGCCCTCTGTCCCCACCCTCCGATCTCGCACTCCGTTCTCGCCTCTCGTTTTACGAAGGACCGCAGGTGCAGAAAGGGATCAAAATATAATGGGCTTTGCCATACTTCAAAAACTGAAAGAAGCTGAGCTCAAGTTTACAGAAAATTAAAGTTATATATTTCTAAATTTATGTATTAGTCGTTCTTAAATATGAACAATTTCCTTTCAATTATATTGCAATTTATTCCAGAGTCCGCTGTTAATTCCCTTCCCCTCACCAACTGGAGTTTTCCAGAAATGATATTGCTACGTGGCTGTCAGTAATTTATTCAAAACAGGTATTTTTTCCAAAATGTAGAATTTTCAGTGCAATGGCCACCACTGCTCTCCTCCCCCTTCCCGCTGCCACCGCCGTCCCCTCCACCTACTGCACACCGCACCGCCACCGCCTCCGCCACCGCCGCTGGCGTCGTGCTATCTAGCGCCATCTCCTCCCTTCCCCGTGATCTGTAACTTCTGCTGTCTCAGACATTGTCAGCTGTAGGATCTGGCAGGTGTTTCCCAAAACCGAAGTTCAATGGAAAGACCCTCTTTGTTTAAAAACAAACAAACGATATTTTCGTCCATAAAAAAACAGTTTGTAAATTTCTAAAATTAAATGTATGGGAAAATTCAGCAATATGATCAGGATCAGTTCAAAGGTGATTAAAGCACGAAATAGAAGGAATGCCTACAGAATATTGAATGACAAAAATAAAATGAAATCTAGAACAAATCTTTTAAAAGAGTATTAGCAACTTTTTTAAAATTGTAGGATTCAAAATTAATAGAACTTAGACAAACGTAAAAGCAAAAGAATTCTGACAATAATTCAATCACAGAGTTACTTGTAAATATTATATTTTTATAAGTTTATGTGATTTTCTAAACAATATTGAGAAATAGCGGAATTTTCAGTCTTTAAATATCATACCACGAGCGAGCCAGTGGCAAGTAAGTAAACCACTAAAGCTGATAGATACTGCCACGAGATGGCACTATGATACAGAACTGGAGAGTAATCCAGAACAAATTTCGAGATCAAGAGAGGTTTGATTAACTGAGGCAGGCAGAAGAGTTGAAATGGAAAAAGGATTTGGCCCATCCAGTAAAACATACACACGAGAAAAATAATAATCGAGTGAGACTTGAGTAGATGAAAGAAATGACTCATGAAAATATTAAGAAAATTACTGTGTCAAGTTAAGATATTTTATCACCAAGTTACCACACTTAATTATAGAATCAATAATAAATCTAAAAAATAGAATATACACATTTTTTATAAATGCATACGATCGTAAAATTATCTTGTATCGTAATGTCTCACAAAGCACCTCGTTAAAATTAGTAACTAGAGTTGACTGTACAATGTTGGCGAAGTGATTACGTTCTTCTTCTTGTCAATCAACAGTTGGCAGCGGTGTCCGCTTAACATTTGTGGATTAGGCTTCCGCGAACTGCGAATTGATGTGGACTCGCCAATATTCTTATGGATTAAAAAGTGATTCTGATGTGTAGTTTTTAATATAAAGGTGTAAAAAACTGTTGTGGTGATGGCGGTGTGAAGGAGATATTGTGAGGTGTACTACTGTGTAATGCAGTAATGTTCTTCAAAAGAAGGTATGTAACCTAAAACATACCAATTTTCATTATTATTTAAAGTTTGAAACTAAATACTATTATTATTGATAAATGTTTTGAAATTTTATTCAAATAATTTTAAGAAGAGATGGAAAGTTAAAATATATACTTCCTGGATTCAGAATTAGAATTATTGAAAATTTTGAAACCTTTCAGAATTTAAATTAATTTTTTCCTACATAAACACTGAATTAAATGTGCCTCAAAATCGAAAGAAATGCAAATTTCTAGTACTCATGCATTTGAGGTAGAATGCTAAAAATCCAGAGCAGAATTTCGCGCCCCAGTGACCTTGACGAGCGCTCGCCACGTGCGCGCGCTGGAAAGGGGGAGGGGCCATTTCACACAGTTTGGCCGTCGCTCAGTTGTTGATCAGCTGGTTTGTTCAGGCCGGTGGACGATTATTTCAGTAGTGTTAAGGAACGAGTGCGCGCTCGCCCGCAAAACTTTTATCCGGGTCCCCTTTATAAAGTGTACAGTAAACACAAGTAGTGTTCGTATCGTAAATAATAAAAATGTTCTTTACATAAGCTACCGAAGGGGGAAAACTCATTCTTCTGTAAGTTGGTGTTTTTAATATTTTACTGTTGCAAAGCTTCAGAGGAACTACCAAGTAGGTAATTAATATTTATCTTCAACGTAAAAATACGCCATCTTTTACCTTCGGCCTCGTTTACCTGGGCCTTGCGGGCGTTAGCCACTGGATTATTTTGACAGATTCTAAAACAGCTGAGCAACGCCAAAGACCTTGCTTGCAAATGCTTTGCGAAACGTATTCTTCCACCAGCCATATGAGCCGAGCTAATGCCTCAGAAGTGTCAGTTCAGTAAGTGCAGTTGGAGGTGATGGATTGTTTTCACGAGTAATTTAGTTCGTTCAGATATCGTCAATAAACCATATTATCGTAAGAATTGATTATGGAAAATTATGGATTGTCATAAGAATAAATAATGTCGAAAAGCATGTGAGAATATTAATATGAATTCTTTGATAGAGAAATTCAAAGTGAGGCCATGCACCTCGAAGCTAAACAGACCACCTACAATCGCATATCGAAGAATCCGTGCGATTCACTTTCAACGCGGTTTCTAAATTCATAATAAACAATAACTGTTGCAATATCCTTATCAAAGAATAGTCCGTGGAAGTTATTTCTTTAAATAAAATATAGTGTACCATTCTTACGTTGTCGCTACATAAATAAAATTAATGTAAATTGATTGTCCACCGAGAAAAAATTGACAAAAATCTTTATAGAATATTAAAGGGGGTGATATATAAATACGCAGATAACAGAATTAAGACTTCAAAACACTACATTTTATTCCCTCACTTTACAAAAGCTCAAAATATTACAAACCCTATGATATTTACAAACAAACAATAATATTACGATTTTGAACATACAGAAATTCATCTGTTTAACAAAAATATTACGTCATTGAATATCATGAAGGGTTTCTATTTGCTTTGATTATTGCCTCCAGTCTTCACGGCATGGATTTCATTAACACTTCTTTAGTCACGGGGTGACTAAAGTAGTGTAAATTTCATTCTCTTAGGAGAGTATGTTATTAGTCGTGCTTATTTATTAGATACATTGTAGTATTTTCTATTTTTTATTCCAACAACAGTCTACATATTATCTAAAGGGTTTGTCAAGAAATTGAGGAAGTGTAAGATTTTTTTGTCGAACAGCAGCCACAATGTACTATACACAAACGTATTTCCAGCTTATTAGCGAGATCTTCCTTTAAAATGTGAGTACACATCTTGTATTCCTTCAAACCTTTGATTACATGCAGACGACTCATTCATGAGATTTTAATACGTCTTCAGACAACCAAGAAACCGCTACCATGTCATACAAGATGTTGAGAGTTCAGCTTTGCATTAAGGTTGAGCCATAGCATGCGTCTCCCATCGGAGCCATACATTTTATTTTAGCTTTTGACTGGAAATATGATTTAATCTCAAACGTCCGGTCCTTTATTTTGGTATTGTTTTTGAAAATTTGATTGATTTTTGCGATTTGCTTTACAGCCTAGAACATTTTCGAGGCGTAATTCCCTTTTCACAACAAATTTTTCGCACTGTATTAAGTGATACATCAACTTCTGGTTTATTAATTCCTCTCCTAAGTTCACAACACTAACTTTCTTAATTTCTCGAATAATAAATGGTTTAACTTCTTCATTGAGTGCTTTCGGTTTCCCTTTGGAGTCCATTTCTCATGGTTTTATGAACACAAAATCTACAGATTATTGTTTTCAATGTTGAACGAGATCTATTTACAAGTTGAGAAATATTTCGGAAATATGTGCATTTTTGCAATTACCTTTCTTGTAGCGCCACTCATTTTTGTGCGGTTGCTGTTTATTTTCCCCTTCTACGATGAGCTGGCTAGGGATTACCTAACCTTTGCTCCTTATCAGTACTACATCGAATTTCATGGATCATAGAATGTAAATTCATTGTTCAATGCTTCGTTTCGCTTCGGTCCTTATCATTTCTGCGCTCATTCTTTCACATTATGTTTTATTTTTATATATTGCTTTTGTCTTTGGAGTTTTCTGTCATACACTAAACATTAAATTTATTATTAATTTGAATTTTACGCCTAACATATTTATTCCGTCCCGTATTTAGTAGTAAGATTCATTTTTGCTTCTAATTGCTTCTAAGAACTCTTTTTTGCACATGCATTAGTTTAATGTGAACGTTCTCCAAGTGGCGGAATGACAAAAATTATAGACAAAATCACAGACCCATCACAAGGTAGCCATCGTTGCTACCTTGAATGAATGCGATTCAATTCCACTACTCACCGACCAAGCCGCCGAATATGATTTGGCGGAAATTAGTGTCGATATAATCGCTCACATGACTGAACAGCGTGCACGCATTGTGGGACGATACCTGGTCCCTGGTTTACTCATGCGCTCTGGTAGCTATCCCTGCTACCTGGCGTGATATAGTGAACTACGGCAGTTGCCTCTCGATTAAAGCTCTCTTGATCCTCTCAATTAAAGAAGTTGGTCACTTCTTTAATCTAAGCTCCGTGTTTTGTGTTCTTTAAATTTTTTGTTAACTACGTGAATCGAATGTATGTTAATAAATTCACTCACATGATTGATTTTCTAAGAAGCAGGGCGAGCTAACACCGACACAGTGGCCTCACAGGTATGAAGAATACCGAGTAGACTGAAGGAGCAAGGTGAAGGGAAATCACGACGTAGGTATTCCCCTTATCTTTCATACTACCCTATTTTCATAGCAACCTTGCAACGAACTGTATCGACTTGGTGGACGACCTGACGATTCGCTGAAAAAAAAACCTTCCCCAATCCCCCTTCGTCTTGTGTAGCATTTGCAACGGGAAGAAACTTTAAATTAAGAATAGGAATTTTACCATAATAACATAATCAGTGTACAGTATTAGAGTAACAGACTTGGGTGTGCAGATATGCGGATGTGTGAGATTTCATCACTGGCAGCTAGACCACTTCCCGTGCACCAGTAGAGACGTATGAGGTGTCTTTCGACGCGTCTCGGTCACCTGATGGTGAACTGGTTATTTGTTTTCGGATCCGGTCAGCAGATTCGAATAAATTTCGGATAACGGTTTTTTCGTGTTTTGGCGCTGCGATCTTAGTGATAATGCGAGGAACGCCTCCTAAATCGAAATATGTAGGTGGCATTGATTAAACACTCGTACCCAAACACATTTTTAGCAAAATACGCCATAACTTTCTTTCACGATGTTGGCAACACTTATATTAATATCTTTAAGTGAACAATTGAATTACCAAGTAAATCGCGTTGCAGACTGATTTGAATTAAGATTCGAATTAACGTATTTTTAAAAATAAATTTGCGAAAACCAAGAACAGTATGGCCTAGAAACTTATTAAACGAGAAGTACTTCAAGTTAATATGGAGAAAATAAATCTGTGAGTAATGCTAGAGAATGAATGAACGTTATGTTCGACTTCTCACTTTTACGTTCTTTCATAAGTGTGCAAATACCTATTTTCAAATGAATGTGCCCTACCACTTATGTTTATTAAACTTAATTAACACCTTATTCACATAAACATACAAAACATTCGCATTTTAATGTTCGATTTGCATGCAACGCTAGATTTGCATACAAAACAATTAATAGAGCAATTGCAGAAGTACATAAGAGTAAAAACAAATAAGTTTTTTGAAGTTTCAATCTCTTCAAAAATTTAGGGAGAAAAATATGGAAGCGTTAAGAAAATCTGGGGAAGGGTAAAATGTAGTTGTAAAAGATGTTGCGACAGAATTTTTGGGACTAATTGGGAATGTTCTTCATTTGTGTTTTTAGCATTTGTGCTAATGCAAACGCGCTATGTGGATTTTTGCGCATATTAGCAAAAAAGCGTAAACGAGTATGTGTACTGAAATTCAGCTATTAGCATCACAACCTGCATTTGTTTGTTACGGCAGTTATAATTGTGAAATTGCAATAAGACCAGTTCATATCCCGTATGGAAGTAACTCACAATGCCATTGGGTGTTGGGAACTTTTGAACGGGAATATAACATTATCAGCTACTATGATTCATTGGTAAGTCCAACGCCTGATACTGAAAGAATATACTATTTGAACAAAGCTGGGCATAAACGAAATTTTCAACACATGAAACTATTTTTAAAGCAGTTTATAGCGTCGACGATGCCACATTTTTCTAGTTTAATGGTAGTTTGATTGCAAATCAGCGACAATTGCAGGTTTTGTTATTTGGATGTTCCTACAAAGTCTCTCCTAAACCGAGTTGGCAGGAAACCGTAGGAAAGAGCGAACTTCCCTAAGGCCCATTTTCTGTTTATTTGGCAATTAATAAACTTAGTTATACTGTAAATGTTGAAATAAAGTAACTAATAACTTGTATAACAGTTTGCAAACGCTCATTATGTAAGATCACTTAAGACGTTTCTTGTTTACTAACTTACACTTCTAAACTCACTGGTTTAACAGTTTGTGAGAACTCTCTGTATTTCGAAGCGTTTCTCAAAAAAAGTAATATCGTCTATTTCAAGAGTACTGTCTAACTGAAGGTCAGAATATACGAAGTTTGTAATTACAGAATTGTCATTTGTGAATTCTTAAAAATCATTTTCAGTAGTTAATAATATTCGTAGAAAATCACAACTGAAACCGTTATAATAATAATAATAATAATAATAATAATAATAATAATAATAATAATAATAATAATATTTATTTTTCTGCTAATGAGCTTTCGCTCGGTGGCAGAGTTTTACAGCACATATTAGTTACATATATATATATAATATAATTATACATTAGTTACATATATATAATATAATTATACATTAGTTACATATATATAATATGAAAAGTACAACTAAGTAAAAACTATCGAAAGTAAAACTAAGGAGAATGTCTAAGAAGGCCTAACATACACGGTTATTTTGCATCACACGCAATTCTCTAGGCGTTTCCGGAAGCAACGCACATTGGAGGGAAAAGTCGCCAGTACTGCAGCAGGTAAACTGTTCCAGTCAGTTATTGTCCGGTTGGCAAAAGAGTATTTACCTACGTCGGTTTTTTTATTCCTATATTTGATTTTGTATGGATCTCCTCTTCCGAAATATTGAGGGTGCCCTATCCTAGTTCGAATGTCATTTAACGCTTTACATCCAGTGTACGCTTTCAGAAGGTTTACTAGTCTAGCGATCTTTCGACGTTTGCCTAAGGGTTCCCACATCTGAGTTTGATCAATGTTTTTTCCAACAAGTTTTATTGCTCTATTTTGAATACGGTCTAACAAATTTATCTGCCCAGCCCTATACGGGTCCCAACACGCGGAGCTATGTAGCGGAGCTATGAGCAAAGTAGTTAGTCATTGTTATTTCCTTACCAAAAATAACGCGAAATTAAATGTTCATTCTATGACTCTACACATTATAAACATTAAGTATGTTTTAATTATTCGTATTTCAATTGAATTTCTATAACTTGTATATAATTATTGTATCATAATTTAAATTAAATTTTTTCTGTTGTTCTTTCTTGAATGTTATTTCACAATGGCAGTAATTATGAAAAACTGTAAGTGAATTAGTTTTTACTCAGTATTTTATATATATAATTAAGAAACGAGAATATTAGTAGAATATCAGAAACGAGCATCATACGAAGGCGAAAATGGTCTCCAAACTTGTTTCTCACCATGTTTAGTTTCCCACTGACTGTCACTTAAGGTCGAAATCCATTAAAGTGGATCGGTTGATAGGGATGTGTTTAATCTTGATTTAGCTTGTCTGTGGGTTGGCGTGATCCATCCTTGTCAAATAATGCCCATCCTAATTCATTGCCCTGAAAATGAGGCGCCATATCAGGCTTGTGAGCTTTAACGTTCATTGGTCAGGATCCCGAATTTCTTTTTCGAGTTTCATTAAAATTGTTATATAAACTTAAATATTATAGTAATAAACAAATAAGTAACATATAATTCTAGGTTACGAGAAAAAAAAAGCCTAAGACCTTCTGCTTAGTTATGTCAGAGGTATTTTAATTATGAAATCCAATAATGCCTCAGCCTTAGCCAATAAAACATTTTTGGCAGAGTAAGTTTTTCGCAAGATTCATCTTTACTTTATTTTCATTGTAATAGATGAGGGATGGATATTATAAACAAAAAGATTCACTGTACTCATTTTGCACACAAGATTTGCGTGATTGGAACGTGGAGGTTGAAAGAGAATTATAACAATCTACTTTTTCAAAGGTGAGGTGAAAAGCCGTAAGATTACAATGGCGATAGCATGAAGTGCTGTAATAAAGACGCGAGGTTTAAGAGAAATTGAGCACCCAGTTAGTTGTAAAATTTATAGTACAGTAATAATAATAATAATAATAATAATAATAATAATAAATATAGGATAATAATGAGATAGAGTGATGATAAATGTAAGCTGCACTGAAAACAATATCTAAATTGTGATTAGATTAACAGTGTACTCAGAAAATATAAGTACACTTTCAGCCACCTCAAACTGCAGAGGTGGCAAATACCACGGGGCGTGAGGATGCCTGCACGAGTAGGACTCTGAGGGAAACAAGTGCATGTTTGGGGCAAATGACTAAATTTGAAGAAGCGACTGAGAGAAATATTTTGAGACATGTGACGAATTAGAGCCTGGATTATCATATAACATCACATTTTCGTATCCGGTATTTAGAAGCTGTGAAAACAATATCTTCGGATTATTACTATATTAGATCCATTTCAGATGAATTTTAATTTACGTTTTTATATATGTGTAAGCATTATTATTTCATATTCTGGATTATTTGTTATAAAATTATATATTTAAGCACTTTCATTTCGGGGGTATTTAAAAATAGCACTGTTGATAATTTTAATTATTGGTCGGTTATTTAACTTTCATTTTTTCTATCATTTTAATGAACATTGTATTACTGACAATGCGTAAATTCTACAATTTGACCATTTCTTTGAGATCACTGTCATCGTACTCCCCATCGCTATTGCATCACCACTAGTACCACCAGAACCACCACGCCACCTTAAACCACCACATCATGACCAGAAATACCACATTGCCCCTTTGGAATGTCAAGGTTCCAACTAACAATATCGAAGAAAATAAGTTTTTAGGGTGGCAAGGTTTTATGTGACTTCTGCTGCTAGTAGCATATACTCGTGCTGCAATTTGAGAACAAATTGATAAGGTGGTTGATGAAATTAAATTTGCGTACAAATTGGTAGAGTAAAAATCACTTCTGTAGATGGAGAGATGACTGAATTGTGAGTTCATGAAACTTTGTCATCCATGTACTCGAAACGACTGAAATGTCACTCGGAAGGACGAACATCTAAACAAAACGCACTACATCTCACTAGATCACAACTATTATTACCACCACTACGACTACCACCGATAAGCAGAACGTACGAGGTCGTCCTGGGATTGGCTCATGCAGTGACTGTGCGGTTATGTTTTATTTGTATACTTACTCTTGAAAGTTATAATCATATCACAATATACTTCCATTTACTGCAAAAGAAACGAGAGAACGATCCCCGAGTGAAGGCTGTCGGCTGTCAGAGTGACGCAGTCAGAGTGACAAGAACCTGGAGACGGAGTCAGGGGCGGCTGCAGAAGTGATAGAATGTAGTAATTATTGTAACCACTCACTTTTTCATGTAACTATAAGGTTTGCTTGTTCTGTTTGCATGAAACCCCAGGCTTCTGAGCCAAGCCTAACTACGTCAGAAACACATGTTGTGGTCACTGTTTCTTCAAACTTCTTAGGTTACAATACTTTTGTTATGTGAACATTTACGTTATACATACTTCTTTGTAAATATGTCTACTCTGAATACATCTATTTTTTATGAATTTATTTCCTAACCACGATGTTTTTTGAGTAGTGGCCTAATGAAAGATTGGTAAAAATGATGAAAAATTTTGGTGGTGGTCAGATACTGGACTCAGAAATGGCCATTCGATATTCTACCTCGTGAACGTTTCTTAATAAAAACAAAAAAGTACTGCCTTATGTTACATAATTGTAATTTCAATAGCCTTCAGATGTTTACTGCTTATTCTTTAAATATATTGTAAGGGAAAATAAATAAATTAATAATCATAGTTTTTATCCCTGCTTCTGAAAAGCATATTACTTAAAAGCAATGCTCCATGTTCTGCAAGTTTGAGCACGTGAAAATACTCAAGTACATATTTTATGAAAATGTGTACTTGAAGTGACCACTATTGATGTCGTTACCCTATATTATTCAAGTCGAAGACTTCCGCAGCCAGTCATGCAAATGGATTTGAATGTCTGGATCGTGGTCAGCGCAGTCTAGCCAGGAAGAAGACCACAGGAAGATGGTGGAAACGTCGGAACCTTAGACTCGGCGTCACCTGAACACTCAAGATCATTTCACCTTATATAATTGGAATTTGCATCCTGAGGGGCGGAGCGGGGGCGGAGCGGGGGCGGAGCGGGGGCGGAGCGGGGGCGGCGCGGGGGCGGAGCGGGGGCGGCGCGGGGGCGGCGCGGGGGCGACGCGGGGGCGGAGCGGGGGCGGCGCGGGGGCGGCGCGGGGGCGGCGCGGGGGCGGCGCGAGTAGACGGGTGGGAGGGTGCTGGTGGCGCCTGGGGACGCAGGGCCGGCCTTGGCTCCTCGCAAGCGCTCCTGAGATTAATTGCGGAGCCTGAGTGATGGCTTCCTGCGCATGCGCGAGAATGCACGCGGACGTCGCCATCGTCATTTTCAAGTCGACCGTTCCAGGCGCCGCTGTGAGGAGCTATCAAGACGATATTGAGTCGAGATTATGGTTCGGGAAAGAAATAAAACAAAATTAAACAATGTCTTTTCTATTAGTTACATACGGAATATGTACCGTATGACATCTTGTTGCAATACGAGATAGGAGTAAAATTAAAGTAGGCTGCTAGACAGTTTAGAAATTAATCGAGTGTTGTAATAAGATGTTACGTTATACATAAGTTTTATTCATTATTATTATTCGAAAATTACAATGCATCGTAATTTTCGTTTAAATTTGACTATTCTTCCTATAAAACGTGACAGACTGATGCTGTTAGTTAAATGTGTACCATGGATTGTCAGGAACATTTGTATTCCAATAACGTTGATTAGGAAACTGATTTCAGTTTCGAGAAATTTGACTTTAGAAAATAAAAGAGGATAATGGACGTTTCATAGATGAAGCGATGGTGAACTGAATTTTTGTACTCGTATGTGCACCGGTGCAGTTTTTTTAGTATATGCCAGCATTAGAAACGATATTTTCTGTTGCAATAAATTATTCATAAAAGCACATTTTACATCACAAATGATGTCGTATAAGATTTTACGGCAGAATTTATTGCGTCATCACACATTCAGCCAATCGTAGCGAGAGAATCGTGGGGAAATAGCGGTGAACGGAACAGCCGACCATCATTTTCTCGCAAAGATTTCAAAGTCTCGGGTCATCTCAAGAAAGTGGTTTTGCAAAATTAAGTTTGATTCTGTTATAAATTAATATTGCTGTTGCACAAAAAAAGAGCGTATGCAATTCGTTAATAATGTTTGTACGATCCTAACGTCGCTCGTGTTCAATACGTGTACTCGTGCAATTAAGCTTAACATTATAATTTATAAACTAATTATGTAAACTATTATAAGCTTCGTTACAGTACATATCTTCACCTTTGTTTAAAGCTCAAAGAAACGAACTTTCCATGGGAGAAAATAAACTAATTTCAACAGAAACTATTAACTGAAAGTCAAGGTTAAAGGTCCTGTCTTAATGTAACTTTGTTATTACATATAAAACTGAAGTGTGATGAAGTTATAAATGTGTTATTTAGATAATAAAATTAGAAATTCTAGTTTTCTAATCTAACTTTTATAAACTTTTTCGAAGATACAAATTTCCTCAATTAGCCTGCAGTCACGCAGATAATACACTTTGCATTGCGATTAAAGGTTTGATACAAAGTATTTGGTTCTGAGAAACAACCTTAAGAAATTAATGGACGGCTAATAGGGAGATTGTGGTATCTCTTCAAAACAGGCATTTAGATTAATTTTTAAAGTTTATAAGGATATATTCGCGTTAAATCATATTATTTCGATAGTTGATTTTCGCTTCTAACATTTTCTAACAGAAATGAAAGTATCGCATTTTCTAACATAATACGTTCATGTGAGTTCGTTGTTTGCCCAATTGTGAGTTAATAAATAATCAATCACCATTATTATTTCCTAACTCGCATTATGGATTGTTACAAGATATCTGCTACTGTCACGCAATTTGTTTGTCTGATTTAATAAAAAAGAAATTATTGAAAAAAAGTAAGCGCTTGTTTTATTCACATTTAATATTAATTCTTAAATATAAAAAAACTTTTGAAGCATACGAAAAGACTTCCTTCTTTCCTCTCAGGAGTACAATATCTTCAACAAGAATCATGAACTTGGGTTTTTAGTAATTTAATTAACAGTGAAAAAAAATTTATGAGGTCTCAGTTCACCTAAAAATGAATAGCGTATTAATTTTCACATTTCACATAATTTCATATGGGAAGAATTCATAACAGAATACAAGATTTTTTGCGTCTTAGATTCATTCTGACTCTCGACTACCAGTTCTTCGGAACTACTTTTTCCGAGTATGATAATTCTGACCGGATAAACCAAAGTCACGAAAGTCAGCCCAAAGGGAATGCAAACAAAAGGGACGACCCATTTATCCCCAACATCACATTCCTGGCATCTCCTTGATACATAGCCGTCCTTATAAATTACACGTACATCTGCTCATAAGGACATAAATTCTTCCCAGGAGATTGAGCAACGAAAAGAAAACAAATCAAAATTTCGTAAGACAAGAACAGCAAAAAGCTGGGGAGACGTCCGCCGTAATCTACGACCCCGCATCACGAAGACGGCGCTTCTTGAGGCGGGCGTCCGGCGCTCTCCTGCTGTCGCGGCCGCATCTCGCATCGCCTGCGTTACAGCAAGACCGAGTGGCGCATGCGCGTCACGTCACGGGAGTGGCGCGACCGTGGAAATTGGTGGGCGGATCCTAATTGAATTCGAAACTCATTCTCCGATCAGTGCTAGGTCGGTCGGTTGGTTGGTTCTTAGTAATTCCGGGCGCGTCGACTGTCAAGGTCATTAGTACAGTAAGTGTAATGCATGTTTTGTTTCGTGAGGTGGTGATGGTGGTGGTCTTCCCTCGCTGGATGGCGAGATCTGGCGCCGACCTACTGTCCACTAGCGGAGTTTTACTCCAACCAGGTATCTCACACCAACGGGGCACCGCCCCAGAAAGGACAATCTCTAAGCTCCCATCCGGTGTACTGGCATGTGTGGTAGTTTAGTGCTTGGTAGTGTGTAAGGGGTGAGGATAGGACAGAGGAAGAGGAAGGAAATAGCGCGAGCGGTCAATTTCAAGTTTGTGAGAGAACTGCTACAGCATTCGCCTAGAATTAATCGAATTAATTTGACGTAGCTGACAAACTAATACCAAAAATCCTACCTCCGTCGGGACTCTAAACTAGAACATCCGGACAGGCGCAGTGAAGTGACGTCAGTTGATGCCCTGAGCCACCTGTCCCGGTCCGATCAATGCTAGTTGAATGCCGGAGCAGAACCTGAACAAATGAATACGGACTGCATGTTATCTTCCTTTCTTGTACCCTCCTCTCATCTTCTACACGCACACACATTTCCAAACACAATATAGCTTCCACGTCAGGTCAGTCTCGTTTCGCGCGGTGCCCTGCTGATGGAGATATGTGGAGGGGGAAACCCGGCAGCTTACATATAGGCCGGCGCTGGATCTCACATTCCAGCCAGCAAAGAGGATCACCGCCACCTCCCTGGATAACAAGTACACTATACTTACGGGACTAATCACCACAGGAGTTGACGTTCTTCATAAATTCTTGGAACTTGTTACACTAGGATAACATTTCAAAGAGTGACTCATTGTATAAACTGATGTCTGAGATTTTGGATTTAATTCTTGTCTCTAATAAACAAGACACGTACGTTTTCGAATCCCTCAGCCAAAAACTTTTCTCTTTAACTTAATTATTCTCAAGAATGTTTGTAGAAACCGAACAAACCGTAGGCTACTGCCCTGCACGCTCTTTGTAAGCCATAAAAAATTGCGCGTTTCCACCTACCACATTCGCGGTTAGCCAGAAGTAGTTCTTGGATTAAGACAAAAACGGCCACTTCTTTGAAAATGCTAGGCCTTGCTAAACACAAATTCTGACGAACTCATAAAGTAACATGAATTGCAATGTTGTGAATGATCGATCTTTGTAAGGGGAACCCCACCCATTTAGAGACTTCGTCAGTCATCGGAGACCCGAAATTCGCAGTGAAAATTCCCAAATGCACTTTGTGGGTTTACGGGAATAAAAAAATATTTGTAATACCGGGAAACTGATAAAAAACTAGTTTATTGCTGCAAATTCGCAATCACAGAGTTTACTTTAAGCCTTTACAATTCCACTTCGTACTACATCCATTTCAATATTAGTAACTTCCATTTTCATAATATCTCGTACCTAATCTCAAACAACCCGATGCAATGGGTGGCACTGACAAATACGCATAGGACAGGCCAGGTTGCTACAGAGTGAACTTGCTCTCTGCCATTCTCTTTACGGAAGATTAGCTTGGCATTGGTGCGCTCTACCGTTCAATGCAATAACTACATTTGCCATAAAAGCCTAGTGAATGTGCGCTCAAAATTCTAAGAAGTTTTAGAATTCATGCACTTTGCGAAATCACGAATATTTCGAGTAATAGCTAGGAACCAAAAAAAAAGAAAAAAATGCCGTCATGTTTGGAATTTTTAAACAAATTCCAGGTATACTTGAGCTGCTAATTCCAAAACTTCGGATCTCCTTGATCTAGTTTCTTATATATGTTAATGTTGTGATAATTGATAATTTAGTTTCATCCCAAAATTGATTTATTGATCCTATACGTTATTCACCGTTTTTGTTAATTCACTCTAGGTGAACTGGCTCTAACCGTACTGATTCTAGGCAAACTAGTTCTAGACGAATTGGCTCTAATCGATCTGGTTGTAGGTGAAATAACTCAAGGCGATCAAGCACTAGACGAGCTGGCTCAAGACGAATTATTTCTAGGCGAACTGGCTCAAGGTGAACTGGCTCAAGGTGAACTAGCTCTAGGTGAACTAGCTCTAGGTGAACTAGCTCTAGGCGAACTGGCTGTAAGCGAACTGGCTCTAGGCGAACTGGCTGTAGGCAAACTGTCTCTAGGCAAATTGTCTCTAGGTAACTGTCTCTGGGCGAACTGTCTCCAGGCAAACTGTCTCCAGGCAAACTGTCTCCAGGCAAACTGTCTCTAGGCGAACTGTTTCTAGGCGAACTGTCTCTAGGCGAACTGTCTCTAGGCGAACTGTCTCTAGGCGAACTGTCTCTAGGCGAACTGTCTCTAGGCGAACTGTCTCTAGGCGAACTGTCTCTAGGCGAACTGTCTCTAGGCGAACTGTCTCTAGGCGAACTGTCTCTAGGCGAACTGTCTCTAGGCGAACTGTCTCTAGGCGAACTGTCTCTAGGCGAACTGTCTCTAGGCGAACTGGGTCTAGGCGAACTGGGTCTAGGCGAACTGGGTCTAGGCGAACTGCATACCAATTCCGACCTCATCAGATCTACCGGTTCCAGTTTTAAGCATGTGCAGGCAGCGTCGCTTCGTCGTCCGGACGCCCTACTCTCCTGACGTCACCGCGCGGCGCACCTTGGCGCGTCGCAGACGCGCGTCGCGCCCCGCGAGGGCGTGAGCAATAGTTGCACCTTGTAGCCATCAGGATCTTCCCGCGGAGGCTGCGACGGGAGCCGCGCGGACGCTCGTAAATCCACGTCCGTTGTGCAAGCTCGCACTCGCCCTCGCGGCAACTGCTTGACTGCTCTCGGCCGCGCGTGGGAGGGTGCTCTTGCAGCAGCGGAGGGAGGAGAACAATTCTGTGTTCGTCTCGGACATCAGAGCTCGCTTCCTATATCTGACACGCGGGAGAAAAAACTTTTATTTTTTTACTGATACGACGTAGCTTGTTATTGCTTTCCATATTGGGCTCGATACACATTGCATGAATTACCTAGATCGAAAGGATTCTGGTGACGTGGAAATGATGAAAACAGTTGAATTACGGATGCTAAATGTGCTCTTAAGGAGGGAATTATGGGAGGGAAATTTTTAACGACAAACCGAGCCAAGTTTACATCTAATTAATTAATAAATAAGTAAATCTGAATCCAGGATATTAGATAAAAAATTAAATTAAGTACCACGGACAGTGATTCTAATGATCTCGGGCGACAAAATTCCCGAGGGCCTCTGGCCCAGTCGGTCATTAGAACTTTTATATCGCCCTTGGTACATAACTATAATGTTTTTACTGATACGATGTAGCTTGTTATTGCCTTCGATACGGTGTTCGATACACATTGCATGAATTACCTGGATCGAGAGAACCGTCGTTATAATGTGATAATAATGTTTTAATTATCTTTATATTATAGATTTGAGAAGAATCCCAAGAAAAGTACCAATGAGTGACTTTCTTAATTTCATTTGATTTTGTTATTAACAGTTTATAATATTTACTCATTATTTCATATTTGACATAGATTGTAAATATTCGTTGAATAAAAAACTTTAACATATTGAAACAGCTAAATAACTGTTGTAGGACAAAGAACCTGCAAAAACTTTAAGTGTATAACGCTGTATATATATACTGTGTTCAAGGGTTGAATAAAATATTACCAACTACTAGCATCAGTAGTGATTAAAAATGCAGCTCTGCAGTTATCCGTGAATCTTCAAAAATCCTTTGCTCACTAGGGATTGAATGGGTTAAAATAATAATAATAATAATAATAATAATAATAATAATAATAATAATAAAAAATACCCCTCCCCCAAAACCCGTCGACTTCAGGCGCCACCGTCCAACTCACCCTCTTTCATTCAATGTGATGTCACGCCTTTGATATCGATAACCGTTGATGTTCTTTAAGCACCTTTGCGTCATACACTCAATGTGCCTGTTTATTTATTTCCTCTTGGTTATCAAGGATATCTTGAACAAAACATATTTAAAGGGATATGCTTTCTAGTACAAACTCATTCATTTTTAAATCTGATTATGATATATTGCAGTTATCCGTTCCTTTTACATCATAAAACGGGTGTGCGATAACAGTTCAGTTTGTCTTCGGGAAACATTTTGATCTACTTTGATTTTTATACCCAGCTAGAAACCCAGAAATTATTGTATTAACGACAATCCTCTTCTTCCTGATCGAAATATCTATATGTAAACGTCCAACGTTTCAGATATTGTGAAAACAAACTGATATCTACCAGAGAGAGTGAGAGTCACATCCAGGGACTACAAGGGGCGCCTACAAAACGTGCCTGCTTGTGAGATCTATATCCTGGACGGGTAGGCTTAAAATGAAGTTCGGGTGGAAAATGCGTGCGTAACATGTCCAAATTCCAGTCTTTAGGCAACTATCTCGGAAGAAAAATAAATAAATATTTAACTAAGTAAGAGAGCTTTTCACAAAAGTAGCTCGCTGTAAAAATGCTTCGCGAACCTCGTCCTCTGTGCATGCTGCACGGAGACGAGAGCAGTGAAGAAGTGGGTTTAACAATGCAGATGACGGAAGAGGAACAATCGAAGGATGCAGAATATCGCCAGTAGAAAGACGGAAATGTTAAAGACGGTTTAATGCAAAATGATACCTAGGACCGAGAAAAGAACTCTTATAAACAAGTTTTAATCATTTTGATTTTTAGAATTTTTAAGTGAATTTCATTCGAATACAAACTTAGGGAAATGTATTGGCTTATTTTTTTTATTTCACATTTTAGTATTTACTCAATACACATAAAATATATTCAAAATAATACTAGTATTATTAATTTGGTTGCAGATATATTTACACATTACGTAAAGACTTCTCAAGTAACGAAATCATTCTAAGTAGCAAGGGAATGGAATTAATAGGTATGCGCAATAAAACGAGAACAAAAATATTTACGAACCTTACTTCAGCAGATCGTCACCTCAAAGAATTTGCACCAAACACGTCCGGACCTAGCAACGCGGAATCGAGTCCAGACAGGTGTATTTTCGTATTTCTTTTTTATCACGCACCTGACCAAAGCTAGGCCGGTTCTATAGACTTGAGGTCAGTGCCACATCCCAGTCCTTTTCGTTTCTCCGCTAAGAGCCATAAATTTGCAGAGAACTCCAATAAATCTCAGCGGGAATCGACACTTATCCGAACGATCTTGTCACTAGCCCCCGACTTCTTCTTGCCTTAGAATCTGTTATGTGCATTTTCAACTCGGTATTTTGGCCCCCGACTGGGGCCGGGCGGGTTATATTTCAACCGACCTTGATGTGACTTATGGCCACCTCGGTAAACATTATTGGGCTAGTGTGCAGAGGAGTTTCTACTGGAAGTTGCGGAGCAGGGATTTTTCCACGCTGCTCTCCAATAAACGCGCCTTGCTCAAACGACTATTGTTTCTTAAGGAGGTACTTCATTTCAGAGATGGCTGTTCAGAAAACGGAAGTCTTCGCCGTATATTCATTCCCCCCTTGCATGGCAAACTAACCTTATATAATATATTAGCGACAAGCAGAAAAATGTATTTAAATGAGACTCCCAGGAATGTGATCCTTAGAATAACTAATGATTGAACTCAATATTTTTGGATGCCTATTCGTAATTCTTTTGCCATTCATTTTCAACATCCACAGCTGGTGTAAATTTCGTCCATTTTGTTGCAGTTTACATAATTTAAACTGATAATATTAAAAATTACTTGCTCATTCCCCAGCAAGGGATGAAAAATTATTAGAATGCAGAATCTGCTTAATTCCAGAAAAGAAAACTGGTTAGACGGTGCAGTGACGACATTGTAATCTTTATAAAAAGAAGTCCATTCTGTTGTAACGTATGTCATTTTTCATTGGATTTTTTTCCTAGGTTATTTACTTCCAGGAAAATGAATAAGATGAAGGATTTTTCAATGCAATAACTAATTTTGCTGTTTAGAAAATCATCAAATATGTAATAATAACCCTTCATATCGTTATTAGCTAATAACAAATATTACATTCAATAGTAAATTGAAATATTTCTCGTTTATCCTCGTCACAAAACACAATCTCTGATTGCTAGAAAGGGCCATAACCCTCCGCCTGCAATATCTGAAAACTGCGCTACATAAGCATTTCTTAAAACTAGTTCTCGCTCAGCAGCGGTCACGAGCAGACGTGCTCCGCAGCTCCGCCAGTTAGCCGAAGGCTAGCGCTTATCGCAAGTCCGACTGCCCCGGCCGCTACTAGTGCCGGTCCGGGGTCAGAAAGATGTGCATTTATTTGTGAACAGTGGTGAATTAGGAACGTTTTCAACTTACCGTTCAAATTTACTAGTGATACAGTGGTGACCGCTCGTATTTGTGTACAAAGGTGACTTCATTCTCGTGTGAACAGTGGTGCGTCAAGAACTATTGAAAATCAATACCGCACATATATAGTGAAGTGAATTATGTTAACTGACCACGTCCCCTTCGGGGGACTAATCACACAAACAACAGAAATACTAAATAACCAAGAAAACAGTGAAGCTTTCGTCAACAATAGTACGAACGGATTGACTTTAGAACACAGTGAAATAACACTGAACCTTCAGCAACAGCACCAATTTTTATTGCATGAACATCAACAGCTAAAACAACACTTACAACAATTAGTGCAACAGAACCAACAGTTACAATTTCAAATACAGCAATATGTGCGTGAAAAAGAAACCCCAGCCACCGTCCTAGAAGCTACAGCAACTAACGGCCAAGCATCTACAACGCAGGAAACGGCCTCAACCTTGTGCAGCTCATGGCAAACAATCCCGCTGCGTCGACAAAAAAGACGTAATGATGACAACTCTATACAACCCTCTAAGAAGACTAACAGTGAACACGACCCCGTATCATCAAAAAACAGGTATGGACATCTCTCTTGTGATGAAAATTTGGAAGAAACCTCGAATTCTGAGAAAATCAATGATACAACAACCAAGGGCAGCATGCAAGAACAAGACAAATATCGTACACCGCCTATTTTCATTCCAGGCGTCAGAGTAATATCTGATATGATCAGATCTATTAAAGAAGTCATTAAAGATGAAGACTTCTCATATAAACTTGTCAAAACCTACCAAGATGACGCCAAAATTACTATGAACAATGTGAAAATCGTACCTCAAACACCGGAGGTTTATCGAACGCTTGTTAAACATCTGAATCTAAAAAATATTGCTCATTATACTTTTCAGTTAAAACAAGAAAGAGCCTTTCGGGTAGTATTAAAAAATATGCACCCAACAGCAGACGTAACGGAACTTAAAGAAGCTATAGAAGTACAAGGCCACAAAGTAAGACAAACTCATAATATCAAGCATCGTTTAACAAAAGCACCTCTACCATTGTTTTTTGTGGACTTAGAACCTCAAAGTAACAACAAAAAAATATATGACGTCGAATACTTACTACATGCAAAAATTAGTTTTGAACCACCGTGTAAAAAACGAGAAATAGTACAATGCAAGCAATGTCAGTCCTACGAGCACAGTTTTCGTTATTGTACGCTTCCGTATAGCTGCGTCAAATGTGGAAAGAATCACGATAGTCGAACCTGTACTAAAACGAGAGACACGCCAGCTACATGTGCTCTATGTAGCCGTGACCATCCAGCAAATTATAAAGGCTGCGAAGTATATCAAAAAATTCGTAACAGCAAGTATCCTAGTCAAAGTCAACACCGTAGAAATGCTACGCAAAACATAACTGAAGGCAACAATTCAAGCTCACTAACAAGTAATCAAACCATAGGAACAGGTAGACAGTTCACATATGCACAAATGGCCCAACATTCGCAAATCAATAATCAAAATGTGTCGAATGAAAATAATCTGATTTCCATAATGCAAGAATCATTTAAAAAATTCGAGTCCATCTTAGCAAAGCAAGCTGAACAAATCTCCAGCCTAATTAATATCATGACTGCAATAATGAAGAAACTATGAGTAATTCACTGCGAATTGTCTCCTGGAATGCCAACGGAATACTTCAACATCGAAGAGAGTTAGAAGTGTTTCTACATCAAGAAAATATTGACATACTTCTAGTGTCTGAAACACATTTTACCGAAAAAAGCTATCTACGTATATCTGACTACGAAGTATATTGCACAAATCATCCAGATGGGACAGCTCATGGAGGCACAGCAGTAATAATTAAAACACGAATCACACACAATATGTACAAAGATAATGCTAAAGACTATCTGCAAGCAACCGCTATACAAGTATACGATAAGTTCGGTCCGCTCGTTATTTCAGCTATATACTCCCCTCCAAAACACAAGATAACCACCGATCAGTATATCAAGTTTTTTAGAACGCTCGGCACAAGGTTCATTGCTGGAGGAGACTACAATGCTAAAAATCAACTATGGGGATCAAGACTGGTAACTACAAGAGGTCGCGTTTTAGAAGGAGCCATCTCTACACTAAAACTCCAAACAATTTCATCAGGAAATCCCACATACTGGCCAACGGATGGTAACAAGGTACCTGATGTCTTGGATTTCTTCGTCACAAAGGGAATGGCACAGACCTATCACACAATAGAACCGTCTTTTGATCTTTCATCTGATCATTCTCCAGAAATACTGACAATCAGTTCTTCTGAAATCAAAAAGAAAGAAAGCATATACCTTACAAACAGAAAAACGAACTGGGAAGAATACAGCAACTGGCTTTACCATAACACCACTGCCAAGGTCCGTCTAAAATGTCCAGAAGATATCGACGATGCTGTTGAATACTTAATACAACACATTCAACAGGCAGCCGTATATGCAACTCCAGAAATGAGAGTGTTTGAAAAAAATAAATACCCATCAGAAATACTAAAAATGATTAAAGAGAAAAGACAGATGAAGATGACCTGGCAACGCACTCATCACCCGGACGACAAACGAATACTCAACAGAACTTCCCGCCTCTTATCAAGAAAATTACAAGAAATTCATTCGGAGGAAATGAAGGAAAGAATAGAAAAGTTGTCACCCTCAAAAGCTACAGATTACTCCTTATGGAAAATTACTAAAAAATTAAAAAGACCTACAAAACATGTCCCCCCTCTTCGTAAAACCGATGGAAGCTGGGCTAGGACGGAAAACGAAAAGGCAGAAGAATTTGCAAAATATTTTGCAAAAACATTTCAACCACACCCCTCAGCACTACTCACAGAAGAAAAAGAAATCATAGAATTCTTGGAATGTCCCCATCAAATGTCGCCACCAATTAAATTCTTCTCAACAAAAGAAGTCACAGCAGGGCTGAAACTACTACCAAATCATAAGGCTCCTGGACATGATCGTATTACAGGGGAAATGCTTAAAAAACTGCCTAAGAAACTCATCGCCCTTGTAACATCCATTTTCAATGGAATAATACTCATCGGACACTATCCTTCGCAGTGGAAACTGGCACAATTAATTGTAATCGCAAAACCAGGAAAACAGCTACAAGATGTTTCCTCGTACAGACCAATAAGTTTATTACCTTCTTTGTCTAAGGTATTCGAAAAAATATTACTATTTCGCATATATCCATTACTTAAAGAAAATGACACAATTCCAGACCATCAGTTCGGTTTTAGAAATCGTCATTCTACAATAGAACAAATTCATAGAGTAGTCGACACCATCAACGGAGCTCTAGAAAATAAAAAGTATTGTTCCGCCATGTTTCTAGATATCGCGCAAGCGTTCGACAAAGTGTGGCATCAAGGCTTGCTATATAAAATCAAGAAATGTCTGCCGCATCCATACTATAATATACTTCGATCCTTTATTTCAGATCGATTTTTTCAAATAAAATTCGGAGATGAAATAACACCGTTTCATCCAGTATTATCAGGAGTGCCACAGGGGAGCATTCTTGGACCAGTGCTGTACACGCTTTACACCGCTGACTTACCTCAGTCCCCAGACGTCACCACTGCAACATATGCAGATGACACAGCCCTGCTAGCTTCGCACGAAAACCAAGAAACGGCAACAAGAACATTGAAAGAGCACCTCGAGCTTATAAACAAATGGTGTAAACTCTGGAGAATAAGAATGAATGAAACAAAGTCCAAATGTATAACATTTACCCTCAGACGAACAAGAAATACAAGAATAGAAATAAACGGAAAACTAATTGAAAACGTAGACACCGTCAAATATCTCGGACTACATCTAGACAAAAAGCTAACCTGGAAGAAACATATTTCGATCAAAAGAAAGGAAGCAGAACTGAAAAGTAGACAAATGATATGGTTAATAGGAAGAAAATCTAGTTTAAGTATAGGAAACAAAATTTTACTCTACAAAACAATACTCAAACCTATCTGGTCTTATGGAATTGAACTCTGGGGAACAGCATCACATTCAAATATAGAAATAATTCAAAGATTTCAATCCAAATGTCTCAGACTATTAAGCAATGCTCCCTGGTTTGTATCAAACGCCACTCTACATAAAGATCTCAATATCACCACTGTTAAAGAGGAAATCACTCTCAAATCTCACAAATACCAACACAGACTCGAAAATCATAATAATCATCTGGCCATAAACATCTTAGATAACAGCACAACGACAAGAAGATTGAAAAGAGTACATCCTCTTGATCTGGACCACAGATATAAATAATATTTTTCTTTTAAAATAATTGTTACTGTAGATATATTTTGTTTGTCACAATGCTTGCACTATTGTATGTTTGTTTGTTATTGTGTTTTATGTTATTTCAATGTGATATTGTTTATTGTTGCTTTTGTTTGTTTGTCTTTTTTCCTTTCTCTCTCTGAACTGGACAATTAGTTTAAAACCATTTTTAGAAAGAACCAGAATAGTATGGTTTCTTTACATGTCGATAATATATGTACAATTGTATTTGCCGAATGTTCGTGTAGAACAAATTGCAAATAAAGCAGATGTTAAAAAAAAAAAGCATTTCTTTTCTGATAATCATACCAAATGATCATTGACTGTCGCTCAGGTTACGACAACGTAATAATTGCAGAGTGTTGGTGGCTGAATGATTGCGTTGTTCGATCTCAAGCGTGTGCGAGGATGTTGAGGGATGCAATTCATCAGAGTCAGTGAACAACAGTGAATCTTTGCTCTCCCCGGATCGCGTTCATAGTTGAGTAGTTTCCCTGTTTTTCTGATCGATTCTAGGTAAATACTGGAGCAGCATCCTCCACATCGATTCACGATCATGCTATCCATGTGTCTCTCCCAACCGGACGCGCCGCTCGGCGCCGGACTTCCAGATCCAGAGGGGAGGAAAACAGCGCCATTCCCGGATAAAGCGTGCTCTACACTCACGGGAACAATTGCCAAATAGTTGCTACGCCCGGTAACTCAAAATACTCACTCCCTCATTCATCGGGACTGGGTCACCATGCTGAGGCGAGTCCTTTTTCGAACCCCTTGTAATCAGCGTATGCCGGCCACGAACGGATGATGAGCTAAAATGGAATAGGTATGGCTAATAATGATAATAATAATAGTAATAATTCTTAATTTGTGTATCTACTTAATCTTTTGGATATCGCGTTATTTCCAAGTCCCTTGATCCTAAGTTTCTCGTCCTTCCTAAGCAGTCTCGAAGAGCCAAGAGCTTTATCGAGGAAGCGCCCTATGACAGACGCAAAACACGGAATCGGAGTCGTACGGAATATGTTTTAGTGGACCGGTTAGGTGCGGGTGATTAAATTGAGGGACGATGTGGCGGTGGATGGGTCTGTGAGAATGGAGAAGGGTGATGGCTGCGAGGATGGCAGTGACAAGGACGTGGGATTATTCACGTAGATTCTAACAGCAGCAGCAGCAGCAGCAGCGCGGTAGAGATGGCAGAGGTGGTGAAGGTGACCGACAGTGGTATTGGCAGCAGTTGCATGGTTGTGCTAGTGGAAGTGGCGACGGCAGCGGTGATTGGTTATTTGACTCGCGCTGAAAATTCTATCCTATTTTTATCGCATTGTTAATAAGAGTGAGATGGAGGTTAAAATAAAAATGGAACCTTACCAAACTAATAAGCGCCCTATTCTACATAACCTTTACAATATTATTGAGAATTAGGTCGTACTCAATCCTACACTTTTATTGCTTTTCCACAACCAGTGATTTCAAAACAGCTATGTCACAACCTCTGTAACGGTCGTTAATAATTTATTAAAACAAATAGACTTCATCATAAATGGATCCGAAATTGTATACTTAAATTGTTTGGATTTGTTCTTCCGATTAATCTGACAATTTTCTTTATTTTCTCTACTACTCTTTTCAAAAATTATTTCAAACCAACATTTGCAGGATGCTTCAAGTTGTAAGCACAACTCATGTCAAAATTATATTTTGGAAGAGAGTATTGAAAAGAAGTAATCAATACTTCGTAATTTAGTCCGGGACGGATAATAAAAAATAGACGAAATTTCTCCATTAGACATTCTCGTTTAAAAAAATTCATATCATCTGTGCAATGTGTAATGATGAAAATTATAATTTTTAAAGACCAACTAGGTGCAGAACATCATCTCAAAAGAAAATATTGATAGTAATGAATTACCAAATACTGCCTCCCTTGTCAATGACGTATGTGCCTGTGCCCGCCTTCTCTTTTCCTTGTGTGCTCACTCTCCCACGCTCGCACGCTCATGCCTTTAGAATATGTGGGGCCCAACAAAAGACGAACGGAGCACGAACTACTCCATCATACCGAGGCAGCGAAACGGTTGTTCCTCTTGCGTTTTTTTTTTTTTTTTTTATCGCAGTTCATGCAAATTACTTCGACGTTTCAAGGTCAAGTCAAAGAATCGCGTACGAAGTTGCAGTTCGGCGGGGCTCACCTCTGAGAGAAAATAAAAACCCTCAAGTTGTTTGTTGCAATATTGTATGTAATTATTACATACGTTGCAGAAAGTGAGTCCGGCATTTTCAGACAAGTATGCATTATGTGCATATTTTTGTTTAGAAATTCGAGTCGAGTCGTTTGTTCGTGAAATATTTAGAAAAATCGTTAATGTCGTTTAATCATCTATGAGGTCCGCTGGACCCTAAAGTTCTAACCTGCAACTTAGATTAAGGTCAAATTCATAATCAACATCTGAATTGAGTATTCGTGAAGTGAACGACTATTGTTCACAAACAGGTATCTTTTTCAAATGAGAGGCCCAAGAAGTGACTACTCATTCCTAGAAAGGGGGGGGGGGGGCGTATCGACCCTTAAGTGATCCGCATTTGGCTTCCTATTAACTCTTTTACGAGGTAATCTTTCGTAGGTAATGTTTATACGCGGCTCACTTCTACTTCAATAAATGATAATTGATTTTGCAGCATATTTTTAATATGCAACAGATAATGCATTCGTTGCGTTGCATTTTGAAAAGGCTTATCGGATGTATGGATAATCTATTAGAAATGCACAATGACGAATTAAATATAAAGCAAATTGGTCGCTCATCCTACGAAAAATATTGATCGCGTATCCTCCGCGAACAGTCAACCAGGAAACAACGAGCGAATGACACGTTGCCACGTTTCCGGTCACTTAAGAGAGAACGTATTCAGGGTTTAAAAGGAATATCTAAAAACTACGAACATGTGTATTTTAATGAATTACTTATTGATTAAAAATTCTCACATTCCGTAATTTAGGGCTATAAAATAGGCCCTGAATGGTTAATTCGCCACCCTCAACATATAGTTCATTGAAACTTAAGGCTTTGGTTCAAAGATCCTTCAAAAGAGCATTCTGTAAAAAGGGCATTTTTGGACAAGCAGCTAAAGAACACATGTATTTGGAATGCATATGAAATGTGATGTATAAAGAGTAGTTATTGGAAAAGAAATACGTATTTCAACAGTTGGCATAGTAAAATATCGCCAATTTGGTAAGGCCAATTAGACTCAGTTTCCTAAAGTATTTCTATGCCGATTGCGAAGCAGTGGCTTTTGGCTTGATCGGTCAACACGGACCACTGTTGAAAAGCCAACGAAAACAATCTTAGGAATTTTACATCAAAATAAGGTTCTATTGTTGACGAAACATACGAGTTCTATTTATCCTCCAAACTTTAAATTTTCGTAAAAAAAAACTTCAGTGTGTAGGCTTCCGCGGCAGAAGTCAGAATCTACTTGGCTGGCCGAGAGCTGCCGTGTCCTAGGCGCAGATGGCAACGCTTCGGCCGTCATTTCCACCTTCCTCAGAGCGAAGTGCCCTAAGCATTTCGCCCTGAGGATGGTCGCAGAATTGTGGCCGAAACGTCTGTGGATCGGTGCACAGGACGCGATGTCTCCCGGACAGACCTATAGCTAAGAATATTCTCGCTTCTAAACGGCGCGGTGGCGGGAGGTGCGGTGTTGTGCGGGCGCTACCTGCCAGTCGGAGCGCGGGCACGCCCCTCCCCGGTTCCATTTGCCATAAATTACGCTTTGTTTTCATCAGTGGCATTCGTTCCGCACACCTTGTGCGGCGGGCGGCCCCGGGAGGGGGAGCGGGCGGAGGCGTGGGACGCGGAGAGGCAGGCGTTCGGGGCGGGGTGGGCCAAGGAATCTGTGCCACGTCCGTCCGTCCGTCCCTCGGGCTCAGCCTGATACACAAGACTTGGTTATTTCGAACAGGCCGCGTCGTCAATCTCTGCGAGAAAGAGTGAAGATTATGCCTACCGTTCCCTTTGGACAGAATGCTCTTTTGAAAAACTAGTGAAACAAAGCCTGAAGTTTAAATATACTGTACCATGATGGTGGCGGATCTACCATTCAGGGAAGATTTTATAGCCCACAATTACGGAATAAAGGAATTTTTAAGCAATGATTCACATCACTGTTATTTGGAAGCGTCTCCAATTCCCGCGACAAAGGATTAAGATTATCCTTACTATTGCGAATATGCTTTTAATTTTATTACCTGTGAATATTGTGGGAATGCTGATGAGGTGTTGTTGACAATATTCAAGGGTGAAGTAATGGATCTCGTCTTTGTCAACTTAGGTTTATTAAGTTTCTTATTCTGTGTTACTTCTTGAAATTTCATATGGTATGATTTAAAAAAAACATATCTAGTTTAATTTCATTAATTACATTATCCTTCATTTTATAATAAATAATTTTTATATGTAAAAAAATAATTTAAATGTACTTATAATAAATTCATTATTTGTATTAGTTGTGTATTAACTATGAAGAAGACATGATATGGTGATGATAGGGGGTGAAAGGAACACAAATACAACCATGCCCGAGAACAGACTAGATTTGGTTGGTGCAATCTCAGCGGGTGTGGGTCTCTCTCTGTGTACTTCGAATAGGCCACTTCTCTGGAGATGAGGGGCTGGCCAACAACGTGCGCGACTCGAAAAGCCGGTGGCCTTTTCGCACTAACCGACTCCAATGTCCTCGCTCTGGCGCCTGAACTGTGCAGGCTGTGCTGTAGCTTGATATGCTCGTACTCGCCCAACTACCGACATCGTTCGTGAAGGCTTTGTGGGGTCAGTCTATTGGCTGGTCCTGAGAGGACAAAATGGGCACTCACGGATCTCCTGTGATTTCTGGACCGCTGTGCGAGACACTCCTCCCTCACACGCCTGGATGCGTTCAGAGGAAACGACCGGACTTTTTAAATCAGTTGCAAATGAAAATTTATTATCAAGAATTGCGTCTGGACTTTGCTTCTTATTTATGTTATACGGCTTGATTAATTCTTCAATCATCTGGTAAAAACGTATATTTAACAGAAATGGTACATGTTCATTAATGTAATGAACACTTCAACGATTTATCGCAATTATGTATTTTAGAATGTAAATTATAAGAACTTTTACCCAAGATGTTGCAAAATAGAAATGCTAACTGTAATTACTGTCTTACACATCATTCTATCATTCTCGATCATCGACATGGTTATGAATTTACTGTCAGAATGTTGGAAAGAGCGATTACATCGGGTTAAGGGTGAACTCAACCAACCTTTAGTCGTCTTCCTACTAAACACCCTAAAGCGAAAAAAAGAAATTCGATACACCAATAAATAGTGAGCAAAACATCAGACGCTTCTGAGCAAATCTCTTCCGACCCTTTGTCTCGGTTCGTGGGGGATCTATCTGGACATCTGGATCGCGGCTCCAGCCCGGGCGTAATAACAGCGACTCTCGCAATGATCCCGCGACAGGCAGCGCGCGAGGAGCCGACTCGGACAGCTGTGGACGGACGGCTGGGGAGCGGCAGTTGCTACACGCCCCTAATGGGCTCGTTGGATACGACAGAAACAACACACTACGAACGTACTTAGCATGGTGCCCTGGAGGGAATTTCATTCTTAAAAACGATCATTTGTGCTTTGCACGTTGACCGTAAATAATAAAATAAATGTAATACTGTTTCATCCTTTTCCATCCTGTAGAATAGAAAGTTGCATGAAAATTTTTTAAAAAATAGAATGTTTTTTTTATTTATTTATCGTCGCATCGACCACTGAGCTCATTAGCGACTCATTTGTACACTGAGTTAGCAAATAGTTAATATCTTATTGTTAATTCTGTTGGAGGAGACATAGTCAGATTTTACATATTTTTGGCCTCAATTAACATATGTTCGGCCTCAATTGAAATATTTTCCAAGAGTTATAAAAATTATTTCATTACAAAATTAGGTTTAAATAATGACCATTTTCTTAAACAAGTCGTAACGATTCATGTTCTGCCAGAAAGGCTGTATAGTAATTCGCAATGTATCTCTTCTGTGAATGTCTTAAAAACTCGCAGTTCTTCCCAGAATTCGTCCAAATTATTCGAGAAGGTTACGTCTAAATTAGCGCCAAGCAATTTACCTTGTTGAGAGTAATCGACTGATAATTGTAGTACCTTATGCCCTCCCCAATTGCATTGTTTTTTCGAAAATTCCCTTTGTGTTTTCTAGATCCTGAAGATCTTTACTATTTCTCCATCAGCGGACCGAGCCATATCAAATGACTCCTCACTTGCTTCAAGCGGTTGATCGGAAGAAGTCAAAATTCTATTATTTTTACCAGTTAATTTAACCAGAGGTGTCGAACTTGCAAGACCTGAAGATCCACAACTAAAACCTTTAATATGGTTGCGGGCCATATTCTTCATTACTCGGGCGATCTACACCTTACTTCCCGTATTGTTGAGCTTGGAAGTTGGACCGGCTGCTCTGAAAGGAGGGGTGGGGGCTTGAACCATGCGTGATATCAGGTCGTACCATGCATAAGGCTGTGAAACACATTGGGATGATTTTGAATTTCTGAATTAACTAGAAAAAAAAATTAAAATCTAAACTTGAACTATTTTAAGGGGGGTGTTGACTCGGACAGGGCTCGTGCGCTAGAAGCGCCATTCTCTCCCGATATGGATGCAAGGAACTTTCACTTTTGGCAGAAAAAATTCATTGGCCACAATAAATGGCACTGCGAACCACCAGTTGGACAAACCTGCATTTAATGATTCGTTATCAAAAATTTGGATGCTTCTGAGTCTTGCAAACGTTCGAAAATCCGTTGCTTTTCGCCACTCGGCCCTCAGCCCTCCAATTCGGAAGCCCCGCGCGCCTCCGAAGGCGCCACACCCACTGTTCAGTAGCAGCGCGCGCGCGCTGACAGATCGCTGCGCATTTGTCGGCGGTGCCGCGCTGCGCGGCGCGGCGCGGCGCGGGGCTGCGATGCGGTCACCGTGTCCCGCCGGCGTGCGTGGGCGGCGCGCGGCCGTGCTACGAGACGCACGCGTGGGCCGCGCGGACACGCTCCCGCCGCGCCACCGCCGCCACTGCCACGCAATTGCCTCTGCTGCTGCTGTCGCCTCCGCTCCCTCGTGATGTTATGATTTTTCGGTGGCAGTGTGCGGCAGCTCGATAAATGTAGTCGACAGGACAAGAGTAGAAACGAAGATTTCGCGTTTAGATATTGATAAGCCAGTAATTTGATTCATGCGGTAGGTTCCGGTTAAACAGGGCACTTGTTAATCGATCTAACCTCTTATTTGGTTCAACACATCCGAATACAAATGTAATTCTTGGAAAGCACTAATTAACTTAATGGATTTCTTACTTCATACTTTTATTGCACCATTCTTTATTCTTCGTTCTCTCCCTCTTCTTACATTTCTTACTTTTACACTTTCCCCCTTATTGCTTCTTCTTCTACGTCTCCCCGCTTTTCCTCCTCATATTTTCTTCTTTACCTCTTTCTCCTTCTTTTCTTTTTCCTTCTTGTTCTAGCTACTGTCTGAATGGGTATTGTCATACTGTACACCGGCTTCTTAGAAATTCGTTGACCGTAGGAAACCCTTTAATATTTAAATCGTTGGTATTGTTTTTGTTCAATGGAGGTAGAAGTGTGACAGATCATTTAATGTAGTCTCTAGGGCCAGATTAGAGGTAAGATTCGTACCCGCACATTAGTGAGACAGGTAACTCAACGCGGTTAGTAGTTTCCAGTGCAACGGTGTAATTCTCATAATATGATCGAAATTTCTATGCTAATTACGATCTCAACATAGTTTGAGTAGTTGGAGCCGGGTGAGATGGCTCAGAGACAAGAACCGTCGCCGCAGCAGCGCCTCTGGCCGGGAGGGCCTAGGATTTTGGTCAGATGACTCTGCCTGAGAGAGAATCCCTGAGGTCAGCTGCTGTTGTCGTTTTCTCCCAGAAGTTCCTGGCGGATGCTGGAGCAGGACCTTAACAATGCCCCACGGACCAAGTGCTATCCTTGCGTATTCTTCCTGTATCACATGGCTTTTTTTAATTGAATTTCGCATGTACGAATCATGACCGGCCATACCGAACGTGAAGCACGGTTCATTTTTTAAGTACAAAATCAGAATTATTAGAACCCCTTGATAAAGAGAGTAGCGCATTATTTTCATCGCCAATTCTATCATTTTATATCCAATAGTCAGAAAGTTTGAACTTCATGGTATTGTGCGTGTTGAGAATAAATTTATGAGGAATGTGATAAGACGATGTTTTTTCTAATAGTGTTGTTGATAGGCATATTTTTCTTTCTTATTGAGACCAGTTATCCTAATTTTTCTACGATCAATCCGTCACGCTTTGGTGCGATATATGCGCAAATGTAAGCAACTTGGTATTTGTTACTTTTCTGGCGCAGTGAGTTCTGTTTCCGTTCGTTAATGAAGTATAATACGTAAAAGAAGTGATGGTGGTCGCTAAGAAAGTAACCAGTACTCGAGACATGAGTCATATTGTACCCTTACTTTTAATTGCCTGCACATTGTTTAGAACATTTGAAGCGATTAATTTAAAGCGAAACTTTAAACCGAACGTACCGCAAAAGGTGGCTCAGTGCAGCAACTGATGTCACTGCATTGCTTGTGGCCGGGAGGTCCTAGGTTCAAGTCCCGCCAGTGACAAGATTTTCGACACCAGCCTGTAAGCTAGGTTGAATTCAGTCGCTGTCAGGAGGAGAATCCTTGAGGCCGGCTGCACTCTCTCTCTCTCTCTCTCTCTCTCTCTCTCTCTCTCTCTCTCTCTCTGCAGTATTCCGGTAGTTTTCAGTTGTTTCTCCCATCAACACCAGGCGAATGGCGGAGAAGTACCCTAACAAACGGGTCACGGACCGCTCGCGATCTTTCCTTTCTCTTCCTTGTCCTAACCTCCCCTCTTACACACACTTACACTAACATGCATTACACTACCACACATACCGGAATACTGGTCGGGTGCTTAGAGCATGTCCCAGCTGAGACGGTGTCTCACTGATGGGAGATACCTGATTGAGGGAAAGCCGACTGTAGGTCGGCGCGGGATCTCACCATCCAGTGGGGGAAGATCAACGCCACCTCACGAGCGTAAAACATGCACTACACTTACGGGACTAATGACCCTAGTAGTTGTCACGCCCAGAATCACTAACAACCAACCATACAATACTTCTATCTTACTACCTACTACTGCCTGCATATTGTTAGAAATCAGAAGCAATTAATGATGAACTTTATTTCTGAACATCACTTTCTAGGGCAGTTAAAATATTTAGTCTTTGCTCGATGCTCATTAGTTTCAAAGGTTAGTTAAATGACAGCGATTGCAAATGAGACTGATTGCAGGGAGCCGAACTCCTTTGCAGGGAGCCGAACAGAGAGGATGATATTTATGATGTTTGCGCATTCATTAATGATATAAAAGTAACATGCAGAACATTTATATCTCTTATTCGGAAGCCTGTTGTGAATTCACTAATGACGTCAATGTCTTTTAATTGTTTTCCTTTGTAATAGAGGTTTTCCGTGTTTCAATTCTATCGCTGCCGCTTGTAGTTATAGGTTGATGGTTTACAGTATTTCTTACAGATCTTAATCTACTGTTTGCACAAAGGTTTCTGCGATGTGACAAATAGGATAAACTTTTGGAAATACAGTGTACATCACGAAATATGTTCCATATTTTGAAATTCATTAATACATTGGGTTGTGTCGTGTCCATGGCCATAGTCACTAATTATGTGACGTATATTGGTAGGGAGGAGATCAGTGCAGTAATTTTCTCATTAAATTGTATTTAATCATACATATGCAAAGGCGAATGCATTCCTTTCCCTTTGTAAAGTATCCAAGCCTCATTTGAAATAGACACCAAGACCAATGGTCACTTTTTGACCATAAAAACATCATTTATGTCAATTATCATGCCAAGTAGCTTTGGTGTCGCAACAGTGGTTGATTATTGCAAAACGGGAAACCCACGTAGTAAATTGAACATACAACTGTCTAGTGAATATTATCAAAGGGGCTCTGATCCCCTGAAGGCTGTTCGAAGAGCTGTCTGAGCTCAAGTAGTAAGAGCAACTGCGAACATACCGGGAGATCAGAGTTCCTCTCCAGGTTGTGGCAGTTAATTCTTTCGACAAAGCAAATATAATTTACAACAACAACAACAATAATAATAATAATAATAATAATAATAATAATAATAATAATAATAATAACGTGTTCTTTAGAGGTGTGACCATAGGGCCTATTTTTCCACCTAATCACTTGGATGAATATACATTTGTAAAGAGTTGAGACATAAGCTTAATTTGTTCAGGTTTTATTCAGATTAATAATCCCCACTCCTTTCTTTTACTCATCATATTTTAATTACGAATGAATGCACGAACAAAGCATGTTTAACAGTGTTTACAATTGCAAAACGTGAAACAAATTCCTACGTATTTGTTGAACTTACAACTGAGGCTAAGTGGTGAAATGTATAATGTGGTAGTATAGTGGCCAACAGTGGCTCTTATCCTTTGAAGGTTGTTCAAAGAGCTGAAAACTCTCTCCGCTCACGAGTAATAGAAACATTATTTGCAAAGGCAAACAAACTACATTTTGATTTTACAATAAGGGAGGTAAGTGGAGCAGTTGTGAGTTCCTTGGCGCGTGTGTAGTTGTGTGCGCGTCTTCGCAGCAGCCTTGACCTCCGCGGCCGGCTCGCGCCCCGCCTGATTTGGTCGCGCCTGCCATAAGCGGCCGCCGCCGGCGGCGGTGGCCGCAGGTGGCCCAAATTGGAGAAGCCCGACTCTGCGCGATTCGCTTCACGGGCTTGTCGATCAAGTTTTCCACGCCGCATCGCACCGCACCGCACCGCCTCACGTCTCACGTCTCACGCCATTTCTTCCGCCAAACAGTGGGTCGAAACTTGACAAACACAGAGCACAAACAAACTTAATGCCAAGAAAAACGTTTGTCAATTAAAAAATAAAAAACACACGCACCAATGTGAAGAAAAAAGATTATCGTTCTATTTAGTAACGAAAATCTGACCTGTAAATTACCCATAACGATTATGATATGATGAATTTGACCGCACCGGATTATGAAATGAGCGCGCTCATTCAGTGTTCAATTTATTATAAGGTACAATTTACAGTACAATTTATTATTTGGTTCAGTTAATAAAATTCTGAAAATATTCGATTGATGTAACGCCTTACAACACATCCTAATTTTTAAAAATCTGAGAGTTACTTTCGTGTCTTGCGCAATTTCTCTTTGAGAAAGTGCAACATGTTAAACGTAAAGTTACGATAGTGCGGGTGTGTCCTTTGGACTTTTTCTTTAAACATTAATAGTTTCGACTTTACTAGAGCGCGGTGGAAAAACAATGTAAAACTTTGATTTCGAGCGTGTTACTGCAATTAAGACAAAATGTTTTGTGCAATTAATAATGTACATATTTGGATATTAACGTATACATGAATATTATAAATAATTTAGAATTCATTTGCCTAATCTTAATTATAATTTTATTGTCTGCCGCTAAACATTAGCTCAAAAAATGTTAAATAAAGATAATACATTTCTGCAAACAAATATACATTTTGTTGAATTAAAATATATACCTATATGTTTATCTATTTATTTATTTATTTACGTCAAAACACTTAAAAACTGTATGTCACGAGCAATGGGGAGATGTTATGCAACTGAAAATTACAATTTTTAAGTTGCGTTTAATCATTTACATCTGGTGTTATCCCAGGAAAGTATTCGCAATACTACGAATACTACAGAACCTCTTTTTGGGAATCATGTGTTCTTGTAAATGATATTTGAGCTGCTCGAGTGTAAATGTGCTATCATGTGACATTTCACATTTGGCAAGAGATTTAATATCACTTATCACATGAAAAGAGCTGCACTTACCGTAACGTACGGGTTCATTCATTGGCGTTTGTAGCCTGTTCTTGAAATCATTTGGACCACTCCCTTCTCATGCTTAAAAGACAATGATCTCGATTTCACCTAAAACGTCAGTTAGTATTATCTTTACTCAATCCCCTCATTTATATTTCGTAATGCATTCACTGTTACTCTTTATTTCTAAAATACATATTTTTAGGTAATAGATGATTTATTACCCCGCGTTGCTCCCTTTCAGATTTGTAATCCACTTATTCCCGTGTTAGATTTTATCTACCAGCTGCCGAAGTCGCATGTATTACTGTATTATGGATCAAACTAGCATATTAATATAGCAGTGTACCCCAAATACATAATACAACCCAAATATTTATCTTCCTCTATCATGTATAAATTGTTAATATTATAGTAATAATGGCATGTACTAGTAATGCTACATAAAATGACCCGTTCCAGCGATTCTAAAAGCATATCCGTCACACTCAGCTACCAAACTGGTGCTGCAGCGACGTAAACGAAGCCTTTCTCTTCAACCATTGCAAATTGCTACTCTATTAATTTCACACAACGTTTCGAATGGATAAATAGCCAGTGCAATACAATTTTTAAAATTTAATGCATTGCTAACTTGTTAGAAAATGTCTGACAAGCTGTGTCTCTACACTCAATGCCTTTTCAAAAATATATATTATACTCATTTGTAAAATATATCTTTATAATAATTCCGATAATAATATGTAAATCCTTAAATCTGAAAAGGAAGGCTGGAGATTGCGGGCTGAGATATGCGACAGGGAGATGCTAGAACATAATCTCCATGTGTTAAAAAATGTCAACGTGACAGAAAAAAATTTAGAATTTTTCCTAACATCGAGAGTAACGACAGGTTAATTGATTTTTATATGCGCGCTTCCCACCCCATTTCGGACCAGCGTGATTTACCTCCGCCTCTGCCCGCCACTGCCACACCTTCACCCTCGCCGTCCGAGCCGTCTCCAGCGCCTTCGGTCTCCCAGACACACACACACACACACACACACACACACACACACACACACTCGCCTTCCACCGCGAGCGCTCAGGTCCTCACGTGTCCGTCTATATTTCACCTTCAGACGTGATAAATTTGACAGAAAAATACCATTAAATTATTGACAAAAGCAGCACGCCCCATATTTCAAGCGGGCCGCGCATCGCCGTCGAGAGACGCGCAGGCAGGGCCTCGCCGGGCAGGACGTCTATTCATCTTGGCGCGCTACGCTTCTAGCATTTAGTTAACATTTAGAACGAACCGGGGGCTCTCCGCGGCGCTCCCATGAACACGTGAAATTAATGAGAGTGTGCGCCTGGGAAGATAGAGCATATTTACGCATCCCATCAGCGAATAAATACGAAGCTTTGCTTGTACCCAATTAGTGGACGTGAGTCAAAAATCTATGATTACATAATTATTCTGTTAATCCGGCGCATGAATTCGGATCTCGCGTGTTCGGTGTAAAACAATAAAATTGTTTCATAAACACGACAAATTGTGATATTACGTGCGGCGTGCCGCGTAGGAGTCGGACCTCGTAATATTTCAAGGCAGGAGAGAAGAGCGGGAAAGAAAAGAAAGGCAGGAAACCATTCGAATGTATTTGTGCGTTCGGGAATACGTTTACATACTAACGTCCGACGGCCTGGTGAGTGTGTGGGATCGTGGGTGGGATGCGGTTTCAATTAACAGAACGAGAGCCGTGGTCCTCGCCCTGGGTGGCGTTGAGCGAGTCGGGATGGAGGGAACAGGATCTTTTTCTACACAAGCTACAGTCGTTGGCTCCGAGGCCAGACAGCGCATCTCAAAATAATAGGCGAATACTTATTAATGAGTGATAATCATTGAGATGACCGTTTATATTTGAGGGAGGTGGTTTGAGTTTGTGGCAAATCAACGCATTTGTCCTAGGTTCGCGTGTTCGAATTGCTTCACTGGCATGGATATTTCTGTATTTTATGTACTTTCTCGTATTTTGTGTCACGAGGAGTTCGCGATATTGTGTTACAGTGCCGATGATTCCACGCATGACTAGATTAAAGTAAAAATATAATTGTTACTTATTCAACACAGTTCCGTGACAGTTGGACAGTTCCGTGACATTTGCAAGGCGTTCTAACAGTAATAGTTCCTGTCATTCAGTAAGTATAAGTAACAAGTATTAAGTCCATCAATACTGTAGTATTTTTGTATCATACGCCGGTGAAGTGTTCATCGTACCTTTAACTGTGAAAATATTAATAATAAGAATGTTACGTAACATTAGTGGATCTAAAACATAACATATTTTGGCATTGATCAGTTTCAAGGTTAGAAAAGTCATAAAAATGCCAATTTGGCAACTTTTCTAACTTTGAGGCGACCACTTAAGGGTGTTTACGCACCCGTATTTCCACTGACTTCGGCGTGAACGGAAGGGGTCTTTTGAGCAGACACGTCTCCTGTAGAGTTTGCGGTATGACTCGCTTTTCCCGCAAGATTCAGTCTCACTTAGCTGTTCAAGCTGTCTCGTCAGTAGAACATTTATTTAATTCAATAACACCGTAAAGTGGTAGTGTTTTATGTCATCATTAAGACCACAGCATTTCAATTGTTCATTAAAAACACGAAATTACATTGGTACTGACATATAGCCTAATGTAAACATGTTTTTCTCAGAATTTATAAAATGTCACTTATAGCGTTCTGGTATTCGGCTGTTGAATTAGTCGCGGCTGCGTCGCCCGCGAGCTGTGCATTGCCGTGGGTGGGCCGTGGGCGATGGCCGGTCGAAACGGCCGGCCGGTGTTTCTGACCCAAGACACGCGGTGTCCCGTGCGCTTCACGAAGCCCCGGCCGGAAGTCCTAAATTCTCCCGCGCCCCCTCCCTCCGTCCCGCACGGGCGACGTCAAATATAATCTCATCTCCCGCGCGAGGGTGGCTCTGACAAGGTCCAGTCGTTTAAATGCAGCTTATCGAGCAGGGCTTCCATGCGGAAGCATCGGGCGGAGGGGGGAGGGAGAGGGGTGATCTACAGTAGCGGGAGGGGCGGGGGCGGTCGCGACATCCCGAGTGATCTGTGTTTTTTACGTGTTTCCTTTTGCCGTTACTTCCGTGTTACACGAGCAGTGGGTTTTCTCGCAGAGAGAGTGCGTCGTGCTGGAAGGGACGTAGTGGAGTCGTAAGATGAAATGCGGAGTTAATCTACAAATGATGGCGTTTCCGGTTGTAGGAAAAGTAAGATAGTTAATTAGGTTAGTTTTCTTCAGAAAGAACGCAATCTCAAAATTTCTATATCGTATATTTTAGTCCTGTTCAGTAAATTTCCTGTAATCTATGGGTATCAGTAAAGTTCGGGAGCATTAAAATATTCATAATTTTTATTCAGCAACCTTTCGCGTAAATTTGTCACATCAAGCAAGTTTACACGCGGTAGGGATTTGCGGTTGAAGGTAGAAAATGGCATACGGCTCGTGCATGCGAGTTATTTGCTGAAATAATTCCTCCTTACTGTATCTTTTTTCAGTTACGTCCTTATGTTAACCATCCCTTGTTAGACGGCACTTCGACAATGCTTGAGCAGTGGGGCGAGACAGTTCTTCGTGCGATTTTAGAATGATCAAGAGAACTGTGTTGATCATAAGGAGAAAGTAGCGGTATTGGTGCTGGAGAAAAATGAAATACTCGAAATTAATTAATTTTATGAAGGGATGTCCTTCTGTAATTAAATAGCAGCGGCTGGTTAAATATTGTCTCAGCTATTCAATATTTTATTCTCACATTCCTTGCTTACATGTAGTCAATCACAAGTTGACTTCATAGATTTTTTATTAAATTTGATGAACACATGAACAATGAAATAGAAATGACGTGTTCATGTTATACATGCCAGGCCGTTATGGAGAAATGCATGAAAATGCTGTACCGATATTATCCTCACATAACGGCATACGTTTTCGTATTATTAATTGAATTTGAGGTAAAGAAACTGAAAGCAGTAATTGACCTTACCCAATGAAGAAGGTCGATGGATACGACACAGTGAAAGGAGAGTGTATGGAATAATCAGGAAGATATGAAGACGTGTATGCAGATATATAATGAATTCGTGACGTGAAAGTATGAATTGGCGACACTGAGACGTAGGTATTTTAAGGAAACTACAAATGTTTTAGACGAAAATTTCCGTAGCCAGGATCAATGAAGTCCTCACGGCGCATCCTAAGCTGTGAAACTAACGCTTTCGGCGACATACTGCAATCTTGGATGATTCGGACAAGCAAGACTTCAAAGTTTCCCCCCACAACGAATCTAAACCAGATTACGTATTGTTATCGAACCATATTTCTAGGTACTTTTTTTTTTCCAGACCTTCCTAACCTTGCCCAAGGTCTTGGCACGGGCGCCAAAAGATCGAAAGCCATTGATTTAAATACCGCCATCGCCCAGATTCCCACGCGCCGGGGGTGGAGGTGGTGGGGGGAGGGGTGACGAACGACCGAGGGGCCGGGAGCGCCCGCCGGGACGCTGGTGGTGATCTGTGCTTGGGACGTGTTGCCTTACGCTGACGGCGCGCCGTAAAGACAGTCGCTCGCTTGGCCTTCGGCTGCGTATTTCACCAGGGGGAGCGCAGGCTGCGGGCGTTGGCAGCGAACCTTTCGATTTTTTTATTAAAATTACACGCACACGCGAGACGAACTTCGCCGTTTAGAATGTTTTATTCACGGCGCCGGAGACTCTCTGTCGGTGATTTTGTCGGGTGCTGATTTCTTACAGACAGGAAGTACTGGCCCTCCAGTGCTGGTGGAGTTTGCTACCTTTCCGTTCGCAATTTCTCAGAGATGAGTCAAGTTGCAGGTATTTTGTTCTGTGAGTTGTACTCTTATAGCACTTATTATTAATTGATTTGAAAAACAGGTCTACTTAAAATACCCCAATGCACGTATGTAAGATATTAAGAGGATTATAGTGTGATGTACAGGATTCATAGGATGATTTGTCAATATATTGTTACACTGAATGGTGATCTCAGGCAATTTCCAAATAGTAAATTTTCTTTGATGTTATATTTAATTGCTTCTGCTGTTCATCTGCTTCTTTTGAATGAATTACTATGTCTTATAAAGGGTTAAGAAGAAAAATCCACGAATAATAACCCCAAATTTCGAATCCATAAGGGTTTGCAGAATCAGAAATATTTAACTTTTCTGTAAATATTAGAAAAATGCAGTTTAGGGCATTGGTTTTCATGATGTGGAAATGTGCCATGAGGACGTATTCACAGAGAACTCATGATGTAGAAATAAATTGCCCTTATTTTTCGAGTTGTGTGTGGTTTTAGATACTAGTTGTTGAATAGTCGACTTGACTGTTCCTGGTAAAGTCGTGCAAACTATAGTAATGAGTGTCAATCAGATAGATCACAGACCTATTCAATGATTTATAATGCCATTCATACATATTTTAATGTGATAATCTTACAACAGTATTGAAGCGGAGACGTTATCAATTCGGTGACAAGAAAGAATTTGAATGCAAGTTCAGATCCAATTTATATACCTAATACCATTAATAAACAAACGTTAATTTTCGTTAGTTTCAACATGTCTCACTTTGGTCAAAGAACATGTGTTCGTTAATGGACAACATTCCTCCAGAACTTTAAAATTGAAAAGTGATCGGTAACTCTACCCAGCGTCGACAAAATGCTTTTTCATTGTATCGGTATTGGCACCTGCCGAAAATAGAAATTTGTGCCCGAGTTTAACATCTGCCTCTGTCATAATCACATTCACCTCTTCTGAAGGTATATTTCAATGCAATTTGATGACTGAAATAACATAATGCCAATAAAAAATGCAAAATTTAGCTTTGATATTAAAGAGAGAAGAAAGCGAAAAGGGAATCATGCAAAGTGGAAATTGAAGTTATGCAGATACGATCAGCCAAAAAGCGAATGAAAAAATAAGGTGCTTTTTAAGGTGACAAATAAATTGTATTATACGTCTAAGAGCGGAAAAGATGTAATAAAAAACAGGTAAAGGAATAGAAAATGACATCGGATCCAAAATAACAGCTGAAAATACCAGAACGGTAAATGTAGCTGGGCAGAAGTAGAAGAATATGACAATGAAGTGATTATTCAATGAATTAGCAACAAGAGATGAAGTAAGGGAGTACAAGAAGCATTTTGGTTAGTTGTCGTAGGCAAGAACTAATGGTTCTGAAGGAAAGTGAAGCAGAGGAATAAAAAGATGCCTGAAAAGAGGCGACACGTCCGAATAAGAATAAATGTCCGAACTTTAATTACAATAAATAGATAGAGACTGAGAAAGAGGGAGGCGATGAAGACAGAGAGAGCTGAGAGGAAGTGGAGGGAGAAAGGGAGGGGGGAAAGGGGGTAAAGGGCGGAAGAAAGGTAAGGAGACAGAGAGGGAGAGGAAGAGAAGGCCCAAAAAGAAAAAGCGTGTAAGACCCAAGTTTAGAAGAAGGGGTGGTTGACAGGCGAGCAGGTGGGCTCTTGGGGAGGGCAGGGTGGTGAGGAGCAGGGCGGGGCGGGTAGGCGCCCGTTAAAGATGTGTATATGCTCCGCAGCCGCGTTGCGGGCCATCCATCTCCCGCGCGCGCATCCACCACCTGTACGCTAGCCTCGATCATACAAATTGCCTCATTTCGGGCCCCCCAAACAACAGACAACAAGACGGACACATACAGCTGACAAATTTATAGCTTTTTCGCACTGCTAAACTTATTCGCCGTCTCTTTCTCTTCTTTATTCCTGCGGCGGCGGCTCCGCGCCGGGCTGGCGCTTGCCACCCCCCTCCCCCCTCCCCCAACCCGGGCACTGCCAGTCTCCTCTCGTCTCCGCGCTCAGCCAGCCAGGCGCGAGCGGGCGGGGAGAGCGGGTCGGAAAGAGAGAAAACGCCATAAAGGACATAAATAACATAATGGGACTCAGATAAAATATTCCTTTCTCCTTGGAGCTTATTTCCTCACTCCACGTCGTCAATCAAAGGGTAACGAATGGGGCAGCCGGTCGGCGCGGGAGGGCCTGGGGGGAGGGGACGGTCTGGAGACGGCGCGGCGGGCGTGGGCAGATTGCGGGCAGAGCGCGCGGCAGGAGCAGACGTGACTGGCGTGAAGGTGGGGGAGTGGGGAGGCTGGCCTGAAACAATGGGCGCGGAGACGGAAGTGCAGATGGTTCGGACCAGGGCTGCACAAGGGTCGTGGTCCTGGTGCGAGACTGTAGGGCGACTGAGCACCGCGAGGGTGTGGCGAGGACTGAGGAAAATCATCTTCTCAGCCTCCAGCCACAAAGACATGAACGTGATGCTCACAGCAAACATGTTCAAGTATACTGCGTACAAACAGATAGAGAAAAACGGCCCTAACAGGTATTCAGTTTGATATGGTAACGCAGTAACATCACTGCATACACAATTTGCATAATCATGAATCATTTCAATCTAATATTACCTTGCCGTACAAACACGTTCATTCTGAGTAAACTAACATTGTTCTGAGTCGTAGATACTTTCCTTTCCAGCCCGGAGTTGCGGGAAATATGGGGGCCAGGAAGACTCACACGAACAGACGTGAGAACAGAGGGCCAGTGGTGAGGGCGGCGTACACTGCACCAACGGCAGCGGAAGCGCTGGTGGTATAGCCAAGTTGCACAACGTCCTCGCTTCAGACACTGTGCTGCGGTGCAACCACACGTCGGCAAGGGAGGCACACTCCAATGTAAGAAGTTCAGGAAAGAAACGAATGTCGCGTCTTGAGAATGAAATAGTGTTTTTGTGGAGAAGAAGGGAGTGTGACGCATAAGGCGACATGAAATCGACGAAAGAATGGAAGGTCGAAGAAGGAATAGAGAACGCGAGTTTTCAGTTTTGTGAGAAGTGAAATGGGTGGAAAGAGAAGTTCAGGGAAGAAATTTACAGAAGTAACTAAGGAAATCAAAGAAGGAAACTGAAGAGCTTGAGAAATCTTAGAGAGAGCGCAGTGAATAAACTATTGAAATAGATATGATTAAATGTTCCATAATTAAATGTTGATATTGTTTTTTTCCTCGTACTTTGGAGGTGCACGCACTTGGAGATACAACCCGGAGCGGAAGGGTATAAGTTTGGAGGAATCCTCACGAAAGACGATTTTCGTCATGTGATTATGAGCGTGGTTGCTTCTCACACGTCACATGGAACATCTGAACATCACTCCATCCATAATCATTCATCCTCTGTCTTCACACTCCTTTCGCGATCATCTCATTCATCTGGTGAAAAGAAATGGAAAGCCACCACTTGCCCTCTACCCTTCACGTGGGCAATGGCTTTCACCGACGTCAATTTATTTTTTTCCAAAAGGTTTGTAACATACCGGTACTCTTTTTAGATATCGATACACAGGTATGTCTGGAAGAAAATTATTGGTCATTTGGAAGGTTTCAGTATTTTTCTACTCGATCATTTTGTTAATTCATTTATGTGAATTCATTTACAAGAATTTTTTATCGTTAAAAACGATAAAAACTGTATGTGATGTATGAGGAAGAAGTATTATCTATGTACGTTTCTTGAATTTCAAAATCGCCAACCCACTCTTTTACTATACGTACGTAGATAAATTATGAATAAAGGTATCAACAAAGCGATGTTAGTAACATTTGAAAACTAGAAACGTTCGATCTCAAGCAATACTTACTTGGATCGGCCAAAGAACTCATTGTTTAGTTTAGTCCCTTATTTACATGTTTATGTATACAAATCTCGATGCGTACTCATAAGTATTTAATTATTTATTTATTCATGTGGTGACCTTCTTATCCCCGTGGGTTGCTGAAACCCCGTCCGCCACGCGGCCCTACGCGGAGATCTGCTGTTGTAAACTGCCTTGACAAGTGGCGCCGCCAAGCGGCCGATAGCCATCTGCTCCTCGACGCCGTCTGCGCGACGTAGTCGCTCGGGGTGACAGGAGAACAGCTCGCCCGAGGAAAAATTCACCTGAGAGGCCGACGTGGACAGAAAGACAAAAGGAACTCGACTGGGCAAAAAATGCGGTATCAAATCGAAATGAGGATAGTTCGAAAAAATTGTCGTTCAGGAGTACTGGAAAATAGGTTTTGTGCACTGAACTAAATCCAGGAACTGTGAGGTGAGGGTTGAGTTGCCGTCGATTTTTCATATTTCTAGCAGTTTTTGAAATTCATTGCTTCATATTATCATATCTGAATTATGAATTTATGATATTTTTATAAGATGGCGTGGTTTAGTTTTAAATATGTTTGAAACAAAATGAGTTTCCTCGTTCAACTGGAAAAGGTACCGAGAAAGCAATTGGGTAAAGTAATGTTAGAATGACCTACCATCCACATATATTGATTCTTCATAAAGCTAGCATAAAACTAGTAGTGCTACAGAATGGCAAAGACTCCGCATTAGTTTTCTAGTATTTCCTTTGGTCTTAGTTACCTATTTGAACTTGCCACATATTCTTGCCTGTTGCCATCCAAAATACGTTTTTTTGACATTTTCTTAATTTTTCAGACCCCTAATTGTAGAGCGGAAATATTATTTTAAGATTATCAAATAACAGTAAAATCTCGTTCTAAATGGTAATTTTCTCTGAAACATTTGGAGCCGTTTTTATGGAATTGGCGTTTAAGCACTACTGTAAATTCGAAATTTGTAGCTCTCTTGTACAGAAATTTTTGAATTTTCTGAAAATTTAATTTGTATTCATTTTAAGTACATTATCTCACAAATACAATAGTGTCTACAATATCCTGGAAGTGTGCATGTCAAAGACGTGAGAGATCTTTAAAAAAATTACATTTGTGTATTTTTTTTTTAATACTCGGGAATGAACTTAACGTCATATAAAAAGGTGCAATCACCACTATCGAACCAGTATATTTGAAATGTTTGAAGAAAAAATCTGGAGCAGTTTTTGAGAAAATGGCGTTTGAGCGTTTCTGAAAATGCAGAGTTTTGAGCTAGTTTTCACAGAAAACGGTAGAGTGAGAGAGAGGTAGAGAGAGAAAACTTTATATGACATTCTTTAAGGTACATGTATTTATAAGTACAATACTGTGAACAAATTGTCGCTAATATAAATATTAATGACATGAGAGGCAAGTCAAACAAATTACATTTGTGTAATTTTTGAAAAACCCTAAATAATGTTTATGTCGTCTTATAAAGTACATTACCACAATTGTTACCAAAAATTTAAAGAAATAATTTTTAGCCATTTTTGAGAAAATTTTGTTTTTGGAATTTTCAAAATTGCACAGATTGCACGCAATATTGCGCGAAGACTACTAAATTAAAAAAAATGTTCATGACCTTTATGAAAGAACTCACTATGGACAACAAATTCAATTTCAAGTAAAAATCTCTATCGTCACTTTTGTAGGTGTAAGAAGGCACCGCAAAAAAAACATACTTTTGAAATTTTCGAAAATTCAGAATTCACCGTGAAAATTGGCCCTATGCCACCTTAATAAGTGTACGTTTACGTACGAAATTTAAAGAAAACACTTAGAGCCGTTTTCGAGAAAATTTTGAAAATGTCCGGAGGGCTTCAAGCAAATAACCCACAAAGTTTTTCAAAATCTCAAAAATTCGACTCGATCCAGATGGAAAGGGGTTTCTTCAATTTAGAGAATAATCCTACACATAGTTTAGGCGCTAGTAGTGTTCATATACACCAGTTAGACGGACGGACGGACGTTTTGAAAATAACCACTTTTTCGGTATCAGGGGACCTCAAAATGTGTATTTCCGTTGAAATCTCGAAATCGATTTTTCGCAGCATTACATAATTTTCTCTATACTACGTATATTACTCAGTCTATACGTACGTATACGGGAAAGTAAAACGGGTTTTATAATTTTTTGTCTGTCAATACAAAGTAATTAATTCATATGCCCAACACACATACTCTAACTGTCTCACTCACTCATTCAGTCACACACACATACAGCCTCCAAAGAAATACGCAGAAAAGGAAAAAAATTTCGAACAATTTTTCACTGTTGTAATTTCTTTTGAGACTTGACGAGGTGCTGATGTCATTGTACACACCCCATGTCCTCAACTCAAATGAGCATAATACTAATTTCAAATCCTAGACACTTTACGCAGCTTTCTTACTCCCAGCAGGAGCACATTGGTGCTTGAAATTACTACCTACGCGCATTGTGCTCCCTCGCACCACACATTGGTGTACGAAGCAGCTGAACGGGCAATTATCATCATGGGTGAACAAACGTGAGAAGAAACTGGCCGTCTGACAGTCTCCCAAAACTTCTGGTGACTCATGCGTCGCCCGCAAATGAAGGACCTGTCTCCGAAACGTCGTCGTGTGGGGGAGATAGCTCCTAATTGGACCCACAAAAGCCTCTTCGTAGCATACGAGAAAAAGGCGGCGACGTGGGTGAGATATTGCTGCGTGTGTCAATACGTTGGGGGAAAATGTGTGAAACGGACCGCACTGATTTATGTGACGTACTTTATGGTCGTAATGTTGCAACGAACGACTACCGCATGACATTGTTGAGTCGTTAAGCGAGCGTTGTTACGCATGAAGATTTTCTGAAAGCCTCGTTGCTGCGTTTTCCCTCGAGATAGAGCTGGGAGTTGCGCTCGGCGTATTGAAGTGGAAGTTTTGTTTCATGCGAGTGTGGGTGGAGATATTCGGTTAAAGTAATATATGGGATCTGAAAATCGGTACTGATGATGTTTGAAGATGAAGACCTCTTAATATAAAGAAATGCGACAACCGACCAAGCAAAATACTATACTATTTATTTAACATCGAATTTGCCGTGAAGATTATCTGCAGTACAAAATGTCTTCAAATGTTGAGACTTTTGAGAAAAATGTATTTTAAAAGTTCAGAAATTAAGATTTTCTACTTTGCAGATGGCAGTCATAATGTTCAAAATTGTGAAGTGATGCAGTCAAATGTGTACATCAAAATATACAAAATGCCATTTTTTCATGGATCACTTAGCTATTCATGATGTATTTTTGAAAAACTTGGAACAAAAATGCCAAGGCTTTCAAGAATAGGCAAGTTACATATTAAATCGAAATGGAGCAAACCACTTCGTCTCTACTTTCTTAAAATAAAAAACGTTTTAGTTCATAGAAAATATAAGTATAATAGCAGTTGTGCTGTCATGGAGTAGTGACAATTAAATGGGAGTACCTATTCTTAGTAAACTAGATTATTCAGAAGCTGAAAGCAACTGCACTTCCCTGCCCTTCACTCAAAAGATAACATTATATTTTCATGCATATATTGGTTACTTAAAACAGTTTTATAAGGCTCTAGAACATACCTTATTTAATACTTCTTCTTACAATCTTTAATACTATTTGTTTTCGTGTTTGTGCTTGTCAATCAAATTTCAAGCGCGAAATCATTCCACAAAATGACCAGAATTGTGTATTAAAACTTTCTTACATAAAACTTAGTTCCTAAATACTATTCATAAATAATCATGAATGTAGGTAAATATGACACATCACGAGAAGCAGGCTCAGCTTTCATCGATTTATGGTAGATAATCACTATCAAAGAATTTCTTCAATTTTTGAGGTTCCTTTTTTTATCTAATTTGCTTCTCGAAATCTTACTCCATTAAAAAAGATTCGCGTCTTCATCCAGCAAATAATATCTTATATTTGACAGTTATTACATTCAATAAATAATTTCGATACAATACTTTCCAGATAATTGATTATGTCACTAGTACACAGTTAAGGCTGGTTTGGCGCATCCTTTCGAATGCTTGTTTGTGTGCATTCCTTGTATGCGTGGAAACATGCCACAAATCTCACCTTCAATGGTGCAAAATGTAGCAAATATTTTGATCAGTGATTTCTAGAACACTGTGTTTTAATAACGAGAAGAATATTTCTTATTTATAATCATGATAGTCCGAAATCAGATAATTAAACACTCAGAGGGTCAACACATTAAGCGTGCTGTTGCTTTTGAATCCTGGAAAACGTTGTTCCTCTCACAGATCCATGTATTCAGCAGCCGGCAATCACAAATATCCGAAAGGTGTAATATGAAGCAAATATTAAAAATTGTTTCTTAAGACACTGATTTCAAGAATAACAAGAATAGTTCTCATTTCTATTTACGTTAGTCCGCAACCAGTTAATTAATTACCACATTCAAATGCGTGCCCTTGCTTTTGGGACCTGGTAAGCTTTGTTCCCGTCACAAAACCACGCATTCAGCAACCGGCGCAAACCGTAGGACTGTATCCTCACAGCGCCGCGCACAGCAGCAACCGCGAGTGTCGCTCCACGTCCTCACGAGGACGCGTCCGGAGGCTTAAACGCGCGTCGCTCCGCTCGACCAACAAATTAGAAGTGACGAAGGCGGCGCGCCGGGCGTCCCCGCTGCCACCAATCATCCATCCTAACAACATAATACTTTTAGCCCGGAGCCCCGCTCGCCGCCCGATGGCAGCGCAGCCGCGCTGTGTGAGCACTTCTCCCGTGGCCGCGCATAATGATGAGAAATTAGAAATGAAATAGAAGTCTTGCCTTACCTGGCGCGCGGCCCGCGTGCACAGTGGGTGCAAACGGGGAGGCCGGGCACTGGCGGCCCAGGTGGGGGACGTAGTGGTTTGGTTGAAGTATGTCGATCAGACGGTCAATCGGTCTGCATCGCATGAGAGGGTGGAGAGTGGGCGAGTGTGTCGGTCGGCTGGTTGGTCGATGGGGAGTGGGTGTGTCGGAGAATCGATTGGTGGGGAGTGGATGTGTCGGAAAATCAGCCGGTGGGGAGTCAGTGTGTCGGAGTATCGATCGGTGGGGAATGGTGGTACCGAAGAGTCGGTCGACGGGGAGTGGGAGTTTCGTTCAGTTGGTCGGTTGGGAATAACTGTGTTGTCTTCTCACTAACTCATGTAACTCTTCTCATGGATGAGTTCAAAGACATAATCATATTCTTAAGAGGTTTTTATAACATTTTTACAAGTATATTTGAAACAATGTATCTTCATTGCTTATAAAACCACTTCTTTGAATATCTGAGTTTTGAAATACTTATTGTACAATAGTAACAGATCTGTGGATCCATACATAATCATATAGAATATGTATATTCCTTTTATTACATTACTTAATGTTATCTAAGCTCGTCCCGGCTGGGGCAGAACCCCACTGATGGGGGGTTTCTGGCTAAGGAAAAATCCTCACGCCCACGGGTACGTCCATGGCGGATCGAGGCAAGGTCACCGCTACCTCTCGCTGTAAAAGCTTGCACTACACTTAGAGAACTAATAACCTTAGCAGTTGACTCTCCAGGAATCGCTAATCAATCAGTCAATTAACGTTATCTAAAACGCATTTCATTTTCTGCTTCATTGCAGTGGGTTCAGTAATATAACAAAACACGCCACCTAAATCCAATATTTTGCGTTGCGGTTGGTGATAAATAATTAGATGAAGACAAATCCGGTATCGTGTTTCGGAACCTCTTTCGGCCACTGTGGCGCGGAGGCTGCCGGAGAGCGACGGCCCGCGCTGACATCTGCGGCGTCGGCCGAGAGGGACAGGGACAGGGGCAGCGGTAGGCCCTCGCAACTGGGTGGTCCTCCTCCGCCGGGGCCCCCGCGCGGCGAGCGCTTCCCCACATTTCAACGGCGAAACGAATGGTTGATATCGTGATAGACCGACGTTGCTGAAAGCCCCATTAATTGCCGCGGTAATTAGAGCTTAATTTATTTGACGTAATTCAGTTTTAACGATCGGGAGTACCAGCTGAAATGGGGGCTGTATTTCTGTTTCAAATGTAAGAAAATATGTTTGTTTGATGGAACGCAGTCACGGGTCGTAACTCAGAGTGATTTTTGCGAGAGATGACGCGAGGTCTTGCCGAGAGAGGACGTTACATGGAGAACAGCGCCGTGCGAGTGACGCCCAGTCGAGGAGAATCTGGCGCTTCGGGGATTCTATGCGCGGTCAAGGCGGGCAACTCTCACGCGGACAGGAAAGTGAGACTCGTTCTTTGGTTGAACCGGGTGTTACTCTCTTTGATGTAACTCAAGGTGGCGAAAAGTAGATAAAAGGTTGAGATACGCGAGAAGCGTACTTTTAAACTGAGTTAATGTGTCATATTTTAAGGAAAGTACGGAGATTTTGTGAGAAAAAGAAAGATCGTGAGCTCTTGTGTTTAGTGCGCTTGGAAAAAGCGTTTGAAGTGAATGCCTGTTATTTAGTAATTTGTTTAATTTTTAAAACATTTCCAATAGCTCCAATTTTCATTTGTCAGTTTTCCGCTCTCAACTTTCACTCTTTGACTATTCTTAATAAAACATTACGATAATATAAACTAAATCAACGTATCTAAGAGCGTAAACACACTTAATCTGTAAGAACAATAGTTTCAATATATCAACACATACGTTATCTAATGCAATGTAAACCTCTGATCGATATGAATACATGGTAAACCGAGAAATATTTACAATTTCTTTGTCTTCAAACTTCTCGTTCTTTCTGATATATTAATTGTTCAAGCAATGATAAATAGTTCTAGAACTACCAGAAACTGCGAAGCTGAAAAAAAAATCTTCTTGAAGATCGCATCTGCTTGCCACTTGGAGAGATGAACATAAAAGAATAACTGTCATAGAAAACGAAGAGAAATTTTCTAAAAAGTTTGATTTCGTTCTGCAGAGCATATTTTGTCGAATACTACACTTACAAAGGAAGGGGCGGGGGATAGATATGAAGTAACACACTAGAGACGTACGTTTGCTTCATGTGTAAATTAAGTAAAAATAGTTTGTAATTTTTGCAAATTTCAATGCCTTGTATTGTAAGACAGTCGAAAACTGTTTATTAGCGGTTGAAACATTCTTTAGGCTAAATAAAAGAATTAGAAGCTTTGTCTTGGCCAACATTATAATTTATTATAAGACAGCTTTCGATGTTCAAATATCATCTTCATCATCATTATCTTCAGTTAACATCAAGATCTACTCTTGCAATAAATAATAATAGCCAAGACAACGCCTCTAATATTTTATTTGGTATGCCGTCAACAGAACATCACTAATAAACCAATAATATTTAGACTACATCAGCGTGCCAAACTTTACATAAGTACCTCTAAGATCACAGTCTTTCTAAATCTCTCTCTCCGACAACAGAATTCGAACCTCAGCTTGAAATTAGTATACTCGTAGTTGTTTTTATATTCATGATTGATTGATCAGTGATTTAGGACGCGTCAACTCATAAGGTCGTTAGACCCGTAAGTGTAGTGCATGTTTTTATCAAAGGAGGTGACAGTGATCTTCCCCCTCCGGCGGCGGCCCTTTGTGGGGAGTTTCCCCAACCAGGAATTTCACAACACTGTGCCACCGCCCCAGCCGGGCAAGCTCTAAGCTCTCCCGATAAGTGTGATAGTGTAATACATGAGAGTGTAAGTAAAGGGTGAGGATATGACTAGAAAGAGAACAGAAAGATCACGCGCGCTCCATGGTTCGTTTGTTAGGGTACCGCTTCAGCATTCGCCTGGTGATTGCTGAAACCACGGAAGACACCGAACAGAGCACTAGGATCCTCCGCCACACGGCGACTAAATTCGACCTTGCTATGTAGCTAGAGTCTAAAATTCTGCCACGATCGAGAACCCTAACCTTCGGGTCAGAAGCAGAGCAGAGGCATTAGTTAATGCCCTGAGTCACCTTTGTCGGTGGAGTCTTTGGAGATCGTGAGAGTTGAGTCACATGGGAAATTTTTATTTATTTATTTATCGTATGGAACTACTTGCGGGGAGATTGCCGTTAGGCAGCTGTTCCACACCCGAGCTTTTCGACCCACCCCTTTTCTTTCCCTGGAAGCCTACCCTGACGCGGATCTGGGGACCTGTATCGAGCAGGCGCACCTCGCAACCCCCTAAATGCGCGGGATTCGACTCTCACTTTCTACGCCAGATGACGATCTCAGTTCACTATATCCGAGCTGTCTGGTTGGGAGAATTCGATATCGTATTAGAGCGGGATTTAATTTTCCCAGGCATACCGCCAGGGTTCTTTTACGTGCCACAAGAGTGACATGGCTAATGTGGATTTGCTGCCCTTCAAAAAAATCCGGGAACCTCGGGCGGGATCGAACCCGTGCACAGGAGGTTCAGAGGACAGTGAGTTAACCCATTCCCAACGAGGCTCTCCCAACGAGGTAAAAGAAATCAACATGACGACAGGTATAGAATACTAAGACAAGGATCACGCGTGGTCCCCATTGTTTAATGAATTGCTCCGGCATCCATCTGAAATTGGTAGGAGAAGCAATCGAATAGACCTGCCGAGGATTCTCTTCGCCTTGGCCAGTCGAAAATCCGGCACGGGACGGTGTGTCGGGACTTGAACCAAGGGTCTCCCGTTCTATGAATATTCTGTAGCAGATCCACAGCTCATTCACGAACACACCTAGTGTTACACAACTTTTAACGAAAAGTAATTATTTACAATATCGGACACATTAAATCTATTAAAAACGTAACCGACACGTCAAACACCTTCGTTTCTTAAGACGATTATAGTGTTTTAGACAGGTATAGATTATGCGACCACACATGACGATTTATTACAACCTGATCGGTTGACAAGAAACAGCTCCATGCTCTTGTCTCCGCGTCGACACGACATTGAGATCCTTCGGTCGCCGGGCCCAATGAAACTCGATATTCTCTAAGACCAAATGTGATATGTAGCTTGATGCCTTTCCAGGCCACCCCAGTATTTCTCTACCATTGCTTGCAGGAAGGAAAATGTTCATCTGGTCAGTGACAGGAAAATACCGCGTTAGTACTTTGAACCTTGAACGATGAACCACCCAATACTTTACAATTTGTGGAAAAAACTACTGTGCTATCTAAAACAAGAAAGTATTTCGAATCTAATGAAAATAATTCAAATAACAAAATATTTGCGATGGTGTTCGAACCTCTTCTGAATTTGACGTTTTAAATCGAATTTTTTAAGACATTTTGTAGGACTCACGAACTAAAGACGCACAATCATGAATCATGTTCAGCCTCATACCAAGCTCTCGTTCGTGCATGCTCGATACAGGTCCTGCTCGATCTACCTGCTCCAGCTCGATCTACATGCTCTCCATTCTCCTCTTTTCTCAATGGCACGGTCCTCTCTTCTCCAAGTTCATAATTTTTATCACTTTCTTGTACGAATTTACCTGTTCATTTTTGTAATTCTTAAGCCAGCTTAAAATTCGCTCGAAATTCATAACGTAATGAATAGAAATGTGCACTTTGTAACAAACTTCAATTGAACTTCCATTCTAGTTTTCTTCAGTTCTTTACAAGCTACGCAACCTTTGGTACTGAGCAAACCTCGCAGCAGTCAGGGTCAGGCTCATCCCTGTCACGAACGCTTTCTTTCGTCCTTTACCATCCCTCTCACACCTTCTCAATCTCTCACCCTCAGTCACATTTACACCCTCCTCCCACATTCATTCGCAATGACTTTCTCTTCTCTCTCTCTCTCTCTCTCTCTCTCTCTCTCACTTACATGTCTCTCCCTTTCTCTCATCCTCTTTCTCTCACTCACACTATAGCTTGCATCATCTCTAAGATTCATTACCTTCACATTCTTGAATGTTCCTCCACTCCCTTCACCACTCTCCGCACCACGAACCAGCCACAGAAATTTCTAATTTTTACTGCTACCTAAGAAATTCTACGCAAAGTGACAGAATCTCTGTTTTATTAACGAATCCGTTTCCGCTTATATAACCTTTTGTAATGTGTTAAGATCTCCCGATAGCCTTCTGAATCACGCGAACGTGGCAGCCAACGCGGCGGGCGTCTGGTGACGAGCAGATCCTCACCCAGGCCGAACACATGACTCACAACAATCCGGGTCAGTCTCACATCCCCCCCCCTCGAGGTCACGCTCGCTCACGCTCCTCCTCCAGCACGCTCCTTCGCGCCATCTCCTACAGCGGCGGCCGCGATTCTATCGCGCGTGTTCTGGCCACCAGCGTCCCCGCGCCCCGCGCTCCTCGCTTGTCACGGCGACGCACGCCAGAGCGCGCACGCGCGAGCGCTAAAGGTTGCTAATGGTGACAGCGGAACAAAACACGGCGATGCGGCGGCGACGGAGGCGGCCGCCCCGGGCTGCTCCGGCTTGGGTGTCTTGTCATAAATAATATTAACGACCCGTCTTACGTTTCAACGTCACATTTTTGGGAGGTCGCACCTCCGATTACGTGTGTGTCCAGGGACGGCCTGACCCGCTGCCGGACTGGCCCCAGTTTGGCTCGGCGCTGGGCGTATCACGGGAATTGTGCAGGTCGCGAGCAGGACGAATTGCTTTTGATCAACAATATTCAGGAAATGCCATGATTTCCCTAAAAATTGAAATAAAGGAAAAATATACTTTGAAAAATGTAAATAAATTTAAAGTTTTTATGAAGTGTAAGTAATTAAATACTCGTGCATTCTTTCTATCTATTCATACATTATTCACGATATTGTAAAAATTGGGTTTAGTGTATTGAAGTCATCATATTACTCGAAAAGTAATCCTAGAGATGAAACATTGAAAACGTCCAATTCTTCGAACCGTGCTGGAAAAGATTGGAGAATCAAAGATTTCAGTATTTGGCTCCATATTGTCATTTGAACCTAAAGAATGATTATGTTATTGTTTTTCTCCTCGCTTTTTCTTGATGTTTCTTATAATTTACTGAACATCTTATCATGTTTTCTTCTGCACTTTTTAGTATTTCGGTTGATTTGAATCCATATGTTGCGTAGCGCTTTTTTCGTCAACGGCTCCAACGACCTAAACGAAATATCCCGCGGCTCCCCTGGTAACAAGTTTTAAATATAAGGGTTAATATAGGGCTACTAAAAATTAAACACAAAAGATTAAGTGGTATACGTTACAAATAACTTAGAGTATGATAGTACAAAATTATTTTGTAGACATAAATGACACGAGGATTAAAGTGAATCAGATCAAAAGATCATTTTTAATAAATCACTACGACGCCCCTCGGAGCCGCGACGCACGGTTTGAAAACCCCTGCCATAGCTCTTAGACGTTAAAGAATGATTATCAGAATAATATTACAAGATCAGTGATGTTCCATTGCCTTTCACATCACAATGACAATATGAGCTGAGAGCATCCATGCCTTGTGATTCGAACACACATCCTCTCCCGACGCACACAATACTCATCCCTGCTCTTACTATTCCAGAAACTTTATTGGGCTTCCAAGTATAATATTGTGACGACGATCTGATAGTCTCAGACTTTACCTTGTCATTTCCTTTAAGAAATTTTGAATAGAATTATGAATGTAATAATGTTTGAAATCTTTAATTTATTCGGACAATTTCTACAGCAGTTCTTGTGTTCATAGGCACGTTAAAATAATGGATTTTGATTGATTTTCTTCAATGACAGAGCAAATATTTTGATTGCCGTATCCAAAGTTGTCATTTACGATGTCTGAAAATTTGTTCCAGCGATACTACTTAACTTTAATGAGTCTACTGCTATTTCAGGAGCTCCTTTTCCAAATGTAGATTAATTAGTGCTGCTAATACAGCACACACTTTCTCACCGCTTCACGCAAAATTACGCGAAAAGAACTCGTTTTCGAAACATTTAACATGATCTTATTTGAAAATTGATCTTCAAGGAACAGATTTTATAAAGGGAAAAATTCTGTATCTTCATAATTGTAGTTGTAGGAAGTCGCCTAAAAGATGAATTTTTGTAATTTTCGAAAACTCAGAAATTTTAACGAATTTTAGACCTACACTCTTCTCTCGAACCTCTTTCACACTATGTATCTACAAAATGTAATAAAAAACTATGGAGCCATTTTTTTAAAAACTTATCAAAGTGTCCCAGGGACTTCATGTAAACTACAGAAAAAATTTAAAAAATCTGTTTCAAATCCAAGGACCTGTGACATCAGTCAGATCAATTGCTGCATCAGCATCAATCTGCTGAAGAAGCCACAATACGCTGGCCAAAACGTTAGCCACCATGTCAGTGACACGGCTCGTCCCGGATAGCCTCGATAACACAAACGTCATTCAACGTTTACCATGGTCCTGTTACAAACTCAATTTTGTAAATAGGCTTTTTGTTCCTTCTTCTGTATTATTGCTTATTCTTGATGTACGTATTTCTGTTTGACATTTTAATATTTCTTCATTTATCGAGAAAGTATGCAACATCTCTCTAGCAAGAATTTAAATGCAGGAATTTACCAACGTGTAAACTCATGAGTCTTGTGGTTGTCACGTAAATCATAACTTCTTATATTAGGTGTCATTATTTCTATACATCTTTTGTAGATTTTAACTAACTTATTTCCGCACTGTCCCGCTAAACAAACATTTTTCAAAGAAGACGCAAAATAACTAACGAATACGGAAATGAGAAATTACTTAAAGTCCCGTTCGAAACATTCTTTCCCTCTCGTGGTACGTGTGAACCAAAACTGAATGTTGGGATTTCCATTTGAAAAGAAGTGGATAGAATCGTTTTAAAAAAATTGAACAGATGTTAAAAACGGTACTCTAAATTGTACTCTACATTGAACTACAACTAGTCTATATTGAACTAAACGGTACTCTACACTGAAGTACAGTTTTCCTGTGCAAGTAATCATTAACAGTTGCCATGTGATTCATTGGAGTCTCTTTCTCAATTTCTTCAATTTAAGTGGATGCTCGTCCAACGATGTCACATGCGATAAAACTTTCGATTCATTCTTCTTTAATAAGACAATCCCTTAACTTAAAGACGTCCTCGTCGTTCTAATTCGAACGATATTTTTCAAATGTACGAGTATTTCCTAATAAGCTTCTAAATAGTGTACTAAATAAAACTACAGATAAAATACTTAGAATGGGTGAAGTTTGTTGAGTAATGTTTAAGGGTACATTCCAAACTTATGAATGATTTTAAACTCAAACTAGAAAATTTTCTCGTCAAATTAACGTAAGCCGCAAAGTCCGTGTATGTCGCATTTATTTTCCGCGAATAAATGGACAAAAGTGTTTCAACTGAAGTGTCACTTGAATCAATTCAGAGTTTCTTAGATTCTGTACATCGTCTTAAATGAAATCAACTAATCTGCATGTCCTAAGAATAAATTTATGTTTCGAGCAGAAGTTCTGAACGAGTTGAGGTGAACACAATAGGAAATTCTGGGATCGTGTTTGTTAGGAATTGATTGCAAATTTCCAGTGGTAGAAGAAAAGAAATAGAAAAGGGGTCTAGAGAGAATACATAGAAAGTCTGTACTAGGTAACTTCTGTAACTAGGTTTGAAACTTGAAAACTGTACATCGAATAGTTTTTGAGTAAATGGTACATTTATCATGAAATGTTAAAGTTATAGTGAATTGCTTATAAACATTGAAGAGTGGTTTGTGGATACTTACCTCCGTTAAAAGCTTTATTTTGTCATTTATCATTATTCACTAAATGTAGTTCGTTTTCTACACCTTACACTACAACAAAATTTACTAATAGCTGCAGAAATCATTTGCAAGTCTGTTATTCTGAAACCTCCTCTCTTACACATTGTCATTACACTAATACATCTTCTACTAAGTGTACTTCTTAATACACTGGACAGAGTTCCCCGGTAGAAATACGTGCAATTCATATTTCAAGTTCACATTCTTCAACATCCTTAACTTCAATGTTCCATCCTAGCTTTTGTGATGAAGTATTAAATATTTGAATTTTTTTTAACTTTCCGAATGCCTGTCAAACCACCGACACCATTCATATAACTATTACCACTCAAAAAATGGCTATGGATGGCATTTAAAATTTAAAGGTCTATCCGCTTTCTGATTAGAGCAAAACTTCGGAAGAACGCATTAAAACTACACAGATTCGTATGGAAATAAAAAATGAAAATTCAACTTTTTGCCCATATTTCCCCTGCATCCTCTCTAGTACCCAAAATACCTCGTTTCAGAGGCCAACATTGAGTGAAAGAAGTTGACTTTCATAATTTTATGTTTCATAATAGATCTTTACGTCCTTAACAGCCTTAGCTGTCATCATAGAACACGGCTCAGTTAACGTTTCCTTTCTCTAAACTTCGGGGCGAGTCTTTGAGAATTTGTCTGGGGTGCAGCAATACGGCAGTTACCTTGGTAGGTACATCAAATCTGGCCAAAATCGAAAAATGTAGAAGTGAAGTAATTAATATAACAGTGATGAAGAGCGCCATGCTCGGTTGTGAGCGAATGAGGAAAATTGCATATTTATGTCTCCCCTTTCCTGGGTAGATGATCACTCTGGCGTTTTCACTTTTCCATCCACTGTTTGGATGATGGTAGGGGTGATCATGATGGAGGTACGATGGTCAATAAATACCTATGGATGGAATGATGGTTCATAAATGATACATATGAGAGCTCAACCAAGCCACACACACATAGCGAAAGCATTCATACTATTGGTGGGACTCGAACCGACAGCCAACTCCTGCCCCAAGGAGATAAGCAATAGCTGAGTAAATACATAGAAATTTATTTTTTTTCCTATTATAATCATACATTATTGCGTAAAGTATGAGTTTGCAAAATCAGCAAGCAGCTTAGGATTCATGTCCTGCACCGGAACCCGCTCACCAGTGGTGGAGGCACCTCTCTTGAGTCCTGAAAGCGCTTCATCTTTCCGGCCACCTCAGGGTTGCACCTGCTTGGCTTTGGGACCGCAGATCACCGCAGAAGCCGAGTGTTATTGGAGATTGTAGCTCGTCAGATACATGTTAAATGAATAGTGGCAAGGCGGCAGGGCTAACAGGCTAAATAAGAAAGATCAATAACACAAATAAAGTGAAAATAAATGGAATAATTGAGTTATAGAAAATATTGAACAAAAAAGTTTAAATATTGGCAATTTCTTAATCACTGTTAGGCTCTCCGCGTTAAATTCGAAGTTACTCGACGTAATAACACCAAACGATCATCGTTTTGCGTGGCTGAATTGATAACACAGTACTTTGTACTTACCTTAACAGCTCCTGAAGCGAATTAAATACTACAAATGAAGTTAATTGGAATTCAGTTCCATCTCAGGACTTCAGCGCAGGCATTATAATGCGAGCCGTATCTCATCTACCAAATGCAAGAAGTTTCGATAACAATTGGCAACTTTTTTTCATATACCTAGACGAAGATTACGGGACGAAATATGCTAATAGTAAATACTATAAAATATATTATAACTTTCACTGTGAAAACAGCAAGTTATTAATCCTCACTTATTTTAAACTTGTCTTTTGACAAATCCGCAAGCAAGTTGAGTTTCTGAAATGCAGCCGCTGCCATTCGAGCGCCCTGCGCATCTCACCCTGGCGGGCACCCGGGTCGCGCTGGCTGCCTTGCATCTCCTCAGCATAAAGTGTGTATCATGCAGCAGCAGCAGCAGCAGCCGAGCTGAGGCCCTCAAGACGAGACAATGGGAGAGAACTCTGGAGGCTGCCGCCGCCGCCGCCGCCGCCGCACTGCTCTCGCGGCAGGACAGGTACTTTGTCAAGTCGCCAATAAATCCCACAACAACGGCCCAGGCAAAACAAACCAACAATATCTCGCTCTCTCTCCGGCTCGCGGCGGGCGCGAGAGCGCTCGCGCGCGCCGGGCTACTCTTTTGTCTGGCATGACGTCACTGAAATATGGCCGCCCGCTCTCTCATTCCCAACGCGCCGCTGGACATTATCTTTACTTACTTTAGAAAATGTTTGATGCAGTTTAGATAAGCACGTGCCAGTCTTGGTTTTGTTGTCGTTCGAATAAAAGAGACGAGTGTGTGCTTCGAGATTCCTTGCAGACACAATATAAGTTAATTATAAATGGGTTTCGAGATTTATTCCGGAAAAGCGGCGTTTCATTTATCTGTTGGGAGATGCGAAGAACATGTTCGTGGCGGCGGAGACGAGACAGGGCCGAGTTGAGATTCCTAATGAAGTAAGTTGGGGTATATATTTTTTCCCCATTACTTTCTTACTCGTCATCTTTTTTACTCAATTTCACTAACGGAGAATTAATTGAATGGTTCTGATAAAAATATTTTTTACACTTTCATTCTTACAGAAGTAACATAACGAATGCGAAATGATACTTTTGTCGGACGTATTGTTTAGAAGCAAGAAAATTCGATGTACAAAATTCACTTTTAAAATGCAGCACTAATATGTTTGTAATTCATATTAAGTTATTAGTTTCGTTATCCATTTTTAGTTATTCCTTCTATAAATAAGAATTGAATTTGAATATTCTTCTCTGAACACTGAATGATTGTTTACTAAATATCATTAATAATATTTCACGTTCCAGATTATTTAGTTATTTTTCGATCTCAAGTTTCCTTCGTCAGTTTCTATGACAGTTATGAATCACTGTATTTAACGAAGATGAAAATGTGGCTTAATTTACATACAATAACTATTAAACGTTTTAAAGTGTTAGTAATGAATGTCAGCGAACGAGAACTGTGCATGAAGCGATCCGCGATATACGAGTATAAGCCAAGAACATTCTCAGATCCGTCTGTTGATTTTAAAAGTGATAGCTACATTCAGTTCACGTTTTTCAAAGTATATTATCTAATAATGTCGTGAGTATAATATATATATATATATATATATATATATATATATATATATAATCTTCAGTTCTTGATGATGCGACAATAGCCTATAAATTTTCTGAATCAAAATTCTTCGTCACTACTGTTACCCCACCACGAAGCACACCTTTCTTCTTGCGGAATTCGCGGCTGGTCGCTGCAACCTGGATCACCGACATTTTTCAGAAATGTCTCGCTCACTGGAGGTCAGGCTATGCCGGTTTTCGGCCATCGCAGTCCAGCTCTAAGAAGACACCTGTTATGGTAGACAAAAGCTCAGCAAAACAGCCTTTGCTTGGCGTCAAATAGACAGCCGATATCATTTGAAGGATTTGGGGCAGTAACACGATAAGCCGCATTAGTCACAGCAAACCTTCACTATTCCTAATATCTCGATAAGATCTCAATTTTGATGAAAGTGTGGTATCTTTTTACTGATCCATGTCCTTCATTTATAGAAGCAATCGCGACCGGTTATCAATTTACCAATGGGATCCAAGAATGGGAATTCGGATAATCCGGGGTACCATCATTTTCAAAACTACTCGTAATCTAAAGACCTCCCTCACCCTGTAGTTGACCCGACCCTCACCACGCCGCTTGCCCCCCCCCCCGCCGAGCGGCAAATGAAGAGCCGCGCGTGCGGGCGACGGATGGGCACGCGCGCCCTAATTGGTGCCCTCTGGCGGCGGCTGGGAGAAGCTCCATTTGGGCTCCGCGGAAACGCTCCCGTCCCGCCGCGGGCCACCGGCCGCCGATAATATCGGCGCGAGATTCTATCGCACGGCCCGGTCATCAGATTCAATTTGAGAACCACGTCTGCCGCGGCCGCGGCCGCTGCCGCTGCCGCCAGGGACCAGCTTGTCCGTGCGGTTTGTGGAAGTGTGCTCTGTAAAATGAGAAATTTCCAAGATGTTGGAATGATGCAGACCTCTGCGTAGAAGTTGGGCAGGGCCAGATTTACTTTTAAGGTGGTTAGAGCTGCAACCTGGGAACACGCACAGTTCAGGGGTTTCACAAGGCTAAAAATGTATGTTCATTTTTATTGTATTTTTGACAAGTAGGTATAATTGTTCGTTGTAGTAGTCGCCGTGGAGGCGGCTACTTCAACAGGTACCAGTGTGTCTACACAGACTGCTCCTAGTGATCGCTACGGAATGCTCCTTGGATTTTAATATGAGAATAAGAATGAATATTACCTGGAAAGGGGGGTGATTTTGTCTCATGGATTCACACCCATGGTTCAAGTTGTAATTTAACGTAGTCTCCCAATTAAAATATATATTAGAAATAGTATTAGCTTGAAAAAATCATTGAATTAATACAATATGCTTTTCGCTAAAAAAAAATTGTTTAAACATTCTTAATACAATTGATTAATTTATAATTTTTTGCTTTCGGACACATCAACTGCTACGGTCTATAGTTCCGTAACGTAGTGCATACTGTATCCGGAATGGGCACTGCCCCCCCCCAGAAAATATGATCCGGCGCCGACCTACACGTGAGGGGAGATTTCCCCTTTTCCAGTTACCCCCACCAGCAGGGAATCGCCCCAGTTTGGACAAACTCTTAATTCCGGACGAGTCTCCTGACGTGTCTGGTTGTGTAGTGCTGTGTGTAAAGGGAGAGGAGGGAGAAAGAATGGCGAAGGGAAAATCGTGCGCGATCTGTGATCCGAAGTGCTTCAGAATTTCCAGAACAGCGAAGGAATTCGACCTAGCTATCGTCGAAAATTCGACACCGTGGGAACTCGTACCCTAGAATTAATGCAATGGAGATTTGAGCTGAAAAACGCAAAAGTGAAGGAAGTTAAACCGAGAGAACACTCTAATCCTCCGTTACTTTCAATTAATTTTTGCATTCAACTCAAGTACACCTCATACTTTTTGCTATGATTATTTTTATGAAAGTTCAGATTATATTATTCATTTTAATTTAGAAGAAGTTTTTTTTTTTCAAACGTTGAACCAATTGGCTATGCTGTTCTGACTTCATTTGTATGCCACTGTAATTATTGTAATTGGCGTGCAGTATTCCCTTCGATGCGCATATATTTTCTACGATTTAAGATCAAAATGAGTTCTTCAAAGGAAACCGAAATGCATGTGTTTTGTCAGCCTTTAGTTCTGAGAAGGTATCCACCCTAAAGAGATAGGATGAAGTCACTCATGGCGTGTGGCTTTCTCAGAAAACCTACATCTTCGTTCTTGCATTTCTTCAGTTCTTGAAACTCGCCTCCGCAACCGGCTTGCAAGGAAAAGGATATGGAATTGCGTATCTTCCATCAGTGAACTTAAGGGCCACTCAAGCCTCACATTGCCAGCTGCGAGTTTTGAATGAGCGAATTTGAAAAATGTTGAGAGATACTCTCATTTTAAATTTTAAGTACAGGTTTAGAAACTGTACTTTAAGTATGGTATTCTGTGAAAAATCCAATTATATTGCACTTATAATATTTAGAGCTAGAAATCTCCTTTATTTAACCCACCGAATTGGTATTCATTGCATCCGTCACTTTCGTATCAAGAAGTCATTTTAGTTCAGGTGTACGGATATAATATTTGGTTATGTGAAGGTAGTGGGAAATTGGGTACACCTTATTTACATTTGTATCATTGTAACATGGAACTACCACTTTTGATCGAAAACGTAATTGATGAATGTTTCTTTTGGTAAATTAAAACAAATTTAATTTTTGAAAACCGATAGAGGTTCTGAAGTTTCTTATTGCTCATGAATATATCGAATTTGAGCAAATCATATTTTGAACGTTACAGATGGTGTAACGAAGCAAACCACGAATATAAAATATAAAGCATACGTCAGCTACAATGGTCACCATAATTTGTTAAATGTTATTACATTTTAACTCTAGGGGGTAAACGAAAACATACACACATCTGCTGAATGAGACTCGACGTAACTGTTGTGAACACTGAGTAATCTTTCTCTCGTGAAATTACTTTTCATTGTTTCAACGCACTTATAATATTTTCTGGATAGGTTGTGGAAGGAAGCATTTCCTAATGAGGAAAAATGTAGTGATAATATGATTGAAAGTTGAATGATCACTTGGTGTTTCGCATTACGATTTCACTTTAAATTTAGTTAACTAGGCTCACAGTATTCACTCAATTTCTGATCGATGTTGATGCTGATGTTTATCACTACCATTATCATGTCCACTTCTACCGCCAATTGTGCAACGTAACCTTGCTCAGAGGATGAAAATGAATTGAATTTTTTATTATTATTATTATTATTATTATTATTATTATTATTATTATTATTATTATTATTATTATTATTATTATTATTGACGTATAGGCCATTACTGACCACGCTACACGATTAACGTGTGTAATTCTTCCAGGATCAGCTTTTCAGCTGTATCCTTGGATTACCACAAGGTTGATACCCCTTGTAGTGTGAATTATGAGATAATAGGATGATGATGATAGGTGAAGGGACAATCACAAATATGACCATGTCTACGCAGAACTCGAACCTGCAGCCTTCTCGGCACAGACGACGGCTGCCGCAACCGTCTGCGCCACGGGGGCCGACATTGTTATTATTATTATTATTATTATTATTATTATTATTTTTATCATCATTATCATCACCACCACCACCGCCACCACTACTACTAATTATTACTTTATCCTTCTCAAAGTAAGAATGAGAAGAGTTCTAGCCTCAACATCGTATTCCCCTTCGATACCACCCAGATGGTCTGGCTCCCCGAAACCGTATCTCTTCATGCCTGCCTTCTCCCCTTCCCCTCTCCGCGCGGCGCCGCCTTGGCCTCCGCGCCCACCACCCACCGCCCACCGCCCAGCCGACCAAGCGACGTACGGCCGCACCTCGGCCGATGATTGCTGCGCGTGATTGAAGGCTATCGCGTCGAGGGCGGCGGCGGCGGCGGCGGCGGCAGGCGAAGAGGCGCCCCCGGGGCCTTGACGCAGCGGCGAGGGCGGGGGTGGCGGAGAAGGCCCAGGCCGCGCCCTCCGGGGACCGCCCCCGCCGCCCCCGCGCGCGCCTTGACGGATGGGGCCTCCGTTGCTCGTCCGCCGCCCGCCCCCGCGGCGCCCCGCCCCGCCCCCGCCCGCCCCCGCCCCGCTGTCGACAGATTTACGGCGCGGCGCGGCTCGGCGCTCCCCATGGCCGCGCTCCACCCCCGCCCGCCCCCCGCCCCCTGCCCCCGGCGCCGCTGCCCGGGAAATTCATTATAAGTATGGCGGAGGTCTTCTGACGAAGCGGCGGCGGCCTGATCGGATATCTGGAGGCATCTTTCGAGATCGGAAGGCAGACTTATGGGCCGCGATAGAGGAGAGGAGCTCGGGAGGTCAAGACGCTAGGTGTTGTAGGACATCTCAATGTCAGATATCTACTGTGCGTTTTCAGAGAAAAGGACCGGTAGATCGTATTAGTGTTTGTGCAATTCAAACTTGTTAGCCAAGAGGTACCAAGTTCGAGTCTGTAGTGTAGAGGATATTTTGTTTCAGCCACGCTACTGAGTCGGCTATGTAGACTGAGTCGTCTGAGGCGACTAAACGGCCGTCCGCCCTTATCGGTATTTTCCATGGTTTTCTGGATGCCATTCAATGTTGATGCTGCAGTAATACCTTAACTAACGGGCTTTGGATCCCTTTTAGACCCGTTCCTCATACTTTTCACGTCATTCTTTGGACTGGGCGTCTGGTTGATTCCCAAATAGAGGTGTAATTTCCACATCAGGTAGGAAGCTAAGGTGTCTACAACACAGCATGGATTTGAATTTGTAGGTCGTCTTTTTCAAGGTTTGATTGGGGTAATTCCGGATTAATGCCAAAGATGTGCCTTGAATAACGGGCATTGGACCGCTGACAATTCTTTCCTATCTTTACAATAGAGTCATAATCAATTATATATCCAATATATACAATAGAGTCATAACTTTTGGCGCTATTGTCGGAACTATTGATAATGTGGGTTCACTTAGCTTGAAGCACTCAATGGACTATGGACCTTGACCGTCAGAAGAGCTGCAGTGAGGAAAAGACTTCCCGTACAAGACGCTGGAGCAAGCCGTCAAGCAGCTGTCGCTTCCCTCTCCTGTTCTCATCCTTTTTTTAAAAATTGGGCGATGAACGAATTCCACATTATCAAATTGTTTAATCCCACTGATCTGGAAAGATCTATCGATCTCTCGATCGATACTCGGAGTAACGTCGTTGTTATGTCACGTGGCTAGATAATATCAAATACTTTCCGTGCTAAGTAGAGATCCTTCATGAGATGGATACTCTGATATCCCTTCTGACTGACTATGGAAAGCCCAGGTCTGCATTATCCTCTGGTCTAACAAACACGCACATGCTTGATTTAAAAGTAACACAACTCAAAAATTAATTTTGCTGGTGAACGGTTTTAACCTGATCCGTTTATTTCTCCTTCAACACAATGTATTTTACCGTATAGATGTACGCAGGTCTTATTATCATCTTTACGACTTTTTAGGAGTAAGAATTGAATAATGTGTAAATACATTTCTTCGTTTAAATAGTTTTTTAACTTTATTTTTATCACTTTTGAAGTAACAATACATGTTCCTTCATTTATGTGTGAACGAAAAATCGAAAGAGAGTAAGGAAAGTCTATCGACAAACTGATGGCCCGATAGGTCTGGAGACGTTTTTCTACTGGCGAAAGGTATGAACTGAATATACGGAATACGTTATGATGAATTCTTGATCAAAATAATGAATGACGAAGTCTGAAAATAGTGAATCTTGGTGTGGATATTTCATGAACATCCACGGAAGAGATAGTCTCAATTCTACTCGATAAATGCGAAAGAAATAAAAGAAAATATTGAAAATAAGAAAATAGATTGTGTGAAAAAGTAGTTGATTTGGAAAAAAATAGAATGAGATATTGTGACGTAGATAATGAGTTACAAAGGGCAAAGTTGAGATTGAGGTAAAAGCAGTAAGAGGAGAAAAGTTGTTGCAGGTACTAGCCTGAATTTGAGAATAACTGACTGATTGATGACAGAGTGACATACCGTCTTACTGACTTAGTGATTAACTTTATAATTGAGTTTCTGACAGGGTGAGTGATTTTCTAAGTAACTGATTAACTGAAGGATTTTCTAAGGAACTGATTGAGTGACTGACGTCCTCAGTGATTGTCTGATTGTCTCTCATTGCGCGAATGACCGATTGAATGTCTGAAGTTTTGAGTTCATGAGATTCTGACTGACTGTCTGTCTGGATTTTTGACTGTCAGACTGAGCGTCTGATATTCTTATTGCGTGTACGAATAGCTCACGTCTGACCAACAAACCCGACAACAAGACTGGCAAATGGCTAAGTTAGTAACCTAAGTGAGCAACTGGCTGACTGCCAAGAGTAATCGACTGTCTAGGAGTAACCAGCTGATTGGGTGAGTGAGGTTGACGAGGGAGCATTGAAGGGCCAGTGCGAATGTGCGAGTTCCATTCCACAGACGCAGCCGGCGGTGGCGCCGCCCGGTCGCGTGCATGCAGAGGCGCCACACGCGGCTCCACGCCGCCCATTAATATTCAAGATCGTTGATGTAAGGCCGGCCATGCATATTTATAAGGCGCGTCAATGAACTTTTTTGGCGATTCATAGCTAGCTTTCATAATCATGGTTGTTTAACTCGCAGTTAGTACACAGCCCGGGTGCCAAGGCGCACGTGCTTCCTCGCGACTGTTCAGGCGACTGGACGAGGAAGTCCAGATGCCTGTGGCGAGGCTGCTATGCATATAAAAAGCAACACAATGACAGTTTGCTTGATGTGCCTTTTATGGGCCATATATCGTTAGGATAAATATAAATAAATCGGGGATTATTCTTTCAAAACTTTCAACATTTATGAATTATATTTGCACATCAATATTTTCTCTCTCTCCCGAAGATATTTGTTCTTCATTAAAATGTTTATATTACTGTCGTTACTACATGATACATTTATTAATTGGATGTAAGAAAAACGTTAAATCATAATAAATTCGGTGGTTACCGTAGAAATGTTGTTGAAATCCATAAATACAGATAAAAAAGTATCTCCCACAATTAAAAAAAAACGTATTTACACTAAATAGAGACTACGCGTACATGTTTCGAGGTGTTTACCCCAATCTCAGAGCTCCCTATGAGATACACAAAAGGAAAGTATATGAGAAAGGTGTATATACAGAATAATTTATGTATTTAGATAAGAATAAAATGAAACAGTTAAATACAAGTAAACATTTACCCAAGTAACGTAGTACAAAGGATGTCTTATAAAATGTGTATACTAGCCGGCGTCATCTTGTCACATATGTCATTATCATAGATGTCAAAGTCAAAGGAATCTGTATTGTCTACTCACTTTTCCAAGCAATCTCGTCAATCGCATTTTCATCTGCCAGTGTCACCGCGGGGGTGGGGCCGCAGGCGACAAGTGCGTCTACTGGCGAGAGCGTAGAGCAGCGAGGCGAAATGGAGGTGGTGGTGGGGGGGGGGCGCGGGACGCTCGTCGTCTGCGGTGGGGTGATGTCACTGGCGGCGCACCGCGACATCGGTTTGCGCTGCCGTCCCCTTCGCCCCCTCCCCCCCCTGCTCGCGAATTAAGGCTGCGCAAGACGGATGCCCCCGCGCCCGCGCCGCTCCTCGCCACGCCACGCCACGCCCCGCCCCGCCCCTGCCCCGCGCCGCTCCGCGCCAGCCTCGTTTATACGGCTTAAAACGCTAACTGCGCCTTCAGCGCGCGCAAATCTGCGCCTTCCTGGATGCACGCTCAATGACGGATGGCTCCTGCTCAGGAAGAAACGAAGAATGAATGAAAGGAAGGAACAGAGGAGGAGGAGAAGAGGTAAGGGTAGGAGGAGAACGAGGAAAAAGAGAGAGAGGACAGGGAGGAAGCGGAGGAGGTAGGAAGGGGGCATGCTAAAGGAGAGGACCGCGAACAAGGGAAAGAGAAAGAGAGTGGGAAGAAGAGATGCGAGGAAGGAGTGAGAGTCGGTAGATATTCACGACGTAGGCTAGTACCATAGGTAGGAGTGAGAGTCGAGAGATAGTAGGTAGATAGGGAACTAGGTAGATCAATATATTGATAGTATGATAAATGGACAGAGAAAGAGAGGGAGAGAGAAAAAGAGAGAGAGAGAGAGAGAAAGAGAGAGAGAGTGAAAGGGAGAAAAATCAAAATAAAGTGAAAAAGAATAAACAAGAAAACGAGTACTCTGGTTATTTTATCCATGATCTTACTGATAGTAATATTGAATTTTAATATTAATTTCAACCAATATTTCAAGTTAGTTTTCAAAAATTTGAATAGAAAGATATTTTTAGTATCCAGATATTATTTTTATAGTGTGTTTTAGTAAGTCAGTTTGAATAATCATAACCGATGTAGTTCTCTGAATCTTATTTCTTCACAAAAATGCTGAAATGAACATAATATGGCTGCAAACATTTAAAATACCTGGTATTAACTATGGGGAACTATTGTTTAAAAGTGAAACAAATTAGCAAATTGCACATCCAACCGAATCAAAAATAGAAATACCAATGCAATATTAAATAATATTACAATTTGTCATTTCTAATCATCATTAAGACGATGAGCAAATCTCGTGTCTAATTGTTCACTTCCTCTTGAGTTAACGTTATTTGTCGAGTGCTCCTTTCGTACTATGCTATGTGAACCAAATTAATAATGTTTTACCGATGAGACTCATTTCGAATGGGTCGGGATAGAATGTTTTATAATATTTTCATTTTTTCTAATTGTTTTATTTAATTATACATTTATCGCACATTTTGTTGTATTGCAAACCAGAGCTTATTTTTAATTACTTGAACTATTACATTGTATTTCCTCTTTCGTTTAAAGAACTATTAACACAGTATATCAATCTTCAACAGATATCATTGCTTTGGGTTTGGTTGCAGTTTATGTCTAGATGAAATTTATTATTTTTGCCTTTAATCATTTTGCGATCTTCCCATGCAAATGTAAGGTACTTTTATTCTGCAAGACGATAATTAATTGCAAACGACGTACCTCCTTCGACCGGCTTGGGAAAAGACAAACGATTACGCCATTTGAAGAAAAGCTTCTGAGTTGTCGCCTGGCTATCTACGGTATTCCTACAAGTCTCGAGTTTTCTTTGCCTTTTATAAAGATACTGTTGCTAGCTGACTCGAGAGTTGTTACTAGCCTACGTCGAGAATATCTGACGTCGCATTACACATATTGTGCAGTGTGTACATGGACACAGTTGTAAATGATACTTGTATTTTGCAGGTTCAGCGTAATTCGCACCTAGCATGTACTATTAGTTACTTCAGAACATTTGTAATTATTCACTTTAGACATCATAAAAACTCAGCAACATCACACGCATCTTATTTTGTTTATTACAGAATCCTGGATGTATTTCTTTTCATTTTCACGTGTAAGTAATTTTAGAATCAGGACGATAAAATTGTGTTTCTAAAGCGGTGAAATTTTTCAGTCATATCTCGACAAGTTCATCAACACACATATTTTAAAGATGTCAATCATTCCAACTGTCAACGCTGTTGCTTTCAAAGTGTTCTATGTGTACGTAGAATTATCAATCACTTTCAAACTTTATTTGGAGTTTTTTATGCTTTATATATCGTGAAATGACGATTCATGCAGATTGTAGAGAATTGTTTCTGTTCCTCTTGTAAGGTACAGAGATAATTTCAAGATTTATGGCTGAATCAATGACTGAAATGATATACTCTAGATTACTAATGTAAGAGTATCATATTCATAACTTAGAAATAAAGTGGTGTGAATGCCAAAGTGAGCGAAGTGATGTAATTATGTAATATTTATCCAAAACATGCCAATTAAAATAATGGCGGTGAAGTTCTCATTGTTTACGATGTGAAATAATTTAATATTGATAGTAACAGATATATTCTTTTTCTTCTTCTTCTTCTTCTTCTTCTTCTTCTTCTTCTTCTTCTTCTTCTTCTGCACTTCAAGGATTAGGCGTCTGCTTGTTTTGTCTTTACATGTCAAACCATCTTCTGTGTGGTCTTCACTCCACACTCCTACACTCCTTCCTGTTGGGTTGTACTGCACCACTTCTTTAGATAGCCTATTGTGCTCTATTCTTTCTAAATGTTTTTTCCAGTCTTGTTTATATAATTGTATACAATCATTAAACTAAATACATTTAATTGTTTTCTTATATCTTCATTTCTTTGTGTATATAGGAAAGTACAAGCTTTTACTCTCTTAAAAATTTCATCTCTGGAGCTTGAATATTCTTTTTTTTTTGTGAGAGAGAGAAAATCCAATTTTCACTCCCACACAGGACTTCTGGTGTTTCCATTGTTTTATAGAATTTTAACATAGTATCTGTTCTAGTCTTATTTCTTAATGTTCTATGTAGCGTGCAGCATATATTGTGGAATTTGTGCAATTTATTTTTTATGTCTTGGCACCGGTCTTAACTTATATTTCCTCCCAGATAATTGAAATGTGATACTTGTTCTGTTGTTTAGTTTTCCGAGTTCCATTTGGAGATCATTTTCCTTCGTTTTTGAAGCTTTTTCTTCGTTTCTGTTAAAATTCCTTTAATTCATAATTCCATGTGCAACTTTTAGTCTATCCTTTATTCCGAATCGCTTGTCCTTTTCTCACTTATGTTGTCGTATATGGGATTTATCAGACTTATCTATGTGCAGATTTTTGGTAACTGAAATGAAATGTCCCCTGACCGCGTTACAGGCGCCGTGCAGGGTAATCCCAGTAGTGGGACTGCCACTTCACTGCTTCTGAGCCAGCAGGATTTGATATCAGGGTTTTCTCTCTTAGGGAAGTTCACCTCCAGGGGTTTCACCAGGAGAGTTTCCCTACCCTTTGAGGAGCCTTCTTCCGCCAGTTTCGTCTTCTCTTCTTCGATGAAGCCACCGTTGAGGTCCTCTTCTGGAGTACTTCTTAGTCTGACCCCTCCGCTTTGACCTGTCCGGCAAGGGAGGCTCTACCGGTAGCTACGCTACCGCTTGAGTAGCTCTCAGGGTCACGGGGTTACCACCGCCACCAGCTACAAGGTCATGTACCGGCTTCCTTAGACGGAGGCAGAAATATTATAATGTCTAATTTAAGGAGGTCATTATTTTGGTAATTCATGGCGATTTTTGATGGATAATTCCTCATACAGTCCGTTGTGTTTCAAGATAAATTCATTTGATCATTTTCGAACTGTTCCTGTAAAGGTGTCGATTTAAACTTCTCACCTCAGTACAGACCTTGGAAATTTGGTACATTTAATGTTCTTAAAATTAAGGTGTTACCGTCTCTTACGAAGAAGTAAACCACCTCCTTCGCATACGTCTTTGAACTGAGTATGACATTCATAACCGTCATCGTCATCATCATCTGCTACTAATCATCTCTTGTGAGTAATAAATAAGAATTGGGTTGCCAAAGGTAGAGTAACCCACGTTGTGTTCGGTTTTGTGCTGGTCTCCCTGCTTTGAGCAAAGTGTAGAACGCGTTACTCCCCACGGATGCAGCTAACTACTCTGCAGCGCTCACCTGAAACGCAAGCGGGGATGCGGGCGACTGCTCGTTCTATAGACAAACGCCCACCCCTTGCTCTCGACTTACAACCAGGCATCGGAGGTTGAGGCTCTAAAAAAACATCAGAATCGAATCGGAAAAGAATAAAAAAAGGACTCGTATACATTGAATCTGGTTGCTTAGAACCAATCCTTCTCGGTAGAATGTTTGTTCTCCTGTTTTCTAAGTCGCGTTCTCCCACTCTATCTTCCATTCTGATTTCGTATACTTCATTCTCCTTTTTTATTTTCCGGCCTTCCTATTCTATCAAAGCCCTCTTGCCTTGCTTAAACAGTTTTTGTTTTTCGGTCTTGTCGTTTCCCTATTCTTCTCAATGCTCTTCCTCTAGCTTGTTTCCCTGCATTACTTTTTCTTAGGAACACCCTGCTTCCCTTTTCTCCTTTTACATTTTTTATTTTCATTTCTTGGACCAGTTTCAAGAAGAATCATTCTGCATATATTTTAGTTTCTAAATGATGTATTTGGGAAATACTGGGAATTCCCCACTGACTTTAGTATTTGTGCCTACAATATTTCGAATACGATAATTCAAGTTTCTGTTTCCGTGCTGAACTGAACTCAACATTCTAAATGCTTCACTCCAAGCTGGAGGACACTGACTGATATGATAGTTATTTGTGTGCATTCATAGCTAGAAAGAAATAACAATAATATAGAAACGTAATTGAATTGATTTTGGATTAACAGTTGATAGTCTGGTATGGAAACAAGTAAGACAATATTCGGTAGAAACCGGGGTATATTTGGTAAATTCACAGTTTATTCACATAAGATTAGACAGTATTTGCAATTTGTTCAATTTACTCCAGAATAGGAACATTTTTGCATAAATCGTAAGTGGCGATCGTACTTGGAAAGATAAAAAATCATAAGATAAAATGAAAGTACAGATATGTGTGAGGTAAAGTAAAAGCAGTGGCCATCCGGAAGACTTGGAAACTCAGAAGGGCCCACTTACTTTCTCAATTCGAAGCATCGAACGTAGACAAGACTTAAATGAAAGCCCTTCATCCCAAAGCAGTCCATCTCAAAACAGGAACATCGAAATTACTGCACAGCACATTTCGATTGATGAAGCGCCTTGAATCTTCTCATGTCACTGCAGGAGCACGAAGCGGCTGGGAACGGAAATCTGATCTATTGTTCTTTTTCTCTCTCCCGGCCCCGTCCAATCGCGCATCCCCATAATTAAGACGACGAGTGTTTCCAGAAAGCGCTCTCCATCGACATTCGTTAGGGAATCGGATAAAAAATAGCCCGGCCGCGCCCCCGGTTCTCCGCCACGCCCCACGCCCCGCCGTCTTGTGCCTTCGAGCGCGATGGACGGCCTTCGATTCGGGAGGTCGCTCACCACGGGGCGGGCGTACGGAACGCAGCGGACGAACGGCCGCCCGAGTTGACTCAGGGCGGCAACTGTTGGCACCGCAGTGTGTGTGACCGCGACGTCCTAGGATTCGAGACCCGACAGTGGCTGATTGATTGATTGATTGTCAGTGATTCCGGGTACGTAAACAGCTCAAGTCACTAGTATCGTAAGTATAGTGCATGTTTTTCTCGAGGAGAGGAGGCGGAGGAGGAGGAGAAGGAGAAGGAAAGGAGGAGAAGAGAAGGAGGAGAGGAGGAGAGAGGGAGGAGAAGGTGGTGGTGGAGGTGGTGGAGATTTCACCCCGCTGGATGGCGAGGACGGCACTGATTTACGTCGGCTAGCGAGGTCTTCCTCAATCAGATATCTCCACCCAATCGGTCTCCCGTCATGTGTGGTAGTGTAGAGAATGTGTGTGTGTAAGGGGTACGACAGGACAAGGAAGAGGAAGGTGAGGTCGCGCGCGGTCTGTGGCCAGTTTGTTAGGGTACTGCTCCAGCATTCGCCTGGCGTTGATTGGAGAAGTCGCGGAAAACTACCGATCAGAGCAGCCGGCCGCTAGAACTCTCTAGACAGCGACTGAATTCGACCTAGATGACAAGCTAGCGTCGAAAATCCGTTGGGGCTCGAACCTAATCCCCCCTGCCAGAGACACTGTAGTGACATCAGTTGATGCCCTGAGCCACCTCTCCCAGTCTGACGGTGGCGGACTGTGAACACTAGCGAGATAGCTGATTCGAATCCAGCTGCTGTCTGAAGGAGAATTTCACCGAGCGGATGATCTCATCGGCTATTTTCCCTGGTTTCGCCGATCAATTCCCGATGAATTCGGGAAGAGTGCCTTAATAAAAGGGCCGTCCGCAGTGCTATCCTTCTCAGCTTGTCCCCTCCTTTCCCATTTTCACAGACAGCTCATGCACTGCATTGTCATACATGTCCGGAGTCCTATGGGGAGCTTCGAGTTTGTTTCGACTGGAACGGTGTCCCGCCGACTGAGTTCCTCGAGGAGGAATCACTGCCACAAGCTAGCGCGCGTGTAGGTTGGCGCCGAATCTCATCTTCGAGAAGGGGATGAACACCCGATCTCCGGGGATATAATATGCACTGAACTGACGTGATTAGTGAGCATATCAACGCCTGACAACAGCAAATAATTAGTAATCAATAAAATGAAAGAAAATGCATTCCAATAATTGTATTAGATTATGTGTTCAAATGAAAAGAAAATGTTCGTTCTTATTGCGTTACGTTTGGAAGTAAAATAAATACTTTATTTACTATTTTGTTAGCTTTTAAAACAATGAAGTCCAGTTATCGATCCCGACGTACTCCGATATCAATATTTCTTGAGACTGGAAGTGATAGATAACTGTATGTCAGACTTCAGTAAACATATAGCATCAGTGTAGTCTAATATTCATTCAAATGCTTTGTCATCCTTGAGTATGGATCAATACATGTACTGAAATGTTCACTGAGATATAACATTAATTTCACAGACCATGAATCAATAAAACTCTTATTAATTGACTTAAACGATGATTAAATATCTAAAACTTCTTCAACAATTTTTTTCCTTCAATACCTAATAATTGTACATGCCTTTATCGCAATTACAAGTCACAACATATATGGTGGATAGATTCTCTCAGAAAAATGTATCTTTATAAACAAAATGAGTTTCACTTCTGAGTATACGACAGCGTGGTTCTCGCCAACGAACCGTGGTTTGCCGCTCATTGGTCGCCTACCATCGTCACAATGTCACAGTATTCATTGCTCTTAACTGTCAACTCATTAGCCGTCTAATTTAATGTCTTATGATGAATAAAGATTTACTCAAATAAGGGGAGTCGGAACATATGACGGAGGATCAGCTCTTGGCTCTGCTCTACGAATGGGAATGAAAGGATCAACCATGGTCTCTGGTCCGAAAATCCTGCCAGTCCACCCGGTCTGATTCGATGACGATGACGTAGGCATCATCGATGGTAGTCAGTGGACGCGATTGCGGCCCCTCGTTCCCTCTCCGCCGCCCATCGCTTCATCGGCCTTCGAGGACGCCGCGGCGGCGGCGGTGGGCGTCGGCGGGCGATGGCGGACGGGCGGGCGGGCGGGCGGGCGAGCGGGCGGACGGCGGCGGTGGGCGGGTACTGGCGTGCCGCACGGCTGTATTTCACCGACTCCGTTCAAAGATGGCGCGTCCGTCGGTCTTCACACTCACTCACTCTAGCATGCAGGCCCGCAGCCGCTCGCTTGCCCGCCTATAAATCTCCGAGACCTTGTAATCACACTCCCATAAATATGAATCCAGCTGCGAAGCAGCAAATGATGAATTTCCGGAGCGATTGAGTTAGGAAGAAGAGGAAACGCAAAAAAAGAAAATGAAGAGTCGCCCTCCCCCACCCCTCGGAAACGCCTTTTCTTTCTTCTCCAGGGGGTGTGGGCGGGTGGTTTTTTTTAGCCCTTTCCGGAGCTCTTGCATTCTCATTATCCGGGTACCCGCGCGTGTCACGGGGCGTGTGGCGTGGGCGGCAGAAAGGGCGCTCCCCGCCAGTCGCTTGTCTGCCCGCGCCGCCGCCTCTGCTCGGCCACTCCCCGTCCGTACCCGTCAGCGTCCGATGAAGCGCGCGTCCTTTCCTGTGCTGGTTGTCTGCTTCCACCCTCCTCCTTATCCCGTCGAACCTCCAGCCTCTCTCTCTCTCTCTCTCTCTCTCTCTCTCTCTCTCTCTCTCTCTCTCTCTCTCTCTCTCAAAATCCCATCCCTACTCCTTCTTCCTCGATCCCCGTCTCTCGCCCCTGTCCCTCAAACTTTATCCCCCATCACTGTACCTCATCTTCCAACCCCCACCTGAAATCTCGTGTCCTCCGCCCCTTGACCTTTGTCCCACGTCCTACGCCTCTCTTTCCCTAACACGTCCTCTTTTTTCCATTCCTCGTTCTTCGTTCTCCATCTCTCTCTTCCCCGTTTTCCTTCTCCCAAACTCAATTCTTTGTAATAAAATTTACTCGAATTCTCTCTCCCACACTAATACTTTTCAGTTAAAGCCGAATTCTTTACTGACGAATTCTTTACCTCAGTTTCCTGTTTTCACCTGTTCTTACGATCTCTGCTAAACATGTTTACAGTTTTCTATCTTGTCTCTGTTCTCTTTCTAACAGAATTTTGAGATATTTTTGTCCTCTTTCTCTGCACGTAATCAAATATCTTGACTGTCTTTTGATATTCCTCTTCTTTCTTCTCACCTGTTTTAGTCAATTATTAATTAGATTTCTTTCTTCTATAGTTTTTCGACGCCTTCGGCTTCTTCCAACGTTTTCGAACATCCCCTTTCCGCTCCTCTTATTGCTCTACCCCTCACCGTCTTTGCCGCACCTGTTCCCCGCCAAAGCTCCGAACCTTGGGTACTCCCTCTCTCTCCAATACTCGCCTGCAGAGATCTCGATGCTATCAGCCGATGCTACAAAACCCTATGCTTGTCTTGTCACCGAATCTTTATTAGACAAAGAGACCAGCATTATACATGCGCCGATGAAGCCTTCTAAAGTACGCAAATTACACAGTCATTTCAATAATTTTCCATAAAGACATACTTTAATTCACCTATCGCGTTGAGTGATGGTTACTTGCTACCTTGAAATATAGACTCGGTGATTTGAAGGCCACGTTTGCTGGGCATATTTTGAATGCGAAAACAATCGGTGCAATTTTTCCGGGGCATGGTAAAGAAAGGTGAGTGGAGTATAATGAAGAAATGAGATATCTGTTGACGTATGTTGCAATTTTCTAATGTAATTGAGATGTAGGGAAGCTACATCGTCAATATTAGTAATTCATTAACCTTAGGTAATATAGAATGAAAATTTATTTTGAACTTTTTAGGTGATTCCATCGGCCGAATATATACCGAAAAGTTTCCGCCCCATCTAAGACAATTAATTTTTGTATTCTCTGCCTAATTCCTGAATATGAGTATATTGTAATCTGGAATTGACAATATTGATTTCATTTTTCAACTTTCTTTAAAAAAGTTAATTGATTTATATTTTTGTAAAAAATATCTAAAAATTGTGAACAAGTTGTATTTTTTATTTTTAGACTATTGAAAGGAAGAAAAGAAAATTCCAGAGGTGTTTTCAAACTGATTCAAAGTTGGGGGCATGTACCCTAACTTTAAATATACTGAATTATTATTTTTATTCTAGATGTAAGCCAATGAATATTTTATTTGATGAATTTTACTTAAATGCTAACGATAGTTATTTATATTGTTTGCTTACGTGCCTCCAAAATGTATCTTTTTTGTGTAATACCCATAGCGGGCAACAGATAGCGTGCCTGGCATTATTTTACTAGCATGCAGTGTCTCACTTATACAATGAACGTGAGAATAATACGATATTTCCTTCTGTTAGATTTACAGTTTTCAATTTAAATGAGTAGAAAAATTTTCTGGGGTAATAGCTTATTTTTTGTTAAGGCAATGTGTTATTTTCTAATATCGTGATAATAATCACTTATTTGTTGAATAAGTCAGTAAACCGCACAGTAAAGATCTAATTGTTCCTGTGAAAGATAAATTCAATTGATATATTCTGGATTCTGGTTGATTAGGTATTTTGTTTTCTAGCATGAGATGATCGAGCTATGACGAATCAATTCCACATTCAGTTGAACACTTACATTACACATTGAGTACGTCATAAAATACATCTTGAGATATTTTTCACAGCACGTGTTGCAGTCGAGATAACGAAACATAAAACTGCCATTCTGAGAAAAAAATAAATTAAATGGCTATATTTGATATAATAGCGATGAAATAAGGTAATTAAAAAGACGAAAATATGTTCTGCTACCTGTGAGTCAAGCTGAGCCGGACTTCATTCTTGCTTGAAATCTGCAGTGTATCAGGCAATACATTTTAGTTAACCATATATATTACAGTTGAACGTAAAATTATTACACACAGAGATTGGAAGTGTTGACGAACCAAATTAAAACTCTGTACGTCTCATTCTTTCCCCTTTTCTTTTTTTCTTATCTTCCTGTGCAACGAAAAGTACAATTTAAATATTTTTATTGCGATATTGCTTCAGTAATTATTCGGAAACGTCCACTATTACATTCAAATAATACAGGGTACAGATATTTAATTTAGCATGCTCATTAAACAAAATATCCTTAAACAATAGCGTAATGAGCTCACTGAACTCTTTGCCATCTAGTTGTAAGACACATTTCCGTTCAGTGAGAACCGTGAGCAAATTACATACTTTATACTGCAATACTGATAAGCAAAAAACATAAAGCAAGCAATTGAAAGTTTATTGGACTTAGGAACTTGTTGCTTAGGAACTAATGTGCTGGAACAAACATTGAAAATAATAAACCGTTTACCAAAAAATATATCCTTAAACCGTCATGCGCTCACCTTCACACCGGATCTCCCACCTTGTTCATTTTCCACCGAAAGTAAAAACCGAGCAGGCCGGCGTCACCGCGGGCACGTACTCGCGCTGGCACGTCATCGCGATGACATTCGACAAATGAAAATAGACGCGCGGGCCCCGACGCGGGTTTTCGACGCGACGAAGCACGAGTGAAATTAACAAATGATCCTCGCGACTTAACTGGGCGGCTGGCGTTCGCATTATGCCCCGTGGTGGGCCCGGCCGTGCGCGCGTCCACTACAAAGCTTTATTACGCAAAGGGCGGTGAAGCCATGCGAAAAACAAGCGGCGCAATTGCAGGGCGGGGAGGCAATGGGCGTCCGCCCACGCGGGCAACGCCCACACGCCCGCTCTCGCCCTCGCCATCGCCCGCACATCGCCCAAGCGGCTGGGCCCCCATTGTCGCCCGCCCCGCTGTTTACCGCGTTGCCATTACGCCTGGGCAGATGCATGAAACTCGTCTCCCGTCTCAGTGCAAACTTTCATTTTGGTTTCCGGATTTATTAAATTGCCTTCTCAATTATGTTTTTTGCCATCATCCGTCAGTACTGTTTTTTCTCTCTCTGTCGTTTTCAGCGACGCTCCACGACTATTGTCCTAGTTGGTAGTTGATGCGCCCACTTGATCCTCGTCGCTCATAATATGCCTCTCGCCTGTATCTTTGCCATCCCTCTCAACCTTGTTAATTCCTTCTCTGTACTCTAATTCTTTGCCTTTCACCTCATCCCCGTCTCTGTCACAATCTCCGCCCTTGCCCTCGTTCACGCTCTAAACTACTCAATCCCACCACACTTGCCATCATCGGCCCTGATTTCACTCACAACCCTTGTCCATCATCACCCGCTCGCACAGTCTAAGCCCACTTTTAACAATTTGTCACCTCAGTCTTTCACAGCCCTCAGAATCGTCTTTTTATTTCTAAACCTGACACTCTTGTTCGTTTCCACAAATTCCATCTACCTTCCGTCGTCATCCTTGTGCTTTTCACATGTCACCTGTTCCCTCTTCATATTGAACGACTGTGGTAAATAAATCTTGGTATGGTCCTAACTCGCAGAGATGTCTTCTCCATTCTATTTCAATTACACGCCAAGAGTGAACTGAGTGCAGGAAGTTCAATATTCACCGAGTAACTACAAGATTGATTGATTGATTCATGTTTCCAGGCAACTCTACTTCTATATCGTTAGTCCCGTTAGTACAGTGAATGTTTTATCGTGGGAGGTAGCTGTGTTACTGTTGGCTCCGCGTTATGGTGAGATCCGCCGGCGACCTACACGTTGTCTAGCGCTGATTTCACTCCTACAGGTGTGAAATCTCACTCAACGGAGCACCGCCCCAACCGGCACTAACTCCAAGCGCCCAAGGTCTGCTGACATGTGTGGTAGTGTTGTGTATGTAAATGTGTGTGTGTGTGTGTGTGTGTGTAAGAGGGGAGAGGACAATGATCGCGCGCTGTGCATGGTCCGTTAGTGAAGATTCTTCTGCAGAATTCGTATGTAATTGATCGGTGCAACTAGGAAAAATACCGATCGGAGGAACTCGCCTCCTCTTCCAGACAGCGGCTGAATTCGACCTAGCTGTCTGGCTAGTGTCGAAAACCTACCACATACCGAAATTCGAATCTTGGAACCTTTCGGTCAGAGTCGCTGTAAAAAAAGAACTGTAATGTTGTTCCTGAGAATCATCACGTACATCATCTTCCTGAAAATGTGTATTTGTTGTATTTAATAGAATACGTGGTTAACAGCGATAACGAAACTATAGTTTCTGATCTTTCTCCAAACTACAAACATTATTATGATACTGTTTGATATAGAAAATGATAATTTCGCCTAATTTGGCTGTTCATTTAATGCCGCAATTTAGCGAACCATAATTTCGTAGTCGTCGCTACCACCCTGCTTCCATTTCACCTTCTGCTACCTCCTAGCGGCATCCCCCGTCCTCTCGCATTCACAACCACCGCCCCATCCCCCCCGTCCCCCGGTACCTTCATCGCCCCCTCACCCCCATTGTACTCCCCAGCCCCACCCCACTTCACCCTCCCCCACTGCGAACGCCGCTGCAGCCGAGCCTTGGCGCAAAAATCCATTTATCTGTTTGAAACGCACTCGCGCCAAAGGCGAGTGAAATCAGCCGCGAAAACGAGCTCATCATAGTCGGCTGATTACAGCGCGCGGCGCCCCGCGAAAGCGGCAAACGAATGCGCGGCACTTGTAATTTGTTCGCGGCGCGGGGCGCGGGCAAAGATTTCTTTGCTGTCAGCGTTGACAAATATCGGGCACGCGCGCGTTTGTGCGATGCTAGGCCTACTGGAAAGCCTCGCGATAAGTTGACACGCGCGTCTATGGGGGGCATTGATGTTTGGATGTCGGGCGCCGCAGTTCACTGCGGTTTAGGCGCGCTGCTGGTGATGTCGAATGATGTGCACGTGGTGGTGGAAATGCTGCTACATTACGGGTGTCATGTTATCAGAAGGCTGATTAGGATTGTTTAGTCATATACCTTATAGAGCTCTGACTACGTCTATGACTGTGCTTACAAGACCTGACTAGGTCTGACTGGACCAGATTGAATTTGACTAGGTAGATGTCTGCTTTGGTTTTCCATTGTCTGATTAGGTGTGATTAGGACTGGCGTAGTCTGATTAGATCTCATTAGGTTTGAATATGCCTGTTTGCATTCACCTTATCTGTTAAGTTGTATTCAGGCGTGTCTAGGCTATAGCTAGTCTAGCATTGTCTAACGTAGTCTGAATTGGTCTGTTTTAATCTGGTCTTGATCTAACTAGGTCTGACTAAATTTGGATTTGCCTCTTTAATGATTCGTGACTCATTGGAATTACGTGTCGAGTTGTTCTTGCGTTGAGATAAATGAAAGAAAACCAACATTTCACGTTGCCGACGTTTTGTCCATTTATTCAGCCTCCATAAGGGTTACAAAAATAGATTTTAAAAAAATGATAGAGGAGTATGTACAATGAACATTTCCATTGTTGGTATTTAAGCGTTTTTATCGTCTATTCTTACCATTTTTATGTCCAGCCCGTACTAATATTGCAACATTAAGAAAACGTCGCTTATTGTGATCAAAATTTTAATTTATCATTAATTTGTAACACATTTTAATTCCACCCACTTCTGATCCCTCGTGGGTCGCGAAAGTTCAAGCAGATATTTGGTGCTTGCGTGAAGAAATCTCGACCATATAACGGAAATTGCATTTCGGGAATGGATGACAGTGGAAGAAAACATTACTAAATCTGTTGGAAAAACAGAAGACAACATATGTAAAATGGTTTCTTCTACAAATTCGCCAGTAGTAGCAGTAGTGTGTGGAGAAGAAAATTACGACGATGCTATGGAATCGTCGTAATCTTCAACGACGGCAGAAATGAGACAGGCATTAAAACATTGTGACGTGGTGTTCAGAACGGTTAGTTCATTTCCAGGAACATTTTGAGTTCGAAATTTACATTAAGGGAATCCTCAGAGAAAACTACAAGCAGAATCAAGAACGTTTTTTAATTACCGACACTAATCCGGACGTAATTTCAGAACGTAAAAAAGGTGTTTTTAGTGAGGCATGAATTATGAAGGGATATTTTCCCCATGGTCAACTACAGAACTAGCTTTCTTTTTCATTGGGTAATCTTCAATTAGAATTTTTCGCCTAATGTTATCAATCGGTTAATGTTATCATATGTGTCACTGAGTGATAACAATAAGCATGATTCACTTCATTTCAACACTTTTGACTAATGAATAATTTCATATTGAAATAGCAGAATTAATTATCTGTTTACCATTTATGCATAAAGCAGGAAGAATGATTCAGAATTTAATTTAGTGGATATTTCAGCTTCCGTAATATTTTCTGCCTAGGAACGCCTGGTCCTTCGGCGACAACGATGCCGAAAACGTATTTGTAGGTATTTACAGGCGACTTAGAGAGTGTCAGTCACTATCGGTTATTTAGGCAATTTAGATACTTTAAAAATGGTTCCTTAATATTACTGAGTATTTAAAAATATCTATTTATAATTATTAATTTCGAGTGTATGCATCAAATGGTCAAATAGGCATTTGGCATAATATCTGGGCCCTGCTGATGGTGAATCTGGTACTATGCAGACTAGGTGACAATTCAGTGACAACATAAGATTATCAAAGAGCTTTTGCATCACAGACCAAACAAAACCCCTGTCGATTCTCTTTTGTTGATGGCGCCTCGCCACATAGGGACACGCCCCCGCAGACGCTAGCGCCCCTAGCGTCCCATCGCTGCTACCACTCCGCGGGCCGCCTCCGCCGCTCTCATCGTTATTCCCGGTGTTCACTCGTAATTACAACGTTTTATAGACGTCGTGGATAAAATATTTATCATTACATGCGATTAATCTCCACCCCGTCCAAATAAAACAGGTTTCAATAATCGTCGAGGGTTGGGTGGCGGTGAGTGTTTGTATGTGTGTATTCGTGATCCCCCACGAAACGTACGGATACAGTGAATTATGAACAACGCCTTCCGTTATTCTTCAAGTCTCGTGCAAGCATTCGTTAGAAACGGAGTGGGCTTTTAATGATGATGAAGTTGGGACGACGACTTAAGAACGGCCCCCACACACCATTCACAATTCTCCGAAGAAAATATTATTTCGAACTTGATTTTGATATGATTCATTTTTCGTGAATTTATTTCTGACATAAAAGTTTCATTCATAGGAGTATAACAAATATGTAATCAAAATGGTTAAAAGTAAGTCGATATGCATACGCATTATTCAGTATCAAAAGGCGAGTTCGTAGAGTGTTTATTGAACATATCCACCTACACAAAATGCGGCGAGACTCTGAAGTAGGAGTTTTCATTAAAGAATCTTCCGGAAGTTGTCTGTAATCTTGCTCGCACCTTTCTCAACCACCCATCGTTGTGAAGATTTATAATCGCCACCTGATTTTCTGAAGCCTGATGATTTCGCCAAGCCGGAAAATAATTTGGGGATTACACCTGACTTCGATGAACACGACATGGGTTTAGCTTCTCGCACCACGTGCGACCTCTGTCACCCAGAAGTGGCTCCGACCATGATTCCGTATTCCGTTCTCGCAGGTTTGTGTTTTGGAGGAGCTGAAAATTTTGGAGGTGAGCCTAACTGTATACTGCTTGCCACCATTTTTGTTTATGCCTATTCAACTTCTCTAATCAATCGACAAGGAATTGCTTGCTTAGTTTCTTTTAATTACACACGCTAGCAAAGAAGGAGAATGGTAGGTGTCATTTGACGATGGCGGCAGATCTGTTTTGGAAGAGGAAATTACAAATATGCAATAAAGTATGATCAGGAAATGGACGAGGAAAATTATCGTTATATCAAATACGAAGAATAATATATATTCTGTACTGTTGGAGACTTTCTTCTATTCCATGCGGGTCTTTTGGGAACTTTAAAAACTGAAGTGCCTTAGCATCGCATTTTTATTGTTTCTCTGTTTCTTATGTATTTGTTTTGTAGTTACATGTTGTTTTCTTACTTCTGTATCCTCATATTTATTCTTATTATGTTAAATCTGCGGCTCCGATGTAGAAATAAAGTAGTCACTAATTCATTCAAAGTATTCAAATAATTGAAAACACTCAAAATTTTCTATGTACGTGATTCCCTTCCTGAGAGTTTCTTTTCCCCTCGTGAATGTAACTATCCTTAGAATGGATTCCAAAGTTCAAGAAATAGAAGACGAAGAAGAAAAGGGTTGAAGAAAGATTAAAGAAATATTGAAAGGGGAAAGAATTGTCCATTAAAATATTCACTTCGAAATAGTTTTCAATCTCGTAAGTATATCATCAATTTTAACCAATACTTGACAAACTGCACAAATTTTAGATACAAAATTGTGGGATTTTGTATTTAAATCTCACGGGAATCGAACACCGGTCTTCAGCTTACAGTAAGAACACTGCACTGACTCCATTACGGGGAGCGTCATTTTGAATAACACTCTTTTGTGTATTTCTGTAACACTCTAATTTGTAACGTATGAAGTTTCATTTGTACCTTCAGGCAATTTGATTTGCATCGAATATATATCTATTATCTATGTCCTAAGAAGTACAAGTTATATAAGTTTCAAGTGAAATAAAATAGAACCAGAACCAACTGGCAGCCTTCGGCTGAATATTTCTAGCGACGCTTCTTATGAAGACAAAAACAGAAAAAATAATAAAAGGAGAAGAAGAAAATGTATCCTTGATTCCGAAGGTAAGTTTGAGAAGTGAGGAATAAAAGGACTTACAGTGAACAAAAGCGGACCACCAATATATCATTTGTTTATATTGTTTTGTCATTAGCATTGTTAAGAGCTGTTGTCAAATGATATATGTGTTTTAGAAACCTATTATTTGTTAAACTTTCCAGGAAATTATCTTGAAGTTGTCATAATACTCAGAACCAAAAGGAAAGGAAGAGCCATTAAAAATAATGGTCTTCTGCTGCTATTTGATGATCGTAAATCATGCCTTCGTTAGAATGCTTTTAGTAGTGTCATTCATTACAAGAGGAATAAAATTACCAGAATCTTAACAAGAAAGTGGCTAGGATCTCATAGATATGCAAACTTACACAAACGCATTAGCACTTACCTCGTAATGGCCCACTTGATAAAGTCTAGAACATAAAATTGCAATGTTGATATTCATTCTTCACGAAATATCAGTACATGAAATAAAGAAGTGAGTGATTGGGGAAAAAAACAAAGTATTGCTTCTCAAATATCATCTTCATGTCATCTGTAAACTGTAAATAAGTAAAATATGTGAAATCGTGTAAAAGTGTTGCACAATACCTGCCGTACTACATTCGATGTATCACATAATCAACTTGACCTGGATGAACTTCTTTGCCATACTCCGGAATTTAAAATATTCAACATAATTTGTAATAAGTAAGTATCATCGTCATTCACCGTTAACTGGAAGTCACAGCATTTTCTTTGAGATATACATCTTTATTTATGCTGGATGAGGTAATGATGATGCAGGAATAATAATATGGGCCAATTTATGTGTTGATCCCCAGGCTGTTTAACCTGATCTGAATCCTGGGCACTAATAATTCAATTACATGTTATATTACCCATGTGTCTTACAGAACATTTTAAGTAACACTATAAGGAGAAGGAAAGTTTGTAGCCTAGGGCATACATCATATTAAACGTAGCGTAATACGATATAGATGTTTTCTAAGAAGGAAATGACTTTCATTTTACTCAGTGTATGTTTTCAATGACGAACTTTCTCACTCAATTATGAGAATATTTATTTTGATGAAAAATTATCTTTCAAATTATGCCTCGTAGATCCTTGGTATCTTCTCCAAGAAGTAAATGCTTCTCTTCAAAACTACGTTTCTTAAGATATACGAATACTTTAATTGTTTTCTTATTATTTGCCATAATCTACGAGTTTAAATTAATTTTAATATTCTTATTATTATTTTGTCACTGCCCTGATATTTTGTCGCAGCCCTATTATTTAGAATTGGTTTTCCCGTCATTCAATTTGAGTTCTTTTTTTAAAGATATAATTATATTTCTATCATCGGTTCACTATTTGATGGAAGAAATTCTGCATAATAATAATTATTTCAATAATAATTATTATTACTATTAATATTATTATTACGTCAATGTAGTTATAATTACTGCTAAAAATTGCTTTCCATTATGTTATGATGTACTTTTATTGTTGAAAATTCTACTACGTCAGCTCCATTTCACTTTTTGTTCAGGTCATTTTGATATTTCTTTGTTATTTTAAAAAACATTGTTAGGTTATCAGGTTGTGATACTTACACTTGTCTCTCGTCACCACTTCTCTGAACACATTCAGCCTCGCCCTCTCGCTCTCGTCGCCACACCTCGCTTCTCTCGGTTTCCCTCCCGCCCCGCCCCAGCTCCGCGGCGGGCGGCAGGAAAAGGATCTCATTTTGGTGGAGTCAGCTCGCAAGAGAAGTGGCGGTATAATTCACGGAGATTCCTGAAAGAACCCGCTGCTCCGAGGACGAGCAGCGCGGGTCCGTCAGTTGGCAGCAGCGGCGGCGGAGGCAGCGGGGGTTGCTGGAGCCCTCTCTCTCCTCGCCCCCCCCCCAGCAGCCGGAGGAATCCTGCGTGATTGCTATGATATACAGCCCGAGTGTCGGAGACGCAGAAAAACTCGGAGCCTCCTATACACTCCCATACACCTGACCTCAACCCAAATCCAGCGGACATTTATAGCCATATATTTTTTCGTGATTGGTATATAGGATCCTTTTTTGTCTTTTCCCGCCTGTCTCCCTCCTCATCCCACTCCCAAACCTTTGACTTGCTCGCTTCACTCCCTCGCTCGCTCGGTATGAGTGTGTCGCCGTCTCACTTTCCTCGCTGTCTCTCTCGGTCTCCCTCATTCGGAGCAGCGCCGGTGAAAACAGCCGCCGCCGCCGCCGCCATCTTTCCGTTACAAATCAAACACGTGGGGCCGCCGTGGCGGGCTGAGTCGCGCCTCGCCGCGTCACTCACGCTGTAATCACGTGCTGCTCCTCTCATTAAAACTAACCAAACAGCGCCGCGCCGACCCGGGTCCAGAATTGGGCTCCGGCGACGTCCCTCCAAGTGGGGACGCCGAGAAACATCCTATCCGTCATACAATACGGTGTGGTCATGCGTCCGGTATCTGTGACAGTTGACGCGATGGTGTTTTTAGGTGTAGGTGAAACGCGTAGAAAATATATTGGGTGGGTGGTATCTCGACCTTTACCTTTTTTAATTTAAAAACTGTTTGGCTCGTCACTGTGTATAATTTATAGAGAAATAATCTCCAAGATGGTCTGCGCGATCGGAGGCTCAAAAAAACCCCTGCAGGGAGACCATTGGTTTTACCTGACCTTAATTCCTTTCGTGCTGTATTGTCTGAAATAAACAATTTCTTCAATTTTTAGGCAGCAGAAATATTCAATTTGTCATGTTACCTGTAAGTAGTTTTGACTTAGCTCTAACTTTATAAATTTCTTTATGGTCTTCTACACTACGCCTGATTCACTTGTCTAATCCTTTTCAGTGCAGGCGTAGACTGTTTTCCGCCACACTCCGCCCCTCCTCCTCCACCTCCCCTCCTGCGCATAGAAGCGCCTCCCTCACCCCTTCCTTCCCACCACTAAACAGAAGCGCCTTCACGCCGTCTATTGTTAGGAAAAGCAGGCGAAAACATGCATGAACTGCGAGCAACATTGGGCGCGGCGCGATCGGCTCTGCTCTAGCAAAAGGAGACTGGCAGGAGGGTCACAGCAGCGGACCACCGCGGGCAGTCTGGCCCCAATTCTCGCCTTCGACGTAGACCACCGCCGTTTCCACTTCCGTCCCCGCTTCCTCCACATCCTCGGCCGTCGTCTCCTCCTTTACAGTCTAATCAACCCCTCCCTCCCACCGCTGACCTCACCGTCGCCTCCACCTCTTCTTCTTCGCAGGCCTCATCGCCGCCTCCACATCCACCTCTGCCACCGCCTCCGCTGCCGCCTCGTGCCCCCATGAATCATCGAATTCATTAGATCGGCGACACGGGGAGCCTTCGCCCTGGAGATCGGTATCGAATGCGGAGGAACTTGAATATTCAGTCCACAGCTCACTACGTCCTCATCCGAGTCTGTTCCAATAACTTACGAACTGCCCGTACAAATGTGTTAGCATTTTCGATTTAAAAGTTCGGCTCTCAGTAAATCAACGTTGTTTAGGATGCGTGCACATCGCCGGCCGCCGCCTCCGCTGCTCGCGTCCGTCCATCGTCCGGCAGACGACTTCCTGCTGGGATTACATTGTGGACGCGGCCCGGCGGGGCTGCGAAATGCATTCGCACGTGGTCGATTTTTCCCGCCAGTCGACAAGACGTATCGTTCTCGGTCGATGGACCGATACGGTGAGAGCTGGGTAGACGAGGTGAACAAATAAAGCTACTCGTTGGAAATACGGGGGCTTGCTCTGATGGAATATTGATCGTTAGGTGCGTTGGCGTTTGTAATAATATTCACGCGGGATTGCATTTTTATAGGCATTGTTTTTTAGTATCAGCGCTGACGTTCTGAATGCATCCAGAGTTCCAATTGATGGGTTTTGCCCTTTCATTGTGTTTCCAAATGTCAGGGGAATATCTGTGGCGCGGTAACTGAGTAGTTGCTGGGTCAGTTCATTTTTGTGAATCATGACCTTGACGGATTATGCTCGTAAGTTGTGAATTATATATTGAAGGAAGCTAGCTTGCAAATTATATTCTTTCATATTTTTTTCATTTAATAGAAGAGTCCTTTTATCTTTGATTCTCTTATTGAAATAATTATTTAAAATTATTTTACCATTAATTAGATAAAGGAATTGGGGAATACTACGTTTATTTCTATTTATGAGTAATGAAACAAAATTTCAGGAAAATTGTTCTCGTTATACTTCTTGTGACAAAAATATGAATATTTCCAGCAGTGTATAATGATTTTCCCTATGAAACTTTTAAATTTAGAGTAATGAACTTAAATGTCATATCAATCACAAATAATGTTGTGGTGTGATTATTTTGCGGAACAAAATTGAGCGAGTGTGTGTCTAAATTTTGTTGCTGAATTATTGTTTGTTTTTCTTTTGTTTCAAGTAAGATATTTTATAACGTTATCTAATGTTTTCAATTATAGAAATTTCTGATTTTCATTTGTATTCAATTCTACACCTTTAAAAGTTGATAAAAATTTGTTGAAAATGTAAATATTCTTTGGAAGCAAAATTTATTCCCTCTTCGTCAATAATGAACGCAACTTTGGCATTTGTGCACAAGTGTCTGTTCATCTATATCATTTGAGAAAATATAGTATGTCCTTTAATGTTTTACAATAGTTATCCGGTACATATTCGTTTTCATAACGAGAAACGGTGACTTATTACGGTGACCATTATTTTTTCACCGCAAAATATCAGAATTCAATAAGAATAACAAAAATTCCATTTATAAGCAAAACTAGCATCAGGTAGAGACACTGAGGTTGCCTTGAGACTGACGTAGATGGTGTTCAAATGAGATGATAAACGAAGAGCACTAGAAAAAAATACGGGAGGTTCGGGCAATTTTCTACAGGTCTAAACACTTAAGATATTGTATGTTTAAACATTAGTCATAGTCTGTTATTTACAGTCAACCAATTTTTTCGAAATCAAATTGTAGTATTGATGTCACATAATAATGGATTCATCTTTATTGATACTGGCCATACACAAACGACAAAAAATCGATGTACCATCAGTAATAGAAGGTAATGTTGAGATATACTTGTATGGATGTACACGGCGCGACCATTGATATTACGTACATCGCTTATTACTTTATTACTACAGCTTACAAAGTAGAGAGAACGTTATGTATTACTGCGCGAAAAAACGGAGAATGACAGAAAACCCTCTATTACAGAACCCTGGTGGCGAAAACGTGGATAAATCCAGTTGCTAAATTTAGAAAAAAAATCCTTTAATACATGGTGTAGCTAGAATCTGTTTTGTGGGTCTCTGATACCGAAAACCTAATGACGGCGAAATGTCTGTCCACACTTGAATTTGAAACCTATAATTTAATTTTGCGGGGTACTTTATATGAAGTCCCTGGGACATTTTCACGATTTTCAAAAAAATATCTCCATCGTTTCGACTAAATTTCGTTATTTGATGGTGTGAAGAACGTTTAGGAGAATAATGCGAGCGTCATTTTCGTTCAGTACTTTGATTTTCGAAAATTGCAAAAATTCGTAATTTTTTCGGCGTCTTCCTAAAACTTTAATTACAAAGATAGTAATTTTTTCCTTAATAATATCTGTTTCTTAAAGATTATTTTGAAATAAGATCATGTACAATTTTTTCGAAAATTTGAGTACTTTCGCGTAATTTTGTGTGAAAGTAGGGGCAAGAAAGTACGTGCTGTTTTAGCACCAGCAGTGGTAGAGCACAACGACGCGAATGTGGCCTGGTTGCTATGCACCGGAGTGAGCGGCGGCGGCGGCGGCGGCGGCGGCGGCGGAGACAGTTAATATATATTTTAACAATCGGTTTGTTATACATCGATGATATACTTTCCCAATATCGATATTGCAGTTTTGATGCCGAAACTACGATAACTATCTGACGTATTGTTGCGGATGTAACAATAAACAAATGAAAGAATGTTGATACTTCCAAAAGTTGTGATTGTGGTTTTAAATTTCTTGCAGCATGAAAATGCGCTAGCTAATTGCAGGGCACAATTAAATTCTCAGATGATTCTCGAACTAGTCATATTCTATACATATATGCTTAGTTCAGAAATGACGCAAGAAACAGATTAAAGAATTGAGACTGTTGTTTTTCATGTTTGATCTGTCCTGCGTGTTTCTATTTTGCCTTCAAACTTTAATTCACCAAAGTGTGGCAATCGGTTAGTATTCTAGTTTTCATTAGATATTAATAACCTGACATATTGGCGGCGAATATGGAAGATAAAAAATAGTTGCTAGCGTTGGGCACCCATATGTTACTAACGTCAAAAAGTCTCAATAACATAGCTCACTTCGTGGGTGGACGAATTTTGTAAGTTAATCGCCATCATGGACCGGATCGGAAGTATCAGAAACACAAATAATGTTGAAGATCCACTGCGCCAGTGTTTGTATTTCCGATGTCACATCTTGAGGGTAATTTTAGAAAGGCCAACGGGAGCATATAATGGGATTTCTTATTTTCGTAATACATAATACGTTATGTATTTATCCATGTAATTGTCTATCAAGGTTATTTTCAGTCTCCTTATGTGGCTAATTATTAAACCCAAGCGTTTTTTGGCTAAGTTTTTTAAAGTCAATCAGATTGAAGTAATAACAATCAGTGCTAAACGAGGCAAGCTTATTTGCAAAATACATAGTCAGCAAAAAAAGGGTACCAAATAATAGGTAATCTGCACGTTTCAGAAGTTGAAATTTTTAATAAACCTTAAACCCTTAATTTTTATAAACCAATAAGATAAATTTTGAAATATTTGTTTACGATAATTTTATAACTTTTAGAAATGTTTAGTTAAAGGAAATAAATTAAAACTAGACCAAACATGTAATTGTATAATTAATTTTTTCCACTCTCATTATATAATACTGACATTTGATGGCTGCAAATCATTGGATAATGGTACTTATTATGATTCCGGTTTCATTATGATACAACTTTTTGATCAATGATAGGCTTACAAACCAAGTATTGTCACTTAATTAATCATTGAAAACCGTTCTAGTAAATATTTCGTTCAATTAGGTGCGTTAAATTGCATTTAATATTATATCAGCTTGTCAGTTTCCATTTCTGTTATTATTATTAGTACATTTTACGAGTAATATTATTTCAAATAAATTGGATCGTAATTTCACTTTCATAGTGTTTGACTAGCGCAGTGGTAAACAAATACCTTCTGCGGTAGGGTAGGGAGCTCTCCGCTAGGTGGCCTTGTTTGAACCCTGAATGTCAATTCCCTCGAAACAATTCAATGAAAAAGCTTAACCTATAAAAGTTACCATAAGTCGTATAAAAAGTAGCGTACGAAACTTGATGTAAAGGGTTTTAATACACTCGCGTAAACTTAACAATACTCGCTCGTTCCTTGCTCGTATTGTAATATCACACACGTGTATTAATACCCATCATCCTTACATTACGTAATCGTTTCATAATGTACTTTTTTCTTGTGTCACATTGAGAGCCATAGATTGATATAAAGTCCGCAGACACTTTTTGCCCCCCCCCCCCCCGGTCTGGCATGCTGTAGATTTCACGTTGGTCTGCCTGAGTTTAGGCGACAGGTCTCCTTGGCGCGAGTGGCAGCCGGGGCGAGCGTCGGCGGTGGCGGGCGGCCGGTTGTCCGTCAGCGGCGTCGCGACGGCGCACCTGGGCTCCGGCGCGCGATCCGTCACTCGGGCGTCCGCCGCCGCCGCGCCAGCGTCGCCCGCGCCGCAATTAGCCGTGATTGATGGCGCCTAATAACAAACGTCTCCCCGCAGCCCGGCCGCCACCCGGCGATACCTTCGGCGATCGGCGCGACCGTCGCGGCGCTCCGACGCGAATCGCCGCTCGCCAGCGCGCCCGCCCCCGCCACGTAGCGACACGCCAGGTTCAGTCCTATAAAATAAGGAGATTTAAAAATATTTAATATTAATTTACACAGTGTATTTTAATATTGAGAAGCACAAACACATATGAGATGTTGTGATGGTTCTTATTTTCCCATCTAATGAATTAAATTCACGAGAAGATAAAAAATAACATCCATTTATTTTTTAGAGGCTGATGATTCTCTGGCATACACCGTAAATTTGGAGTATGGCAACTTAATGATTTATTAAATTAAAACGCTTCTAATTTCAAAAGAAAAAAGAAACATTTAAGTACAACAATAATGACAACAACGGCAACAGAAATTATACACAATTTGTAATTATATAATACAATACAGAAAGTCTTTTCAACACGTCCACATTCCGTCTGAAATTCAAGACGTCTACCTCTCTTCTGGTTGTTTATTTTTGTTCTTCTTTATATCTTGACCGTGTCCAGAGTATTTTAAACATTGCCAACCTGCGTTTTGTTCCAGTAGGCCATATATAGAATCTCTTCTCGATGTTGAGTATACACTGAATCTCGATACTATGTATAACCAAAAAGAACAGAAAAATATTGAATTGCCATATGACAATAATTGGACAGGATCGGATTAGATACACCTTGAAAGTGTTGAATATGACAGCAGGATTGATATTACGAGATGATAGGGTGCGTTGATGTCGTGATCTGGTAGGACAGGATAGGATGGGATATGACGGTTCAGGATTGAATAAGACAGGACGAGACAAAAATGAGTACAAGGTTCTAAGACAGGGTTGGATTGGCCATTGCATAGTTTGATAACACCAGGCGTGATTAAATAGGACATGGTTGGTTTGGATAAATGCACGGAACGCTGAGGTAGAATGTGGCAGGATTTCGTAGAAAATATGACATCGCAAAAGTCAGGATAAGATGTGGAAGGGGAGGATAGTATGTGATAAGATGTAACAGAATCTAATATTACGGGACAGGATGGGATACATGAAGTCACGACAGCATGCATTGCATTGGACAGACGCAAAATTGGATTATGTGGAAAACGATCAAACACGTTAGGACAGGAGGCCAAGGTGGGATAGAACAGATCACGCGACAGATCACTCGCGCTTTGCACTTACCACTTCCGCGAAATGCGCACTCTCGACCCGGCCTTTAGCGAAGCCCACTTTTCGAGCCGTTCTGCTTTATTTCTCCTCTGCTCGCATCGCCAGCGCTTTCTCCCGCTGCCGCCATTAATCGCCGGTTGCCTCCCGAGGAAGTGACGTGGCATTTGTAGCCAATCAAACGGCGCGGCCGACACCTGCGATTCCGCGGCGGAGGTAAATCCAGCGGCCGCGGCTTGTCAGATAAGCGATCGCGGCGCGCGCCCAGACTTCCGTTACGGCGATGCGCGAAGCCGCGTGCAGCAGCGCCACGACTGGGGCGCGGGGTTGTCCAAGGCGCAGACACCGACATATGTGGTGGCTCAGGGCATCAAATGATGTCATTGCTGTGCCTCTGACAGGGAGGTCCTAGGGGATCCAGTCCCTACAGCGGTTTTCTTTTCGACACTACCTAGGTTGCTACTTCGACATATAACGCTGTCTCTAGCAGAATTCTGGCGGTCGGCTGCTCTAGTCACAGTTTTCCGTGGTTCCTCCAATCAACACCTGGTGAATACCGGAGCAGTACCCTAAAAAACGGGCCACGGACCGCGCGCGATCTTCCTTCGCTCTCCCTTCCCCTACCCTCGTCCCTGACTTACACGTGCACGCACTACACTTACACACATGTTGGGATACAAGTCGGGAGCTTAGAACTTGGCCCGGCGGTGATGGTGCCTCGCTGGTAGGAGATAAGTGGTTGGGAGGAAACTCCGCAAGCAGAAGGATAGGTCATCCAACGAGGGAATATAACTGCCGCCTTAAGCCATAAAAACAAGCCCTACACTTACGGGACTAATTACAATAGCAATTTACGCGCCAAAATAACTAATCGATGAATCCAAGACACGTAGGGGATGACGTTTGCCGTGCGGACGAGCGCAAGAAAAGAAAACTTAAGTACTACAACAGCAAGCTTACGTGGCGTGGGTGTACTTGGAGCCAACCCATGTACCTTCGCTGTGTTCATGCTCTGCCAGCTTGTCGGGCAGGAGACCCATGGCGGTCTGGATCGCCCAAGAGGTGATGGCGAAACGCATTTTACTAGTGCGCCAGGTGCAAAGCCTCTGCGGCGATTCGCTCGAAAATGTCATTGGCAAAGCTGGTCATGACTCTCATCACCTTACGGATCTGCTTCAACACCTTGTTAATGAAGATGGAGTGTATCTCCTCTCTCTTCCGCTTCTTCTTGCTTCTTTGGAGATATTCTGGGCATCGTCGGCCTTCTAAGAGGCTTTTCCGGTGTTATGTTGTACTCTGCATCACGGCTCATTTGAGCAAACATGTTTACACTTTCTCACCTTACTACGTACGTAGTAATGAGAAAGTATTGTAAAGATGTGGTGAAAGTATATAATTTTTCGGCAGAAAAACTCTGAAATCCCTGGTAAAAAAATTGTTAAATTTTGTTAGGTTTGTGTGGTAAATTACTTTATCTAACATTTTGTGTAGTCAGAATACACGTTTTTTAGGTACTTGATACCGAAACATTATTCATGCAAAACATCGGTCTGATCCGCCCGTCTGTCAGCCTGTGATTAACGCTTTCGCCTATATCGTTCACACGAATTTCTCAAAAATCTGATACTCCCCGATCGATCATGGTGAATTGCAGGCCCTGCGAGTCTGCAACTGATATTTTGACTTTTAGGGGCACTTTACATAGAGTCTCAACATTTTGAAATTTCTAAGAAATGGTACCATATGTTTTGATAAAACTTTGTCCTCGTATACCATACGGACTAATTTAAAATGGCGCAGGTCTCCTTTTCGTTGAACTCTCTGAATTTTTTAAAATTGCAAGAGTTAGATATATGCGAGAAAGCATGAGTTTGCTGTTGTAGCGCCCCTAGTTTTATGAAGACCTATTGGTAGTTTTCAGTCTTTATATCTGTATATGAAATGTGTTTTGATGTACTGTGGGTCTCCATTATTTAGGGTTTCAATTATCCGGGAATCTCGTTTTCCGAGGTGTGTATATATATATATATATATATATATATATATATATATATATATATATATTGAAACACAGAATGTGTTCCCTTACACTAATTAAAACATTAGTGTAAGTAATCAATATATATTTTGGACTGCGCGGTACGTACGCTAAGCGCTGCGAACAACGACGGGAGCGAGCAACGGTCGCTACCGCCACCGGTGCCACCGCCGGGAGGCCAGCGTGAGAATGTCAGTTACAAACTGGGCAGCGAGCACGTGCAGGCAGTCGTTAGGAGAATTGCGAAGAGGACAGACGTTAGCGGAGCGGCGAAGAGTTCAGACGTGTGGCGAAAAGCTCGCCGTTAGCGCATGGACAAAAGGGAACATGCAATGTGTTCGTAAAGTACTAGTAACTGTGAAGCAGTAAATACGTGAAGTAGATAATGAGAGTATCATTAGAATAAAACATTCGTGTTGATAGAACAATCGATCGCGCTGGTATTAATTAGTGTAGTGGAAGCCTTATCGAAACTGTGTGGTACGGAACTGAGACCAGTACGCGTGATAGGTGCGGGTTGAGTAATTAAATCCATCGACGGAAGGTGATTCGAGAGAGGTGCAACGCCGTGGTATCAAGATCCGAGTCGGGGAGGAGTCGCAAGGTCACCAGCCCAGGACGACCGCCACGCCATCAGCCGCCGACGGCCCACAGCTGCTGCCGAGATCGGCCACCCTGTCGATACGAGCTGTTCTACGAGCATCGAAGGTATTTGGTCGGGGCCCCGAAGGTATGATAAATGCATATTACACCTAATCTTGGTACCAAGGCAGAGTGTATAAATGTTATCAGATCATGTAATTAACAAATTTGATTTGCAAATAAATCTTGTTCATGATTGTATTTCTATTTCTGATTAACTTTCCCAATATTATACCAACTTATCCAGGGACCCATTCACGGAAAAGATACCCTCCTTTAGTGTTATATTGCAGTGAAATACCCGGCATCACCAGGTACGTCACAGCTGGCGCCCGAACAAGTCTGGAAAGCGTGTAATTAAGAAATGTGGCCTTAGGAAAGTTGGTAAAATATTGGAAGGTACTGTGCATGTATTTGATGTATAGTAATGCAGGGTTAAAGATAATAGGCAGGCAGTGTAAAGCTCATTATTAGAGGAAACAAAAGTAATAGTACATGTACTAACAAAGCATGCATAAGTCAAGTAAGCATAATGAATATTTGATCATTACAGAAATTTTGTTGTGTAATTAATTGTGGGCAGATATAGGAAATTATTTGAGAGTAACCAGTATAAAGTTACTACTGCAGTTACTGAGTTTATGAAAGCCACACATGTACATATTGTAAATGATATGATGTAATATAATTCCAAATTTGGTAAGACATGTTAATAATGTTTGAATTGCTTGGTAGTTTTTAATAACATGGAAATTAAAGAATTGGGAAGTAATAATAATTCTTGTGGAAATATAAGGGTGGTTAATATTATTATATAAATTGTGCACATTACCTGCTGGGAATTTACATTCAGCAGTGCATTGTCTATTGGTAATGGTAAAGTTTGTGTAATTCAATGGAAAGGATACTAGGTTGGGGAATGTATAGCAGCATTGTGAATGTATATTTTTAATATTCATACGGTACTATTGAGGGAAGTTTATGGAGAAGATATGACATGTAATTGTGAGTGATTATTGTGTACATAATATAGCAATAATTGTGTTGAGAAGTAATTCTAAATTAATAGTGGATTTATTAAAATTTGAGAGTATTTTTGTAATAATGTTAATAAGTTTATCAGCGGCATATATGTAGTCAAGTGGCAATAATATTACTGATTATAGAGAATATGTTTATTGTATTTTTGTGGTGAGTGAGGGCGTGTTCATCATTAATCTGCATCTGAAATATTAGTGCATTACAACATTTACGTGTAGTATACAGTGCTGGGGCGGACATAGTAAATTCATATATATATATTGTGACGTACCTGGTGATGCCGGGTATTTCACTGCAATATAATACTAAAGGAGGGTATCTTTTCCGTGAATGGGTCCCTGGATAAGTTGGTATAATATTGGGACAGTTAATTAGAAATAGAAATACAATCATGAACAAGATTTATTTGCAAATCAAATTTGTTAATTACATGATCTGATAACATTTATACACTCTGCCTTGGTACCAAGATTAGGTGTAATATGCATTTATCATACCTTCGGGGCCCCGACCAAATACCTTCGATGCTCGTAGAACAGCTCGTATCGACAGGGTTGCCGACCTCTGCAGCAGCTGTGGGCCGTCGGCGGCTGATGGCGTGGCGGTCGTCCTGGGCTGGTGACCTTGCGACTCCTCCCCGACTCGGATCTTGATACCACGGCGTTGCACCTCTCTCGAATCACCTTCCGTCGATGGATTTAATTACTCAACCCGCACCTATCACGCGTACTGGTCTCAGTTCCGTACCACACAGTTTCGATAAGGCTTCCACTACACTAATTAATACCAGCGCGATCGATTGTTCTATCAATACGAATCTTTTATTCTAATGATACTCTCATTACCTACTTCACGTATTTACTGCTTCACAGTTACTAGTACTTTACGAACACATTGCATGTTCCCTTTTGTCCATGCGCTAACGGCGAGCTTTTCGCCACACGTCTGAACTCTTCGCCGCTCCGCTAACGTCTGTCTTCTTCGCAATTCTCCTAACGACTGCCCGCACGTGCTCGCTGCCCAGTTTGTAACCGACATTCTCACGCTGGCCTCCCGGCGGTGGCACCGGTGGCGGTAGCGACCGTTGCTAGCTCCCGTCGTTGTTCGCAGCGCTTGGCGTCCGTACCGCGCAGTCCAAAATATATATTGATTACTTACACTAATGTTTTAATTAGTGTAAGGGAACACATTCTGTGTTTCATCACCCCCCTCCTTTCTTTTTTTGGATTTTTCCCGCCTCCGGAAAAATTCACTTTAGTATCATCGTCTCTGCCGATGGTTGCACTGTCTTGTATATTACATGAACCCTATATACACTTATACCCTAAAATCGAATTAACACGTGATTGTTTAGATTAACACTAAGATTACACTTATTTACACTTCACTATTTTCCATACCTATGGGACAGGGTCTTAGGTTATGGAAATTGTAGTGTCCCACCACTTCTTGTTTGTCATTTAGTAACTTAGCCACATTTTTATCCGTAACTTTATCTATCACATATGGTGTAACCCTGTTCTGCAGCTTTCCTTGCAAAATCTTGTCCACGCATTGAATCAACGCAGCTCCGCTATTGCGTAACCCGAATGGCACTCTACAAAACACATAACATATTCCCTCAAATGCGAATCCTGTATACTGCTGGTCCTCTTCCGCCACTTGCATTTGCCAATAAGCTTTACTAAAATCAGTACTAGAGAAAATGATGTTCCCTCCAAACCTCTGCAATGCTTCTTCCACCGATAACGGAGCATCCCTGTATGGTTGTGTTACTGCATTTAGTCTTCGTGCATCTAGGCATAATCGTATTCCTCCATCTTTCTTTTTGACGATCACGATTGGATTGGTGTAGGATGTCTGTGCCTTTCTTATGATTCCATCATTTTTCATTGATGCTAATAGTTCAGAAACATCTTGCTTCAGCGCTGCTGGTATCGGATAGTTACGCTGTCGAAATGGTGTTGTATCTGTAAGTTGGATTCGAAATGTGAATCCCTTTATTGGTGCGCGATTCTTCTGGAATACTTCTTTATTCTCCATCAACAGCTGCAACAGTTGCTCCTTGTGACGCGTATTTAGTATCTCTATCTTCTCCGTCTGCTGCCTCAGCTGTTCTTCTAATGATTCTTCGGCCACTGCGCCCGTGCATACTTCGTATCCTTCGTCTATCCCCAAGTCGAATCCTATCGCCTGGCTCCCCAACTCCACCACTTGCCGTTCTAGATCAATAATTGCTCTGTGATCGACCAGAAAATCCGTCCCTATGATTATCGGGTGTAATAACTTTTTGACTACCAGGGCCACTATCTCGTATACTTGGTCGCCAATCATGGCTCGAAACATTATTTGTTTTGTGATGGGGCTTGACTTCTTCTGAGTAGCTCCAATCACATACGCCCTATTCATAGGCAAACACATTATTTCTTTTCCTTTTGCTTTTAATTCCTCGTACATTTCCTCCGGCACTACTGTAGTCGTGCACCCTGTGTCTACTAATGCTTCTTTAACTACTCCCTCACATTCCATCGTAATCGTGGGACATTTCCTGATTCTGATCGCTGAGCTCTTACTTCTCTGCCACGGTTGGGCATCGTGAGTTACTGGCTGTATAGTATTTATGGAGACCACGTTAACTTTCACAATTTCCGCGTCCGTAATGGGGCCACCTTTCACCACGGACTTTATTGGTTTAAATAGTGCTCTTGTTCTCTACTTGTTCTAGTCTGTGCTGGTTGGTCAGATGCGCTTCCGTCCCCGCCTCTTGACTCCGTGCGATTTGGGTTGGGTCCGCTCCAGGCCGGTCTTTGGTTCCTCGGCTCTGGTCTCCATCCATCTCCCCCTCTTCCGCGTTGATTTCCCTGGTAATTAGTGCTCCTGTCACTCCCTTGCCCCTGATTCCGTTCTGTTCTTATCATATTAATGTTCCCCTCATTCCTGTTTTTTGGTGCGCCTGCAAAAGTTAGGTCGTACCCTCCTAACACATTCTGGAATCTCTCCAAGTTAGTATGCTGCACACTACGTAATAGATTCTGCACCGTAACTGGGAATTGTCTCGTTAGTACACATATAATTTCTTGATCGCTCATCGGTGGGGATAACGTTTTGTATTCCATGATACGCCTTGTTGCGTATTCCCGCAAGCTTCCCATTGACTGGTTGTAGTGATTATTCATCAAGCTGATTTTAAAATTAATTTGAATCTCCTCATTCCAGTACCGCTCAAAGAACCGATCTTTAAATGCCTTTACTGATTCGGGAAACTCATCAAATGTATCGGCCCATATCCTTGCGTTCCCTTCCAGCATTAAATATAACAATTGTATCTTATACCTTTCCGAGGTATTGATGACAGCTAAATGTCGTTCTGCCGCCTTCACGAATATGCACGGATTTTCTTTACCGTCTCCTGAAAATTTTAGTGATCTTGGAGGGGTGAATGGTACCGTCCCGCTTGCTGCAATTGGGGATGCCTTGCATTCTTTTATTTGTTCGATCTCTGTTCGTAGTGACACAACCTTCTCTTCGCATTCCCGCTTATTCTCCTGCATTTCTTCCTTGACTACCAACTGCATCCTTTCAATTTTCTCGTCCTGCTTAGCGGTTTTAGCATCTAATTGCTGGTATAACTTATTCTCTAATTCTCCCCCCAGACTAATTACTTGGGATTCTAACTCCTTTTTCTGTTTCCCTAATTCTTCGGCAGTCCATTGCTCATGACTTTCTACCCGCTCCGCAATTTTGGTCATCTCATTCTTCGTTGACTCAATTTGTTCTTCGGCGCGTCCTATTCTCCCACTTAATTCCTCTTGTAATTTGCTGATCCGTTTCTCGAATTTCCTATCCTGTTCATCTAATCTCCCATTCAATTCTTCAGCCAACTTCCTATTCTGTTCCTCTACTTTCCTATTCAGTTCTTCAGCCAACTTCCTGTTCTGCTCCTCTGTGAATATTTTCTGTTCATCTAATTTCCTATTCTGTTCTTCTGCTTTCCCATACAGTTCTTCAATCAACTTCTTCTGATCTTCTAATTTCCTATTCTGTTCTTCAGCCGACTTCTTACTCCGTTCCTCTGCTTTCCTATCCGTTTCATCTAATTTTGTCATGATTATCTGCATGAAATCTATAAGGGTATTTTCCCCACCCCCCAAACTTGGATTTCTTGTTGCCTGGATCATCGGTGTTGATGTAACTTCTACTTCTTTATTAAAGCTATCCCCTGACGTATCATCCAACCGGCTCCCAATTCCACTGTCCCTGCTTTCCGATGAAATGCTATTATCGATTCCTACATCTATCTCCCTTACTTCATCCGCCTTCTCCTCCCGGTCCAGCACTACATTTTGCGCCTCCATTCTGTTGCTTTGAGCTATCCGTTCGATCCTCACTTCGCTAAAATACTCGCACAAATTTTCCTTTTGCCTCACCTAACAACGGTACAACAGTTATCCTATGGATTTCCTATGCCCGCCACAGCACTGTATACTCTTTATAACTGTTATAATGCACTAATGTTTCAAATGCTGAATGATGACGAACACACCCTCACTCACCACAAAAACACAATAAACATATTCTCTGCAATCAGTAATATTATTACCATTTGACTACGTATATGCCGCTGACAAACTTATTAACATTATTACAAAATGCTCTCAAATTTTAGTAAATCCACTATTAATTTGAAATTACTTCTCAACACAATTATTGCTATATTATGTACACAACAATCACTCACAGTTACATGTCATATCTTCTCCATAAATTTCCCTCAATAGTGCCATATGAATATTAAAAATATACATTCACAATGCTGCTATACATTCCCCAACCTAGTATCCTTTCCATTGAATTCCACAAATTTTACCATTACCGATGGACAATGCACTGCTGAATGTAAATTCCCAGCAGGTAATGTGCACAATTTATATAATAATATTAAATACCCTGATATTTCCACAGGAATTGTTACTACTTCCAAATTCTTTAATTTCCATGTTATTAAAAACTACCAACCAATTCAAACATTATTAACATGTTTTACAAAATTTGAAATTCTATTACATTATATCATTTACAATATGTACATGTGTGGCTTTCATAAACTCAGTAACTGCAGTAGTAACTTTATACTGGTTACTCTCAAATAATTTCCTATATCTGTCCACAATTAATTACACAACAAAATTTCTGTAATTATCAAATATTCATTATGCTTACTTGACTTATGCATGCTTTGTTAGTACATGTACTATTACTTTTGTTTCCTCTAATAATGAGCTTTACACTGCCTGCCTATTATCTTTAACCTGCATTACTATACATCAAATACATGCACAGTGCTTTCCAATATTTTACCAACTTTCCTAAGGCCACATTTCTTAATTACACGCTTTCCAGACTTGTTCGGGCGCCAGCTGTGACGTACCTGGTGATGCCGGGTATTTCACTGCAATATAACACTAAAGGAGGGTATCTTTTCCGTGAATGGGTCCCTGGATAAGTTGGTATATTATTGGGAAAGTTAATCAGAAATAGAAATACAATCATGAACAAGATTTATTTGCAAATCAAATTTGTTAATTACATGATCTGACAACGTTTATACACTCTGCCTTGGTACCAAGATTAGGTGTAATATGCATTTATCATACCTTCGGGGCCCCGACCAAATACCTTCGATGCTCGTAGAACAGCTCGTATCGACAGGGTTGCCGACCTCTGCAGCAGCTGTGGGCCGTCGGCGGCTGATGGCGTGGCGGTCGTCCTGGGCTGGTGACCTTGCGACTCCTCCCCGACTCGGATCTTGATACCACGGCGTTGCACCTCTCTCGAATCACCTTCCGTCGATGGATTTAATTACTCAACCCGCACCTATCACGCGTACTGGTCTCAGTTCCGTACCACACAGTTTCGATAAGGCTTCCACTACACTAATTAATACCAGCGCGATCGATTGTTCTATCAATACGAATCTTTTATTCTAATGATACTCTCATTACCTACTTCACGTATTTACTGCTTCACAGTTACTAGTACTTTACGAACACATTGCATGTTCCCTTTTGTCCATGCGCTAACGGCGAGCTTTTCGCCACACGTCTGAACTCTTCGCCGCTCCGCTAACGTCTGTCTTCTTCGCAATTCTCCTAACGACTGCCCGCACGTGCTCGCTGCCCAGTTTGTAACCGACATTCTCACGCTGGCCTCCCGGCGGTGGCACCGGTGGCGGTAGCGACCGTTGCTAGCTCCCGTCGTTGTTCGCAGCGCTTGGCGTCCGTACCGCGCAGTCCAAAATATATATTGATTACTTACACTAATGTTTTAATTAGTGTAAGGGAACACATTCTGTGTTTCAATATATATATATATATATATATATATATATATATATATATATATATATAATAAACGAAATTAATGTAAATTACTTAATACGTGCTACATTGCAATTAGTAATATCACATTTCGTCATACTTATTTTTTAATTTCTTCTTAAAAATACCAATAAAAATACATTTTGATTACACGGAGTTATCGATTGCCCTTGTATCGCTTTGCTATCCTTACCTCGTATAAGGGTGCCATAGCGGGTTGCAATACATCTGAAAATGTGTCAGTTTCAAATTTGAAGTATTATTAGCTTAGGATTTGCCTGGATGGCATAGAGACTTAGAACAGCGTCTCCAAAAGGAGGCGTACCGAAAAATTGCTGTTCAAATGTCTTGTAAAATATGGGTGTTTTCAACATGTTATTGTGAGTTTGGTAATTTTCTTATTCTACCACACATTCAGCTTGAGTGTCATGCTATCCACATTTTCCTCACTATTCTAAGACAAAACACAACAGTGATCAGGTCTCCTTCCCACAAAAGAGGACGAAAATCTTCCTCGCGTACTTTGGGAAACGAAAATGAAACTGGGAATACTTTCTCCGTAGCACAGATAGTCATAAATGAGCATAATCTCGAAATACATCTTCTGTAATGGACTATATGATATTCTGTACAGTACAATAGCACAGACCTGAGTCCTTCAGTTTGTTAATGACCATGAATTAGAAATAATGTGTTTCCATCCACACCATCCCAGGTCCATTTGGTGTAACATACAGTTAAGGTAATGGTCGTTTAAAGCTATGTTCCAGTATGTAGCCATTTGTACACTTCAAACAATGATTTAAACCTTTAAACAATGTATATTCTCATCGGTCCAACTAGTTGATTACATAAAAATGTTTTCCTCATTAATTCAATTGGAAGTCCTGGCATTCCTCCCCAACGCAATGGCAAATAACTCCCCAGCACACCCACTCCTTCCAGGGTCAGTCGCACATCAAGATGCGCAACCTGCGGGCGCCGACAATCAGCGCCTGCGTGAGTGGAGCAATTTCTATTCCCGCTCGGGCGTCGAACGCGTCGATAAATACGTCTGCGCTGACAAAATAGAGCGCGTCCGCAGCGCAACGAGTGGTGCTTGCGCTTGGAGGCCATGCGGCCGGCGTGGCAGTGCTGCCAACCGCCCTTTGCGATGTGGAAATGGAGGAGTGCGGTTGAATAGCTTTCGTTTCTAAAGTAAGGCTTCTTACCCGCCTGTGGATCGCACAGATATGATAGTTTGTTTAAATCACTTGTTTGTAAGAAAAATAATTGTAATAAATCTTCCTCTTCTTTCCCTTCTAATGTCCCTTTCTTTTCCCCCTCTTTTCTTTCCTTTTTTTATCTCTTTCCTTACTTGATCTATTCTTCTTCTCTATTTATTTTCCTCCTTTTCCTTTGTGCTCTTTCCACAAGAGGTTTGGACTGATATCACAAACTCTGTTGTGCGAAAATCTTTCGACATCATGATGGGGGCCATTTGGAAAGTAGGCGTGTCTCCCAGCCTAAGGGATGGGATTGAGGAAAGGAGAGGGAATGAAGGGTTGCGCGTGGTCCTTGACTTCTTTAAATTGCAGCTGCTTCGGCGTCAACATGGATTTAATGGGAGGCTTTCAGAATTCAGCGTGGATTTAATGGTTGTCTTCTAGAATTCTCATCTAGCCAGTTAGCCTTCTCAGAATTTTGCTGTTGTAAATACCGCAATCGTCGGGTCTTGATTGACTGATTATTTGTGTTTTCGGGCACATCATCTGCCATGGTCATTAGGCCAGCAAGTTATGTTTTCATCACAGGATAGGGTGGTGCTCTTCCTTCCATGAATGGTGAAATCCGGTGCTCCACGTCGTTTTCCCATACAGGTATCTTCCACCATTGACTTGATTTTCAACTGCTTTTCGCATTAGTCCAGTACGTTTAGTGCATTTTTTTATTGCAGTAGGTGGCGGTGGTCTTTCTTAGCAGTATTGTGAGATACAGTGCCCACCTACATGTCGGTTGACGGTTTTTTCCCAACAATGTGTCTCCTAGCACGTCACCCCCCGCTGCGACAAGCTCTGCAGTCCCGACATCTATGGTAGTGTAGTGCATGTAATTGTAAGGATGTGTAAGGGGAGATGGTAGGTCAAGGAAGAGGAAGAAAAGATCGCGCGTCATCCGTGGCTCGTTTATTAGGATTCTGTTCCGGCAATCTCCTGTTGTTGATCGGAGAAACTTCGAAAAATACGAGCAGCCGATTCGAGCAACCGGCCGCTAGAATTCTTCTCCAACTGGCCACTAAATTCGACCTACCTATCTAGGTAGTGTCGAAAATCCAGCCATAATCGGGAGTTGAACCCTAGAACCTCCCAGTCAGAGACATCAGTTGATGCGCGGAGCCACCTCGGCCGGTGGCGGAAGTCGAAACCAGGATCTTATGGGCCAACGAAGATTCCATTAACTACAAGGGTCACTCCCGGTGGACATAATTGCAATGTCTATGTATATATGCCTTTGGCCTTCAAAAGACTAATTTTTACCAGCATGTTAAATACATGGAGGTCAGCGTGTTTACGTCCTGTTGATTTCCATGTACATATTTAATTGCTCCATCAGTTGACACGAAACAACGACAAAGATTACTTCAATTGCGGAAATGATCTACACTGCAATTTTGTACAATTAAGAACGCCTCTGATGTCTCATTTTCATTGTAATGGATGAAACTATTGTTTGCAACCGGTAGATACTCAATTTCTAAGAATAGTGATTCTCAATATTCATTAAGTTACTCTTTTATGAAAGAAAACATGTAATTAAATAAATGAAAGAGCATGGTTTATATCTGTAGTCATTTATTAGACAAGGGAGTGAAATACTCGTACGACTTTATTTATTTTTAGAGTCTAAATGCTCACAGGACAAATAATATATAGGGTGTATGTGCATGATATGGAATGACTCACATATTGTAGGCTAACAATTACATCTAACACGGTTTGTCTTAACAAACAATTGGTGTCATGATGGTGAAATAGGGATAATGCACAACACTGAAAATAGAGCATTTGCCATTTGATCCCACCGGGGTCAGAGTCTGAGTTCTTTTGTTATCCCAATAGATGCTCTGACAGCAATATGTAAACATTCCCTGCGTGGCAATTTGATGATATTATAGCGATGAGCAATCTTGTGTACAGGACAAATAGCATGAATGGTGAAAATTATCGAAATGAAATGACTTCCACAATGTGAGAGTCATTCTATTTCGTTCTAAACTCGTTCAGTCATATCAGTAATATTAGAGAAAAAATATTTCAAATACCCGAAATGTTTGGCACGTTATCCTTTCCGATATATTATTGTAAATGGTCACATATGTGTGAATCTTTCTTTTACATGTCATTGACTAATTTCTGTTTAATTCATTAACTACTTCGTACTTTTACTTATTCAATGTACTTATATGTAATACATATAAATACATATCTTGAGCGATTCTGGAAACAAGTAATTTGAATTAGTAACACTCAGGGAATTTTAGATAAACTGAAAAAACAGTTCAATTATTTATTGCTAATGTTCATCAAAAAATAATACATCTAATCATGAGAATGATTTCGTGAAGTTTTTCCTGATTTGGGTTCTGAATGCGTCTCTTATTATGTTTATATACTGCGCCAGGAAAGTCTCTCATCTTGCTAGAGAAAGCGCTTGCAACAGAAAATATTTTAGTAGCATGAGTTGCAGATTGAAAAACGAAATTTTCGTACACACAACTTGCTGGAAGTGTTGTGCCCTACATTTATTTTTCAGTGATCTGCTTGCTACCAACATACATGCAGTTTTTAATAGGAGGCCCTGATTCGGCTTGGTGTAAAGATACTTTCCTGGAGCACTGTACTTTGATTCTCTCACAAAGTAAATTTATGACTTCATTGTCTCCGGCAAGCAATTTCTTCGATGACATTCTTCTTCTTCTTTCTTCGTTAGGGTCATCTAGGAACCACAAGTCAATTTTGACCACCTTTTAAGTTGCTCTTTCTTCTTTTTCCAGTACTCCTTCATCTTCTCACTATGTTTCATTTTCCTTTCTTCGGACCATTTTTCACCAGTTTTCCTCTCCTTACTTACTTCTTTGTTATTAGCAGTATTTATTACTTTTTTATTATTATATTAATTATTGTTGGGTTTATAGCTACGCCTTTAATGTAACGAAACCCACCTTCATCTCCAGCATCTGTCCTCCACCTCCATATTTACCTTCATCTCTATATACTACCTCCACCTGCAGCCCCATCGCCCCTTCCATCGCCAACGTCTCGCAGTCCGCCCCGCCCCAGCCCCCGGCCCCGCCCCCGCATGACGAGTGGCGGACGGGGTGAGTGAGGCGGAGATAAGGGCGCGCCGGGGCTGACACAGGCCACATGGCCCTCTCGCCGCCTGCAGGAGGGGCTTTACGATTTGCTCTAACTACAATGGCGGGAATCTCATTAGGCGGGGCCGGCTAATGTTATTAGAGTGTTTCTTCTGGAGCACTGCCGCTGGCTGCTACAGCTGCATATGCCCGTCGTCGTCGTCGTCGTCGTCGTCGTCGCGTGAAACTGGCGAGCGGCGTCTGCGTCGTGAGGACGGGGGCGGGGTGGCGGCGGGGACGCGGCGCAAGGCGAATGTAAGGAGGATATGCGTCGCGCAGCAGATGATGAGACGGTGGCACAAGGGGAGGAGCGGGGGGGGAGTGGAGGTGCTGCCAGGAGAAAAGTGGGAACTGGGGTGGGAGGCCGATGTGGGCAGAGCGGTCGCGAGGCGGACGGCGAGATACGAGGCGTTGGAGAGGCTAATGGTATGGGTTGGATCACGTAAGAGCATAAAGGGGGGGAAATGGAAGTGGATGGAAAGGTAAACCATGGATTGGAGATCGTGATGTTTTTCTTCGTCTTTCCGTTTTATCACCGAGTTCTGCTTCTCATTTTGTAAAGACTCGCGTCTGATAAAATGTAGGCGACTGAGTTCGGGAATTGATTCTCTCTTGCATTTGCAACAATGGAATTAAGAACGATGAATTAGATAAATTTGTGGAATGTGATTGGTCTTTTTCTTCAAAGAACGATTCGTCTCGTGGTTTGCGAACCTCTAATCATTGCATAGGGTGATTGCGTTGTCCTTTCAAATCGACAATGAGTATGAGAGGATGGCGAAGGATATGTACCATTATAGAGAGAAACACAAATATTGAAGGGGAAAAATGAATTACGAGTAATGATCAAAGCGTTAAGCCAGTAGTACATGGTATATATTTTGTGTGAATTTTTTTTAGAAAACGTTTTACAAAACATAAATTTTATAAAATTTAGTTTTCACACGATAATATTCACAGCTTTATAAAACAAATTACTGTATAAAACAGAAAGTGTTCTTTTCCATAAAATAGTATTACGCAACACCCAATTAGCACTCGCTAATGCCGTCGGAAGCATCGCTACTAGCATGAAACTGCCCATCTTTGGACTGGACATCCGTACGTAGATTAGGTTAGTTTTCAGAAAAGGTATTAGAAAACAAGTATCGAAATAACAAAAGCTGTTGACTGTGAGTGGTTCATGAAAGCGCGCAACCAGATGAATACCAGAAGTACCCTCACTTGTAGAATACTAAGTTCTTTTGTATTAATCGTAATGCAAGAGGAGTAATTTTAGTGCACAGCATTAAGAGCAGATGAGGGGCCAAATTGTTTAACGGAAAAGCTTTACAGTGTACAACACGCTTATTTTATAAAACATTTTGTGTACTTTTATAAAACTCGATTTATAAAAAATCTGACAGTGTACAACGCAAGCAGGATGCTAAGTGTGGGTCGGAGGCAAGACTTGGAAGGTAATGAAAACTGGTAAAAAATATTGAATATTCGTGGTTAAGAATGTGGTAGCTTCATGAGTTTTTTTTTTTATGATTATGATGATGGTGAAAATGAGTGATAATGATTTGAGAAATTAAAGCTTTTGGAATAACGGCTTTGGGGCTGAGAGCTTTGCGAATAATAGATATGGAGGTGAACGTTTTGGGAGCAATAGCTTTGGGGGTGTCAGTTTAGGAGGCGAAACTCCTGGCTGATAGCTGTGGGTCTGACATTTTTGGGGGAGATGTCTCTGGAGTTGACAGTTATGAGAGTGAAATTTGTGGGACTGATAGATTTGGGGCATGATATCTCCGATAATTTTTGAGCTTTGAATTAATGATTCTCTAGGGGTGAAGGATTTGGGAATGATACCTTTGGAGCCGGTGGTCAAATACAATAGGAGGAGGTGGTGGAGATGCGGGAAGGGGCGGTACAGCGGCAACAGCAGCGGCGCTGTGTTGGCGACAGGTAGCGCGACAGTTCCGCCGGCGCGGAGGGGGGAGGGGGCGTTGCGGAGGAGTCTGAGGGCGTGTAGCGGCCAACGGTTCGCACGCGGTGCGCCACAAAGCACACGGAAACAGCGTCGCGCTCTTGGCGGGACATCGCGGTGCGGCCACGCCCCTTCCCTCTGCCTCAGCAGCGGGCGCGGAGACGCGGCGGTCCACGTGTGGGCGTTCTGCGGGGCAAATCAGCGGTGCTACACACATTAAGGCACTCTTCGCTCAAGTGCTACAGTCGACTGTTCAAGAGAAAATTAAAATAGAAATACCTTAATTCAAATAAGTATACAAATACTCAATCCATTACCTTCTCACGCTGACGGATTCGCAAATATGTCAGAGGTATATTTAGGCACACTAATGTCTACAACAAATTGATGTTTAAGTAATCTGAAGAATGCTCTAAAACTTTTACTTTTTTGTACTTTCCGAAACTCGTTAATTTTTCTTTCAGTTACATTGGAGTGTACTGAATAATTAAGCATTCTGAATTCAGTAGGGTTATATCATGTAATATGTTTTAACTGTTTGAAGCTTTCCTTTTCTTCTTGAGAATTAACTTTTGATACAGTGTATTCAGAAATAATTTCGTCATTAATGAAGACAATCTATGTCCTTTTTTTAATGTGGAAGAATAAGCAACGGTGGGTACCATATTCCGTTGTCAAATTATCTGAACATAACCTCTAAAATTAGAGTTAATTTTTCATTGTTTGTGAATTTGTATTAGGGATTTGTATTATTATTATTATTATTATTATTATTATTATTATTATTATTATTATTATTATTATTATTATTATTATTTAATTTTCTATTAAATAGAAACCTAAAATAAATGTAAAATTAAATAATTTAAATTTTAAAAAAATCTTACTGTCATGATGATCTTCTATGCTGTATTAACAATATTTCCACTGAAACACCTCCCTTTAAACATGTGCCAAACACTGCAAAATGCTCTTTTTCTTCCTTATCCGCACTGCCATCTTCCATCCCGCGAGCCCCCGCGACGATCTCCACGGCCTCGACGCGGAGTTGCGGGGCGGTGGGCGGTGGGCGGTGGGCGGAGGGCGGTGGGCGGAGGGCGGAGGGCGGATGGCGTTGGGGCGATGGGTGGGGGCCTGCCGACACCTGGACACCGCGCCCTCATTAGAGCGCGCGCCCGCGGGGCCGTTCTTAACGCGCTATCTGCGCCGGTCCGCGGCCGCGGGTTCGACGCCTGCCCACGCCGCGCCCACACCGCCGCACCACCCGCACGCACCACACATTTGCAGACTGACACATTCACTTGCAGACACGCTCCGTCCATGCAGCCGCCCGCATGCACGCCCGCAACTGACACGCACCACATACCACAGACTTGCAGTCTGACACACACACTTGCAGACACAGTCCGCCCACGCCGCCGCACGCCTGCACCTCGCAGACAGGCATACTGACACTTGCAGACACTCTTTGCCCATGCTGCCAAACGCCTGTGAGCACACTAACTGACACATACATAGTTGCACACCAGTAGGCTGACACGCAGACGCATTTAGTCAAAGCTGGACAGCCGAGATCGCTAGGGCGGACGCACTTTTGTAGTCTCCGTTTGAAGGGCACGGGTTCGAATCATACTTCGGGCACACATGTTGACTTGAGTGTTGTGCATTATGGGACTCTCTCAAAAACCATTTGTGGCTTCCCAACCCTCTTCCTTCCATTTCTGGCCGGCCAGGGTGGCGTAGGGGCTTGACCCATTTGCGCCTAAGTACGTGTTACAGGGCTGATGACTAAGGACGAACGTGTGTTGACCCTTCCTCTCTTCCCGTGTAAGTTAATTGGGAGCTGCTCAGATTTGAAACGACGTGCAAAAATTGACAACATCAGAACCTAATGTCATCATCATCTGTGTATGACCATTTCCCTTAAACAGGAATAAGCATTATAGGCTCCAGAGAAACGCTTATCCAATATAGAGCAATTCAACGAAATGGGCGCACGAGTCACATGGGCGCGGTGCATGAGAAGACTGGTAGCGACCACCATGGCTGCACCTGGAGGAAACTGTCTTAGCCGGGGAGGGCGGAAATTAACAGGCAATGATAAGTGCGAAGATGTAAAACAGAAAGTACATACTATACTCACTCATATCATGTTTCTTAAAAAATATTTAAAAAACGGAATATTATTTTTTCGTGTTTACATTATACAAAATCTTTTTGAATGTAAGTGAAGAAATGAAAATGCTTTATAAAAAGGTCGGGTTCGAAGACTGGTAATTCCAATTTCACATACAGACACACGTATGTACATATATACGCAAACTGTTTTTATTCTGGCTTACAAAACTTAAAAAAATTAGGATTATCATTTTACCCTAACTCCTTTTATTCAATAATGTCATCATTCTGTGCAAATTTAGGAAAATCGTATGGTTGAAAAAGTTTAATATAAAGAGATATTAGAAAACGCTTGTGTCTATGTTTTATTAAAATATCTCATAATATTTGTAATTCCAATTTTTTTGTTCTTACGTCAACGAATTTATTCGTTGTTTATTATCACAAAATAACATCTTTCAGTTTATGAAAATATAAAGAATATGTTCTATTTCATGGCTTATAGTATTTTTTTTTTAAATTACAGACAATTAAATATGTAAAATGTTTATTGCATTACATGGTACAACGTTTCACAGAGCGATGTGTCTGCTTCGTCAGGTACATCAGCTTATTTTAATTTATTTTAAACCTATTTCAGACTAAATCAGCATTGAGATATCTTTTTTTTAATTTAATTAAGACTGAATTATACTCTGAAATAAATAAATTACATTAAATGTTGGATTTTATAATTTCATTTAGTTTTATAAATAAAGTTTCGAATATAAGTCTGGCACTTCGTCTAGGCTCACAGTCATGAATTTTGGTATTTTGGCAACTCCAAATTATGAGAAAATTCTATGTTTGGAATTATATTTTTTCGTTATTTATCTCCACCATTTTTCACATTTAACCCAGATTTAGCTTCTGTGAGATTTTACGTTGTTTTTTACAACCTCTTCCATCGTTACACAGTCAAATGTTTCATGCCCGTTGGATTTTCCTCCCTGGAGTACACACTGCGAATTAAGTACAGAAGCTTTTGCATCATCCTCGCGACAACAATCATCCTCACCATGATCCACCAGCATCTCACAAGACCACCGTCAAGGTTGCCCAGAGCCTGGGGACGCCTGGGGACGCCAGCCTCTCCACGCTTCAGCCGCCGCATGCAACGGTTTCCGACGCGACGCGGCCCGGTCTGCTGATAAGGTGACGGCCGTGAGAGCCGGCCAGCCTGGCGGGAGTCCGTGCGTTATATCGCGGCGGCGGCGGCGGGCGCGCGGTGTGTCCGCGGACGGCGGAGCAGCCGGTCGGTCGCGGCGCGCCAACATGTTAATTGCAGTCGCCGGCTGGGAGTTATGAGTCGCGCGCCGCGCCACGCCCCACTCCCCACGCCCCACTCGTGCTCCTCCAACAGCCCTCGCCGTCGCTTCTATTGCTTCTTTTCACTCCTCTTTCTTTTTCTTCTTTTCCTTCCGTTTCTTATATTTCATGTTCTTCCCTTTTGTCTTCTTGCTCATCTTTCGTGTCTTTCTTGTTTCGTCATCCTCTCATTCGATTTCTTTTCTGTCGTATTTTTCTTCTTATTCTTTTAGGATGTAGGGGAACCATGAGTTGAAACCATCTGTTTCTTTGCTTGTACTGTAAATTTTGTATTTTTTAGATGATCAGCGAGTTGGCACGTATAGAGTTTTTGCAATACCTGTTTGGATGTGCCCGACTTAAACTACGTCCAAGTCTTTATCAGTGCTCTTAGTATCTTCCCCTTGACCGTTGATTTTCATTCATTAGTGTTCATCTCCATAACCGTTTCCTCATCTTCATCCTATCTCGTCATAGTTTTTACTTTCTCTCAGCAACTTTGTTATAAGAAAAAGTATTGTAATCGTGCACCGGAAAAAGGAGAATTTTCCATGGAAAACTCTCATTATCGGGCCCTGGTAACGAAAACGTTGATAAATGTTCTTCCTATAAGTCGTAAATTACTTCCTCTAGCACGTTCTGTACTCAAAATCCATGTTTTGTGGGTCCTTGATACCGAAAAATTGATTGAAAGTAAAACGTCTGTCTTGTCCATCCGTCTTGGTCTACGGTAGCGTCTAAACCGTTCCGTCGATTTGCTTCAAAATTTACATTCCTCAATAGATCTATCGAAACTCCAGGCCCTCTAAGTCTAAAACAGATGTTTTAATTTTTGGGGGTACTTTACATGTAGCCTTAAAAACACTATCAAGGTCTAATCAAAAATGGCTCTAATTTTTTTCATTAAACTTTGTTCCTGAATAGCGACAAGAATGTTGAAAGAATGGATCAGATCTCATTTTCGATGAAAAATTAACATTTTAAAACTGTAAAATTGAAAATTGAGATTTTTTTCTCAACATCCGTTCTCAAAAGCCAGTTCCTTAAACAGATCATGAGCAATTTTTTGAAAAAAAAAGAGTAACTTTTGTTTAATTTGTGCTTGAAATTAATGTAATTTATAAAAAAAGACATTTTCTCAGAAAACTCTCCAATTTTTTCTTTAATTTTGTTCCATGGATAAAACAAGAGACGCTTAAAAAATTGGCGCAAATCTAATTCTCGTTGACTAACTGAATTTTCGAATACTGCATATCAAATATAATGGGAGAGACAATTAGATTTGTAAGCGGCGACGCAAGTGAGCGGAATCATATGGTGATCTGCGCGGTGTTGCGCGGTGTTGCGCATCTGCTCGGTGAGTGCGCTCGATGCTCCTCACTTCAAACCTTAGCGCGATTTTTTGAAAACACTTTTGCTGTTTCATGTAGTAGCATACTTCCAGAGCCGTTGAATTAATGCGAGAAAGTGTGTGCTGTTGTAGTTCTTTCATACATAGCATAAGTGTGTCACATATGCTCTTTCTGGAGTGCCCCTCGATTTTGAGGCGATGTTTAGGACAGCTGAGGACGGGTCCAGAAAAATGGCCAAAACGTTCTGCATATTAATTTTAACTTCTAATTGCATTTTATCTATTTGTACTGATTATACACATTTTACTGTAGACTGCTGAACCTTGGCTGAACTTGGTGAATTTTTTTCAGAAAACGACCAGTAAATGGAATTATCTGATTGCTTTTGTTTTTATGAGCTTTTTCATAAGATTTGTTGAGTTTTCGAAATAGAATATGATTTTAGTTCTTTTAACACACGTTTTATTCAATAATTATCAAAATGTACCTGTGTCTGTCATTTTCTTATTTGGACAATTATCACACTGCCGTATGATGTACTATTTAACTGACACCGACCATTTTAAATAACGTAAATCATTAGTAAAATTTTAATCACAATATTCTTACGGAAACGAACGAAAACTATGAAATACATATTAACAGTTAAAAATTTGAGAGTTCATCTCACGTCATACAGAAGTCGATGTAAATGTTCGCTTTTGAATGTTAAAAAAACATTTGAATAATTTTTCTGTCTTAAAATGCAAACAAATAACTGAATAAATTGAATCACGCTTGAACAATCCTCTTACACCAAACGAAATATCAGATGTAGAGGCGACTGCTTTATCATACGGAAACATTTTTGTACCTGTATTGCTCCCTCCTATGTCGTCACTCGGGAGAGAACCTTGCCAATAGAATCGTTGATATTTTTAAGCTGTATCATCCCGATCTGATGGATGTGGTACCGGTTTCTTGTCGGACACGTCTCGTAAATAACGTCCAGCCGATCATCGACTTTCTTATGGCCCTTGCAGCTCGACCGCGAAGGCGCCTCGCCTCCCCTCGCCCCTACACGATCCGGTCCGAGGATTTATTGAATAAAGAATAAACTGTTGGAATTATTGTAATACCAGACCGATAAATTATATTTAATGAAGATATGCGATTGAAGGTGTGGGTGTATTGACAATGGTCGACCATAAGCAATTTCATCAAGCTAATAACAGGCGCTATTTCTTCCCTGAGGCGAGGGTGGGCCGACAGCCGCGCCGCTCTTGGAGACTGCATGATGAGGCCGTAAATAACCAGGTTTATTGGAAGTAATGATGTCGTAATCTTGCATTAACGATCTCGGCTCTAATTCTGCGCCCATGGATTTCATTCGCGCCGTTCGGAAGGGTTCCTGATATTTTTCCGGGGGCGGTCGGGGTGCAGGGGGCTGAAAGGGGGGTGAGGGAGGCGCTGGGGTGGTCGCGCGCGACTGAAAATGAGCAGACGCGACCGGCAGTGGCGGTGGCGGCGGTGGGTTCCTAAGAGCGTCGCCGGGCCCAGAGGAGGGGTAAAATGATTTTTCCTTGAATATTATATTCTTGCTCTGGCGTGAGCCGGCTAGCTCTATCTTGCGGCTGTCTCTCGGAGTGGACCAATTAGCAGAAGTGCTTGCGTCACGTGGTTGGGACGCATTAACATCGCCGAAAGCAACCGAGTGCGCCTCTTTCTTTATGGGTACCACTCCGCGCGCGCGCACATTCGCATTTTCACACACACAGAGGAGGGATAGGGCGCGCACACACGTACAGTGGCCCGAGGCGTCCCCAGGCGGTGGTGGCCGTGCGGTGGAGGGGGCTGGGAGACGTTGGGCGTTGTGGGTGGTTGGGGGTCTGAGGTAAGAGGAGGAGGAGGTGACGCGGTGGCGGCGATGGCTTCGCAGAGGGTAGTTTCGGAGGCGCCAACGGGAGCGGCGTTTCAGGCGGCTTCGATGGTGTGGCGGCTGGATCGGCGGAGGAGATGGCAGTGGGGGCTCCGTTGAGGACGAAGTTGTGGCAACGGCGGGGGCGGCGTTTAAAAACGCTGCGATGGTGGCTGCATGGCCGGAGGTGGGAGCGTCATTGACGACGACGGTGTTGACTTTGGGGGAAGCAACAGGCCCTTCTAGGGTGGTGGTGAGGACGATGGTGGGACGATGATGCGGGCCGTTGGGGCCGACAGTCAGTGATGATGGAAGGACGGCGCAGGAACGACGATGGCGGCGCCTTTCCGAACGTCTTCGAGGGCGGGGACGTCGGTGAAGGCTATCCCGAGAGCAGCGGCGCGTTAGGGGGCGGAAGCAGTGGCGGGTGGCAGGTGGGGGAGGGGAGGCGGCGCTTTAGCGATGGCTGAATGGGAGAAGTACGACGAGGGAGAGAATACACAGGGAGACGGTCACATCTGCTACAAGACGCCCAATTGCTGGGTTGAGTGGGGAGGAAGTAGTGTTACTTACGAAGGTAAAGTTTTGGCGACGTGTGTAAAGTGACGATTATGAGCGGTGTCAAGGGCTGCTGTGGATTTGTGTCAGTAACCGCTGGTGGTATATTAAATAAATGGGTAGAAAATATGAAATATGAAGTGAAGCGATTCAAGGTGTAAAGGATAGAAGGAACTAAATCGTTGTGGGTAGAGACGGCTGGTATTAGAGATGCACAGGATGTCGGAAAGATTCGACGACGAGGTAACATGAAGAGATACGTCAGGGTGGCATGGGAGCTAGACAGGGAAGGTAATATGGACAATTTTGGTAATGAAGGACACACAGGGAGCAGTTAAATGAGCAAGATTAGTGCACTCAGAGGTAAGAGGGTCTAGAAGATCAATAATTAACGAACTTTCTATACGGGTTTGCGTGCCTACAGAAATTAAGTTTGGCATTGACACTTGACGATGACAATGGCGGTGACGGGTGTGATGTCAGAGAAAAAGCTAACGAGTGTAGTGATAGCTGGGAGAACTAATTTATAGTGTCGATAGTGATAATACCGTGTTGACCTGGGTAGCGTCAGCCATATACCGTGAGATTATATGATGGCGCTTGTGGGAATTAATTAGAATGAGCGAAATAGGTGAAGATAGGATCAAGAAACCGAATAGTTGGATATAAACGTGGTCAGACATTTCTGTGTGGACAGAAAATATCCTTTTTTGCTACTGTGGTGATGGTTAGAAGAGAAGAGAGAACTGAGCGGAGGCAGGTAGTGATGACTGGAGCAGCTGTCGTTTGGTGCCGGGGTGGTGATAGCGGAGCCTGCCGAGTGTGGGTGGCGGTGGGACCGACGGTGCTGCCGGTGGGGGGCGCTGGTGGCGGAGGCGGAATGACGTCGTCGGGTCGCGGGGGTGGAACGGGGCGGCGCGGTGCGGGGCGGGGCGGGGCGAGCGAGGGAGCGAGGGCTGGGCGCACGGCGGACGTACGGTCCGCAGCCGCATAATTGCATTTTGCGCTTGATATGTCGGAGGACTACGTTCATCTACTTGCTAATGGACTTTTAAAACGACACACAACACATGAAGTGCTGCACCACTTTACTCTCCTTCTTACATTCCGCTTGCCCCGCCGCTGCCGCCCCCGACCGCGCCCCTTCCAGAGGCGAAGCGCGCTCTCCTCCCATCCTCCACCGCAGAGACGGGGTGGAGAGGAGAATGGGAATGGGTTGTGAGAGAGGTAAGGGAGGGGGAGCTTCTAGCAAATTCCAACATCTTCCCTTCACGAATGTAGAGAGTATCGGAGGGACAGGAGGATGAGTCATGTTGCGCCAACACTTTCCTTTGACATTTCGTTTCTTTTCGTTCGTATAAATTCTACTTTTAGGTTTTCATTTAGTTTTTCACAAACAGTTCGTAAGAAGCAATATTAAACTACGAGTACAGAAGTACTACTCGTACAAAAACAAAATTGTTTTAAGGGAAATAAATAAAAACTAGTGATATTCTTCTTTTCATCTAGTTGCATATTAGGTGTCGGAATTTCATTTTCATTTTTAGTTATCTGTAACTGATTTTGTCTGTTTCGTCTTGAATTACACTAGACGTAGAAAGTAGTTGATGTCAACAAGACAACGTTCATTGACCAATCCTCTAAAATTTTCCAATATAAAATAAGGGGATAGGGTGAACGGAAAATCGTAAAACTGAAACAATGTTTTTGCAAGTTTGATAAATTATTCTTAAAGTAGGTCTTTATGATCTCTAAACACACGAATTTACCCTATGATTATTAAACTTAATTTAATGATTTTCAGTTCAAATTTTTCTGTGTCTGACATCTCTTTTACTTAATCTCTGAGCTTTATCGAGTCAACCAGATTTCCAGATTTGAACCGGTTCCCTCGTCTTGTAGTTCCAATACTCCCAGTTGTGCTGCCTTCTCAAAAACCTTCCACAGACGCTCTTTGCGTTTGTCCTCTCCGCAGCGCGGCGGTGGAGCTGTAAACATGCCGAAATCTCTCCGGCGGAGCCTCGTACGGCTCGCGTGTAACGCCCATTAATCGCCGCAACCCCCGTGCGGCGCGGCGGCGGCGGCCGGCCGAACCGCGCGCGTTTATTCAAATTAATCACCGCGCTCATCAATACCCCGCGCGGAGGCGGCGGGCGACGCGACGCGGCGCGGCGCGGCGCGGCGCGGCGCGGCGCGGCGCGGCGCGGCGCGGCGCGGCGCGGCGCGACGCGGCTTGAGTGAAAGAAACTGCGGACGCCACTGCGGTTAATGGTCTGGCGTGGTCGGCGGTGGCGAGATACGGCACGGCGATAAACAGGAAATGGTAATGAGGGGGAGACACGAACTAGAGAGAGCGAGAGGGAGAGAGAGAAGGCGAAGAAGAAGAACCAGGGAGGGATGCGACGAAGTATGGCGACTGATAGGCTGCGAGGAACGGGGTGGAGGCACATTTGGTATTTAATTTCTTCTTGAAACGCTGCGTGCATGTGTGTCTGTATGTGTGTGTTGGAGGAGAGTTATTTCAGGAATTGGGGAACAGGGAAGATTCCCCATTTGGATTTGCGGGGGTGCATGTTGGGTGGGTGGAGATCAGTGACTTCCGTGCGTCTGGAAAGCTCCACCAGTTGTTTCGTGGTCATACAAGAGGGTGGAGGGTGATGTTAGGGATGTGACACCACAACGAGTAACTGGTAATGAATATGATCTTAAACCTATCGTAACTAATAGTTATTTATGCGCCAAGGACGTTATAAGGGAATAATGATCTCGAGCGACAAAATATTCTCGGGCCAAAGGCCCTTCGACTTTTTGTCGCTTCTCGATCATTAAAACCAGCAATGCCCGTGCTACACAAAATATTTAATTTTTGACCTATATTACCCTTTTTTATATCACTTCTGCCTCGAGAAAAATATCATAAGTGTAAAATTCTGAAGTCATGACTATTTCCGCCAGAAAAAAATTAAATTTGAGTAATGGCTCTGGCAGACATGTCATAAAATAAAATTACTTTTAATTTGTTGTGGTTAGTACATAAGACAACACAATACAGGAGAACAGACAAACTTTAGTACAAAGAACGTGTCTTCCTGTTCTGCCTCTGATGCTCAGTTCATTCTAAAACAGCTGTCCAACTGGCAACCTGCGGAGCGCATGCGGTCTTCGGTGCCATTTGTTGTGACCCGCGAAACGTTATTAGAAAACCGGGAAAATCTCCTACATCCATTTCGGCCGATAATATTGCACCTAGCGCGCGCACGCTGTCAGAGTCAACATCCCCTTAATTTAAAAACAGGTTACATTTAGATTGAAGAACTTTTTTAAGTAAATTCAGAAATTAAAAAGCATCCCAATGTTTCCCTGTGTTGGTGCGGCCTGATATCACGCATGGTTTCATCCTCTCACCTCCCGTTTCAGAGCACCCGGACAAATATGGCTCGCAACCGTATTAAACGTTTTAATTGTGGCTTTGGAGGCCTTGCACGTTGGACACCCCTGTTCTAAAACATCAGCGCTCCATTATCTTGTGTATTTTTGAATCTGTGAGAATATACACGGTATGATAAATAAGGGCGTACCTGGAAGGATGTAAAGTACAGACAAGAAGAGAATAAACGAAGAAAAAGAGAATTATTGAAGAAAATATTACGATAATGAAAGAAAATAAATAGGCAAAAGGACAAGAAAGAATTATGTTTGAATGAACATGAAATGAAATTGAGAAATAGAGAGATGAAATTAAAATAGAGCAGCAGAAGAAAAGAGGCAATTAGTGTAATGTAATGAACAACAAATACTAAAGTTTGTGTTGTAATTAAACGAAAGACAGAAATTGAAAACCGAAATAAAAAACAAAAAAAACATCATAATATATAATCACATGATACAAATGTATTTCTCCTACAAAGCATTGCGACCTTAAGTAGGTTCGAGAAGCGTAGCACTCCACATCCAAAACAAGTCAGCGTCCGGTCTCATTTAACGAAGAAAGTAATGTAAATTGTTCGTCTCCCAGCGCTTGTAGGTTAATGAATCGCCGTTCATCGGTCCAGAATTGCCCCGCGCTGCTCGATATGATCTGCCCAATATGATCTACATCCTAGATGAAACTGCCCGTCCCGTCTTTTCCTGCTCGTCGTGACCAGAACGAAATGGTAAATGGAAAACCAGCCGAGATATCTCCGACAGCCGCCGGAGAACGCGGAGAGAAGAGAAAGAAAGAAAATTATCATATCTCACTCCCGCTATCGCTGTAATATGTTACATGCGACAAATTTAACGAAGACGACATTTATAATTTGGGCCCTTATATGATTGTTTATACTAACCAATCACGATTTATAACCCACTCTCGTCCCTGGATGACGATTCATTTAACGGCTGGCCGACGGCCGCCAGTGGGCGAGGCGCGAGTGGACGCGTGACCCTGTTGCCAGAGGTGGCTGAACGCCGCTCGAATGAACGAAATGGATAGTGTGAACATGTTATAATGAAGAAGAAATAATGGTTGGAGTAATAATAGTAGGAGTAATAATGGTTGGAGTAATAATGTAAAGCAATAATGATTGGAGAATGAATATGATAAGGGAATAATGATGGAGTAATAAAGGGCGTAGTAACGGAAGAATCGTCAAATAAATATATATTAATAATGATGCTGTAATGTGTGGTTAATGGCGTTCTAATGGTGGTATCATGGTATTTTAATAGATATTTAAAATTACATTTTAATTATACTTCGGACGAATCCCAAACTTTTCTGGTAACTAAATCCAATGCTAAGACTTTTCGAATCACTTGTATCTCTAATATTTTGATAAATAAATACATAATATTCACATAATATATGAACTTACTTTTTGGACACATTCATCTCCTCAAGTACTTCTATCTCAAGAATCACACGCACCTCATATTCACTTCATTCTCATCCCTACTGCCACCAGCGCAGATCTACAATTGCCTCCGCCCCCACCTCCATCTCCACAACCATCCCCATCCTCAGTAAATGCATCACCACCTGCGTCACCTCCACCATCATCATCACCACCACATCTATCCCCACTACGTGCATCACCACCTTCATCGCCTCCATCACCGCCTCAGCGCTGCGACTGCACGCGTGCTCTTCGGGGCCGTTACGCAGACCGCACCGAAGCGGTCACTCAGGCCTGTCCTGTCATAAATCAGGCAAGTGTGACCGCAATTCAAATGAACTCATTCACCGGAGTGCCCACTCGCGCGCTCGACCGCTCTCCGCCTCCGCCGCCGCCGCCGCGGCGTCTGGCGTTTCCGGCTAGTGGATATATTTCAAACGAGGTCCCGACGCTTTTCGTGTAGCCTATTATATATAAAATATCTTTATGCTATCGCACGCCTAACAAGCGCTATACAAAGTGCTCAAGGAGAAATCACACACCGAAAATTTTCAGGATACGTTCCGAGCGGCAACAGTATTGTACTCGGTAACTACTGCAACAGCGCAAAAAAGACCCGCTGACGTGCGGGCTTTCTGAAATACCAGGTGCACGTGGGCACGTAATTCTCCGCGTCCAACCCGCGCGTAAGGGAGCAGCGACCTTCGAAGCTGTTTTGCGTGAGGAGAAAGTTAATCTAATATTAATCTAACCCTTCGCGCACGGATCGAGTTCTCTAACAAGCCGAGTATTTCTGTTTGTTTTCTTGTTTTGCTCGTTCTCGTTATCCGAATACTTTAAATTCTCGTCTCCGGGAGATGTTTTTATTCCGTCCCCTTGATAATTCCTTGACATCATTACGACTTCCTTTGACGCGTTTCGGATCCCTCGCAAATCCGTCGTAACTCAGCCGGCGTCTCAAGGTGAAATTTCTTGATAAAATCCCCCCCTGGCCCCTCGCCGACTGGCGTGTCCGAGCCCACAGGTATCGCGAGGAGCGAGAGAATGTCGGCGGATTTATACGAATTTATGTCAGTGTTTGCCCGCGCGAGTGTCGCCGTATTTTACAATCGAGGATTTCCCCGAATGCCTGCAGAGCGCGGGCCGGTCGCTGCGGGATCCGGGGGCGACGATTAGGAGGGGCGCATAGTTTCTCAGCGGGAAAAATAATGGCACTTCTCCGAGCAGAAGTAGGTTGAGAAGTGGCTTGACAGTGAGGTGCCTTGTAATGGCGGGCCGCGTCTCTATAAATCACCGCGACCAGTTTGCTAAGCCTCACGCCAGAGGTCAGCCCCGTTGGGAACGCGCCAATGGTGGCGGTGGCGGCGGCGAGGCCGGTGGTGCTGACGAGCGGGTGGAGGTGTGACAACCAAGTTGACTTCGGGGGTGGACGAGGTGGCGGTTTTCAACCCGATTGGAAACACGCCGGTGGTGTCGGTTGATGATGGTGACACGTAAGGTGGCCATGTTGGCGGCAGTACTATTGGTGGTGGTTGTTAAGACGATGAAATAGCTCGGTTTTACATTCGTGGTGTGGGAGAATTTGTCTTTGTTGAACTTGTAAGAAAATGCCTTCAGTGGTTCGTGAAATTTCTAAAATAACAAACATGAAGGTAGTCATCAGGCATTGGCGTCAGAATATTATTTTCAACATTAATTATTTCAAGAAAATATGTGTTACCTGTCTAGGGCTCTATTTACGTTTCTGACACATTGTTTCGTGCGTGGATGCGTACCACTCACATTTACCCCCATTTTACATTTACTTACCCAACAACGCGATCCGATGCAGCTACTTTATCTGATTATTGTAACAATGCTTGATATCGACGTCTTAAGTAGAAACAGCTATTTTTTCTCGGGAAAATAACAATGAGAGACGCCTTACGTAAGTAGTTGTGGCGATGCTCGCTTCGGCCCGGCCGAAGGAAGTGCTGCTCTCTGATGGCCGTTTGCGAAGCAATGCGAATGGTTCCTTGTTCCTCACTTAGTTTTTTCCTTGCAATGAAGTTGGCGGGTTTTGAAGATAATGTCTTTCTTAGGCACCACGATTCAAATCCTTTGCCCTCAATTTTCACTACGGAAAGAATTTTAAACGAATATCTATTTTGTCTCACTGTTTCAGAAGTTATTTTGAAACAGTACCTAATTATATTATTGACAGTCCACTTTTATATTTACTTTTATGGTTAGTTTGATTATTCCATTTATAATTTCATTCACATACTGTTCTAACCAAGTAGCTAGTGAGTAAATGGTATTTGTCACCTCTTCCTTTCTTACTAACGCGTAGTTCTGACATTGTAAAAAAAAACTTTATTCTGTTGTTATTTTATTTTATTGTGTTACAGTTTTGTTGTACCTGAAGATGCGAATGTACTTTTTCGCGAAACGTGCCGAATGTAATAATCAATTAATTTACAATTTTTCTGCCTTTATTATATAATTTTTAAACGAGTATATAATAATATATTGCTAATCAATATCAAATATCAAATATTGCGAAAGTAGACTGTCTCCTCTCGAACCACTGAAGGCATTTTCTTACAAGTTCAACAAAGACAAGATTTTAAATTCTACTTCAGCGAATTTGCAGAGAAGTTTGCTGATTTTCGACATAAACTACCCATTTGGATCGAGACCGACCAATGTCTGAAAAGTAACAGTTCTTGACGTCAGCAGCTCTGATCGGTCACCCGTGGCCAGGGTTGCCAGATTTGGCGATTTCTCGCCAAACTGGCGACTATTCTCAATTATTGGCGACAAAAATTTACATTTGGCGACTTGGCGATTTTTTGGCTACTTCATTTTTTTAATTAAACAATTCATATTTATATGCCTGCGATAATAAAAAGCAAAGCTTTTGAATGTAACCAATGATGTAGTAATTCTATTCTAGTTATGTTGGTACTACTGTTCTTGAATACTGTTATGTTGGACACTGCCACTATTGGTATTAAACACTGAATGGGTTTAATAACACTCATAGTGTATTATTGAGCTATTTCATCAGTAGAGGATGGTAATCGTGCTATGAGTTTGAGTTTGATTTGATTAACTTAACTTGGCTGATTCCCATTCAAAGATGCCGAAAGTTAGTGGTAGCAGGGGATATCGGCTCGATTGGGAACGTGAACCCTGGGCTATAGGTAACACCGTATAATTGTGATTTCGATGCTAATCATATAAGAAAGTTTGTTTTGTTTTAGAGTTTTATAGATTAATGTTTAAAATATAATACATTTCATCCATTTTTTCAATAAAATATAGCATTTTTAATGAGATGTGTTTTTTATTAACAGCTTATACCGTTTTGAACTTTGGCGGTTTAATGGCGACATCTGTCGAATGCTTGGCGACTTTTGGCGACATATGGCATTGTAAATGGCGACAAGGCGTGATAGTATTCTGGCAACCCTGCCCGTGGCTACATCTGATCAACGCTAGGTTAATACTATTTTAATAAACAGACTGTAAAGGGAATTGGGTAACACGATACCCTTCTCTCCGTAACTCATCTTGTCCACAACTTTTCTGATCTACGAACGATTGCATAATTAAATAATTTAATAGGAGATTTTATTAGATATTTTACAAAGGACAAAATGCGATTACAAAGAAGATTTTTTATATATATATATATATATATATATATATATATATATATATATATATATATACATATGGTAATGCTTAGAGGTGTCGTTGTTTGCTTTATGAAAATAAGTAGGTATGTAAGTTCTCTGGCAATGTTTGCAGCGACAAACTGATTTTCAAATGGCATAAGTAGAGAAAGGAACATCAACTATACAGTTAACCAGTAGATGAACTGTTTTAGCAAGCTCAATAGCTAAGGAGTTCTTTGTTGAGAATAGTTACTGAACAGTGTTAATTTCACCACTTAGGCATTGCTTTAAAATTTAGGGTCAGTCGATTCCACTAAACATCAGATGATGAAACTTATTAAATTCCTTTGAAAGACTTCGAGAAAACTACGTAAATAAATTAATAACATAGTTTTCCTCTATTATAAGAAAATCCAGCTTATAAGAGAGAGAATGTGCTTCACAAGCCCTAACGTATGCGTCATGCAGATTTTCTTCCCGGCTTTAAGAGACCCACCTACATTGTACTCAAGCCTATAATAATAAAATGGTTCTAGATGAAGTATACCCCCACGAGAAGGAGTCAGAAGTGCAAATGACAATTATTTCCACGAAACGAGCTGGGTAACTCTTTCGATTTCTCGAGTGTATTATGTGAGAACAAAATATTATCGAAGTAGTTGCTTCCTACATCAATACAATTAATCACATTTGTTTCTTTGGATTTATGGAGTATTCGAGATGGATTACAGTTGTTAAGATGTTTTCCCAGAAATAACACATCAAAGTTACTTTCGTTCTTGAATTTTCAAACGTTTATAGGAGTGAGTATTTTCGTTATCAGATTATGGCTTTCCAAGATCCAATCATGATATATTATTCACATATGCTAAAAAATAGTGTAAGCATATATTCTGTATTAATATTTCAGTTTTCTTTATTAAATATCTTCAACGAAATAACACCACTGCAGTGATGGCAATATCTATTTGTGCGAGAACGCGTTCCCTGAAAAAAAAAAAACAAATGTATAGAAATATGTAAATACTTCATTTTTCGTACATTTAGACAGGTTTCCAATTGGAACAAATCTAACCATGGAAATGAGTAGTATTCCAAGTTTCTCAAATCAAAACGGTAGTAATCAAAGGTTGGTAGAACAAAGTGACGGAAAACGGGGGCCATCTGATCCCCAGAAAACTACATTCCAGCAGCGTTGTGATACAGCTTTCCTGTTTAGCTTCCTGTTAGACGTGTTCTTTTTTGCACGGACGTAACTGTGAAACTGACTAATACATATTACCTTCGCTACCTAACATCCCACTTTCTGAACCCATTCATTTACTGGCTTTTGGAGACTTGTTTGAGAATTCGCATTTCAAGAAACTGCTTTATTGCTTCGAAAATTGTATACGTGACAGAAATGGAAAACTGCATGTAGAGCAACATTTTGCAGCTTCGAACCGTTTTAAAATCACAACAAATTGTTGGTTTAAGTTTCTTCAGGTCAGAATTACATTAAAGTATTCCATACGAAAGATAGTGTATGGCTAATTCATTCCTTAAAGATAATTAAGAATTTCTTAAGATTTTGCTGTTGCAAGATTTGTTGTAGATAAAATATAATTGAAGACATCTTCGTATTAATTCATTACATTTTGTTACAAGTGACACATAGCTTATGGGAGTCATACTTGTAAATCGAAATTCTCGTCTTTTATTTGGGGATAAATCGGAAACATCTCAATCAAATTAACCATTAAGTTCATTCCAGTTCATCAGTTCCAGTGTTTTCTCCAGCCAAACCCTCGAATGGAAGAGAGAAATTGATGAGAGGGTGCAAATGATGAATTGATAAATAAATGAGAAAGAAAATCTGGATTATCCTGATAAAAACATTCCGCGATCGCCTTTGGCCTCAATTTGCACGTGGATTAAGCAGTAAAAGAGACGCTATGTCATTTCATTTGATTATTTTATACGCACTTTCATATACTGTTGCAAATGTGAATCACGTCTCAGATCAAAAAATTATAACTAACTGGAAGCTCACAATTTTCAGTAAATACTAGTAGAATCATAATGAGTCTCTCTAATCTTAATTTTTATTTTCTATTTTTTGGCTCAACGGCCCGAGCCTTGGCCGACTAGCGTTGGACCTGCTTCTCGGCCATTGGATAAGGGTTTGTGTGGTTAGCACGAAGACATCCTTCCACCGTATATACTGATTTACTGCATTTATAAGAAAATTTATAAGAATAAGAATAATAATTTATAAAAAAACCCGGGGTTGCGCCGTGAAAACGCTAACGAAGGAGCCACTGAGGGGCTCCTAATCTCATTTGCTTATACATACTTTTAACATTAAATGGAAATATAAAAATGGGAATAAGGATAATAATATAAAAGAGAAGATAATTTAATAATATGAAGTTACGGAATCAACCAATGTCCCACAATGAACATGAATGCATTCCCATGAACATTTAATTAACCAAATACAACTTTCATTTATATTCTTTAAGTACGACCTAAATTTCAAATTAGCTCTAAAAAACGAAAAAACATTTTTGTACTAATTTAATTCAAACATGTTGATTGCAGAGCAATTTATAAGTTCTGAGTGAAAATGTTACATTTCTTTTAAGAAAACTTTTCATTTTCTCTCCCTTCCTTTTCTGTTTTCTTTTTCTCAGAAAAACATTATCTTATTTTTATTAAAATTGTACAGAAAAGCAAGAATTTTCAAAAACTAAATATATGTATAAGAGTTCGAAAACATGTGAGTTGCCTTGGAAAACATAAGTCTAGTCGTGACGTAACTTCATAACATATGCCTGAATGGTGAATCTGATTACGAAATGATTATAAATTTACTGAACAAGACTCGGTGTAAATGATTGAAACGAAGCAGAGATGATATAATATTACACAATATTATTATTGAAAAGAAGAGTCCTAGAGGTATCTCTCCCAGCGGGGCACCGACCCAGACAAAACAAGTATTGAACACTTCCGACTAGTCCCCACACATTTGTGGTGGTATAATGTTTGTAAGCGTGTTGAAAGGGAGAGGAGGAACCAAAAATGAGGAAGGAAGGACCGCGCCAACGTGACCCATTTGTTAGAGTACTGGTCCCCCGTTATAGAAAAAAAAAAAACTACGGAAAACTCCCGATCGCTGGAATATTCCTCCGGACAGTGGTTGATTGTACCGCGCAATGTTGTTGGTGCGGTACGCCACCATTGTAACTCGAAAACTAGCATCTTCCAGTCAGCAACGCGAGGCATCGCAGCCGGTTTCTTCTTCTTTATGAGACTTATAAGACATACCCAAATGCGCAGTTACTGAATCTACAAGTAGGAGTTTAGCAAAGAATAAGCAGGAAGAATGGAGCAGAGAATAAAGCAGGGAAAATGACACACTATTTTTGCTTCTTATTTAAAATTCATTTCTCAAACAATTCCCTATATAATACGAATTTGCACTTATAAATGTTGAACTAATCGAAATTATGTACATAATTTAATATTATGGAGGGATCGCAGTAAGCAAGATCACACTTTAGTTCCTTCATAAAATAATATATTAATTCAAATTTATAAAATTTATTTGATATAGATGGCAGTAAACATCTAAAGTATTAGAGTTCTAATGAATTTATATTTTTTAATTAGTAATATATTTTTATATTCATAATTGATTGTCAGAGCATCGTTAAGCAAAATATTATTAACTTCACTCTTTCGCACGATTGAAAATGTGCAGTCTGCCTCTTTGGTACACAACTTAAAGTGTAACAAACGTGGTACGGGGTTCAAGGTAACAAGGTAAACGTGATTCAGTTTCTTTTCGGTGATCTTGCGCCCCTTCCTCCTAATGCGCCAGGGAACGCGCGCGTTTAACACGGCGGAGACTGTAAACATGTGTTATCAGCATCTGCAGCCTCGAGTCGTAACGTGGTTGCTACTTTGCGGGCCTTGTGAGTGAATTAATAAGCGAGTCCAGAGTTTATCGAAGATCTAGAGGAGCTCTCGGGCTACACGAAAAGAACAACCGGTCTCGCGACCGCTCGTGGAGGCGGGGGTCTTCCCCGTCTCCTCGTGCGACGCACATCCCCACAACGCTCTGTAGTATACATCTGGGTCGCTTTGACGTGAGCTCCGACCGGCCGAGGTGGCTCAGTGGCAGCGTTACCGTTGTCTCGGCAGCATCGCTGACCGGGAGGCCGTTTCGGATTTTCAGTCATTCAGTCTCTTCATACGTGGTAACAATAACATGTTATATTATGTTTTCAGACAAAATAATTCGAAAACTTTATCAACAGTTGTCAAGTTTTTGGCTCTCCCTTTTGGTCCAGGAAAGTTGATAAAAAGGTTCCTTCTCGCAATTCTATTTTTTTAAATTTATTTCTTCCCGTTCGAGATGCTTTGTTCTTCGAAGATGTTAAATGCACGTACATAGCTATTAGCTTTTTGGGAATGGCCATCCATAACCTTATATCTTTATAACAGAATCGATAAACAAGAAGAACAATTTAACTTCACGAGGTTTTAGCTCATCTGGTAAATTTGTTTTCTGAGCTACTCCACCAGAGAGCGCAAAGTTTATGCCCTGGATAGAGATGTTATTGCTTTAATAATAATGATAATAATAATAGTAATAATAATAATAATAGTAGTAATAAAAGTAATAATAATAATAATAATAATAATAATAATAATAATAATAATAATAAAATAATAATCCGTAAGTAGTGATTTGTATTACTCAGAAGAACGTAAATATTACGCTAAGTTAAATTAGGGGAAGCTGAATACTGTTTCAGTTTTTAGATCAATTCTATGTTATGAAGAATTATGGTGGTTTCAGGCCCCTGAGATACTTGGGCACGTGAGTTAACTCGCAATTTAAAAATATTCTAGAACTCGCAGTCGTAGTATATTGACTAGATATGGGAGTATCCAACTCCATCGTCTCCCTGTCTTTACCCACAATGATATTTCTAACACAAAAAGCAAAATACATACCTTCCTCTTCACCTACATCCCCTCTAAATCTGGCGTAGTATTCTTCACATCAGTCATCTGCTAATATATTATCATCAGTTTCAATTCCTGAGTTATCTATCACATCGTGAACGTACTTGACCTCTTCTAATCCCAAAATTTCATTCTTGATCTTTTCCTCCGTGATAAAACCCGAATTCACTTTCGTAAAAAAATGACAAAATTTTGTACTTATACCTCAAGGATGTGTCATATATTGCACTCACTGACTTTATCTTCAATTGCTGTCAACACGCTCAACCACGCGACTCCTAGAGCGCCTAGTTGAATTCTGGAACACGAAACAATGCACATTCGCCAATAAAATGGCAGTAGATGTCGTATATGATACAGCCTTATCATTTAAGGGCTCATTTTTGTTAATTATAATTTTATCAATTGGTTTTTCGATTTAACTGTATTCTGTGTAGGTTAAATCTAAAAAAATAACTAAATTGAGAAACTGCTCTTTTTTGCAAGATTCGCCCAGAAAATAAATGTTGAAATCTCCACACACAACAGTGGATAAAAAAAGCGATTACTAATTTTGATCTTCAGATTTTCTAAGAACGTGAAGTCATCTATTTCTCACATTGTTGCGCACTGAAAATGCAAAGTAAGATAATTTTGAGTGTAGTCAGATGCAAGATTATCATTTCAAAATATTGAGAAGTAAATATGGATTAAATTTTTACAAGAAAGTAAGACGAATATCACATCTATCGTAAATACACAAATCGCCTTATGCAGCGCCCTTATTAAATTCCTCGCTTTACAATGAGATTCCGCATGTTGAAAACTAACAATAGAGGGAGTGCTTAGTTCATTGGGAGGTAATCAATGTTCTGTAATGCAAACAAATATCTATTTAACGTATATATCACTGTAAAACTGCTTCAATAAATTCCGTTTTATTTGAAAGAGATTGAACAATATGACGCATTACTATACCTTTTCTATGGGCCAATAATGATACTTTGCTGATGCATCTGAAAGTACAATTTATTTATCTATCTCATTTTTACCTCGAGTTCATGTCCAAAGCAAGTGGTTTCCTCGGCGGAACAAACTTCGAAGGGTGCTATTATTGGCTGTTATATGAGACTGGAGGAAATGTCTCATAACGTGACTAATATTCAGAATAAATTGTTTTTGAGTGATTATTTATTATATTTATTTCTAACTTTTCTATACACTTGTAAAAAATCTTTAAAAAATCATTGTAATCAAAGGGGCTGCCCATAGACTATTTTGTATTTTGCTGTATGTGCTTCAGGCCGTTTGTTAAATAAACAATTTACTTCAGGTTGATACCACTTACTAAGGATCGGATCGAGTGTCTGTTGATGCGTCTACAATACTTTGGCTATCTCGGTTTTCAAAGATTGGTCTTTCTTGATCTGCATCTTGTTCAGCCTTTGAATGTTTTGTCCTTGATTTTGTCTGCACAATGATTCTTATTTCATCTTATTGTTATTATGTATACAAATGTTATTACTATAAATTCTATATCACTGAAAACCCGAAAATCATTTGAGGTGATTGCTTTTGATAATGTAATATTTATTATCTTTGAATATCAGTTTCAGAGTATAGTCTAGTCAAAGGAATTAGAGTATCGTTTGATTCTGGCAGAAAATCAGGTGACAAAATACCTCCTTGTGTTGGATGAGCAGACTAGCCAAGTGTTTTTTTAGTTGGATCGGTGACGCCCATATTGACTTATGAAGTGTATTCACGTATCTTCTTTCTACAGTTGAGACTCGTAGAGAAATATTTCCAAAGTCTGCAATTATTTTTTCCTAAAGTTGTTTTTAGGAAGACGCTTGGTAATAGTAATATTTTGAAATAAATGCATTAGTTTACCACATTTATCTAGAGCTATTTGCAATGTATTTTTTTCTCAAACAAATCACAAAATATTGACTAAGTAATCTGTGTTAAATGTTTCCGAAAAGCTTGCATTAACATTTTTTTTCTGTAATTCACCTACATCTGTTTAAAACGTTTGTGAATAGTTCTTCTTATATGTTCATTGACTCCAGGCTTTGGAAATCTATCACTGAAGAATATATAAAAATACTTTCAATAGTTGTAGTGACAAATTTTGTATTATCAAAAATGTTAATTGCCGTTGATGTTTTCTGTTTCTATGAACAACACTAGTTTTAAATTCTTCTTTATTTCTTCCAAGAGTTTTTAATTGGAGAGATAGTAGTTATTTATTATAATCTTTAAGTTTTTAATTGTCCAATTAATTAGTGATGTTTGTTTTTGAGATCATTTTACTCATTCACATACTGAGGTAGTTCATACGTCAATGAATTACCCTCTTCTGTACCAGAAAATTGACTAAGAAATTCAAATTTCCTTTTATAATGGCATATCCATAATCGTTTGGTTCACGCGGAATCATAAGGGCTTAATAGCTATACTTACTCAAATAATTACCGCATGTTTCAGATAATCCATAAAAGATAAATGTTTTCAAAAAATCACGGTCGGCAGATCCGTGTAAATAGTAAAATACTTCCAGAAGTAAAGCCGGGAAGACACTTTAAAAATTAATTGTTTCAATGGCAAATGCCATTTCATCCCAATCGTTGGATTAAGTTGCTTGGTAATGGTCAACCAAGTGATGTTTACCACTCACGTGATGGTTAAGTTAAAACCACATACATACAGGTCTAGGTGGAGTTGGCTAAATCTACCCTTGCCGTTCGGTCCGTGTTAGTACCGCATTTGTCTGAAGTATTTCGACTTGCAATCTGACATATGCTCATTTCACTGCAGTTGGAAGAGAATCTAGGGAGCACTAGGATGCATTTTATAGCAATGGAAAATTCAAAAACAGTTAAAAACTATTTAACGTCACTATGGGGAGGAGTATGCTCATATTCTACGAATAAATGAAGAGAGATAGCCAAAAGCAATATATTGGTTATCCCTTGAAATAAGGAACACGGACACAAAGGGTATAACTGAAAGAGTAACTGGAAGAGCCAGAGGAGAGAACTACGGATGGATGGTTTGGAGTATGGAGGAAAGTGGAGGTCATAGGCGACAAACCACCTGGAACTGTATACAAAACACGGAAAATTTTTCAAATATTGAATGTTATAATATTTAAGAAAGATAGTAGTGTTAAATAAAATTGCATTGCAACATTGAAGAGCCTTTCAGTATGGTAGGAAAGCGAAGGTTTTCCTTGATTAACCGGACAATCAAGTACAACTTTCTCTGGCGCCGTGAATAATATAAATCTTCATTCTTATATTAGTGAAGGTAAAATATTGAGACGCAAAATATAATTTATAACCAGATGTTTGTCTCATTTCTTGTGGAGATCACAGACATCGAAAATTAATATTGAAGCAACCAAAGTATTATTCAATCCAAGTCGAAAATAATTTAAAACAAATTTGTCCATTTGTTTGTCTAAATTGTCTGTTTTTGAGATTGCCCTTGTTTTCTGCTGCCCGACTCCGCTTGTCTCGTCCGTCAGCGCGTCATATGTCGGTCGACATGTCGATATATCCATTTCTACGCACAAATGAAACCCAAATGGATTGTATGACTTAATATTTTACGTAAGAGTTAATAATTTTTTCCGCGATTTTCAAGTTTAAAATTAAAAATATTCATTTCTTGAAAAATAAAATGTGTGACATTGCAAAATTTATTTTAAGAATAGTCTGTCAAACAGGCCATCGTTCTACCAGAAAATTTTGGAAAGAGACAATACCACTAAAAGAGTACAAAGGAAATTTTGCGATAGTTGGCACCGTAATTTGTTAATAGTTCTATAATATTATAATATTGTTACAATAAATTAATAACTAATATGTATAATGAATGAAGAAATATTGGAAGAAACGTAAAGAAAAAAACTCATAAGAAGTAATTGATCTAAGGTGCGAAGTGGGCGATCCGAAATAATAATAATAATAATAATAATAATAATAATAATAATAATAATAATAATAATAATAATAATAATAATAATAATAATAATAATAATAATAATAATAATAATGTCTTGTTTAACGAAGGTAAATCTTAATTCAGTTATCTAAAAATTACCCACTCTTAGTACATAGTATGAAAAATATTTTTCATCTCGTAGATAATGATACAGTGGCCAATTTACAGTAATATTAATTGTTAATGTATTAATAGGTGTGTAAACCTTCTTTCTTTTAGATGATTTCTGGACGCGAAGAATTCTAGAACAGACGACTTGGACTAACGCTGGTTCTATTGCCGTAAAATGGTAAGTATTAGCAAAATAATAAAATCATACCATAATGAATTGTTATTTTCCTGTTTTTAAATATCACCTTCCAAAAAAAACTGAAATAATGTTTGAAAATGTGTTGTGACATTGTTTAGATTTAATGCCAATCATCATCAACTACATATCTAATGATGATAAAAATGTATTAAATTTCAGGAGTTTATTTCTTTTAGTTAAAGATAATGTATTAAATATCAGAAGTAAAAATTTTAGAAAACAAACTGTAAGTCCACTAAGAAAAATACTTTATGTTCCGCGTTAATAGGGAAAAGATTGAATCACGAGGCTTGGAATCGAGCCACGGACTCTCTAAATCAACTTACAAAATCCTCGCACGTCGCCAGACACAGATAATTACGACAAAGCAAGAAATAACACACGCAACTTTACCGACAGTCCGCCCACAAATCAGTCAATCGTAGGACACTCCCGGATTTTCCGGGACGGCCGGCGGCGGCGGCGGCGGCGGACGCCGTAACCTTGGGCGCGCCAGCCGCGCCGCGTTGCGCGTCGCCGTCTGCGCAGTGGGCGGGGATCGAAGCCACGGCCTCTGGCGCTGATGGATGCTGATCAGATTCCCGGCGGCGCGGCGGCGGCGGCGGCGGCGGCGGCGGCAGCGGCGGCGGCTGGCACCTCGCGCTGTCGCAGCCATCGGCGTCGCCGGAGCGCCACAGTGGACCGGTGCGCGCATGTTAAGAGGACGTTCAATACGCTGTCGGGCGGTTATCTACTATTGAAGACCTTGGAGCATAAGACACACCAAACGAGAGCGTAGACTTCCGCGGCCCGAGTCAGAAGTTTCTTGGCTGTCCGGGTGACGCCGCGTCCTGGGCACAGATGCCAACGTTTTCCATTTCGCCCTGAGGAATGTCGCAGAATGGCGGCCGAAACGTTGGCACCTGTTACTAGGAAGCGGCGCCTCCCGGACAGACAAGTAGCTAGTAAGCCACACGAATTATAGCAACCTCTCCTAATATGTCTCTTTCGTGTTTATAAATAGCTTGGGACACTGATGAAACTAGACACTTAGACCAGAATCTAAATATTACCTTTTAGGAGCAGAGGGACGCTTGCTTTGGGTCATGTGGCTTATATTGTTACTGCTCTAAGTATTTTAATTGAAGACCTTATTTCCAAAGTGACGTATCGCGAAGAAACATATTTTTGCGGGAAGGGAAATTAATTTAAATTTAACCTTATATTATAAAGGATTCAACTCTTTTTTCGAATACCTTTTAGGAGATATACTTTTACAGAGTAGTTGGCAGCGTTACAGAAAAGAAAATATACTTCTATGTTAAAGAAGAAAACATACGGAAATAGAGCTACATCACTTTGGAAATAACCTCTCCAATTACAGAGGCATGGTGACGAATCTTCTGAGTCCCCTCTCTCCCTCTCTCTCCCACACTTCAATTCGTATTTGGAGACAATAAAGATCTAGAGGCTAATGGTATTGAGAGGGAAGTTTTTTTTTTTTTTTGCTTCTTCTAGGGAAATTTCCTAACGCGATGAGGCGTGCAGGGAACTGCTGTTTGTCGCTTCTAAGCGATCATAAAATGATGAATACGTGGGGGTTTTGTTTTCAATTTAGCTTTCTTTCAATGCCATCAGTCGGATCATTCACTAGAATCGCATTACATATCCCGTAATTGTTTTACCGGCCTGAAAGCTCATTCCCAATGGAAGGTCAACGAAGGCCAACGCAAGATCAAATTGCATTCAATTGATTTTTTCACAACAATGAAGAGAACGCGAACGTGAGCCGAAACATTAGCAAACATATGTGAGCACAAAAAATGGGAAATTCTGAGCTTTCACGTTCACGGTAACATGACTTGAGACCATCAATAATTCTACAAACTTTTCTTTGCTTTGTCAGAACCCAATGCTGTGCGTTCAAGCATATTTCGGTTCCACCTCCTTCTCCATCTTCTTTTCCTCCTCTTCTTCTTAATCTCTAAAGTATTGCTGCATTGAATCTTCGTATACTTCCTATAGTAGGGATTTATGGACATAATACCACGATCACATCAATTTTATTTTCTCTTGGTCAATTGTAAATTCCATGTATATAAACTATTTATTGTCATGACAGATTGTTATATCGATGAGTGACTGCCTTCATACTTGTTTGTTATAATTGTGACATATTTACATTTATATTTATGTTAGAGGCACATGATTATATATTTACCACTTCGTTTCATTGAGAATCATCAAGAGAGGAAATGGTGTGTTGTGGACACAGGGGACCCACGTTTACGGTCGTATACGTCACATTAAAAGGTTCATATGTTTACTGTTTTGTAATTTTTGTTTCCCTTCTTCCAAAGTGTGCTTTTTGGTCGATAAACTATTAAAGTACTAATTCGGTGTAGCAAACGCAATCGGTTTTGTTCGGCAGTTTTCGGAACACGATACCTCTTGCTTTTTGCAACAATGATTGGTGATCTTAAATATGATTCAACAATTGATATAACGGTATTGTTTATTCGTCATTCACAAGTCGAATATTGTTGTTACGGTTAATAGTAGTATCAGAATATAAGCTGTTCCGAGGTGAAAGAATGAAGTACGTACACTAGTAATAATACAAACGTAAAATAGTTCAAAACATTAGTCATAGCAGACCAGTAATCGAAATAGGTTCTACTAGTTTACGCACAGATGTTTTTACCACTAAGCTATCGAGACGGCCAATGGCCCGACCAGTTTATTGGGCCTGTGAGTTGCCCGTGTATTTGATACGCATGACAGAGTGGTGACATGGAGTTTGCTTAAGGCGGTGTTTGGAGTACATTGCTTGCCCAGATGTGTAACCTAAAGACCTTGCCTGGAGGAGGATTAACATGTTAACTTTTCCTATACAAAATACTTATATATAACTATTCAATCAATATATAAATAAACTATAATAGTAATAATAATAATAATAATAATAATAATAATAACAACAATAATAATAATGTGGGTCTCTGTATATTTGTGTGTATGTTTATTTCATCGTTTCATCATCATCATCATCGTCGTCGTCATTTCATCCCATCACCAGGGCTTACGACCTTGGAGTGTGAAAATGGAATCAGCAGTAAATGCCGATCTCCCCAATAGAAAAGTAACGTGCACCTACCCTGATAAGTGATTATCCCGATGGCTGAGCTCCGGTGGGATAGACGTATCGCAAGGCCCATGATGGCCGATTCACGAAACAACAATAATAATAATAATAATAATAATAATAATAATAATAATAATAATAATAATAATAATAATAATAATAATAATAATAATAATAATAATAATAATAATAATAATAATAATAATGATAATAATACTGACGGTATATATTAAAACAAAACCTAAAATTTAGAATGTAGGTATTACAATACTATGTACGAAGTTCACACAGTCCTGAAATCAACCGCCTATCCCAGTTCTTAGTTTCCTGGATCAACTACTTGACGCGCAGGTGTTTGACTGACAGCGAAGTGTTTTGAGCGCGGAGAGCGGTGTTCGCGCCCACTGCGCCGCCGCCGCCGCCACCGCCGCCTCCGCCACCGCCGCCGTAATGAGCCAAAGTCGTGACGCCTCGCCGCCCCGAAGCCCCGCGCGCCCGCCACCCGCAGGCGCCGTATTTGTATTCCTGGGTTCGATTCGACGCGCGTGTAAATCATGAGCGGAGGGCCGCCGCCGCGTTGTGGCGTCTCCGCCCGGCCAGAGCGAAGCGGAGCGGCGCCCGCGGCGGCGGTGGACGGCGGGCGGCGGAGCGTGGGTGGACGACGGCGCGGAGGAGGGCGGCGCCCTTCGTAACAGCTCACTCGAAGCCGCCGCTGTCGTGGGGCGACCCGTACGATGCCTCGCGCCCCTTCGGGTCCCGGCTTAGGTGGCTCAGCCCATCAATTGATGTCATTACAGTGACTCCGAACTGGAGGTCCTAGGTATCGAGCTACGACGATTATAGAATTTTTCGACACTGACTGCACAGCGAATTCGAATTCAGCCACTGACTGAAAAAGAATTCTAGCCGCCGCGCCGGCTGCTCTGATCAGTATTTTTCCTAGGCTACGCTAGGCGATTGCCGGAGTAGTACCGTAACAAACGGACTAAAGACCCTCGTGCTATCTTTCTTTTCTCTTCCTTGTTCTATTCTCACCCTATACTTACACAAACACAAGCACGCACAAAACTACCAGACGTTACCAGTTGACGCGCCTAATCAATCAGTCCTCATATTTGGCATTCGGCGAGAAGAGAGCGACTGCCCTCACAATCCCCGGCAGTTGATGTGCACCGAGAACGCTTCCTTTGATGTGTCCAAAGGACCGACACCTTGCGCGCCGAGTGTTTTGTATTCAACAAATAGCAAACAATCCTTTCACACAATTCCAGACCCGGCGAACGGTTACTCGGAACTTGTCAATGCTGATCCTGTGGATATCTGCGGGAGAGACCTACGTTCGTTCTAGGCTCAGATGCCTACGCCTTCGATTGTGTCGAGCCGCTGGTAAATGCAGCCATCAGCTGCGATGACAAAACTATACTATCGTTTTAACATATACACTATCGTTTTTAGAAAGAAAAATCTTTACCAATGAGGATTTCTGCTTCCGTGCATGGACATTAATTAAACAGCTACCACATCATTTGAGTTCCTACCCAGACGTCTTCATTAGCACGAACCCTTCCTGCATCACGCACGCGAAGCAAAACAACCGCAAAGAAACCTCCGCCCGTAAACATTTTTCGTTGCTCGCACTTGAAAATCCGCGGTGCGGACGTGCGGTGTTGCGATTCGGGGTGCGCCGGCGGGCGGACGGGGCGGCGGCGCGGTGGGCCACGCGTGCCTAGCACGGGGCCGCCGTGCCACCCAGCACGCGTCGCAGGCATCCATCACGCGCCGCGCTGCGCTGCGCGGACCGCCAATCGGCACGCGAAACGCCACGCACGGCAGCGACGCGACTCGGCGCCCAAACGTACTTCGTCACAAATTTCCGCATTACTTTCGTGAAATGTACATTAGATTTTAACGTACTCAACTACATTAGGATGCAAGAATCAAAGCTTTATCGTCATATCTGCAAGGAAGGAAGGAAGGAAGGAATGATCTTGGTGGACTGGTGGTTATGAATGCTCGAGATGAATAATGTGAGGCAGGGGAGAACTTCTACATTAAATTTACACTTATTTTAACTTATGCTTTAAGTTTAATGTACAAATATATTAAGTTCTTTTGAATTTACTAGGTTACGTTAAGTTTCATGTATAATACATTAAACTACATTAAATATAATGACATATTTGACACGAGCGCAAGTCAAATATGTAGCTATGCGCGCAGTGATGCCGCAGACGGTTGCGGCGTCACTGCGCACCTCCGTGGTGGATTGGACCGTATACGAGGTGAATCAAAATTGCCTTTGGAATGGCCACGTAGGGCTTCTGTTATTCATGATGTCATTTCTTTAAAAAGAAATATAAAAATCGCCATCGTTTTGAAATTATTGTAGACAAATACAATACTATGAATGCTTTAGAATCTATCCGAGGATTTTCAAAGTACAAGTGTAACATACTACACATTTCACGACTGAATTCAACTAATTAATCCCTATACAGTATTTGAGAAACTGTGAGTGTGCGTATTCGTCACTCACGATTAGACCACTTCTCATGCACCAATCGAGACATGAGTTGTCATTCGGCGTGCCTCTGCCTCCTGGTGGGGAACTGATAATTTGTTTTCGGATCTGACTAGAAGATTCTAAGAAATTTCCAAAACCGTGTTTTAGCGCTGCCATCTTAGGATGCCTGGAATTAAACCAACGCCACCGAAATATCTCTATTTAGGTGGTGTTGAATCCGTCAAGTGAGTCGCCATGCGGCAGATTTCATTTAATTTGCGTACGTATTTTAAAAAAATAATATGCAAAAAACACTTGGAACAGTGTTGCCTTGGAGCTTATTGAACTTGAAGAACTTCAAGTAAATACGGAAAAAACCAAACAGTGAGTAATGTTTCTGAAGCACATTTTCGTTGAGTTCGACTTCTCATATTTACATTCTTAAGCGTGCAAATACCGATTTTTAAAATAATTTTTCAGTGGACAATGATAAACATAACTGGTTTGAGCGTCAAATGACTAGGGGCCTGACCTGTTTTCTTATGACGACGACTGCATCGAGGAAAGGCGGCTTTGGTACTAATGACAGGATGACAAGTCCGAATCGTGTGGTAAAATAAAATAGGTAGCGTATAAAAGTAAAATAAATATGAACATTTTGAAAGTGTTTTACGTTTGATTGAGAATGACGACTGTTTACTTTATCTGGAAACAGAGTTTGAAAAACTTAAGATATTAATTTAAAGAACGATTTCTGGGAGAAAATAATGAATTTGAAATGTGAGATATCATGTTAAATCTGGAAACTCAATGTCGAGTATTTAGACGGCAAGTTCAGGAATAAAATTGCTAAAGAACAATATTGTATTTACCGCACCTCTGTCTGCACGTCAAATATTTTATGCTTAGATGATAACAACGGTGTTCTTCTAGAAACTCTGAAGGAAGGTTAAAATTTAAGCAGGGGAAACAAAAATACCGTAAGAATACCTGTGTAAAACGCTCGTCGAACGTCCTGAGGTGGAAATATACATCTTTAGAGACTATTTTTGGTGATATGCCGTATAGAAAACTACGAAGTAGTTTCCATAAGTTTCTGGCCTCACTAACTTCTATTTTTGATTTTGACAAAGAAAGAAATTTCTTAACTTTTCAAGTTATCATCCTTTATTTCAACCTACTTTTCACATCTGTATATTAATATTTCTAGGCCTTTGAAAAAAATACTCCAAAGTTTAGTTTGCAAAATTTAAAAAAAAACTACTTCTTTCACCTCACACTATCTGAAACTTTTCTTCCTCGAATGTTTTACTTCAGTTCTGATGTGTGGTGGACGTTACAGGGTACCCAGTCTGGTCTGTAGTGTGAATGGTCAAACTCCTTGAAGCCATAGTCCTTCACAAAGTTCTTAGCAATCTGTGTAGTAAGCACAGATGCGTTGTTGTGAAGAAGCTAAACACCATGAGTTTTCACGCACTGCATCCAACTGAAGTACCTTTTTCCATAAAACAGAACGAGATGTCGGCTGCAAACATATAGCATTACAACTATTAAAATATGACTGTATACTACTCAGGTTTTCTCTTAGATGAGCTTTATCTTGGTCAGCTCGGAAACCTGTGGAACCGCTCCGTACTCTGAGGGCGTCATTTGTCTCTGCAGGTGAAGGGAAAGAGCCTCCTTTTCCAGGCTCTCCATGCATGGAAGCCTACCGGGAATGATTTCTTTGAGCCGTGCAACGATCGTGTAGTGCAATTAAGATCTTGTGCGTGTAACGGAATAGTACTCGAAGGGTACTAACTGCCCCCGCACACTGGGGCTACACCACATTGAAAGGCAGAGGGAAGTTAGCGGGCAGCAACCGATGGTAAGGACGCAAGTCAATCAAAATTGTAATGCGAACGTTTTTTTTTTCTGCACAGTACAGTTTTACTAGTCGCCTCGATCCCCAAAACGAGTACTTCGTCCAGCAGAGGGCGAGAGACGGCCCCTTTGTTCAGCACCCGCCTTCGCCATCAACCACTAACGAAGGCGACCTTGCGCGCTCGCGCAGTCGTTTATTGTCTCGCAGAGAGCCGCGAGAGTTGCATCATTAGCCTGGCGGGCTGCCGCCTGCAACTAACAAAGTGAAGAGTGTGCTCGCGATGAAGCGTCGAACCACAAGAAAACAGGGTCTCGTTGGACACGTTTCCTTGGTTTTGTGGTCTTCTCGTCTCGTGGCTCTTCGCTTCTCTTACACGAAGGACAGTGAAGGGAAAGAGTTGAGAGGTGAGGAATTAAACGGGGGTGATGGTGGTTCTGCTTGGAGAGTCCACGAACGCTTCTTCGTGGCGTAATGTAACGCGTTTGTGGAATGGACACGCGATTCAGGCGAGACAAATTTTGCGCGAATGACGTCGAACAAGCATTTTGAGCGAATAGGCATTGTGAAAGGAACCTATAGGTACAATGGCAAGAAATCCTGTCTCAAAGGGGTACGAATGCGTTTCTTGTTCACATTATGACAGCTTTTTTTTTTATTTTTTCATATTTTTTTATTGTCTAAGCTCATACCAAAATCATTTGTGCAACCTCGTGGAGTAATTCCTTATCCAAAAGTAGCTTATTTAGGAATTTTGTTTAGATTGTATCTATTATAAATCGTACGAAACCGAAATATTTCTTCAGCATATTCTATATTTTGGGTATTACGTGACAGGTGGCACATAAGTTTACTTATTGTGTCCAATGATAATATTAAAACAACACTTATTCAAACTCACTACAATACAGCAGAACGTATACCTCTGCAACTGCCTGCTATTCAGGTTCACTTCGTATCTCATTTCCACACTATGAATAATTACTCTTCATCTCGAAAGTCATCGACACTATTCCTCCTTGCCTTTCTGTCGCCATAGCTCCGTCACCATGTGCATTAGTACTCGTACCAGCAACCTCCGTCTGGTAGTGAGTGGCGTGCAAGTGCGACGCTTCGCCCGGCCGCCGGCGTCTGTCCGTCGCTGCTTGCCTTCTTGCAGCGGCTCATTTTCGCTATAAAAGGGCAGCGGCCAGCCCCACCCCGCCCCGCCGCTCCGTCGTTGAACGGCAGAGGGTTAACGAACGTAAAACGGAGGAGACGCGCAATAAAACGGTGTTTCGCTGACTGCAGACGTGGCGCACTCCGCGCTGCCCCGCCCCGCCCCGCCCGCCCCGCCCCGCTCTCTGCTCCGTTCTCACCCTGTTGGGCTGCAGTCGCCGCTCGGCCTCGCCGCGCTTCCCGACCCGCTCCTACGCAACCCACTCTAGCTCGGTGTCTCATTCCTTAACCAGCTCCTCTCCCGCCATCCTACCGCAGTGCTTCTGTCCACCCCACCCCCCGTTCCTCATCCCGGTGACAGATACCTGCCGCTCTCACGCTCTGGTGTGCCCGGCACCCCTCCTTGCTCCGCAGCAAGCATCCGCGTCTCGCCTCCTCCAATCTTCGCTCCACTCCTCAGTCCGCCCCCCGTTCGACCCCTCCTCGCCCGTGTTGCGCATAGCTCAAGGATCCTCGTCCCTCTTCGCTCGCCGTTCTCCGGCTCGCTCTATTCCCGCTCATCGCCCTACTGCCTCCTCGCTCCAATCCAACTCATTTCAAGCCCCGCTCCTCAGCCTATTAATCCTCTCTCTCTCTCTGTCTCTCTCTGTCTTTCTCTCTGTCTCTCTCTGTCTTTCTCTCTGTCTCTGTATCTCTCTCTCTCTCTCTCTCTCTCTCTCTGCAGGTCATCAGCATCATCCCCACCTCCATTACCTTCAATTACTACTCTCTAACTAACTTCAATACTCTTGCAGTGTCACAGACGTCCTATATGGACAACTGTCACTTTGTTCTAAATACTTTCCCCAACGTTTCATTTTGGAGCTCTTCCGAAGTTCGTTTGCAGCTGAAACTGAATTTGTAAAAATGTTTCTTCCGGTCCCATGTCACATAGTCTCCCCCTCCCCCTTCCACAGGCTGCCTTGAGCTGGTCTGCTCACATTGCGCGGACGCAACTTCCCACTCCTCGTCTTCTTTCTCCACTCCGGCTCGTTCTTTTGTCTCAGCAATTGCCTCTCCGCCAACTCTTCCCAAGCTCTCAACACTTTTGAAAATTATTTGAGAAGTGGGCTTACCTCACGAAGCCAAAGAGAACGTATGAACAAGTCAGAGCCCAAATCCGTGTAAACAGCACGAGTTTTGAGTGACAAACACAGAAGACAAACATGGTAAGAGCCAAAGCCATGATACAAACAATTACTATTATTCATGTGAGGGACCTTCAGAGACGATTGTGTCACCGAAGTTGGTACACCTCGACGTTTTAACAGATTCCAGTACTTGTTCTCTAATATTCGTGTAATGTGAGAAGTGTAAAAGAAACTAAAGTCCACACAAATATATACATATTTAAATTACGTAAATTATTAGGAAATATCTTTAGGAACAGTTATTAGGAAAAATAATATAAACGTCAGAATAATAAACTAAGTGTTGTATATTTAATTCATTCAATTAATTCATTTTTCACGCTTTTTTTTCATTAAAAGCTGGACTTTAAGTACACGCAGCAGCACATTCGTATACTAATAAGTTCAAGGCACTTACAAGGAACTTTATCATTGTAATATATAAATTAAAGGCGAGATGACGTCCTTCATCGGAACTGCTGCTTGGAACCTATTTAAATAACTAAATTATGTGTGGGTAAGACGGTCTACGCCGTATTACCATACTTCTAATGGAAATCCATGCAATAATACCTATATGTAACAATTAATTAACAATGTTCAGTACACACAACAGAAAATTTTATCAATATAACAATATTATTGATTCTTAAAATAATAAATGTATGCCTTTCGAGAAAATTCATATTTTTGAGTTACAGATATATATCATTTCATATTGTAATTTAAAAGTTTGGATTATTTTTAATAATATGTCTGGTGAGTTCATATGTTGGAAAAATTCAGAAAAAATATGTTCTCTACATATCTTTGTTTTTATTATTTAAGATCTATTCGATCGTGAAACATCACAGTTAATCTGAAAAGATAAACAAGAATCATAAAAAAATGGAAAAATTGAGAGTTACTTTTTTCAAAATGCATTGCGTGATGAACCATATATGTTAGCCAGCCCGAATTTCAAAGGTGTCTCTTAAAGGTTATTTATTATGTCGGCAAGTCAAGTCTCGTTGGACTCTAACCTCTACCAGACATCTTTGAAATTGTGGCTGGCTAACTTACATTTATGATTCATCACGCAATGTTTTGTGAAAGGACTAATTCTCATGTTTTATTTGTTTTTATGTGATTCTTGTTTATATTGAAAGCGTAGGCGACCGCGACCGGAGTCAGTATTTAATTGGCTGTCCGGGTGACGCCGCGTCCATGGCAAAGGAGCCGATGTTTCGGTTGCCATTCTGCGACCTTCCTCCCATTACGCCGTGAAGAAGGTCGCAGAATGGCGACCGAAACGTCGGCACCTTTGCCATGGACGCGTCTCCCAGACAGCCAATTAAATACTTGTTTATATTGTCAAATTAGCCCTGATAATGAACGATATGCGATCCAAAAGATCTTAAGTAATAAAAATAGTGATACCTAGATGTCTTTTTTCTGCATTTGGACTATTTAATACGTTTCAAACTCTGAAAAGAAAGGATGTTTTCAATATGGGATTCCTTCTAACATTTTCGCTTAAATACTAAGAACATAAACTCAAAATTTGTATCAAATAGGAAAACAAAACCTAAAAAAGGACGTTATCTAGGTATCTTCCTTGTAGAGGCATAGATATAATATTCATTAATTGAATTTTGAGTCATGTTTAAACAGAATAATAGGTTACACCACTTAATTGTACTCTATTACTAAACTGATTAACATAACCAAGGTACAAATTCCAAACATGCTCTCATAGACGAGCTTAAAATTTCACAATTCGACCAAATAAACATTTGTTAAAGTGTTTTCACTGAATAAGGGCATCATTCGAAGATAATCTTTTGTCTCAGTACTATTGTACTATCAACGCTAATAACAAAACGTAAGGAACTCTTCCAGAAAAGAACTAGAATAACACGACGGTAGGGAACCCACATGAATGGAATTCCAAACATGTGCGTATCCCCTTTGTCATCACTTACTAAATCCCCAGCTTCCAACCAACTGAACATTTGTTTTTTAAGTTGTGCACTGAATTAGAACGTCATTCAAAGATAAGAGTCAACTACTATTCAAATTGCATGTTTATAAAAAGACGTAACGAATCTTTTCTTGAAATCGCATATGGACGGTGGGGGCGTGTCTCTTGAAAATGAACAGTTGAAGTGATTGGAATGATATATGAACACATGAATGGAGTTCCAAACATGTACGTATTCCCGTTGCCATCACTTACAATTTCCCAGTTTAACGAACTCAACATTTGTTGTAAAGCGTGCACTGTAAAACAAGGACGTCATTCGAATATAGCACTTTAGCCCCCAGCACTTCCAATCGCGAAATAACAAGACGACGTCACGGCGCTTTCCCCGATGGCGGTGGCGGGCGCGTCACTTGAAGATGAGCAGGTAGCAGGGCTCGAGGGCGACGTCGGTGTCGGCGTCTGCGGGGGCGCCGTGGGCGTCGGGCGCGGGGCGCTCACTATGCGCGCCGCCTCCGCCGCCGCCGCCGCCGCCGGCGAACAGCAGCTCCGACCCGCCCACCGCCTCCAGCTCTGACGGGCCCTCCTGCGGCACCTGCGACACCAATGCGTACGTCACGCCTTGCCACACATGTCAAGCAGCACGGAAGGAGTGCACTTTATTATTTTGCAGTTAGTGAAACTTTTACGTACTGGAAGTTGGTAACAAGATAATTATTATTATAAAATCTTAAAGGTAGAGCATGTGGGTGGAAATGGCAACACTGTTCATGTCCACATTTCAGTATGTGTTTCACCTTCATCAGGGAGGTGTAAACAATGAAATTATTCCAATCAAGCCGTATTAATATTCAACTCTATGAAATAATCCATCGGTGCATTCTTAATGGATGACTACGTACAGTTATGATCGAGAAAGATGATCAACAAGAGATAATTTCAATGCAGCAAATAGTTATTATTGTGAATTAAGTATCAGACTGGCGTATGAAAGTGTGTTACCTAGAGCTTTTTAATATATAAGTCAACCTAATGATCCAGCTAGAGTCCAAAATCCGCCACCATCGGGTCTCGAACCCTAGAGCCTCCGTGACAGAGACGCTGCACCGGTAGGAATGTAGTCATTACATACTTTGAGCCGCTATTTTTCCCTTCAGAGATTCACTTCTCTCTCACGTAGAGGCGGTGTATAATGCGAGCAAGATTTCTTGATATTCGTTAGGTGTGTGTGTGTGTGTGTGTGTGTGTGTGTGTGTGTGTGTGTCTGTATGGGGATTGTGGGGTGGTGAGAGCTCTGGCTGCAACACAACGTAGAAGGGTGTACCAACTGTTGGTATGAACTTTTTACACCAAAGCTTGACCTGAAAAATATCCCGATTATTTTGAAGGTAGGAGGAGGATGTTGGCAGCATTGTCCATTGATACGTGCCGTTTCGAGTTGGACCTAAGTATCTCAACAGACAAGGACTTCAGCGCAGGGCAAGGAACTAGGGAGCTCCTGTATCAAGACAACTTGGGCGAAAAATACCATTTTTTTTTCTGCGCGGTTTATCTATTCTTGACATTACCCTCACCTGTATATATATGACGTCGTTGACGGGCGCGTCGGCCATCATGACCATGGACAGCAGCTCTTGCTCGGGCGAGTTCTCCGCCCTGGGCAGCTCGAGGTAGGCGGCTGCGTCCTCACCCCCGTCCTCGCCCTTGGGCGCCAGCAGCGAGGACACCTCGGGGGCGGCGACGTGCGAGGTCGAAGGCCCGGCCACGGCCGAGGCGGGGGCGGCAGTGGCGGGGACGGAAGCGCTGGTGGATGGCTCCGAGGAGTTGTCTGATGGCGCTAAGAAGGCGGTGGCGCCTTGTGGCTCTCTCTTGACCCTGCGGCAGCCGGTACTCACAATGTAAGGATACGGGTGGATTGGTTACGTGATAGACATCTGTACCATAATTTCCTGCATCCCCGAGATTGTATAGTAAAGTATGTACATCTCAAGCAAAATAAAAATTGCTGTTTTGCAAATTATTATTTATAATTCACAGAAGTGCTACCAAAATATTTCGGATTGAATGCCTTCATAAGCAATACAAAATTAAAAAGAAACCGGGTCGCTATAAAGTGTGGTGCTAATGTCACAACATGTGGCAGCAATTCGATAGTTTTCGCGGTGCGCATTTCGGTTTCGCAGTTTAATGAGTGGACGTAGAAGGTGGGAGGGGAGAAGAATCGCTGTTGCACATTTTTGCAGGAAATAGGCATCAGAGATATTACTTTAAAATCAATTACTCACATTATAGTCTTAATACAAGATGATGGAATAATTCTTAAAATTTAATATAGCCTCCACACAATTACACACCATACACAAGTTTGCATTGTCAGTTCAAGAGAATTAAAACAGAAAACGGAACATTCTGAACTGAATTGTATAAATGTAAAATTATATTTTTGTGTTTTGTTCTTTCGCTGTTACTGTATTTGACAATAATACATTTTAAGAATATTTATTTTCATATCATTTTGTTACAATTTCCAATATTTTCATATAATTGCGCAACTGCTGTTAATTATAGTTGCCATCGGGAGACTAATCGCGAGTGTACGTAAGTAAATAAGTAAATGTGGCAATGTAAATGAAAAATTGACTCAGTTTGCATGAGTAATGACACTAAATTTACGAGTGTATTGATCATTTATACGCAGGAAGCAAAGAGCAAATTTTGGTTCTCAGAAAGAACATAAAGAAAGAAGAAAAACGGACACAGAGAGCAAAACAAGGAGATAAAGGTAAAAGAGTGCCCCTCAATGTGAATTCCTCGGAATCTAAACAAATAACAAAGTTTGATGTATATTTTTAACAGCAATGAAGGCAAATTTATGACATGAAATCTCAAAATATTAAAAGTATGGCCCTCTTCCGCCGTTGGGACCGTCTTCAATCCCCGATCGATCCCTGTAGAGGTTGTGGCGGACAACGCGTATCTTCTACTGTTTCCACACCTCTCATTCCTCCATTTCATTAATCATTTCGCTAGAGCAATTCAATTTAGGTACTAATGCACATTGAAGATTCAGAGTTATTGATTATGGATTTGAAAGACATTGCGATTAATGATAAGGTAACGAGTTATATGTAATGTGCACGGAATAAAGAAGCACACAGTATCAATGTAACAATTCGAAGGACCTTATTTGCCTACAATCAGGTCTTGATTTCTGGCTGAACGACCTCCCACTACCTCAATAATGTATTATTAAATTGTATTATAAATATATAACTTATTTCTAGTATAATTAATTATTAATTTGGGGCGCGTTTCGATACCCAAAATTTTATAAACAAAGCACACTACCTACAATAGTCACCCAAAATATAACAAGCTACAAGAAATGCCAATCAAATACTCTTCATTATGGGTTCAACACTATTGTTCTTTCTGTGACCCATTGTCTCCGCACCTTCTCTTCCAGCGACTCCCCCCCCCCCGCCCCGTCCCGCCACGCCCGCGCCCTCGCCGCCCTCTCGGGCCCTGAATAATGCAGCCGCGGGCGCTGGGAAGCCCCATACGTCCTCCCCGCCCTCCCTGTCCTCTTCTCATCCCCTCTCCCCGCCCCTCCCCTCCTCTCCCCTCCAGCTGGCCCTCCGCTTCGACAGCCGCTGTCCGGAAATACGAACAGTCTCGGACAAAATTTGTTCCGCGGCGGAGGCAGTTCGGGGATATTTGTGGCGGAAAGTTGGCGGTCCTGCGAAGCGTAGCCCCCTGCGCCAATCTCTCTCCCTCTCCGCGCCCCCCTCGCCCTGGTCCACTGTCCTCGTCGTCGTCGTCGTCGTCGTCGTCGTCGTCGCAGCCGTCTGCTGCCAGGCGAGCCGACGGGCGGGCGGCGGGCGGGCGGGCGTTCGGTCTATCTGGGCGAAGCGATCCGGCCCCGAGACAAATCGTGTTTCGCAGCCAAGGTGTCTTGGGGATATTTGTGACGCGAAGTTGCTGACTCGAATCCGCGGGCGGGCGAACCGAACAGATGTGCGGTAGCAACTCCGTCGAATTAAACTTTTCGAATGGTGCGACTGTATAGGGGAGTGTGTTGTAGAGGGTCCAACGACTCGTTACGAAATAAATACCCCCCTCCCGCCTCTTCCCCGCCGCGTCCCTCACTCCCCTCGGGACTGACGTTGCGCTGTTGTGCTCGCACTTCGCGAAGTACCAACTGCCGTTACAATTACGCAAACTTTGATGCAATGGAAGCTCACTTAATGTCCTTGCCAGTCGTTGCTCGGGCATCGGAAAAGTGGAGATCCATGTATCTCCTACTTAACAAATTTGGAAGCAGAACTAGTACGCTTCTGCTTCGAATGATGCGATATCGATGTTCTGTACCGGATATTTATTCTTTTGCTGTTGCAATTAAGAGAAAAGCATCAGAAAATGTATTTGGAAGACGTTCTTTAGTTGGAATAACTTTCATACTTTTTGAAGTTTTTATATGACACGTATTCTTGAACAACTAAACAAATTTAGATGTTTGTGAATAGTCTGTTAATATGGCACCCCAAATTGAAAATTTAATTAACACCCACAGTAATATAATTCGCACTTATTGAATATTTATTTATACAAGTATAAAATATAAATGTAAGTTATTATTACAAATATTTCTCCTCATACTTCGTTTTAGCTCTACAATCCAGAGTGTTTCTAGGTATTCTCCATCTTTATACCCTACTTTTTACTTCTCGTTTTTTGTGCCAGATCCAAACTTTATTTCCTGTTAGTGATCCCACGCCTGATTTTCTATTTATTTTTTTCAGTGCTTCAAAGCTCTAAAGAGATATTAACTCTGTTTGCCTCCATACTTGAATAAATACAACCACTTCAAGTATACAAATAGAACTTAAATTTATCAAAATTCCGAGCGTGTAACGTAGTTTGGATTGATTCAACATTCACTGTTGAATATAAGAATTAGATGACATATGTACGGCATGCATTGCTTCTCCATGAATTCAGAGATTAACACGAACTATTTTTAGATAGATATTAACTATTCCTCGTGAGAACATTACTACTCCAGAAAAAATATTGCAATTTACGAGAAAAATACAAGTTAATTGTATATTATCGTCATATTTTGCACAGCCATTCACACTATAATTGTGCTATTCAGATCTTCAATTTCATCACATTTTCATTGGTTCTAATTCCAAACATTTTCATTCAAAGGAAGTGACTAAGAGCAAGAGGTAATCTTAGGAGATGAAGAACATGTGTAGAGTATCAGTTTATTTGTGTTCCGAAAAAGAAAAAAAAACTGGAAGTTTCACAAAAACGCGCATGAAATATTTAGGAGATGAAAAAGGTGAAATTTTCAATATGTTGATTGAAATTCGCCGGAAGGGAATTCATATGAATTCATATGTATTCATATGTATTCATTGGTAAGAAATTCATATGCATTTACTCAAGACAGTAGGGCATTTTGCTTAAATTCTTGCTTTGTGATATTGGTTACAGTATGTCACTGTAAATCTCTGTTATTCATTTTCGTAAGTAATTATTCTATTTATCATAATTATAATTATTCATAAAAAATTCCAGTAATGTTACTGCTAAGAGTAATAGTTATAATTAAATAAAATTTTTAATATTATTATCATATGAAAGTGGTTTACGGAATTGAAAAAAGAAAGGTGCAGAAAAAAGATTGAAGAAGAGTGAAACAGGAAGAGCAAAGGAGAAAGGAAGGTTGAGAGGCGGAGAAAGGGAGGTTGAGAGAGGTGGGGAGGAGGAGGTTGAGAGAGGAGAGGAGGTTAAGTGAGAGAGGGACGCTGAGAAGAGAATGAGGTTAAGAGAAGGGGAGAGAGGTTGAGAGAAGTGGGGGGAGGGAGACGAAAGGTGACGAGAAGGATGTTGAGAGGTGGTGAGAGGGAGGTGGAGAGTCTGAAGTGGAGATAGGAAAGGCAAGAGAGGTGGAGAGAAGGAGGTTCAGAGAGATGGTGAGAGAAAGATTGAGAGAGGGAGAGGGACCTTTAGGGGACAGATAGATTGAGAGAAATGGAGGGAGAGATGCAGAGTGAGGTTGAGAGAGGGAGAGGTTGAGACCAGGAGGTTGTGAGAGGTAGAGAGAGAGGTAGAGAGAGAGAGGTAGAGAGAGAGAGGTAGAGAGAGAGAGGTAGAGAGAGAGAGGTAGAGAGAGAGAGGTAGAGAGAGAGGTAGAGACAGAGAGAGGTAGGTAGAGAGAGAGATAGAGAGAGATGGGGGCAGCAGAGGGACATGGTACCTCTTCCACCGCGGAGGCAGCTGTATGGGGTGGGCGACGTCCTTGGGGTCGGCGTGCGCGTCGTAGATGCCCGCCACGTACGAGGCGGCGAGCGTGGGCTGCGCGAACTGCTCTGGGTGGCGCGTCACCAGGTGCGCGCGCAGCTCCTTGGCCTGGTTGGTGGCGAACTGACCCTCGCCCTCGCAGAACTTGCACTCGTACATCTTCTTGCCCGGGTGCTTCGACGTCGTCAGCACGTGCTTGCGCAGGTTTTCCTGCGGACAAACACCAAAAGGGTAAGTGCTGCGGCGCCCGAGACTCGTTGCCGCCTTTGTGATTTACGGTGCATTAAGGACAGAGGATACCGAGCGAAGATGCTCAGGGCGTAGCGCGCTGACTGCGCATTTGGGAGGCCCTGGTTCAAACGCCGTACCGGCCATCCTGACCGGGGTTTCGTAGTGTCCCTCGGTCATCCAGACGAATGCTGGGATTGCTCTACGGAAAGGCCAAGACCGCGAAATAGGCGTCGCTAGCCGAATTCGCTAACTTTGTGAAGACACGAAGGCTAAGCGAATTCGAGACGTCGCCGGTTCTTCGTTGAGTGACCGACTAGGAACCTCAGAATCTAACGGCACCGAGATCAATTGCCCTTTACGGCCCATAACGGCTATGTTCAAGTACAAAATACAAATACAATGACAGATAATGTTATTTCCTAGCATTTCCTCCATACTACAAAAATATTGACTCCATTTATTGAAAACTCAAATGTACGTCATTGTTGAAAATTTTAATTGAGCACGAAATTTAAAAAATCCAGAGAGTGAATAATTAGTTGATTATGAAACAAAACTTTTTTTTCGTAACCGTATCATTTCACAAAAAGCTGAAACACTACTTCGTTCTGCACAATTTTTTTTCCAAAAGGTGCAAAAATAATATGTAAATAACTGCATTTATCAGAGATTTTTGGCTTTTCTTAACTTTTATACGTTACATGCTCTAGATTAAATTTTGCAAATGATGGCTTTTAAAACAATAGAAATATATCTGTTCATATACGAGTAAAATTACGAAAAACTCATCATTCTCCTTTTCCTCCCATTAAAGCAGAATTGAACTGCGCACTTATTCAGTTTTTCACCAAAATTAGTCAAAATTTTCTGAAATCTTTTCTACAACGCACTCATTTTTTTGTTGTTGTTGGAAATTCCACACTCACTTTTCAAGATCGTTTGACTCTCGCAATATTTGAAACATTTCACTCATTAGAAAGAAGTTAAAGATGTCGATTTCCACTGAAATCATTTGTTAGTTTCTTTGTTAAAATTTATTTTTAAAATTGAAACGAAAAATAGTTAGTTAGATAATAAAAATTTTAGTAATGTTAAGAAAAATACACATGTTTTATTCAAATACGTGGATTGCGAACAAAAACCAGCAAATAAACCAATATGTATAACAGATCCAAAAGCAGTGTTAAGGGGAGACGTGTAAAATAAAAAACAAAACCGTTTCTACGAACTTCAGAAGGGTTCGTTGACCGAAAGCTAAAAGTTTCGAGTCGTTTATTGCAAGCTTACATAATTCTGCATTCTTTTCCCCTCGTATTTCTATTTGGAGTTTGTTAATGGATTTGCTTCCTTCACAATAAATCAACTGACATGTGTAGTTCATTTAGATAAAGCTTGTTGAAGTCAAATACTCATAGATGCAAATAATGCTCCAGCATAACCTTACGGACTAGCTGGACCCAAACTCTCCTGCACAGACCAAAGATGGAGAGCATGTTGTCAGGAATATATCACGCCTTAAAGCCCCTAATAGCTCTTGGGTCGACTAAGTTATTAATAAGTATTTTTTCGTAATTAGATGCACGACCGGTACCACGTGTGTATCTTTTTTTATAAGCGGCCTCCGGGAACTATATAAAACACAAAGTACATAAAGTATCAGCGTCGTAGGAAAAAAAGAACTTGGGTGTTAAAGTGATTGAATAATTTGTGTCGCGCCACACGCGAGGGACCAGATCACCCCGTGTGGATCATCTTGGTACTACGCCTAGTTCTCCCACCCCGCTCCCTCTTATCTCCGTTTATGTTCTTTTTCTTTCATTCTCTGTCCCGCCTTTTCTGTAACCAAGGTGAACGCTAGCTTGACCAGGTATATACATCGTCTTTTCTTCTCTCGCCTCACACCTCCAACTTTATAACGTTTCGCATGTTAAGAAAAACAAGTTATGACTGTTCCAAACCCATCAGTTACCTGTTCAAGAAACATTGGTTGAATAAAATTTGTTTTTACTGGGACTGGAACTAATTCTAAGAAATTTCTTTAAAAACTAAGAATACGCTTAAAACCATGTTTTCAGGTTTTGGGAAATTGGCCTGGAATCCTAATTGCTGAGAGATTTTACGATATGAGGTTGACAAGAGAATGATTGGTCAACAGTTAATTAGGAGGTGAAATTAGGCGAAAAGTTGTCAACCAAATACGGACAAATGCAGAGACATCTGGAAGAAGGAAACATGTTCGATAGAGATCTGTCTGGAACATCCGTCGCTACCGTAATAAATTCTTTTGGACATAAAGAAAAACGTTGATAGGTGCTCTCATTTTTACTACATGCAATTACTATTTTGGAAAAAGAATTAATGTTGCGACAATACATTTGCATAACGCTTATTTTATATAAAATGTTAAATCGTGTAGAAAGTGTTACAGAACTTTTAAAACTGAATACAGTGCTCAGAAATTGTTATCTTGTTCGACAACTACCCCAAAAATATTTCATCTGTGTCAACGAATTAATACATCATTTTTGCGGCGTTGCACTTCAGAGCACACGACAAGGGCATGACCGACGGACGTGAGAGGGAGGTGAGAGACCATTCGGTAGAATACCAGAAAGGGTGGAGGAGAGAGAGAGAGAGAGAGAGAGAGAGAGAGAGAGAGAGAGAGAGAGAGAGAGAGAGAGGGGAAAGAGAGAGGCGCAGAGTAAAAGGATAGAAGAGTGGATAGGATTAAATCAAACGAGAGGTAAATGATAAGTGTTGCATATGAGAAGAAGAGGCGAGGTTTGAGATGAGGATCGGTAGATGAAGACCAAGTTGGAGGTGATTGTAGAAGAGAGAAGAGGATGAGGAAGCGTTAGAGGATGAAGGAAGAGGAAGAAAGAAGTGGAAATTGGGGGGGGGGAGGGAAGAATCTCCGCAGACGTTAATCCCGACGGCCGCATCGCTCGAGCGCCTTCACACCGCTGACGCCCTCTCAGCGCCAACGAAATATCTACTTTGCATTTTCAAAGCATCATCCGCGCCTCCGCATTTCCAACACGCTTATTATAAATCTTTCGCAAACTTCCTGCTATTACGTAATAAGTTTGTGGATTGGATCACGTATAAACGCACGCGCATGCCCGACTTTTTAATACGCGTCGCCACTTCTCCTGCCTCCCCGGGAACTTCCCCAGCGCGCTTCGTATTTTCGGCAACCTGTTTTGTGATACCGTAAAAAGAACTTACCTGTGAAGTGAGAAAAGAAGGAGGAGGGGTTTTACGGGGGTAATAATTCTGATAGCTATTTACTTTGTGTTACGCCGAAAATGAACTTAATATCTTGTCTGCCGCTTTGGGCTTACACGCATCTTATGCACGCCGTGTCACCGCCGTAATATATACGAGTATATTCCTAAAGTGCCCATCTGTATCTGGGGCGATACAGAAGCGACGCCGTCACGAGTGTCGCTGCCGAGAAAAGACGGGGAGGGGTGGGAGTGGAGGGTGGGGGAGATGCGCGTGCTATGAAACTTGGCTGCTGGTCGCCGTTAAGGAAAATTGCCTGTTTAAAAACGGAGAGGGTGCGTTGTGTCGATAAATAACAGGGGTGGGAGGCGGGGAGTGGGGGCGAGGAAATAAAAGCGGGAGTAACTCAAAGATAGAAAAGTAAATGAGTGATAGGAGGCGCCCGAACCCAAAGGGGTGGCCGTGGCGGAGCAGGGCGGTTGGCGGCAGCACGTGCGGGGAGGGGTGGGGTGGGGTGGGGTGAGAGGGGGTGAATCGGAGACGCAAAGCGTCGCAGTCCCCCGGTGCGCGCCCGCTCTGCAGAAGAAGGGCAGTAAAACTCAGGCAGGATAATGAATCTCTGGCGCCTGCGGAGAGGGAGGGGCGTGGCGGGGGCGGGGCGGGGCGGGGAGAGGGGGTGCAGGGCGATGGCGTCCGCGATACGACCCTGCCGGGGCCCCGCGGGGGCGCTAACTCTGACAATTAACGCCGCCGCCCCCGGCCGTCCCCCTGTCGCCTTGGCCCCGCGCCGCTCCCTGCCGCCTTCGGCCCCTGCCAACGCGACGCGCCGACGGCGGCGCTGCTGTGCGCGCTGCACGGTCCCGGAGACCGACCTCCCAATGTCGTCTTGTCACGCTGTAGGAATTTTTGGATTCGTCTAGCACCGACCGTAGTCTTCGTCGTTCTAAGTTCTGACAAACGTCAAGGCATTAGCATCTGTTCTACACTTAAGTTGCTATTGTTACCCATCGTACCCTTTTCGCTTTCCGGCGATCGAATTCCCATTATCGTCTTGTCACTACTGTCACTGCCTAGTAGTATCTGAATTCGCCTAGCGCCCATAGTAGTTTTCGTCGTTCTTCTGAATTCAGTGAAGCGTCTTCTAAGCGTTTTCACTGGCCTTTGTTCTTAGGTCCCTTTCGCTTTCCGGCGTCCGACTTCCGGTTGTCACACGGGACACTGCTGCTACGTCTATCGTTAATTGGGGACTTCGTCGTTCTAGTTTTTTCTCTCTAGTGTCTTGGTGACCGTACTAACCTCCATTCTTGTTAGTTGAAATCGCTATCGTTTCTAAATTGTCCCTTTGTGCCAGGATTGAAATGGAATTCGAAACAGGCCAGGGACTCCGAGTGATTCATTGGTCCCATTCACTCAGATTTGGGCCTTTTCCTAACTCTTTACGATTTTACACTACACATATCACATCACAATTGACACAAAACCCTTCAGATAGACTAGCACGTAGGGCACCTGAGATGGAAACATTTCTCTTTCTATTCGATCTAGAGTCGTGGGGAAAACCGCATGCATTGGTTTTTGTGACGTCGTTAATAATCAGCAGGGAGACCCTGTCATATCCCGCTATTCACTATTTACATAGAAAGATATCCATTGCGAAAGCAAAGTCTTTTCTCATAAAAACAAATATGATCTACACGTAGCTAGAACGAAACGCAGAGATTCACCATTACGAGTTGCAGGCTTATCCCAGCAGTTACATCTGAAACCACCGACGGGAATTCCAAGTTTCCAATTAATGGTGCACTACATAAGGATTTTGTCACGCGATGAGGAGTACTTTTTTTTACCTGGAGTACTTTTTCGCTCTTTAAATCTTCCGACGGGGAGTCGATATGTGAATGCTGTGTATCACATAGCAATGCCTAAAATGCTAAGGGATGAGGTCTAATCACAACAGCGGATAAATAAGCAAACATGTGAGAAAGAATCATGAAAAAACGTACTTCAAATGTAAAAGTAATGTGTGGGTGTTGAAGTTGAAGGAAAGGAATGCTAAGCATTTGAGTTCAATTGAAATGACTCTTAATCACGTATCGCTGTTGATGAATTGAGATTGGAAATCAAATATCTTTGATTTATTTAACTTTTTTCTTTCAACCAGACCTTTCAACCATACATTTTTATGACATGACATAAACATTATACTCTAATAACACATGCCTAACTAGACCAATTTTCAAATAATTGGCAATCGAATTTTAAGTAGGTACGATTCACAGTATGGAATCACTTATACGATACAGAATATTAATGAAAAGTGGGAAACGGGAATGTTTTAACAGGCAAGTTATGTGGATATGAGCTGCAACATATACTCTGGACAGATATTAAATTTACTTATTCTTTTAACTCGGTTGTCTCTTGTTAGTTCATATTACATAACTCTTGATACTTTACAATGTGTCAACTTTCCCTTGAATCGTTTATGCAAATTCAACATTTGCGAAACAGTTAATTTTAACCAAATTTTGTAGTTTGTAACCTGTTTGGTATTTTCTTCCTGCAACTGTGAAAAAACATCTTTTATGAAATTCACTACCGCCTTTACCAGCTAAATCCAAAATTACACACAAAAGATCATAACAGTTGCGTTTTCTGAAAAATTACTGTAATTTACATGAATGTATTAACAGGCTATTGAATCATTTCGTTAATTAAAAGATATATTACCTACATATTTAATTATTAAATTGCAAAATCAACATCGTCGTAATACTGTTACAGAAGAGTTTGGTATTGTATTGATGTTTAGTATTGAGAAAGCACTTAAGAGTAGCATGCGATAACGAATTCACGGTTGAGTGTTTCAACATCCCAAAGGTAACTACAAACACAATACTAACTACTGAACTACAGAACATGATGACAACGGAAGTTTACGGTAATACTAATTTAAAAAACTATCGGTTTACCATTCATTGAAGATGAATTTACATTTTTCACAATGCACTGTTAAATTAGCGATTCATATAGGATATATAATATTTTATCACAAAATATACAGAGAAAAAATATATTTCACTTCTAATATACGTTGAAATTTCGATTTTTTTACCTGTCAAGTGCTGATTTTTTTTTAATGTGAGGGCATGAATATAAGAATGTGTGTGTGTGTGTGTGTACCAAGAGTGTGTGAGATCGATACTAAGAGACAATTTGTGTGAAGTTTGTATATGTTTTGTCATAGCACTCACATGGAATACTAAACAATTGTGACCCGGAGAAAAGAGTGAACGACATAACCGGTCGTACTACACCGTGTTAACTCCGTGTTGACTTCGTATCGTGTCATAAATTAGCTCCTTGGCTCTTTACTGCGATAGGCTATTCATAAATGAACCTTAACATGCCTTGCTATCGACATTTCTGATGCAGCGTCCTCACTTTTTTGCGCGTGACGTGCCGTCGAGCGCAATGTGTGTGTGTGTGTGTGTCCCTCCGTGTCCTAGTTCGTCAGTTCCCGCAAGAGATAGAGCCCTATTTCCAATATGCGCATGACGCGACAGATTGTAACTCATGCAGGTTATCGGCGAGTGCCGCCATCACCACAATTCTTCGTCGCGGACACAATTCTCGTGGCGTGTGTAACTGCACCACAGAGGCGAACTAAGTAACTGGCTTCCATCAAGCACATGTGGCAGGGAGGCTTCCATAATCTACATTTCCATTAAAGCGGACTATTTTTAAATAGAACTTAGAAGTCAAGTCGAAAAAATGCAACTCACTTTACAATTCGATTTGGCCAACATACGTACTTTGAGCAATTAATAGTATATTATTCAATCGGTTTATAATGCTACAGTTTACTCGATTAATGGTTGTTTCTGTATCGAGCGGGGTGAGAGAGGAGTTTGAAAATTTTCACGAGTGCAATAAAGTAACGTTAAAATAGTTAATTAGCGTATTTTTGAGTGGAAAATCGGAAGAAATTTATTAAAACGTAAAGCTAACAACCGATTAAAAATATACTTTTTTCTTTAAAAATTTTATCAAATGGAAAAGTATTCCCAATTTTGCAGGACTATTAAACTGACGTTACAGATGACGTTCGTCAACCACTTCTAATGCATGTTCTATAATTATTAAGTTTAGACAATGTCAGGTTTGGTACAAACGTTGCTCATGGTCAACTAATTAAATAATCTCGTGTGACACTGAAATAACTTGAATACTTACACAATACGAGTCTTCACTAAATCTACAGAACATGGCATTGTAGGGTGTCGTTGATTTTAAGAGCAATTGACACTATTTGGGCCATTATGTCACAATTGAAGTAAAACTGACATGACGTTATGCTTTGTGCTATAAACTCTAAACTATTTAGCGCGCCTCTTATTAGTATAATGTGCAAAAATGATGTTATTATAACTAAAAATAGCTATGCTTTCTTCATTTATAACTGATTATTACTTGAAGTCCCAAATCCAACCACTCATCGCAACAAAGCTAAATAATAACTGGGAATCAAAAATCATTTTGTATTCAAAGTACAGAAATTGTCTCGACACGATCTTGGTGAAACTTAAACTAAACCACATACATTTATGCTGTTGATACACACACATACTGGTTTAATAGAATATTCTGCCAAAGTGAGAATGTTTAAGTGCAGTGTATTCGAGTTCACTTGTCCAGCAGTCAGCAATTTTGACAAGAAAACATCAACAAAATATTACCTTTAGTTTGTGAGTTACTGAATTAAGTTGCATATCTCCTAAAGAGAAATATGGGTACCCCACTTTCGGAAGCGCTCTCCTTCTCAACATGTGACAGCAAATTTCAAATCCTAACTCTTAAGTTGAGATTACCTTCATTTTAAGTAGCTCAAGGCGGACGACACGGAGTTCGAAAACATGCCTCGATTTTTCAAATCCTGTTTCAATCCTTTCAAATCCTTCCTAGATTGTGATTCATCATCAACATTGTGGGGAACAAAAAAGTTTCAAAATTTTAAAATGTTTTTCGCAAACGATTCATATCCGTGTCACACTTTTACAATAAGCTTATCTCACTTTTGACTTCACAGAAAAACATAGCAAAACATCACAACAGGCGTAGCGCCGGTACAACATTTCTGCGAATGGAAACTGCACTAGGCAACTATAAATAAATCTCCAATATCGGGGACTGAAGAAAGTTCCATTACTGTCATTATACAACGAGAGACACCGAGGAGAAGTCCATGGAGTTATTACTTGTAAATCCAGTCGGTACCAAGACCTCGAAATATTTGCGTGTGCATTGCCCGAAACATATGGTAATGGCCAATGTAATCTTATATTTCAGTAACACAACTCGTGTATGCAAAAGAATGTTTTCATTGCAAGTGTACTAGTGGGCGAGAGGGCGGGTGAGGGGGCAGGTGAGAGAGCGGGTGAGAGGGCTACCGAAAGGGCGGGGAGAGAGGGCGCGGAGAGAGGGCGGAGGGAGAGGGCGGGGAGAAAGGGCGGGCGAGAGGGCGGCCGAGAGGGCGGGTAAGGAAATGGGCATGCGATTGGGAGAGGGACTGAGCGCGCGGGAGGGAGGAGGAGGAGGAGGGGAGGCAGTGGGCGTGCGAGCCGGCGAGTAGGCCGGCGAGTGGGCGAATCGCGGCGTGCGAGTGGTTCGGCCGGGCGTCCCCGTCGCGGGGGCGAGCGCATTCCGCACCGGTGCGCGGAGCGGCGCGCGCCAGCTCGCTCGGTCGCCCCCCCCCCCCGCCCACGCGCAGATAAGATAAGCGCGCTCTCATTAGCCGCGTAAATCCTTCAGCGCCGCTCCATTAGAGGGCGGGAGGGGGCGGACGGACGGCGCCAGTCGCGCCGCGACGCGGGGCCGTATATCCGTCAGCGGTGCCCGGCCGACGCCGCACTGCTTTTTCCATCAGCGCCTGCCTGTCTCCCGTATTTCTCGCCCGACGGGACGGGACGCGACGCCGCGATATCCGCGCTGGCGAGCAGCCCCGACCAGCGCTCGGCGCGGGACCGTCCGCGAAAATCTGCTTGCGGTGATGACGGTGGGTGAAATTGTTTGGGTCGGGTAACAAATTTCAAGTTAACCGAAAGTTTAAAGTTTTCATTTGTTTTCAAATGATGATGAACCGACGGGGCATGAAATAACCAAAGGCTGAAGCGTGCGGTCAAACAACGGGGCAGGCACCAACGAGCAAATTGTGCAACAAACACATTGAAAGAAAACTCGCAGATCATCTGCATCTATTTAACTTCCTGGGATGAACTGAGTACGTGACTGGTTATTCGACTATTTGATACATCCTGAAAGGTTCTTGTAATTTATGTTTTTTTAAACTAAATAATTTTATGGACAAGGACGAAAGTGTCGGACGTGAAAGAAACCAGGATATTTTTTACACGTGTTCCGTTGTTCCAATAGAGATAAAACTAGGCTCGTTCAACTAAATGGAACATTCCACGCTTCCTGATCAAACATATTCTGAGACAGAGAGGTACAATATGAATGATCAATTGAAATACCCCACTTTCGATCAAGTTTCCATTTGTCCCGCTATTTGACTGCATTCTCCAATAGTCAGAATTTCTTAATTTAGGATTCATTTGGGTCATCCTTTCGTGAAATGATACTTGAAATTTTTACAATAAACCTGTTCTCTTGTTTCGAAATCAGACATATTCCAATGGAAATTTCCTAATTAGCATTTTATGGGCATTTCCCTTTTCAAAAATTTAAAACTGGATGTTAGTTAAGTTCTCCGTAATTTTAAAAGATTCATTTGATATACTGGAATTACAACTCGTATAACATAGTGATATTTTGCAAAAAGGTATAGCATAGTAAAATATGAGAAGTTATTTGCTATTTACTATCACCATAAAACACATGCAATTAAATAGCTCAAACAATCTTTACGAAAAAAATTGAATGTCAATATGAATAAAACCAATTCTCTTTTTAATGCAATTTTTTCTTTGTGCCTCTTTTTTGATATTTCAGTGCTTCTTTTAATATTCATTAAATAAACATTTCTTTAAACTATAATAAACATCTTGTTAATGTGAGTGTCACTTCTCAATTCCTTTAACAAATTAGGAAATAACTTGTGTAACTTAATGAAACCACCTGCTGAGCAACGAACTCTTCAAATGTACGTCTTATGGATCCTACATAGCTGAGAAGTGTATATATTTCTTATTTATTTGAGGAGTATACATTAAAATTATCTGTGTATGTAGACAGTTGATCTCCACCCGAATTACCGAATCAGTATTTATGACGCAGATGACCGATTTGACCGAGAACGGGTTTGAAAAGGGCTTGTCACCGCTTCGAAAAGGGGTGTGTCAGAGGCGACTGGACTAACGTACAGCAAACGGATATTGAGAACGATATTTAGGTGTCAGTAAATAGGGTAGAATATTATCTACATATCTCAAGCCTGCAAAATTAACACTTTCTTAGTTTTAAAATTAACCTGTCTACTAACTGGAAAGGTTCCATTAACTTTGAAGTGGGTCTCCATTTAATTCCCACTGCGGCAGATGGTCTACAAATCGGTCAAATGCTGGTCCTTCAGTCTTGAAATTTTGTAGGCTGGTAACTAGTAGAAAAAATTGAAAGAGTGCATAATGTAAGAAGCACGAATACTAGGAATTAAAGATGAACCCACACACACCACTACGTGGAATAACGTAAGATAAGATCCACTAAGTAAAGGTATTTACCAGAGTATTTATCAATGTATTACAAGTCACATTATTGCATTCGAACAGTGTTAAATATTTTAAACCATTTTGTAAGGTTAAGAGGAATTTTCTTAAACTTTTCAGTAGAAATAAAACCTATAAAAACACAAATTAAATTTTCTTAGAAATTTCTTTTTGGTTTTAATGAATTATAAGAATCACACGACAAAGTGTCACATAAAATACGCAACTACAAAATAATTAGATGAAAAAGAGGGGATAGACTAATACAAACATTTTTGAACACTGCAGACGATGAAGAAATAAATGTTTAAATTAGACAACTATTTCAGTTTGATAAAACTATTTTCTCTCTCACTAGGTTTAAAACCTTCCCAGCAGCAATCTGAGCCTAATTTTTTACATAATATCTACTATTCAACCCCGAGCGTACCTGTTAATGCGCCCTTCACCCGGCAAAAGTCCCAAGTATGTTTCGAAACGATTCCTAGGAGTATTTCGGATTTCACCCACCCATTTTAGATAATGTAAACCACATATTTCTGTAACTGGACCTGAACAGCTGGTACCCGAACTTAGAAATGACATTGTGAAGTCACAGACTTCCCGGCCAGTCTTGGGAGTGTTCATGGCTGTCCAGGTAACGAAGGTCGGCGTCGAAGATTTGTGATGACGACGTTTCGACCTACTTTGTCCTGGTCTTCCTCGGGGCTGATGAGAATCTGCGTAAACCGCGTTTTCCGTCGAGCTTACTAAAATTGCCGGGAGCTTTATTCGCGCGCCATCCGCCGCCCTCCTCCTTCTCCTGGGGCGCATCGCCGTCGCGTCCCACGCTGGTCGCTGACCGACGCGACACCTCGCGCCCGTGGCCTGGTGTCTCACCACCGCCGCCGCCGCAGGGCGGCCGCAGGCACGATCTATTGTTTCCAATTATCGGCCGCGGAGAGCGCCACGTATCACGGCGCGCGTGCGCACAAACAATGGAGCGCGTCGGGGGACGATCCGAGCGACGCCGTCCCTCCCCCCCCCTGCTCCCACGACGCGCGTCCTCCGCCTTAGAGCACGGCGGGGAGACGAACACTTAGGACATTACATGGTGGGCACGTACAAAATCGGTATTATCCGCGCACATTGTCTAGAGCCCCTCATTTCGCTATATGTGAGAGGAGTGGGAGGGTTGGTTATGCTGACGACATGACTATTATGTCAAATATGTCGATCGTTTGTCGCAGCAAAATTGTTCCTGTTACACGAGAGCGAAGATTTCTATTTCGCATATTTTAGCTACAACGCTCATTTATTCTGAATTTAACTAACATAAGTAAAAATATAGAGGAAGATATTCCAGGGTTCAAGAAAATGTGGGCGTATAATACAGAAGAGCTGCGTTAAAATCTGAAAAGCGTGGATGAATGTAACCAGAATTTGCCTCCTTGTTTACAAACATTTCAGTTTCGCCTTCTTAAACTTCTGTAAGTTAAAATATTCCGACTGGATTTTATCTTTTCTCCTAACATTCGGGACATCAATGTTACTTTTGGCAATGAAAATGATTAAATATTGGAGATGAGAGACATTATCATTTTGGAATAATTTTGTTTGATTTTGATTGGCTTTTATCCATAAAGACACGTTCTTCCTATTCCGGCACAAGTGTTTTCTTTCTAAACATAATACTGGGCATTTTTTTATGTCTCTTCTTAATTTCTGTTGTATAATCGGAACTTGTAGAAAGTGAATGCCAACATTTTAAATGTGTAAAATTATAATTCTAAGGCGTGTATGAAATAAACTCTCATACTTATCTATATTCTTAATAATATATTAATCATCAATTCTTATTTTTCACAGCCCCGAAAATCAATGTCCATCTCGCCAGCAAAAGATCATTGCGGTTAGAACCCACGTAGGCACGTAGTAAAGAAAATTTAGGATAGGACAGTTGCTTGAATTAGAATCGAAAAAGAAATACATGGTTTATGCTGATTATTTATTTAGATAGAAAATTTATGATAAAAATAAATACTCGTAGATATCATAAAACATAACTAAAAATTTAATAAGTATTTTATTGTTTGTAACTAGGATTTTACTATTATGATCGAAATCTTCCAAAATGATCATATTAACTAATGTTAAGTATATCATACAAGTACAAGATCACGAGTACATTGAACTAAATCTCCATCATATAAAAAAATTTCAATGTTTTGTGCAGAGTTTACAAGGGTTATCTTCTATGGATTGTTCCCCACACAAACTGCTCCCCAAAATTTAAACTTCAATTTTTCAGCAAAATAAATTCATAAATGAATCTCCGTTACATTGAATTGACTTCTTAGTCACAATATCAAGAACATTGAATTTACCCCATTCCTATCTCCGAGACATCAAAATACAAAACTAATATTATATAAAAGGTCTTGAATGTCAAAGACCGCTGTTGATTTGAATTCATTAAAGTTCGATGAATCTTAAAACAGTATTTGTCTATGGACGTTTTCCTCCAAAACGAAACAAAACATCCAAACTGAATAATCATTTGAATCATGACATTTTCAAGAGTGCATTTTTTTCCTGATTTCAAGTCAAATTCTGCTCCACTACGCGTAATTGTCACTGCGTCCCACCTCCCACTCCCCACATTGACTGCGCCCCACCTCCCACTCCCACTCTCCCCACACCGCGCTGCGCGCTAAAGAGTAGCAGAAGCCGTTTACGGCAAGGGTGAGGACGGCGGGCAGGTGAGGGCGGGCGAGTGGACAGGCACAGGAGGTGAAGCATCGACTGGCAAGAACATGGAGGAACCGGGTGAGCGAGTGAAGACGCGAAGTGTAGTTAACCCCTGCGTGTGTTTGTATGTGTATGTGTGTTTGTATGTACATGTGTATGTGTGTGTGTGGTGTTTATGTGTGTGTTTACGAGGGTTTTTGTATTGATACTTGTGTGGATGTTTGTGTGTGTGTTTGTGTGTGTGTGTGTGTGTGTGTGTGTGTGTGTTTGTGTGTGTGTTTGTGTGTGTGTTTGTGTGTGTGTGTTTGTGTGTGTGTGTTTGTGTGTGTGTGTTTGTGTGTGTGTGTTTGTGTGTGTGCGTTTATGTGTACGTGTAAATCGAGCGATTTTAGGACGATGTGAGAAAGTAGAGAAATATATGAGGAATTACTGAAAAAAGTATGTTGATAGAAAAGTTGAGTGTATGATGGTATGTGGATAGAAAAGTTGTGAAGAATAGTGAAAAAATCAAGCAGCATGCCAATGCGAACATGCAGCAAAGACACTAAAGTCTGAGGGCAAAATGTGCATTAGAGAGCTATCTAACAGCAGTGTACGGCGAAGAGATGAGAGATGAATAGATAAAGGTAAGCGAACAATCGGCAAGATGCACGATTCATTGCTCCATATAGTCGAATAGGTGAGTTGATGGGATTGAAGCACTCGGTGATTAGAAGAAATGTAAGATCGGAGAAATCTCGTATGAACCACGAAGAGCACACATGTGATCATGGAGATAGGGGAGTGAGGAGACGATGGATTTAAGGGGTGCTGAAGATTACCTCACGTTTTTCACTCTCCCTTTCCTTTGTTGTTTCCTCCCTTTTTCTTCTTATTTTTCTTCCCTCTGCTTTTACGAAATCTATCTCTCCCTTCGTTTCCTCGCTTCTTATCTCGCCCCATCTTTTTTCACTATTTTGTCTTTCCGACCTGTCTCACTAATTTTCCCATTTTCTCCATCTCTTCCTTTTAATCACGTACTTCATCAACCCTTTTCTCATTCATCCTCTTACACTTTCTCGCTTTTTTTCTTCTCGATTGTCATCTCCCTTTTTGCCTGTCATCTCCTTTTATCGGTATTTCCTTCATTCCCCTCGTTTCACGTGCCGCTTCATCTCCTCTCCTCGTTTCGACTGATCTACCTCGAACATCTTTCCTGAGTTTCATATCTTCTCTCTCCCTTTTTCTCTACCCTTTTTCCGTTACTTCACCGTCCTTGCCCCTGTCCATCCTTTCTCCAACTCCTCTCGTTTCCCTACATCGTCTCATTTCTCCTTATTCCCTCTTTTACCCATCTCCTCTACTTTCCCTATCTCACAACCATTCCTCACACCCTCCCTTTCTTTCCAAACCTCCCCTTCTTTCTACACTACCCTTCCCACACCTCCATCCCTTCCCGCCCCCTCCGCGCCTCTGCTTGCCCCGCCCCGCCCAGGTCTCCTCTTCTCGCGCCCCGGCGCGCGCCTGTCAAACTGACTTACGCTTATTCGCCCGCGCCGCGCCGCCCTGAGTAATGCCCGCCGCCCGCGCGCCTACGACACACGACAGCCAACATCTCCTCGCGCCGCGTCGGCTCCGACGCCGCGCCGCGCCGCGCCGCGCCGCCGTGGCCGTTGGCCGCCCGGGAAAATTATCGGCCAATTAGCATAACTAAATCGAAAGAAAGGAACGGGCGCGGGGCGATGCGGGGCCGCATGGCGTGGCTTGGGGGGGGGGGGGCGTGGCGTGGTGCATGATAGCGCGGAGCGGGGCCCTGCACAGTGGCGCGGAGCGGAGCGGAGTGGTGCGGGTAGGAGGGAGGCGGGGATCACAACTAAGTGATGGGGGAAGCGGTGAGGGTGGAGAGAGGCGAGCTAAGGCGTGCTGGGCGGGCTGATGCTGTCGAAGAGGCGCCGCGGCCGGCGGGATGGAGCAAGGGCGAGACAGACGAGAAAGGGAAGAAGGGTGAGGCGCGGTGGAGAGACGCGGCGGCGAAAGGCGAAAAGTTGCGGAAAAGAGAAGTGCGAAGTGAAACAGGGAGGGCACGAGCGGGGCAAGGTTGGCCGACGTGGGAATGGGTAAAAAAAGGAGATGTGTTGGAAGGTGAGAGGAATGGAAATGGAAAGGATGAAGCGGAGCGGGTGAAGCGGAGCGGGTGAAGCGGAACGGGTGAAGCGGAGCGGGTGAAGCGGAGCGGGTGAAGCGGAGTGGGTGAAGCGGAGCGGGTGAAGCGGAGCGGGTGAAGCGGAGCGGGTGAAGCGGAGCGGGTGAAGCGGAGCGGGTGAAGGGGAGCGGGTGAAGGGGAGCGGTGCATGACGGTGTTCGCGACGTTCGGACGGGGGCGGGCTACGGTGCGAGGCGTTGCGGGGTGGTGCGTGGAGCAACGGGGCGCGGGGTCGAGCAAGCGCAGAAGGAAAAAAGAAGATGGTCTTTCGTGGTCGTATACAAAAATGAAGTTTCTTGTGAGCGTGCGTGGCGCGAGGTGTTCAGCCGGGCTACCTGGCGTGTCGCCCAGGATGGGCTCAGTTTATCGGTCAACTTTCGTCGTATCTAGATCACAGGATCTATTCCATGCGGAATAGGGCGATGTTTTTGTGGACATCGTTGAAAGTAAATCTATTTTCGTAAGTCGTGAATTCATTGAAGACATTACGAATTAAGAAAAAGCAAAAAAGTAGGAATGCGAGGCATTTATGATGTTTAAATATCACTGTGTGCACTCATAATTATGAGATGCCTTCTGTTTGATATCACATATTAGTAGGAACATTATTAGAGAAATGAACACTTGTACAGATGTACAGTTGGTTATATGGACGTGTTCTGTTGACACCAGATAACACAATCACCTGCTTAAAATAGATAGTCTTTTCAGTATACATGAAAGTTCCTCTGTGAAGATTCGTATGAAACGTTCAAAGCGTTAATGTGGCAGATCTGTAATCACCTCCTAACAAAATATTCTAGTCGCCGGAAAGCTAAAAATATAGGAATGAATCACTGAAGTGTGCAACTATACTTGAAGCTATATACTTATAGATTTTAGTTTGACTACGCTTCGTTGAAATAATTTGTGAACATATGAACAATATTATATGTAGTGTGTTGCTGTATAGCCGGTAATGAAAAGAAGTAACAGTTAAAACTAGGAGGAAACCACCAGCCTCATATCACATGGAAACTCTTCCACTTTACAAATTTCTGACAGGAAATAAATGTAAAATTTACTTGCAGTATATTTACTAAATCACTATTTCATTGGACTATATTATATCATTTCATCAGAAAACATATCAATAGTGATTGTGAATCTAGAAGAATTCCTGCAAATTTCATGCTTTTTGGTGCAAGATGTAATATCATTATCAAAATCTACATTTTCAGAAGAACTTGATGAATTATTTGCCATTAGTGTTAGACTAACTAGTGTCAAATTTTTCCTAATTAACATATCAGGTGGATATTTTTAGAAAGCGCGAGATATAATAGATCAACAAGTTAATATAAATTACATATATGTGAATGTAATAAAAGCATGATATGCTTTTTGAGATCATACCGGATAGTTAGCTCATCCCTTTTGTTGACACCAGCAATGAGTTTGTGTCTTTCACGCAGCTTCTTGTCTAAAAAAACTCACTCACACTGCGATCACTATATCTACAATACGGCTTGCATCTAAATACCATTCTCGAAAATGGTGGTGAGTGAAATTGCAGAAATAAAGTTGCAATGCTAAAGCAATTACACTCTGGGCACTCGTACACGGAATACTAAAGTGCTGGGGGTTTCAAATGATGAGTCGCTTTTCAGTCGCAGGACGCAAATTCATTTGCAAATGTGTCCACTTCTCCGACGAGTTATTTTTTTCGTGATAAGTCCACACGATTTGTCGTCAATAAACCTGTGGCTGAATTGCGTTGCAAGGTAGTGTACTAAAATGCGCTACATGGCAGTTACTATCTCGCTCATAACTCTGTGTGTTCGAGGGAAAACGATTACGTCACGGACTAAATCTGTTGCTTGAGGAACGATGTAGTTGACATCACAAAGGAAAGAAAAATTCCTGACTGGAAGACCTTTCGTGATGCGAAACCATGTCCGAAGAAGGCAGCCTCGTGAATCATTCACGAAAAAATGTGAAATACTTGGGATAAGAACATTTCACATTTCAGTTAAAAGATGAAGCGGCTGTTACTGGAACTTTAAATGAATGAAATTGATTTCAATTTACTTGGATCATTTTAGCGAGATGTCATTTTCGTAACCATCATATCTACGAGCAAACAGAATGACAGAACACAAAATATTCATGATTTTATGTTGAAAGTTAATTTCCATTCAATTTAATTTGGGTTTCCACGCATTAACAAATCAACTGATCAAATTGAAGAAATATGTAGAAGACAATCTATGATCAAAATAATTTACTAAATTGGGCTCATTTATTATTTTTTCTCTCCACTTTAATAAAATATCAATGCTTGGAATGCTGTGATGTTTTGACTTCAAAATATAAACAGGCTGCAATGTAACATGCTGTTGGCAATAAATTAATTCATTTACTGAGAAAATAAGATGCATTTATTCTTTTTTTCCCCTTGCTTAATGATGGTAAATTAAGAATAACTTTAATCCGATTTCTACCAAATAAGATACTATAAGTTACCTAACATTCATACAAACAATGCGGTCAAAGGTCACAAATCTTTAATCGTAAATCTTTCATTTGAATATTTACTTTTTATACAAGCATACAAGTTTTGCTGCGTATCCCAGAGCTAGCTACAACTTCTATCACCCTCCGAGCACGCCGTACTTTGCCCTAAGGAGGTTCCAGTGGGCACGAAGCATTCAGAAACACATATCACCCCCTCTCCCTCGCACTCATCTGTTACCCAAACTCATTTCAATACAGGTTACGGGCACTGCTCAAGTCCCTCTGCCCGGTAGGAGTGGTCACTGACGTGACTGCAGTCGCTTTGGTTGCTTTAACGCTTTCTTTGTTCCCGGACTCGTGTTTTTAATACACAACATAATAAGCACCTTGGGAGAATTAAAAAATGGGCGCAGCAACGCGCGGTTGACACGGGATATTCTTACGCTCCGATCAGGAATAAATCCACGGCCAACCGGAGCTGCGGAGACGGGCAGCAGCATCGACAAAACAAGCACGCCTTAAATATTATTAATGCGCGTAATTTGTCTGCGTGCGAGATTTCATTTCGATGCTGCGATGGCAGCGGGGTATGAGCAGATGGAGGGGGTAGGCGTTGATGGAGGTCGGGAAGGAGAAAATGGGAGAAGACCTGTATGAGAAGATGAAATGAAGGAGTAGATAGAGGCTATAGACGAGGAAATAATAAGGGAAGGATGTATGGGTGAAGATACGATCGAGAAGAGGTAAGGGGAGATTATTTGTATAGCAGAAAGAGATGGGCCGCTAAGAGGAAAGCAGTAGGGAAAGGGAGAGCAATAAAAGAGAAAAGAAAACGGGGAAGAAAAATAGTGAATTTGAGAACAGAAAAGGGAAGTGGAGAAGGTGAATAGGTGGTTGTATTTCAAATAAAAGTGAAGGAAATCGAGTAATAATGGAGGGAAGTGTAAGAATATTAGGGAATTTGAAGAATATGACAGTGGGGAAGTTGATGAGAAGGCGATGGAGGTAGAAAGTGCAAGAAGGAGACGTTGTAGATGGGAAACGAGTAGGAAGAGCAGTAGAATGCCTGAGAGTGGAACAATGAGAGAGGCAGAAGAAGCAAAGGTAAAGGGGAGACGGAGGTGGAGGTAGTGTTGAGCAGGGAACCAGTCGTTGGTCCGGTCGTGCGAACCGACAGCCGGAGCTTAAGTCCAGCGTCTGATATATCCATTCGTTCATCATACAACTCTGGCAAATCCGAGCGTCGAGAGAAATCTCACCCCCATATATTGCATTTGTTGTTGCCTTCACAGTCACATTGCTGTCATCTTCTTTGAGACTTGGGAAGCATCGTGGAAGAACGTCCACAACCAAACCAACAATAAACATTTTTGGGTAAATTTACGAGAGTTGTTCATGAATTATATCTGGTACATTGGCTAAAAAATGTTCTTTTTTGTATCCAAACATTATTGCTAAACGAAATCGTTCATAAAATGATATCTTATGGCAGAGATTATGACGTAAGTGTCCTTAATGGCACGAATAATAGTCATTACACATTCAGCTAATCTCAGCGAGAGAATAGTGGGGAGGTATCTGTGAACGGAACAGCTGACCACCGTTTTCTTGCACAGATATCACAAAAAAATTGTTTCCTAAAATTACGTTTGATTCTCTTATAAATGTATAATGCAGTTATTAAAAAAGTAATGTATACAACTCGTTTATAATGTTGATTTACTGGATTCGTACAAATTTGAAAACTCGCTCCTAAAGTTGCTCGTTTTTAATACATATACTCTTGCAATAAAGCATGACTTTATAAACTAGTACCATAATATACTATTGTAATAGTCATCAGATATATTTCTATGTCTCATGTAATGTAGTTGAACCACGTACAAAAATACACTCGACTGTACTTGCACTGCAATTTCGATTTACAAAAGTCGACCATCGGCTGTGGCCAGGTACCTCCCAACCAATGCCCCACGCGATCGCCACGTACGTGGTATCGGCGACACGAAGCTCCTCAAGCACAAGTGCCACAGCACTCACCTCCCATCGCGTGACACCAGTTGACCGTTTCATCCCCCAATCTTTCGCCCCCCCCCAACTCACCGACTCGTTGACGGGCGAGCGTACCGGCGTAGATAGCTCGGAGCATCCATTGCGGTCACTGCAGTGTCTCCGACTGGGAGGTCCTAGGGTCTGAATTCCGATGGTGGCACAATTTTGGAAATTGGCTACAATCAGCCGCTGCCCAGAGAAGAATTCTAGCTGCCGGTTGCTCTGATCTGTAGTTTTCTGTGGAGTCTCCGACCAGTACCGGGCGAATGCCGAAGCAATACCCCACCAAACGGACTACAGTCAGTCATCTAATTTAATTTTCTTTCCTTCCTCTTCCTTGTCCTAAACTCACCCCTCACCTACACACGCTCGGCATAGTCACTAGACTGTTTAACTGTCTTTTAGAAACGAAACAGTGCATATTGTGCTAGATGGAATTATATATCAATTGAAAATATTAGTATTACAAAAACTTCATCGAACATCTCTGTAACGGAGTAAAACGATATTTCCGCTATTTTTGACATTCTACCTGAGACTTGTCATATATTCTTATTTCTTCGCTTAGTCATATCTTTAATTTTTTGTTGCCCCCACATTACTTTATGCGAAGAATTCAGTAATTCAGGTATAAGTCTATATTCGTAACTAATTCGCTGTTTCGTACACCTAAAACGTCTATACTAAATAACAATTGTGACAATTACGCGTGTGCTTTATTTTTTCCCTTTCTGAACTGCTTGATTTTCTGACTGTATATCCACAATGATTGCACATGCACTCAACATTGTGATATCCTTAGAAAAACAAACTCCCTGAATCCAACCCTTACTCAGTCTGCAATATTCTTCCATGAAGAATTCAGAGAGGATTCAACGCACATTCCAAAAGTGGACGAGACTCAGAGGTCAAAAGAGTGACTCAACAAACCGGTTTACTACCTAAAGGAAACACAGAGGGCGGAAAATGACTAGTGTTCTTTGAATCACTGACAGATCCAGAAAGTGCTGGTGCCCTGTATCTCGATTAAACCACTTATATCATTGAAGAACTTGCTGCAGAAGGGTATTTTTAATTCATACTACGAAGGGATCTTAAAGATTCAAATTACAAACGAATTTTTTAGAGAGATTCAAACAAAATACATTTTCTATTCCTGTAAACTGTAAATTTTACTTTCCGTACTGAGATGTTTTATTCTTTACGCTGGTGAAAAATCGTCGAAAGGCAATGTTTTTAATGCTGCTCACACACGAACATGTAATACAATTCTCTCAATTTTTCCAAAATTGATCTGGAGCATATAGCATTTGACTTTTCTCCTGAAAGTATTTATGAAGATGGGCATTAAATTATTCTTTCAATGAATGAGTTGATCTCTCTCAGTGGGTACTCTGAAGAAAGGAGGCACAAGGAAAATATTATTTTTTCTAATTAGGAAACTATAAGTAGTTTAATACAATGAAGAAAGAGAAATTTCACCATGATTATTAGAAAGGTACCATGCTTATTTGAAGATACAGGAGTAGACAAGAGTGAAACGATAATTTTTGATGGAACAAGAAGAAAGACAAAACACGCAAGCTGATATTCGTATATTATTTTGAACACGATCTTTTGAAAAAAATCCTAATTTGATCGCTTTCAGGAAAACATAGCATTGTCAATTATTTTAGATTGTTCTACTTTGAGATGCTTGTGTCTACAGAAACTTTAATCGTCATGTCCAGTCTTGGGAAAATATCCGAAATTGGTATTACATGTTTAAATAAATGTAATCGAGAATGTTAAGTAGAGATGCAATAAAACAATACTGAAATTATTGCAGAAAAATATTTAAGTGAACAAATATTAAATATAATTCCGAATAAAAATGATATTAAGATTCATCAGAGACCAGTTGAGAATGTGTGATCTGGCGAATTCAGAAACGGCAGGTTTCATGCCAAAGTAATATTCGTCTAAAATTGGAGTATTTGCCAAATCTTCCCATCGAATATAAAAATTGATCTGATTATTTATCTAGCGCTGGTTGAATTTTTATGGTATATTATCATCATTTTAAATGTTAGAGTCTCGGGAAAGACGATATCTATTGGCATTTCGAGTTTGATTGCTTCCAAATTAAGACTTCCCTCCTAGGACCTACGAGAAGAGGCCTCTAGCTGCAGCGCGCGGGGGTGCTCCGTCAGAGGAACCCAGACGGTGGCTGCCGGGGGCCAAGGGGGGGGGGGACGCGCTGGCCCGCAGTGAGAAACGTCACCGCTTTAGGTGGACGAAAAGCCGGAACTCAATCACATGATTTTCTCCACCCATAACTTGTCTGTTACACAACAGTTGATGTATTGTAGCAAAAGCCTTAGAAGGCAGATGTGATGATGTATATAACATACATTGAATGGATGTTGTATACATAGTTAAAATGAAATTGGTAATGGCAAATGAGCTTCCTAATTATTGAATTATCCACTTTCATAGCAATATGGAAGAGAAAGTTTAAAAAAAATTGGAGTTACAAAATTGGGAATACATATACAGATAATAGACAACAGTGTATATGAATATGGAGCAAAATCCTTACTTATTCTTCTTCATTTTAAATTTGAATAAAGTGTAAGAAGGCGTAATTTTTATCCCTTAAAGTAAAATACTGAAAGGAAAAATACGAACATTCCTTCATTCCTCATTTACGACAATTTTCAGAAAATCCAGCCTTTTTATAGCATGTACTTCTAACAAATTTACGTAAAAAATATAATTAAAAACCATTTTCATTTTTTCAACTTATTGATTTTTGAGAGAAAGATAATTTTTATACATAACTAGATGCCTGAGAGATAGTATGTAGCTTTGTTAATTTGAAAGTATTTTCTTATGTAGCCATGGCATCGCTTTACACCTTTTTTGTGTATATATGAAAAAGTAACAGACGCCGTTAAAAAATACTTCTAATAAGGAAGGCAAGACCGAAGCCTTTTTTTTACAACTTATTGTTGGAATCGGATTAGAATGAAGCTACTTAGGTTCTTAAAAGCTCTTCATAATTTTGTGCAAACCAATTACACGACACGTTTTTAATGAAAAAGGGAAAATATTTTCGAACCGTTTGAACCGAAATCAAAACTGGATGCGAATGTATAATATTTTCTTAACAGAAACTAACACTGTAATGTTATTTGGAATGATATGAAGTCTTGATAAGACGAATGTGTTGCGTGTTGTTTAGTGTTTACGTTTTCGCCGCAAAATTGTGGGCGTGTCCCACCGTGGCCGCAGTCGGAAATTGAGCGTGTCGCCTGTTATGGCGCGGGCTCCCGCGGAATGCTCTCGTACACGGCGGGGGCGGCGACAGGGGAAGGGGCGGGGCACTCGCTGGACGTCGCGGCGCCTTCGCTGCCCCTGTCACCTTCGTCCCTTCATCCCTTCCCCTGCCCTCGCCACCATCTCCGCCACCATCACCACCCCAACACTCCCTGCGTCGTCGCCGGTATCCCCGATACCTCCATCTCTTCTGTCACCGCTAACGACTCCACTAATGATATCGTCACCGCTTCCATCCCCCACAATCCCCAACAATCTTCCATCCCCAACAATCACCGTTCCCGCATGCGCTATCACTCTGGCTACCTTACATACCAAAATCCCTACCAAAATCCCTACCACCAACCCCGCCACCATCACCGTCGCACTCTCTTTCCATGCTACCGGGTATGCATTCGTTCCCGCCAGTACATTCGTCACTTGCATCATCTTTCACTGCCCCCTTCTCCACCTTCGTCTCTGCTACCGTCCCGCAGTGCAGGGTACACCATCATTTGCGCTAATTTGCACACTATCAACCCCTTCACCACCACTCTCTCGCTTAACGTCGGCTTACCTGTCACATCATCGTTTCCTTCCCCATCACTGTCTCCTTCGCCATCCTCGTTCCCTTCCCCAACAACATCCCTTTCCCCATCAACGACCTCTTCCCCATGATTGCGCCTGTCCCCATCACTGCCCTCTTCTACAGACTCACCCTGCTCCCGAGTAGGTCTCCGCCGTTCCCTCAACTTTCTCCGCTACCAACCGCGTCTCCGCCACCCTTTCTTCCCCCTCCGCCGCCTTCGCTGTCGTCGCCCTGGCCGCCGTCCGCCTGCGTCGTCTTCTTGATTAAAACTTAAGGAGACGGAGCCGGCCATCGGAATGAGTGAGGCACGTGACGAAGCCTTCGTAATATCCGCGGCCGAGGGCATAAAAGCGAATGAGCGCCATACGCGGCCGTTGTCTTAAGCTTTATAGTAATCACGCGAGAGGGAGACCGCGAGAGGGAGCTGCTCTGGAGGCGAGAGGACGCGCGGGGAAAGCCAGGGCAAGTGGGGAGGACAGAGGAGGCATTCGGAGGCCGAAGAGGAGGACGGTCGTTGACGAGGGATGGGGAGGTCACGCAATGGCACAGACAGAAGAGATAGGTGGAGGCGGGACTAGGGAGGCGCGAGGTTTCGGAAATGAAAGACAGCAAAAATAGGTGGGAGGGAGAGGAGATTGGAGAGATTCGGGGGTCGAAAATAAAAATAAACAGATTCGGTGAGTTGGATTGCTAAGAAATGGCGAGGATAAACAGTCGGAACGAGATATGTCGAAAGAAAGAAATTATGACCAATTTAATCCAGAGACATCAGACAACATAGGTTGCGAACCATGCGCTGTCCATAGATAGCTATAAGCCTATCGGGGAAACAGGCGAATCAATTTCATCAGCCGATGAGTTGTTCCGCATTTGATGAACATTAATAAATATCTGATAAATCCATGGTAAAACAGAGAGTAGTCGATATAGACAATAAATATAGTGTACAAATTTAGATTAGTGTATGGTAAATAACATTAAGTACACATTGGATTTGCAGTAGCGTTAAAAAAATACGAAGATGCACTTTTTTCTCCAATCTTTATCTAAAAGTCAGAGTTTGCCAATCACTACTGGCAAAAAATAAGTCGCACGTAAAGAACGAAAGAAACAAGGACTCTCAAGATGTGAGAGACCATGGAAACAATGAAACAGAAAACGAGAGTGGACGCCAAGCGTGAGCTCACGGGCACAAAAGAGGTAGGGCTGCAGGTCAGTGGCGGCGGCCGATGGCAGATAACCACAACTCAGCAGCCGGATATCACGCGCGACAAGCAGAGTGCGAAGATGTGAAGTACGTTATTCGCTGCCTTCAGGAATGTGGTGGAGTGCAGCGCGAGAGAAAGAGCCAAGGGATAAATATGTCGAGAGAAGGGGCAATAAGTGGAAGAGGAAAAGCGGTTCATCTAATGTGACTAGGTGGGAAACTAGAACTGACTTTGTCAATGGAGAACAGAGAGGTACACTAGTTCACGTCGTTTGGGAAGTCTTAGTCTAAGAAGACAGGATAAAGTGGCTCGGTAATACTTTTTTATTTTTGTGTTAAATCTCGCATTTCCTTGCAAATTCAGTGATTATTTATTATTTCGAAACAAGGTAATATCAAATGCATGTTATTTATAACAATAGAATGTTATATGTAATATATGATTTTAATTGAAATAAAACAATGTATGGTTCATTCCAATGACTGTACTATTTGATTAATTTGATGTTTTGGGTACTAAATAACAATCGAGAAATTTTTATAGACTTGCTGGAACAAGTAATTGTAATGTTTTGATATCATGAAGCACAGTAGAACCTCCCTAATCTGAACCCCGCGAATCCGAAATTTCGGATAAATCGAGTAAAATTCGGGACGAAGGAAAACGAAATAAATGAAATGGTTATATGTAGTGTAAATAAAGTATATAATAATTACTGTAGAACTGAATGGCTATTGAAACACGAATTGTCGAAATGAAACGTTTATTGTACAGGTAACTACGATATGGATCACGTCTTTAGGTAGTAGCACTTTTCACTTATAGTAACGTGCAAAATCGATAATCTTCCTTTGCCGTAAGAAACTGACTCTGACGATGCGGCGTGAAGATATGACGATGCGATTGCTACGCTACGTTGAATTGTCTAGTAATCCTATAGATGTATTTGTATAGGTACGGTACATTTTCTGGGATAATCCGAACATTTCAAAATCCGAACAGACCACTCCCCCAATTAGTTCGGATTACTGAGGTTCTTCTGTAGTTACAAAATTTTGATATAATAAAACAGATTCCTTAGACCCGAAGGAAATGCGAGGCATGGGTTCGTAATTTCTGACGCATGGTCAAAGATAAATCACAAATACTAAAATTAGCTTTTAATCTTCACTTGCAAGTTATTTGAACATTGACTTAAGGAATTGACGGCAGAAATGACAATATTACAGTGAATTTATTACTATACAATAATATTTTGAAATTCTATTTGTATTCCTCTATATTATTTTAAACTAACTATATGTAACTTTTTTACTTAATGATTTTTACAAAGATAACTAAATGGGATTAATAAATTGACGTTATTGTAAATATAGACAACAGCAGCAATGGGAGTATTCACAGAAAAGAAACCGAGGTAAGCTTTATTTTGGAAACAATACAAGGAAAGGACAACAAAATTGATTTTGGGAAAATACATAATATGTTAATAAATAATGCAGTGTGAGCAAATTCCGTGGAGCAGAAAATAAATTAAAAATGTAATACGAGCAGGAAACCAAAGAATAAACAGATAATATGTTAAATGTGTGTGACCAATCAGGAGAGAGATCGTGTGAGATGAGAGACAGATGAAGAGCGCGCGAGATGGAAAAAACTGGGCAGACGATGTTCAGACACAGCGTGAGTCAGATGTAAAAGGGAAATCTATTTGGTTGCAGGAAGAATTATTCTGAATTGTGAGTTTGTAAAGGCAATGTTTTAAGGTAGTGAGGTAGTACAATTAGAAAGGAAATAAATTACGTGTGTGGAGGACGCAGACATCATTGGAGTGGACCGAATTCTTTGGAAATGGAGGCTGAATGGAAACTGGACGACGTTCAAGTTTGTGGTGGATCTCCGAAAGGAAAGTAGCAAAACGGGAAACATTCATTTTTATTTGTTGATCTTGAGATAACCTTCGGGCAACAGTAGGGTGAAATGTGAAATTTGAAATAGTAAATTCTGGAGAATAATTAAAGAAAAAGAAACCAGGAACGGTTGCGTCAGATTAATGAAACTAAAAGTAAATAATTATTTTCTCTTTTTTCATATTTTTAATTGTAGGGCGCGATATAAATATTACGTATTAGTGTTACGAGTAAACTAAGTAAAACAAAAACTTATTAAACATAAACTCAAAGTGTACCTTATATTATGTCTGCCAGATGTTTGTACCCAGTTTGTTATTAAAGTAGAGGCAATCGAAAACATTTAGTTTACATTTCAGCCTGTATTTTGCTTATCTGATTTACAATTTTGCCTCAGAAATTGTAAATATCCAGGCGTGTAATATTATACTGTCCCTATGCGAACAAGTAGTAGCTCATTAGCGGGATATTTGATAACCTCTCAACAGCAACTGTTTTACCCCAGGTGAAAAGTTAAACAGCCTCGTTCATCGTATTTCTCTGCCTCACTGGACACATTTACAGCGGTTCTAACATGGGCAGTGGCGGTAGTAATGGTGATGGTGGAAGAGGAGATGGTAGTGTTTGTGATGGTAGCACCACTGGTTATGATGATAAAAAAAACGTAGATTTTCCAGATACCAATTTTGAAAATAATGGACGAAATAAATAAAAGAAGAAATTATAGGGAAATTTGAAGCAATGTTTAAAACATTTTAGGAGGAAAAGTATGATAACTCTAAAAAATCATAATTGAAATATTATTGAAATATAATTAGCAATTTATTTTTGGGATGTTCATTTTAATTTCTAATTTTATGAAAATCTCGAATTGTCAAAAGCATATACAATTTTACTTTAAAAAACGCATATCAGATATTTCATTTTTTCATTTAGAAGTTTATCATTATTTGAATAAAAATTGCAGTTAATTACAATACTGGATATAGACAATAACAATTTTTTATGTCTGAAAATATAATAAAAAATCAATTTCATTTTCCATTAGCTCTTGGTAACTTGTGATCATATCCTATCATCATCCTATTTGTGAGGGTGGACTACAAGGCTTCGATGACTCTTGAAATCAGAGTAGATGATATACACGAGTTCAAGACAGACAACAACAATGTCTATTAAGATAGTTGACAAAGTTCAGAAAGAGTATGGAAACAAAAACAAAATATATCAAATCATTTACAAAATCTTCAAATTATTCAAAACAAATTCTTTAGAAAAATTCATTGGCTTATTCCCAATACACAGATTTTTAATGAACTAAATCTCCCTATAGTCTCTAACTTTTTAATACTTTTCCTTCACTTCTTCCATCCTTCATGCACAATTTTTTGATCTTGGAAAAACTTATCTCTTTTCTCTTAATATTAATTCAAAATTTCCTAAACGTACATTTCATCCTCCGTAATCTTATTTTCTCTTCTGTTCACATCTTATCGTTACAAAATTTTTCTAAATCTTAAATTTTGCCTTAATAAATCCTCTTAAAGAGGTTACTGTTAGTGTGAATAATGGCTGTTCTTATATTCTAAATTTCAATGCTCTGAAAGGCATATTGTCGAACATAAAAAAAAAGAAATTAAAGAAAAAGTATGGAAAAAAGTTGTGTTGATGAGCAATAACTGTTGCGACGATAACAAAGCAGTAGTGATAACAATGGTAGCTGGAGAGGCGCCGGTAGTGGGGACAGCGATGACAATGGTGACGATAATAGTAGGTGGTAGTAGCGGTGGAATGGTAGTGGTGGTGATGGGATGTGGGGATGGTTGTGATGGCGGTTGCGGCGAAGGTGCCTAGGGTGGCAGTAGCGGAGTGGGCGGCGGCGATGGTGCAGGTGGTGGCGTGGAGGCGGTGGCGGTGGCGGCGGCCGCTCTGCGCAGAGTGCGGAATGGAAGCCGGGCGCGCTGGGTCGGACCCGTGTATGATGGTATCAGCGGCCGAGCGGCTACCTCGTAGCTCTTTCGCAGAGCGCGCCTCCGTCGCCGCTCCGCTCTTCCCAACCGCCATCGCCCCTGCATCGCCTCTCTGCCTTTGTCTCTCGTGATCACTGGCTGATTAAGACCACATTGGGGCCTAGGCTCTTCACAAAACCAGTCTCAATCAATAATTAGGCGCTAAATCACGAAAATGCGAGTTAAACATGTTGAAAATAACCAAATTTGTTAATATAACTAATGTTTTGTACATGTGTGCTTACTAAAGTTCTGGAAGAAACGTTCGTAAATGACCTATTTAACATAAAATGCATAGATATAGGCTCCAAAAGAAAATAATGTAATGGGACATAACTGGTCGACAAAAGAAACAAAGACTAAGAACACGGTGGATGGATGATATTGTCCCAGAATCTCCGAATGCTTAATGAAAGAAAGTGGAGAGTGACTGTATGAGCAGGAAAAAATGGAAAGATACATTGGTGAAAGACAAGATCCACAAAGGGCTCGTAGTGCGAATGGAAGAAGACGAAATCAAGAAATGCGAATGAAACATACTGAAAAGAACATCATTTGTTAGCTCAATATTTTGTACACGTGTGCCGTAAGAAACTTCTGAATGAAAATTCTCTTTTGTAAATCACAAATTATCTTATTTTTGTATCTTAATTTCCCTCTGTGGTATGGTGTTTGAAGCATTTACCAAGGTGAATCGTAGACCTCCTCCTTCCTCTCTCATAATTCCTCAGTTGTTAAGGAATCTATTAGTTCAAAAAATTGATACAAAATACTGTTTCTGAGATTATATGTTCTAATCCTCGTGGAGAATGTTGTAAATACAATTTGCATCAAAAGAGAATAATGATAGGGGTGCATTTGCAAACAAATTTATAAAGCTCCAAACAAAATGAAAAAAGGAATCAATGAATAATACCCAAAATTATTGCACAGAATTATGAATGTCTTTCGTTCACTATTTTTTTGAGTGATACCAGGAGGTAGGTGACGGAAGTTTACGGAATGTGTGGCAACAGAACTCCCCAGGAGGGGAATGAGTGGCTGTGCGGTAGGACGAAATGAGACGCGACGAGAGATCATAGTACACACCTGGAAAACCTGCAAGACGTTGGCAATGAACAAGTGGCGGCATAAGAATAGATAGAGACCAAGCGAGACAGAAAATCGGAGAGGACATTCCAAGAAGTAGAGGAGGAGACGTAGGAGAAACAAATTCAGGGGTGGCAAGAGCCGAGAGAGGTGATATGTTATTAAGCCTTGACGAGCGGCCACAAGGAGTTTGCGTGACGGAGGAGGAGGAGGGAACGACAGGTGGAGAGAAATGAAATAGAACGATGAGATGTAATGTGACGCGATGCACTAAAGAGAGAGAGGATGACAAGGGCACGTGAAGCGATGCCAAGGAATGTGTGGTGACGGTATGTAACAATACCAACATTACATATTTCTATGTAATTTTATGCGATAATGATCTTGTTTAGTACACAAGAATCCTTGAAAATTGACGCATAATAGCAATAAATATTTTTGGCACATAATACCTTCAAAATGTGAGGCCATTAGATGATGAAACGTGACGAGAGGAGAAGTAGCAACTCTACAAATGATGAAAAATGAGAGATGATGGAACGCGGTAAGAAGTGACCTAAGACTCGATTTAAGAGCTTCTTTTTTATGATGATATCTGCGAACAATCGCATTTTCACAGCGCCTTCTGAAGGAGCAGAGCAGCTGTGCACATGCGCGCGTTCGCTAAAACTCCCAAAATTATTCGTGGAAAGCACGGGCGTAAATCGGGACGAAGAGATGTAACGCCAGACAATAATCAGGACTAAGAGCAGTAATGCTGCGCAATGTGATCGAGTGTAAGAGAGATGCATCCGCGCAAGCAGCGAGAGGTGACTCCTGGCCAGAAAGGGGGTTGGGAGGCTGCGAAACAAGTGACAATATAGGAGACGGCAGGAGACCTGTGGAGTCAGGAGATTGGAGATAGGTGTTGACGTGTCACGTGAGGCGGCAGGAGATGAGAAGACTAAATGACCGATGACTAATAGAACTTATCACAGATGGGGCCCCATTGAGTAAGATATGAACCTGAAGAGGGAATACACCGCAAGCTAACCTTAGGTTCTCGCCGGATCTCACATTCCACTGAGAAGGAACACCGTCTACAAAACGCACCCCATTCACGTGACATGACCAAAATAGTTGACGCACACGAAGCACGAAATAGACCCTCACTCGCGAGGAGATACCTGAAGAGGAAAAACTCCCCAAGCCAACCTGTATCCAACGTTCCACTGATATGGAAAACCGCTACCTCCCTTGCGCTAATGACAGAAATAATGACCAAAATAGTTGACGCGAACGGACGCACGAAATGGTCACTCCCTCTCTCACTCACGAGAGGTAACATGCAGCAGCGAGAGCACCGCAACGTCGCTGGAGGCTCGAAGCGTAGGGAAATGACGGCGACGCAGGTGGCGCCAGCGGCGGCGGACGGAGGCACTCGCGGCCGCGTCTTCTCCCCGCGCTCGCGCCCGCAACGTAGGACTCGCACTCTGGACCGCGACAGGTATACGGCGACGGGGAGCAATACCCAAGTGCGCTCGCCTCCAAGAGCGCTCCACGCCGCTCGCGCCACAGCCAGCTCATTATATATACGGCGCACGCACGCCATATTGTAGTGCGGCCGCCCGCTGCCTCGACAGCCTACATTATTATTACATATCCCTCACGTCCTGCCTCACACGCGCTCAATATCTTTAGCGAAACGTGTGGCGCTGACTAAATGACCGATGAGAGAGCCCGGCCCGGCCCGGCCCGGCTCGGCCCGGCCCGCCCTCCCCGCCGCCGCCGCGCCCCGCGCTGCCCACTGGCGATTCGGATTTGCGTGGGCCGCGACGCCCCGAAAGCGGAGAACTCGATCGGGGACACTCGTAATTCCGGTCTCGTGTTCTCGGTGAGCGTCGCTTTGGAGGAAATGGATACGGAAAGACGTCAGTTGTAATGAACGTCGTGTAAGATCTTGGAGACCAGTAAGGTGGTGACGGTGGCAGTGATGGTGAGAGGTGTTAAATAGTATGTGGCCCATGAAAATAACATTAAAATTCGGGTGTTATAAGTGAGCAAGCTGGTGATGAAAAATGTTATTAACTTATTGGCTACAATTTCGTCAGCCACTTTTTGTTTTTTCTTTTTTAATTTAATTATGATTGTATCATTTTAGTAAATATGTATATTGGTCTGGGTGGTTTATCAAGAATTTATTAGGTAGAAGCTAAGTTCCCACTTTCGTTGCATTTTTCAAAATGTTAATCCCGATCACACTATACTGTCTCTCTTAAAAAATATTCAGTTTTTAAGCCTTTTGATTTATGCGTATGTATTAATGTGTATTTTCTCTTTATAGTCTGGACCACAATATTAAATATTATAATGTAATCTTGTTTGTTCAAATTGTTCAGTGTATCTTATCCTGCATGTCCGAACTCTCTTCTTTTGAAATTGTAAATAAAAATATGAACGAGACGCAAAATGTCTCTGCGATTTTCTTGAAAAAGAAAACAACAGAAAAAAACGCGAGTCCAAATGAAGATGCAATTATTCACGAAACGTGTCCTAAGTCGCATTTTCAAAATCCCAAGTACAGTTTCATTGTGTTCATCAGAGATCACTTCCAGCATTAACTCGTGTGTTAGTAAGTTCTTCGCATTTCATAGTAATGTTCTTCTAGTTTTGTATTTTTTTATCACATTAGACACAATTATGATCAGCGGGCTTAGAATGAGGGGTTTTGGGTCACAAGTCCTCGGGCTTTTTTTGATCGATCATTAGAACTAGTTAACGCCCGTGGTACATACTAGTTTGTTGTTGTTTTTTTTACTTAATTTTAGTGATTAAGATTTACGTATTTGCTAATTAACTAGTTATCTTGACTCGGTTTGTAATTCTGACTTTTCGTATATCCGTCCCGCAATTTCCTCTCCAAAAGACCAAGTAACGTCATTCAATTGTTTTCATATTTCGATATTTCGTTTGTAACCATCATTCTCTCGATCCAGGCATTTATGCACCATTTATCGAGCTCCGTATTGAAGGCAATAACAAATACTATTGTCAGTAAAAAGTAAACTTATATTATTGGCATCTCAAATGTGGTTGCCAGTAATAATTTGCTACTTTTCGAACAATCAGGAAGCACTGTGAATGATACTGTATTTTGGGGTTTAAATGACCAATTATAGAGCCGTTCACTTTCTTCAACCCTTTTAATACGCGCCTTCACTTCCATTTCCATCTTTACATCGACTTCCACACCCATCTCTACTTTACGTGCACCTTTACTGATACATTCACCTCCAACTCTACCTCAACAAACTTCTGCCTCCACTTGCTCCTCCGCCATCATTTTGTTTCTCCTTCCACTCATCGATTTCCATCTCCATTTCTATTTGAATATGCTCCTCCATATGTATGTCCATTTTCATCTCCTCTTATGGCTGATTGCACCCCAAACTCTATGAACTCTTGCTTATTACTTCCAATTTCTCATTCACCTCTATTTTAAAATCCATACCTATATTTATTTCCACCTTCATAAGGGCGGATACAATAAGCATTTCAAGTGAGCGGCATATTCAGTTCATGACTATTTTTGAAAATTTTTAAATTTCTAGCTTGACGATTCATAATGGGAGCACTTATTTGGAAAAACTAATAACTAGTACATATGATAAATATTTTGAATAAATTGAGTAACATTACAAACGTTTTGAGTTGGGGGAGCCATGACCCCTCCCTTGGATCCGCCACTGTCTCACCAGCACTTCGTCTTTTTTTTCCTGCTCTACTACATGCAGCTCCTTGCCTCGTCACGGCCTCCATTGCTTCCTCCACCTCCACCTCCGCACCCGCGCGTCGTCGTCGGTCCGTCTGTCTGTCTGTCTGTCTGTCTGTCTGTCTGTTTGTCTGTCTGTCGCTCTCCGTCGTCGTCGCCGCCGCCGCCGCCGCCTTGTCCGGGCCGGCCGGCTGGGAGTGTCGCTGCCGATACCGAGAGGCCAATAACCATCAAGTGCGAGAACACGTCGGCGGGCGCGGCGCGCGGGCTGTAAAGTACATAACGAACTCGCTACATGAGGACGCTGTCCGAAGAGCACGACTGGACACATTACTCGGCGCGGGAGAAAGAGAGGCAAACGGTGATACCCACTCGCGCGCTCGCGCCGGGCGAGGAGGGCGGGGGAAAACGGACGAGAGTAGTGGGAAACATGGGGCTTCAAAGTAGAAAAATTTGTCTCGAAGCAACCGCGTAACCGAGCTGTCATAAGTCAAGATGCAGCAGCCGAGCTACTATTCGGTTGGTGATTCTAGCTGGACACACGTTGGGAAACGAAAATGAGTTGTAACAAAGGAAATAGCCTTAAATATGTATCTGAATCAACGATTAAGAATTTCTTCATTCCTAGTTAGAAATAAATACACCTGAAATAATATACTGAAAATTAAAAATATGCAAAATTGCAATTTTGTGTGTTATCTTATTTCAATTTTTAAACATTCAAGAGTTCTTGCAGTGGAGTTATAAGTAGTTTCAAACGCAGTGACATCTTAAAAATGTCTTTTTGGTTCCAGAAATTCTGTTTCATTTTTTTCTGACACGAATAAACCTTCAAGGGTTTCGAGTATTCCGCGAGATGATGCGAGCTTCCGATTATTTTATACTAGCAAAATATCCAAATCGTGCAGTCCGCCCTGTTTCCTGCACTCTATCCAAACTGATATCAAGTAGTTACTATTACAAACCATTTTGGTCAATAATAAACTACATATTTCCGTACGTTTCCCATAAAACCTTTCCAAAATATCGAGAGAGCTGATAACGCATTCCACAACTGATTTTCTATAGACGAAATATTTTTCTTTAGTCTGCATTTTTTTAATCTCTTGAACACAACGTTTACTGTTTTGCAATCAAACATGAATTAGAGTTTTGCAGGGATGCCTCTGCCTCTCCCGGCTTTAAAGTGTCACCCTGCAAAGACCTCTTCGCCCCACCGGATTTATGCAACAGCCCTGTGTGCCGCAGCTTAAGATGCAGCTCCTGCCTATGCAGACGCTGTTCGAAAAACCGGTAATGGACCGGTATCTGAATTTGAGTAGCGCGTAACTTCAGTGCTGACTTCCACGGCTAGACGTATTAGCGTTATCGATCCAATACCATATGCTGCACCGACGATCCCTCTTCTTGTTGATATTCCTTTTGAAGTTATGGTACTTCTTTAGTCATATTTTTCCATGAATTAACTGTTCTAAGATTAGTAGAAGATACATTAATTATTTATCTTTTTGTTTGGGTCGCACAGTAAAATATTACGAAGAATTACCTCAGAATACACTTGATACATCGGTGTAAAGGATACACTAATAAAAATAATCTAACTTGGTATTAAATTAATTCATAATTCATATGAAAACATGTTTTCATGAGATAAACAAACAATTTTTAAACATTTTTACCAAAAATAAATGACACGAAAAAAATAACACCAACAAAATCCTTTGATTTCTAATTTAACAAGAGCTTTCGAGACGCAGTGTACAGCAGTTAGACACAATGTTTCTTTTAAATATACGGCTCAATGTCCAATTCCATTATAACTGTAACAAGAGAAAGTACCAGTTAATGCAACTTCTTTAACACTTACTGAATATGAGTAGCGCGTTTCTACCTGACGTAAAAGCGCAGGAAAGACAGAAACGGTTTAACAACAGCAAATTCAGGATCAGAGTCAATTACGAAGACGATGTATTAAGGATGACAGCAAGAATGAGAATGAAGAGGACGGAGATGACGTTGCCAATGAGTGCATCAGCGAGGATGACAGGGATGAGTGTGTCGGTAATGGTGAAGGGACGGCTTCGGTGAGGATGACTCGAGACAATGTTGACGGCTATTGGCCGCTACAACGTGGACGTCGTCCTAGCAGGGCGTCAAAGACTACGCCGAGGACCTCAGCACGATGTCGTGTCATGCGCCTCTCGCAACACTACTCCGCCCGCTGACGGACTTCGTGGCTTTGCCTGCACCGCCGCCGCCATCACTTCCCCTCCGCCCCTCCCCTGCACCTTGGTACAAGCGTGTGCTCTGTGTCGCCTCTCAGCCGTATCGTACGTCACAGCGGACGGCGCGGTGTAGGCTTTGCGCCGGCTCCCACGGAGTACGACATGCTCTGGATTTCTTTCGCAGTGGATTTGTGCCGGCATGGTAGCGCGATTTTGCAGATTGCCAATATTCATCAAGAAGCGTCTAAAATTGCGTATATCCCAGCATTAGGCCTAACTTCCATTGAGTATAATACGCGTAGTAGAGGGTGTTTGATTATGCTCGATATGAATTTGACAACTTACATTTAAATATGGGTTTCTAACACTATTCGTTGTTTCCCTCGCGATAAGCTATATTAATAATTTCGAATACAGTCCGTATAAGTTGATAAAAATCTAAAAAGTATCTTATAATGTGGGTGATGTTAATGGATTCATTAAATACCTGGAAAAATAGAGAAGCATTGAAAAAAATCGATTATGTCTGAAAAATGCAAATATTTGATTACATTAATCTGCAATTACTCATTACGACTATAATCGCATGCCCAATATGACAGGTGACGTTAGGCGACGAGGAAGGAAGAAGCTTCAGTACTCATCTGTGCCGCTTCAGACGAGTCACATTTTGCTGCTCTGGGACTTCATTTTCCACACAACCTCAACGACAAAACTTCTGCAGGTCACTAGACAATCTTTAAACTATGTTATACCTCACTCTTCCAATTGTTACCCATAACTTTTTCACCCTTCTGCCATTTTAGTCATGAGAATATGAGGTATTCACTGAGTGCAAATTCTCTCATAGAATTAGAATATCATATCTTGTCGGTGTATCAGAGCCCATATTGCAAATCCACTATTTACTTAGATTTTGATGCTACTATATAATATGATGAGATCTAAATGAAATGTAAGAATGCGTCTGCGAAGTGATTTATAAATGACAGGCTTGAATCTTGATTGTGTGATCTTGAACATAAATACTGTTTGCTTTGTAATTATGGTGTGGAAGGTTAAGGAAGTGAGGTCGCAAGATAAATTACTTCTGCAGTACTACGACAAACGTAAGTGACAATAGTTATGAGTAACTACAGAAAATATTACCTGTCACTTAGTTTACTGATGAATACAATGATGCTCAGCAAAGTTAGGTAACACAAACAGAAATAGAATGTATCTGGCTAAGGCAAACGTGTATCTTTGATTGGGAAGGCTCTTGTTCTCTTAGAGACGTTTCCTTGAGTTTAATATGACTTACGCTCGATGATTATGACGATACTGTGGGACACACTTTCTTTGCTTTCTGGCAGCATCATGACGCACAGTGGGGTAGCTTCCCTCCTCCATGAAAACGGAATTAACATTCCGGTCGATCCTTGTCGAATCTGTGGTGGAAATTTCGAGTTCGTGGTACGTTTTCTCAAGAACCCACGTTTTCCGTATTTTTCATTCCACTATTTACGTCATCATTACCTTCATTCTTTCATACTTGTCATTAACTAATTACTTTCCCAGGTAAGGGCATCGCACGTCAAGATACAAGGAATTGTAGATGAAATGTAAAGTTTAAAAAATATATTCATTTTCCAGATCAGAATCAAAAGAAGACGAACTTATATTTTCTGCACGTGTCGAACCTACAACCCCAGTAGAGAGTAGTTGGCTCCTTCGAGTTTGGGCCCGCACAAAATCAGAATACGTAATAAATGAAAATATTCCTAAATCTTTCTTTTCCCAACGGGCCAGACTCTTCGGTTCTTTACGACTAAAGGATTTCTGTGTTCTCTAACACTGACAACCTCCACGAGGCTTGGGTATTTCTTTTGGTGGTACCGGACCTGGATGATTACGTATGCATCAAACGCCGACCTCTGTGATGGGAACTGCTCTCCCAGAAGGCGCCCCCAGAACTGCCCTAATTAAAGAGAATTACCACAAGAATGCAATTACGTCGCTTTCTCGTAAAAGTGGCGACATCTTATTTCGGTGACATCCCCGAAATATACTGTATTCTGAATCGGGATTCGGTAGAGGTTCTTTGTGTTTACGATGTATCAGACATGCACTAGGAATTCATGACGAGTTTTTTTTGTCGAGGAAGACGTGAAATCTCTGTATTTTCGAAGAAGTTAGAAAAGTCTGCCATCACGATACGTTGATTCGGTTTAATTTAATGTGTAATTCAATGAAAAATTCTTTAGGACATTAATTATTTTCTTTGGCTCGTTTTACAGTGTAAGAAGTAATACTACCTCCCCAAAGCAAAGAATGACTCTCTCAAACAAACAAGGACGCCAAAATTATTTAAAATATAGTATCTGAAGTAACCACTCTCGTTAGCGGAACTGCGTTTACTTTGTGAACTTGAAAAAATAAAATTTGTTACAGAAAAGAAAATTTATTTCCAGTACCTTAAAACACGTTCATTGTAATTTTATAAATAATTCATATTTCCAGCCTTGCTAATATGCATTCTGTAACTCATATTCCGATAGTGAATATTTTATTTATTTACATCCACTTTTAATGAGTATCTTACACACGACTGTGAGCAGAATATTGACTGCTCCGTGACGATATACATCTGTAGAGAGCTGCAATTCACCGAGTCATGCATGACGTCATGTGACATGCGCATGCACGTATCGCTATTTACACTTACACCGCTGGTGGGCGAGTGAGAACAGAGCACACGTGTTTGGCGAGACAGCTCTGGCGAAATCGAAGATATTTGTTTACTTCACAACTGACGCGTTTGGAGTGCGCACAGCGTTTAACTATAGCTATCGAATGTCTTCGCTTCGGGAAACTTGATTGTGTTGCGTCGTCAGCCACAATTGCCTAAATGATTTGGGAATCAGGTTCGAGGTTGCTGATCGTAAAACCCCAATGCCTTTTCACAGAAAATGTACGTCGTGTCTTAATCAAGCTTATTTCTAGGGTACAGATGTTTATGATCTAAAAATGCTAGAAATAACTAAGCATTTGCGACCTAAAAATATGAAAATATGTTCAACAATATGACTAAAATTATTGTTGTTTGCATTTTCAAAAACAGTCAGAATCTCTGCCCTGTTTAAATAACTATTATATTGAAAATTGACTTAAAATCCAGCATATTCAGTAATTATAAGTAGCTTACTCTTTCCGTATAGCTTATCTTCCTAATTCACATAAATATAATGTATTTATAGAAAAAACATATAAAAATGAAATATAACAATTGTAACAAATTACAGATAACAATTTGATATTGTGACATACCTCGTGGTGCCGGGTATTTTCACTGCAATATAACACTAAGAGAGGGTATCTTTTACGTGAATGGGTCCCTGGATAAGTTGGTGCAACGTTGGGGTGGTTGATCATAAATTGAAATACAATTATAAACAAGATTTATTTTAAATCACATTTGTCATTTACATAATCAGACAACGTTTTTTCACTCTGCCTTGGTACCAAGATTAAGGGTGAAATGCATTTCTCATACCTTCAGGGCCCCGATCGAATACCTATGATGTTCGTAGAACCGCTCGTGCCGACAGAATGGTCGACCTCTGCTACTGCTGCGGGCCGTCAGCGTCGGATGACGTGGTAATCGCCCACGGCTGATGCTCCAGCAATTCTTCCCCGATCAGGATCTTGACACCTCGGCTTCGCACCTTCCTCGAATCACTGTCCGTCAGTGGGTTTAATTACACAACCCGCGCCTACTCTATATACTGGTCACAGTTCTATACTGCGCAATTTCAAGAATGATTCCACCGCGCCAACTAATAAGAACAACATCAATTATTCTACCAACACTAATCTTTCATTATACTGATACTTCTAATGTTCTATTTACACGTCAATTACTTTGCGGTTCCTAATAGCACATAAATACGTCGCAATGTTATATGCGTCCATACACCGGCGGAGAACTCTCGCCGCACGTCCGCACTCGTCGCCGCTCTGCTAACGTCTCTCTGGTCAGCGCTCTGCCAACGGCTCTCGTCCGCGATTCTCGTAACGAACTTTTGCACGTGCGCGTTGCCCAGTTCTAACCGAAATTCACACGCTGGTCTCCCCGGCGGTGGCACCGTCGGCGGTGGCCGCGGTCGCTCGCCGGCCCCGGCGAGCCCCGCTCGGCGCGCGCACCGCGCAGTCCAAACTAGCGATTAATTTCTTACACTAATGATTTAATTAGTGTAATGAAACACATATTCTGGGTTTCAATATGAAACATTTCTTTGAACGACTACAAGTATGCAACAATGTAACGAAAAAGATAAAACAATAACAACACGACATTAATACGAAATTTCACAACAATACGAAATTTCTTAGAAAAATATGGCTATAATCTGACATACAACGTAAAATGGCAAAAGACTTTAAAAAGCCAAAATATGACTGTATATAACACGTGAAAATTGCATAATTTTAGTTATTGTGGATAAAAGGATGCTTGTCTTATATTTGCAAGGAAACATTACAAAGAAAAAATATGACATGACATAAATATCTGTACCCTACTTAGTTCATCATCAGCAGCAGTAGGAGCAGCAGCATGAATTAGGATGATCTAGCCTGTTCCGCTAAAGTTGTCTAGAGATAATCATCTCTTCTTTGGTCTTCTCAATTTCCTTTTGGGAGATAGTAATAGGCCGGTTTGGGCAATCTCTCATTGTTCTTTTTTGTAAATGGTCTATCCAGTTTTTTCTATACGTATTTATCTTTTCTTGTAAGCTGGTATTTCCTAATTCTTCTTCTATTTCCTTCATTTGTGATTTGGGCCATTAATGTGAACCCATTCGCATACCTCAGGAATTGCCTGTTAATTCTCCTGTTTGTTTTATTAAAGTAACAATATTTATTCTCCTTCTTTCTTAGCGCTTATGCCGACTAAAGCCAATTTCTCAGTGCAATGCATCATGAACCACGTGGAAAGGGCTTGGGGTCACCAGAAGGCGAGGCCCTCGAGCTGCTCTGCCTCCGCCTTCATATCCAACCGGCACCATTGCTCCGCAAATACCTAGTCGTATTGCGGATTGCATGAAACCAAATTTTGTCAAAAAATATTGACGGAACGTCACCTAGGACGTGTCATGTTCAACTACTCCAAGCTACGATTTATCGGTATAGAATATTTCATGAAAATCGCTTGAAATGTTTTGGACATAGAAACATGCATTATAATTGAGAGTATATTAATGGAAGAGAAGATGTCAACTACGTACTAACAATGAATGTGGGTGCAATCGGTTACTCCGCTGCAGTTACTACTCTACCACTCACGGCGGGAGACCAGTCTGGGACACAGAATTTATCCTGTAAGAGCAATGCCCCTCTGGAGAAATACCCGGAAAGGTATGCCTCTCATCCCAATGTTGTTGCAGGTTGAATATTACATTCTACATCAGCACCTCCAGGGATAAAAAGGCACAATTCTTACAGGGCCAATGACCATAGCTATGGGAAACAAAATAACCAATGAAATCAGCTAGGAGCTTACAACTTGAATCGGCCGGGGCGATGCACGCTTGAATTTACCTTGTGGGAATCCCCGTTTCGAGTGCTCCGGATTCTATATTCCAGCGGCGGAGGAACATTTCCACCTCCAGAGATATATCTCAAACTACACTTACGGGACGAATAATCTAACTAATGGTTTTGCCCCAAATCATTTTCATTCTCTCCTTACGTACAATTATTCTCAATCTCTTCCACCTGTTTGTTTTTTTCGGGTGATGCGCGTGGGCGTGGCGACTCACCAGGATGTTGCAGGTGAAGGGGCAGTGCGGGCAGCGGTAGGGGCGCGCGCCGGTGTGCAGGCGCGCGTGGCGCCGCAGGTGCGAAGCGTCGGTGGTGGCGAACGGGCAGTGCGGGCAGGTGACGGTGCGCGCGCCCACGTGCACGTACTTGAAGTGCCTGCGGACAGAGGCACAGTCAGGCGACGAGGCGGCACTCCACCGCGAAAAAATAAACTTACAAACAAATAAGTACACATGCGAGTAAATAAATATATGAGTAGGTCCATGGGATATGTACATGTGGCCTTCGTTTATGTAACAGACAATTAGATTCAATTCTGTTAAATGGAACCACGTCATCGCAATCCATCATGTAATAGAACAAGGATATCTAAGAGTATTCAGCACCTAAGGGTGCAAAATTCAATTTCTCAACAGTTCATTTGAAGCACTAAATTCCCAACTGAACATTGTTTTTGAAGGCAAAATTTCGACCTTTGCATTGTTTTGATCCTTGCTCTAAACACTAAGTGAAAATAATGAGTTTTGAAAAAATGACCCAAAGTAGTGTATTGTCAGCTCTCGTTTACAGAGAAGTACTTTTATGAAAAGATCGAAAACATAAGTATCTCACATTTTCAGAAAAAAAAAATTTTTTTCAAACAGTGGCAGAAAATACCTCTACATAGACGCAGAGTTATCACTCTATGAGTAAACCATGTGAATTAACCTCTATATGAGATATCTCTGAGGTACTTGGTGAGTCATTTCGGGTTTAAACAAAAACATTAGCCTATTCCTCTTAATAATAGCAATAATTAAATTCTCTACGCTTTTGTTGTTTTGATCTATAGAGCAATTTCCTCAATTTTGGAAATCCACCCTGAAGATTATCAGTACACCACAAAGAAATTCAGACATACAAACAGCAACTGTTATAGTCTAGTAATTTCATTTATGAATCTGGAAACACGCGTATAAATTCTGTCCTACGGTTGCAAGAAGCGTTGAGAAAGATTTTTTTAATTTCAGTTCAATGAATGAACGTCCTTTCACTCTCCTATTCTACCCGATCTCAAACAATTCCGTTTTGTCCTCATGAACTACGTAATCTCTTCGGCGGTATTAAGTACTATGACACCTGATTCGTCTCGCAATACGTGCTATCTTTTGGACATTGTGGAATGACGTAAACCATTACGCACTGCTGTGCAGGAAATGACAGTTTCCATCAAAATGACATAAGAAACAATTCCTCTCAAAACTCGCCTTTTACTTTTTACGTCAAATGACTCACCCGTACAAATTCTCTTACATTAATTTCCAATCCACTTCGTTCCCAACGACAGCAGTGGCCTCTACCAGATTTCGCTCACGGCATGAAACGTGATAGCATGAAGTTGGAAGAGGCGTAGTTAACGGCAGTTTCCGGAACACGTTCTCGCGCCTAACTCGCCGCGCGTCCGCCTACGTCGCCGCCAGCGCCGCCGGCGCCGTCGCCATTAGAGAAATTCCTCAACTCTTGAACCGGCGGGCATTGACAAACGCGCGCTGCAGCCATAAATCGCGGAAGAAACCGCGCGGCGTCGAGGTGCTCACGAAACGCGGGGCGGCGCGGCGCGGGGCGGGGAGGCGCACGTTATTTATCGTCCGGCCTCTCGTTGATGCGCCTCTCTGGGTGACGCTGCCGGAAGGCAGCGGCGGATCCAGGGAGGAGGCAAGCATGGGCAAGCTGAACTTTTGGAAAATTGCGATTTTGGAAAATTCAGAAAGTTTGATTATTTTGTACTTCCGGTCGCGTCAAGTGACGAGGTCATTAGTCCCGTTAGTGCAGCGTTGCAACCAGAGAGGTGGTGGAGTTCCTTCCTAGCTGAAATGTGAGACCAGGTTGTGATCTACATGCTGGCTTGCAAGGTTTTCCCTCCCAGATACCTTCAACAGAGGGGAACCGCCCCAACCAGGACTAACTCCAAACTCTCGACTGGTCTTCCGACATATATGGTAGTGTAGAGCATAGAAATGTACGAGAGAGGGGACAGTGAGAGAGATGGGAGAGGGAGGGAGAGAGACAGGGAGGGAGAAATGAAAGAGAAAAGGGAGATAAAAGGGAGAGGGAGAAGCAAGAGTAAGGAAAGAAAGATCACGCACGGTCTGCGTGCTGTTGGTTAAAGTGCTACTCCGGAATTAACCTGGTCGATAACTGAACGGAGAAAGCACGGGAAGTACCGATCTATGCAGCTGACCACTAGAATTCTCGTTTAGTTGAATTGGACTAAGTTGCCTATGTGGTATCGACAAACAGACCCCATCAGGACCCAAATTTTCGAATGCCCTCATTCGAGACATTATAGTGGTAATATTTGTTGTCCCGAACCATCTCAGCCGGTCAGAGAGTTTTATAAATTTTATATTTTGCTGCATTTGTGTGTATTTGCATTTGCGAATACATGTATTTACACAATAGTTTTCTTAATACACATGTACTACATTTTCTATTTATTATTCGAAACTTCCGATATAGTGAATTTTCAAGTGTCTCTTAACGTCGTAATTGGTTATCCCTAATATTGACTGAATGTTACAGAAAGTATGGATAATAATATTCGTTACGAGACCATCCCGACTTCAAGAAGCCCCAAGCGCGCATAATGCCGGGTCATCTCCGTTTAATTTATTCTCAAAGTTAATATAGTTTTTATTACTTCTAAGATTCCCTAACCCAGCATGATAGTAACTCGTCTAACGAACGAGCATAGTTAAAACCAACGTAGTTATAACGTAAGTGAATGAGACGAAACGGAGGAGGGTTCGGAGAACTCCACGTTCCCCCACCCGAAGACGCGGAGAACCTACAGCAACGTCTCCAATTTTCGCATCGCGACTCTCCTCGGAGATGAGATAGCTGTGTGGTAGCATCGGGCTCTGAGTAAATGACGAAATACTCGGAAGTTTTGCACCGCGAGGGAGGGGATGTTAAGAGGGTAGAGGGAGGTCGCGATATTTGATTGGGTTTGATATTTGTAAGCGGAACCAATAATCGTAAAAGTAAAGACTGCCAATGTATTGAGCAGGGAATATATGAATACTTAAAATATAAATTATTATCGGAACGTGATTTCTTTTACAAGGGGAGAAATGCTGTTGTTTAATATTGAAGGTAATCCCAAAAAATATTTCACAATTATTTTCCACAAGCAGCCCTCTTATTTTAGTTATTTAGTTAGATGAGATAATAACACAGTACTGCATTTGAGCCGTAATAAGTCTCAGATGCAAAAAACGTGCTGAAAGGGGAGAAATGCAATGATTTACTTAGAATATGTAGTTAATCTTGTGACTTCGATGGCGAACCGCAGCTTGGGTGCCGATAGAATGGTATAATTGGTACAGTATACCAATGGTGGTATTTTTAAAACAATTCTAATGAAGGTACTTCAAATAACGGAGTTATCCCACTTTTCTAAGTGAGTAAGAAATGGTGCGCCAAATAAATACTTTAATTGATAATGATAAAAGTAGATGTGAGAAAAAATTGACGACTGTTATAAGCGAATAGTTTGAAATTGAATGGGAGGCCTGATCAATAGACATATTTCAAGGGTTGACAAGAATTAGGAACTCCATAATAATTTTGAACGTAAACCTAAACATACACTCACGTCGTATTGTACAAGTATATGTGAGTTTTACCAACAACCTATTTTTGAATCGCATGTATCAATCCGTTGACTTTTGTGTCGGCTTCTTAATTTGAGACGACTAGTATAACCGTGTGTAAACATGTGTTAATTTTCAAAGCAAACGTCACCTGAACTGTCCGCATCGTTCTATTGTTATTCCACCGAGACCCAGACACACCACACGTTAAAGAGGTGGAACCGACCTGCATGAGATGGAGGGGAGATGTTTCGTGGATCTGATGCACGAGACGGATCACCCCAGTCAGCGTCGGCAACGCAGGTTTAGCGTGGGATGTGAACCACTGAAGTTCAAATCTACGAGGAGATCTGGAAGACGAGTGAGACCCACTGACGGAAGCTCTGGAGACAGAGATTTGTGGGCAAGGTGGACGAAAGACGGATATTCGAGACGCAGGAATATTTTAAGGTTACATTTAAAAAACGAGTTCTGAAACGAAGGAAAAACGTAATAAATATTGGTGACTGGCAAACAAACAGGGATAGAACGGGAGAGAGCACCGACACGAAAAATAACCATGGTGGAACAGAATAGAAATTGTGAAGTGAATTTGCAGATGTATGGGGTAGATTGCGACCAAAAAGTTGAGAGGCGGTTCCGGTGGAACATGTCAGTAATGATGGGGCACTAGGTTACGTACAGTGAGAAGCGATGCCTCACTTGAGAATGGGAGGAGGAGGGAAGAATTGGGTGTGTGGGAAGGAAGTCGAATGGGTGCGAATAGGAAATGGTTGAGTGAGGTACGAAGCAGGGGAACGCCAGGTGGGAAGAAAAGTGGGGGCACACTTTGTGGCTACCGCGGGAAGAGAATGAGCCTCAAGGGCAAGAAGGGGTCGGCAATTGAAGGGATGGCGCGGGTGTGGCTGCCGGAGAGGGCGGGGTGAGAAGACCTGAGAAACAGCGAGGTGGGGGGCACTTGGCGAGATGATAGAGGGGCGAACAGGACTGATAAGGGATGGGTGTGAGGTTTGCCAAACGCGGGCACAGAGCGGTGGTGGTGCATGAACGCAGCACGGGGGTGGCAGGGACGGCATGAGGGCAGATTTGGCATGACGGAAAAAGATCGCGGAAAGGAGGGAAATGTGAGGTATTCCATATTAAATGACAGCAATAGGGGGGGGGGGCAATTGAAGCGACCCGATGAATGGGGGTGCCACACGGAGTGCGAGGTGTGGTGAGAGGTCGGCAGAGGACGGTGGCATGAGGGTGGGATGTGGTGGGCTTGGCAAGGGATCGGCACTAGAAGCGATATGAGGAAAGTCCCGAGGGTGGCACATGGGGGTGTGGGGGCAAGAGCGAGATGGTGGGCGGGAGGGAGCGAGCGACGTGGGGGATGGGACGGTCCCACGCGGGTGTTGGTGTCGGGGTGGGCGGAGTGAGATGACCCAAGAAAAGGCGGGCAGGGGTGGGGCGGGAGCGGCCGATGTGGGGACAAAAATGGAATAACACTTGGGCGTCTCGGGGGTAGGCGGGGGCTGATGAGGACGAGGTGGCGTGTCGTGGGTGGGTCGGATGAGAACGGGCGCAGCTCCTGGGAGAGGGCGTTGCTGGTTCACAGCGGGGGTGGCGCGTGGGCGGCCCGAGAAAAGACGCGAGGGTGGCACGTGGGAGGGGCGGGGCGGGGGCGTCGCGCCGAAGAATCTCCGCCGGTATCTCCCTCCGCCGCTCGGGAGCCGGGCGACACTTAACAACCCGGACTTTACGTGCGGGCGCCGAGATTAAGTCCATTACATTAATTTAGCCTCGGAATGCGATCACTCGCGCCGCAATTAATTACTTCTGAATGTAAAACTTTAATTAATTCAATCGGGCGTGGCTCGGCGCGGTGACACGTCCTCGGGGCTGTCCAAAGCGACGCCAGGGCCCTCGCGCCACGCCTCAGTTGCTGCGCTGCACGCGCTCACTGAGTGGGCGAGGCGCTCTTTAGGCAGCCCATACGCGGACAGGACTCACGGAAGGTGCTCCGGTTCCGCTTTACCCATCCGGGTAAATGTGTCGCGTCTCTGGTCATAATCCGGCGGGTAAAATCACGTACGTAACTGATTGATCTTTTATTTTTGGAGAAAAGGGGTCAAGCATGCTGAGAATACGTAACAATTTTGCACTTTGTTTTACCCGCCGGGGTAAAAAGCATCTATGACCTCATTCCGGAGGGTAATGTGACGAAACCCACCGTCGGTTTCTGAGGTAAGAGGTCCATGCAAACACTCAGCGTACATAACAGATTTATGCTTTCTGTCTACGTGTCCAGGCATATGTAGTAGTGAAGGGCTTGTAAGTGTAAATGTGTGTAAGGGGTGTGGATCGGGCAAGGAATGGGAAGGAAAGATTGTGCGGTTCGTGGCCCGATTGGTAGGGTCCTGATCCGGTATTCGCCTGGTATTGATCGGAGAAACCACGAAAAACTACCGATCAGAGCAGCCAGCCACTAGATTTCTCCTCCAGGCTGCGAGAGAACTCGACCTAGATATCTGACGCAGTCGGGACTCGAACCTTGAACCTCCCTGTCAGATGCACTGAGACATCTCTCAGGTAAACGGTCATTTTCTAGATTTTGTTCAGGAAAGGGTCGCTTGGTACAGTAGAGGCGCGAACTACCTGATCTCTAGCGCACCAAACCCAGAACAGACATACGGAACAAGACATATGGAACCTTCCGGATAAGGGCATCCATAAGCATTTATTCCGAAGAAATTCAGATGCCGACAGGTAACGAGAGTGCATTTACTTGTGGAGCTAGGCGACGGATGCCTGTCTTTGCCCGGACAGGTGGAACGAGTGAGTAGAACTAATAGGAATCTCAAATGTGTCGACACTCCCTTTCTATGCTTCTGCCAAGAGGGTCTTGCCTTTCGCATTGGAACTGTTTAAGAACCGTGGGGGCTTCGATTTAGATGCTTTAGAGATTTTGATGGCGCTCTTCCCGGATCAAAAGACTGATTTCTACAAAGTTCTTTTCAATCCAAATTCTTTACAATCCAATTTATTCCTTCACAAATTTATTAACTTTCATAAACATGGTTTAGAATTACTGGAGAACAATTCTGACTTAAACAATGTAGAGAAAGAAACTTCGATGTAAACTGGTTTAAAAAAATTTTGAATACTCCTCTCCTGAAAAGCAGCCTGACCATTACAAAAGCAGCCTGAGCAGTTCAATGTTTAAAATACTTTTTATACATTGGCGCATTCTATACAATAACATTTTAATTTCTAGATAATCGTGTAATTACTAGACGTTGTTAAAAATAATATTTTCAAGTAAATTCGAAAAACATGAAAAATAGAATTGATCACCAAATACAACAACCGTTTATGATAATTTAGATCTTCAGTCTCGGTTGCTTCAGATACACATACACGGAAAATCTACAAAAATGTTAGTAAGACATGAAACGAGTTGTGAGGTTTGCAACGAAATACATGTAATTCAAAAAAAAATCTCTCATGTAAAATCAACGGAAAAGTAAATTTCGGTCAAATACGGTCAAGGAACCGTTGCTTTAGACTCCACACACTTGAGAATTCAGAAGGCGTCCGTCCCCTTAGGCGGGATACCATCAATTCCAGGAGGAATATTTTTCATTCATTATTTTCAGCTCATGTAAAATTAATTTTCAACATACAGGTTTTCCATATTTTTTAATTGGGAATATTTATTAGTCAAAGAATTTGAAACTTCAGCGCACATCTAAAATGGAACATTCTCATATTTCAAACTCAATTTCGCATAAAAAATTAATTTTCAAACTCCAAACTTCTAGACTAATTAAATCTTATCACAAAGGCAGAGAATTGAATGTATAAAGGGGACAAAGAATACAAGGTATTCTTCAAGGTTCATTTTGTATATTTGCCACATTTTTCACATTGAAACATTTTGCAATATATGCAACACTTGTAATTTTCGCAGCATTAGCATATTAGCATACCAACATTTGTATATTTTAAAATATAAATATTCGCACACATTTTTAAATTACCTTTCCATTGTATTTCTTTCCGCTTAAGCGTAACAGTTTATGATATACTTCTTTGCCTCCTCTGTAGTGTGGTTCCTTCGTAAACAAACTAAACGTCCTGACCTTGCCCAAAGCTGATTTACGAAATCCGAATTCAGGATATATCAACCGCGTGTCGCCAATTACAGTACACCTGTACTAACAAGTCACGTTTCGCATTGTTCGGCGCGAACGTATCGCTCCATCGCTGCGTCGCGCGCATCTATCATCGGCGGAGGGCCATTATCCCCCAAAACACCGGCGCGACGCCCAGACAAAAAACGAAAATCCGCGTCGCGCCGCGCCGCGCCGCGCCGTGCTGTCACCGCAGGAGCCAAACCGGCTGGCTGCCTTGTCACCGCGCTACGGCAAGCCACCGCATCGGCCCCATCTCTTCGGGGGCTTTAATTACCCACGGAGACGCTCGCGGGCTCTGCGCAGGACCCCCCTGCCCCCCCCCCCCCCGCTGCCGACATCGCCTTTATTTGGCGCGGGTGCCGTTGCACCAGAGGCGATTGAAGTTCTTTGTTGTGTGGGGAAGCTCTCTAGGATAGGAGCGTTGAAACATGTGAAAATTATTTATTTTTTTTTAATTTAAGAATGTGTCAAATTGTTTGTTATTTTCAGTTAGTTAATGCCTTATTTTTCCTGGTGAGACTACGGCCATCGGTTCCATTCTTCCATCTGACCACGCAAATTCCGTTACGCTTCTAGCGGAGAAAGAAGGTATTATTTCGGGCGTCGAAACAGGCATTTTGAATTTAGCGCAGATGCTTCTTTTAGGCTTGAGGATCTTTTTCATTCAATAAATCTACTACAGCCGGCAGTCGGCTTTACTTCCGTTCTCTCCGAAGGAAGGCGAACGAAGAAATTTTTCGCCCTTAAAAGTCCACGGTTTCCATCGAATTTGAACACGTTTCATCACCAAACCCGCAAACCTGTTGTCAGCTGAAGGGCGATTTTTGAATGACGAATACTGCTTTATTGATTTTCAAGTTCTCTTAAGAATTTGAAGTTCACATGCTTTATGTAATGTATGTTCTGTAATGCTTTTCGTTGCTTGAGTCGCCCTCTATAAAACTATTTCCAAATTTAAAATTCACTCAAGTGCTTCTAATCCTTTGCCAGTACTTTTTTGCTTTGTCCTTGCTCGCAGAGGGAATGAAGACAAGCTATTGCAATGCACCTGATCCTATCCCTCCAGAGGCTTTAATATCCCACGGAGACTATCGCAGACTCTTTGGTCGATGAGTCTTTAGCCTTTACAGTGTTGCTGATAGGACCTCATTTAGCGCTGACCTTGAAGGGCATTAAAATTCGCTTGTTGAGGAGGGATTCCCACAACAAGCAAGAATGTGATCAATTTTTTAAAATAATTATTGTATTTTTAACTTCAAAGTGTAAATGAATGTTAACATTAAGTAAAATTGTAACTCATGTTACAAATACTAAAATGTACGTAACAAATATTTTGAATTTAACTTTCTTTTATTCAGGAAATGTTAGTGTAGTATAAATGTAACGTTTGGACGTTCGATGAAATCCAATGTTAGAGAGGGAATTAGAAAAAGTTATTTTGTGAATGTGTTTTTGAATGGCACCTAAGAAGAACCACCATTTCCGCTAAACATTCTTCTCCCCATGACCTTATCAACGTTCTAGGTGCACATTTTGGTTCAGAAGATCTTCATAATTTTGAAATCATTTACACTTTAAGATACGTTTTTTTTGCGGTCCAGCCTGCGACTTGCAGATGAAATAAAGTATTCGTCTCTCAAAGGATGTCTATTTTCAAAGCGAACTCTTTTAGTACTATTATAAATTGATGTGCTTCATATTACCAATCTCATTTTTGATTGGTTCCGTCGAAAATGAGTGTTACGCTTCACAAGGTTTTGGAAATTGTTATTAGGATTTTTATGTATTTGTATTCAAGATAATTGACAGAATCACATAATATCTTTTGTCAATATTTGTACATTCTAGTATATAATATAATATATTATATGGGACTAGAATAAAAACAGAGTATTCGGAACGTAGTATATTTCTTTTAGACTAATTAGACGAAGTGACCAAATATTGGTCAACTAGATTGTTCTCTCCCATTAGATTCGAAAATGAAGTTGATCTCAGTTATTTACCAGTTTCACTTTTCAGGAAGAGTTGTATTACACTTTCCTGCTGTAGGACTAACAAAGAAGAATCCGCCATTGTGTATTCTAAAAGTGTGAGGAAATTCTACTTTACATGTGAAGAAAAAAATATTACAAATTGATAAATCCATATACACATATAGTAGTATTTTTATTTTTGGATAATAATTCGTGTTGGTGTTTGGTAGTATGAGTCAAGTTATCGCTCAACACAAGCTACTGGCCTCGATGTATTCAGGGAGCCAAAGCGACAGCTCCTCTTGTCATTGCCAAACGGCAGGCTGCCCCTTTGCATGTGACACTATCTCCCCACGCAGCTTAATTACCGCCTGAGACCCGCGCGAATGTCCTTCGCAGGACCTATCGCCCACCCACAGACAGCACGGAACCCTTTATTTGGAAAGTCTCTGCAGTGGATGTCCCAAGTGGTATATTACATCGTTGTCTTTAACTCGCATTGCTGGTATCTTCAACTCGATCTGCCTAGGAGGCATGTTAACGGCTCTTGCAAATTTCACAAATGTTGCACATTATATTGATTATTACGTTTATTGCACATTCCGTTATTCATTCACAACACTGAAAAACAGTGCAAATGTTTCCAATCTTTGTACTCATACAGGCATTATAAGTGAGACACTTTCAATTGATGTTCTGTCTTTGGTGCCTGGATTTAATAAAAGGCGTCAATACACTGAAAATATGAAAAAAGTTATCTTTTCTTGAGCATCTATTTTATAATACGATGAAATACGGAAATATGTTGAGATAATAACATATGATATTATTAGCCTTTTATATCACGCGAGAATTTATTGATTATTATTTTGAATCCATTGATTTTTTTTAAAAGATGGTTCTGCGTTTTGATCGAGTTAATCGTAAGGTTAAATCAGTAATGGGCAAAATAAACGCTGATTTTATTAACTTTTTTTCCAGTAAATATATTTTTTCTCCGTGACCCGACACGTTAGACAAGGTTTAAACTATTTCTTACTCTAATAACTAAATAAATTTTTCAGTTGAGGAGGAGCTTACCATTTAGTAGGTCTCTCTACAGTTTTCCAGTTCTACTACACTCCGTTAAGACGTATAACCACCTCCCTTATGTTTAATTAATTAACAAACCAACTGATGCATATTTATTATTATTATATTATTATTATTATGATTATTATATGTTAATTCGATGGTATCACAACTCTCAATAACTCTAGGGTTTTTATCTGGTGCGATAAATATTTACAAGGTTGGTTTTAGCAGTACTTATTATAATTTTGAGACAGTGTATTAAACGCCATTCTTGAATTGTGAACAAATAATACTATTAAGAAATAAAAATATATCTTTACGTTTTGCACCAAGGTTCATCGCTGCAATTTGGAAATAAAATGAATTGAAATGTCACGTATGTTTTTGCTGGAATAAATGATAATTTTCTGGAATAATTTGCTGGAATAAATGAAAAATATATGATTTCTTCTCCTCAAAGAGTAGACTTTTTTCTTGCAGTTGAGATATTGGAATTTTTGAAGCCATTTATTTCCAGTGGAAAATTATAAAAGTGCACTTCTCAAGAAACAATTATTTTTTGGTTCCTTCTTTAGTTTATTTAATCAACAAACAATATACGTATAGCTATAACCAGTCCTCAGTTTGAAATGTGCGTATGGCATTATGATTACTGGTTAGATGTATTCAATTTTAATAACTATATAAGATTCTTAGGCACTGCCACACTTCCATGATCTTGTTTGATTTCGTTTATATTGTTGTTACTTAGTTTTGGATTAAAATGTGTCGACATTTTAATTCTTAAATCAATTGCCGCAAGGAACGGTGTATCACCACATTCATAACTAAACGAATATCTTGTATTCTACTGCAACAGATGTGCATCATTCTTCGCTTTAGCAGCTGCTTAGCATTTATCGGCTGCCACCACCGGTCGAGTTCTGTCATCGCAAGTCTACCCTTATCCTTCGCCCCCATTGTCCCTTCGCCCATCGCCCATCAGCCTTCGCCCGCGGGCGTAAGGGGGGCGAGGGGCGCCAGGATGGAGCGCGGCGCACGGCGCGGGCGAAAGGTGGGCATTAGCAGTAATAAGCGGGTGGGTGCCCCTCGCGACTTCCGCCCGCCCGCCCGCTCGCCGCGTAAGTCATCGGCGTAGCACACGAGGGGTTTGATTTAGAATACGACGGCGGGGGCCGCAGACCCAGAATGCGGTACGATTTTTTTTTATTTTTTATTTCCACTAGTTGGACTCCTTCATCTAGTTGGAATGCTTCAACTCGACACGCTATTCAATTGATTGATTACTAGTGATTCAGGGTGCGTCCACTGCTATGGTCATTATTCGCGTAAGTGAAGTGCGTGTTTTTTTACTCGCGAGGTGGCGGTGATCTTGTCCAGATGGATGGCGAGATCCGGCATCGCCCTGCCGTCGGCTAGCGGGGTTTCCCCCAACCAGGTGTCTCCCACCAGCGGGGCACCGCCCCAGCTGGGACAAGCTCCAAGTTCCCGACTGATCTCCCGGCATGTGTGGTAATGTACTGCATGAAAGTATAAGTGTGTACGTAAGTGGTGAGGACAGGACAAGGACTGGAATGGAAAGGAAATATTGCGCGCGGTCCGTGGCCCATTTGGCAGGGTACGAGTACGTGTCAGTCATTCGTCAGGAAGGATTTTCGACACTAGCTTGTCATCTTGGTCGACTTCTCCCGCTGTCTGGAGTAGAATTCTAGAGGCCGGCTGCTCTGATCGGTATATCAACTACAGTTTTCCGCGATTTCTTCGATCAAGACCAGGCGAATTCCAGAGAAGTACCTTAACAAACGGGTGTTCCTTCCTCTTCCTTGTCCTTTCCTCCCCCTTACTTACACACACTTACACTCACATGCTATATACTACCACACTTGTCGGGCGTCCTGTCGGGAGCTTAGAACGTATCTCGGCTAGGGCGGTGCCATGGTGGTGGGAGAGACCTGGTGAAGGAATATTCCTGTAAGCCGACACGGGTCATGTTGATTAGTGTTCATTAAACGAAGTAATGATACTATTTTAAATAATCGGGATTCTAGAAATACAAAAATGAAAAAATTGCAAGCATTTTCTTCCTCGAATTTTATACATTTACAATAACTTGAAGAATCATTTTGCAGTGAGATAAGAATCATTGCTACATTGCTATTAAGGGTTTTCCTTCCGCATTCAATGCATTCATTATATTATCATATTCAGATTACATTCTATCAAATTCCATAAATGGCATAATTTAAATAATAACAACATTCGATGATTATAATACTCTTAATGATGCTCTTACTAGCCATTCCCTGATGATTTCTTAGATGAAGTTTCTCATGTTATGGTTCGAGTTCTTTTAAAATTTCGAAGCACCTGACTTGAAGACTGAATGAAATACTCCAGTAGCTCTTACAAGTAAAAACCAAGTCTCTTGTACTCACTTCTTATGTTACACTTCCGCATTAACCCGTCATTTAATTTGCAATCTTGCAGATCGAGCGCCGTTTAAGGCGATACAACGAGAATGTTCGCATATAAGGTGCAACTATTCCTCCTGGTCTGTCGGGTCAGATTTCTGTTAGCAGATAAAAGCGACGACAAGTGGGAAAAATTAATATGGCCTGGGCTCTGCCGTTCTACGCTAATATGGAATTATGTGGCAGGAGACAAGGAAGAAGTTAAGCCTGCGGTGGCATCTGAAACAGCAGAGGCGGTACGTTTAGGCGGACGAGAGGACAGTGACCGCGCAGGACGAGTTGTATGTCTTGCTCTAGGAATTTGGGAGGTCAAGGGTTCGAGTCCGGACGAGAGTGGGTTTTCTGTTTCGGACGAGTCAGAGGGAACTGGCACACAATTCCTTGTGAAATTCGAAGGATGGATCTCCTGTTTGGTCGGAGTCTTAAAATCCTTTAAGAGTTTACATTTTAGATTCTGTTCAAATGGAAACACAGTTCCCTTTCCATTCTCCATCTGATAATTTGGAGTTAGGTGTAGAATCAGGTGTAAATCATGTATAGAATTATTGTAGAATCACAAATACTTTCGGTAGTATTGGGAATCAGTAAAATTTTCAGAACTAAATGAAAAAAGTAATTAAATTGTCTCTACTGATTAACAGAGAATTAAAATTACTGCAAAATAGTATTTGTCTGTCAGCCAGCGAAATAAACAAAGAGACAAGTACAAAAGGACATAATGTTTTGAAGATGGTTGAAGAAGCTGATGGTGAAACAAGTTCCCGAGACACTAGCAGTTGATGATCACAGAGAGTCTGATGGAGAGAGGAGAGATATGTGAACAAAGATTAACGGTGACCAAACACAGCATTGGTTTCAGGAGCGCCGATCAAGCAAGTGGTTGTGCGTGACTGCAAGTATTGCAATTTAATTGCCGCTAACTCTAATTTTGATATAGACAGTTTAAAGATACAAAAGAACAACACTCTCCGAGTTGACGGTATCAATATCCGCAAGAAATGAATATTTTCGTTTTTTGGATAGGGCGTGGAATTGAGAAGGCAAATCACGAAGTACCCCTAGAATATAAAATAAAATCCTCTTTATCGAGCTAAGCCAAATATTCACGATCTGACTGTAGGTTACCCGCTTTGCTTCAGGATTACTAATGAGAAAAAAACAAAGATACTAATGAATTGAAAGGAAATGTTGAGAGGAATAGCAGGAGAAGTAAATGAGAAACAATAGGGATGATGGTAAGCATGAGAGGTGATGACCGAGCAGGAGAGGTGAAGGGCAAACAGGATACGTGAAAGAGGAGAAGAATAGTTGAAGGAGGAGCAGGAGAGATGAAATCTGATAAGGGGAGCTGAAGGCGAAGCAGAGAAGTCGAAACAGGAGCAGAAAAGATGAAGGAGAATCATGGGGGGAGAAGGATCAGGGGAGGTGAAGGAAGAAGATCAGAGGAGGAGTGGAAGAAGAGCAAGAGAGGTGAAGGCAGAGCAGTAGAAGTGAAGGTGGGGCAGGTGAGGGGAAAGATGAGCCGAAGAGATGAAGGCAGGAAGGAGAGGTAAAGAAGGGGTATGAGAGGTGAAGGAGGACCAGGAGGAGTGAAAGAGGAACAGGAGTGGTAAAGAAGAAGGAAGAGAGGTGAAGGTGGGACACGAAGGATAAAGAAAGAGTAGGAAGGTTGAAGAAACAATAGGAGCATTGGGGGAGCAGAGGCTGTGAAGGAAAAGCAGGAGAGATGAAGCTGTGAAAAAGCCTTCAACCCTCTTCAATCTTCAACCCCCATCCCCGTAGAGCAACGCTCTGCCCTGCTCAAGGAGAATCGTGCGGATGGCTACAGGCGGAGGAACTCAGGTTTTAATTATAATTCTCGCTCTGGGCAAGCGGCGAGCGCGCGCGGCGCGGCGCGGCGTGGCGCGGCGCGGGGCGCGGAGTTGCCCGCTCCTGCGCTTGTTTTGCTCCGAGTTAACTTAGCCGCGCTAATTGTTATATATGTCCGCCGGTAGAGTTCGGGATGCGAGAAAAACCTCCTCTCCTACAGGGATTTACAACTATAGAGAGCGAGAGGCGGCGAGGGGGGGGAAGAGTGGGGGAAAGGTCGTCGGGAGAGCGACGACGACGCGACAAGGGACGACGTGGAGGGGGCGGGGAGCGGAGGGGACCGGGGGAGGCGGTGGAGCACGGCGGCGCCGTGCATGCATGATTCAGGAGGCCGTGACGGACTGCCGCCGCGCGCGCCCGCGCGGGAACGCCATGCGGACTGCTCTCCACCTCCCCGCCTCCACCCCACCCCACTCCACCCCACCACCCTCAACCTCAGCACCAACTGTTTCCTGCCGCCCAAAGCTCTCCGCAGACGACCGTTCCCCGCCACATTTACCTCCCCGGCACTAATTCCTGCCCATCACCAATTCCTTCCCGGCACTAATTCCTCCCCGACATATCCCTGCCACCGATATATCCCTCATCACCGACAACTCCATCGTCACAAACACATTCGTTACCGACATCTTCCCGCCACAGACAACTCCGTCTTTACAGACATCTTCCTCGTTAACGACATCTTCCCGCCACCGACATCTCACCGTTCGCCAAAGTTGTGGACATCACTCACATAATGTGAAGTTCATACATTGGAACGTCGATATATCGAACCATCAATGCTCGAATTTATTGATATCATCAATTGCATTAATCCACATTTTGCTGAAGTAGGAGTGATGAAACACAACGCATGTTGCAGGAGGATATCCAAAGAGCAGTAAAAACGTCACACGAAGTTCCCGGAATGCGTATTCGCTTGTACTCAAAGATCTCGAGTCTGAGGCGCTGATCTGTAGGATGCTCTTCTCATTCATTGTTTCTGATATGGGAAATGTTAACCCATTTCAAACTGTTCCATACTACTTCTTCCTCGAAACTGATTGAGAAATACCTGGAAATTATGTGAGAAAGGCATAGGTAGGGAATGAATAAATTTGCAAAATCTTCGTTATGCAATAATTGAAGTGAGTAATAATGCATAAGACGATGAACTGAGTTCCTAATATTCAAGAACTCGTCAGTTATAGTGATGATTTTGAATCTGAAGACAAAAATTACATCTAAATGAAAAAGGCGAAGTTCTTGTTCTAATTTCGAGACTATGTTTCTTCGTGGTTTACATTATGTATTGATCTATTATGCGCGAATAAAATTAATTTTACAATGAGCCCAGAAATATAAACATCTCATACAATTTTAGTATGGTATTTGTAAACATTTTAACTCAAGATAATGCGAAGATAAACATAAAAACGCGTCTTGAATGTCTGATTGTCCCCGTCCGTTGCTCGCATCCACATTTGCTTCTTCTCCGACGGCCACGAACGAATCATAAAAAGATGATGCGACAGCTGGGACACAAGCCAATGAATTGCCGTTGCGATATCCTTCAAATCCACAATCTGTAAAAGAACTGTTGCGAGAAACAAAGACTTTTATCCCGCAGTTTATAGTTTTCAGATTCGGAAAGTTGATGCAATACTTTTCAGAAATTAGGGAGCACGAACTATTTTACGAGTGTTCGTTATCCCGAGGACTGTGAGTGAATTTCACAGCGAGGAAGATTGTTCTGAAACCAACTGAAAACGAAGTCGTAAAAGCAGTGAGACGTTTGCGTGGCTGTCCCCTTTGTTATTCCGGCTAGAGGGAGCTCCACGTGCTATAAACCCCCGCCTGCTCCCCTCCGTGCTCTTAAGACAGTCCACGAACCGCTCCTGCGAGTATTGAACATTGGGGCGCTGTCGCTCTCAAGGCCTATTTCCTGCGCGTAAGTTGCACAAGATGACTTCTCTCGGCCCAGAATATGACTCGGAACGGTGCTATTGTAAAGAGCAGTTGGTACATAATTGAACTTACTTCGTAGTAAAAGACGGGGAATTTGCTACGAGATTGTTATGCAAACATGAAGAGATTTCGGAGGCTCAATGTGATAATTTCATAATTAATTATTTCAAAAAAATAATTTACTCTAAAGCTTTATAATTTTTTAACAAATCAATGACTGTTTTAATACATACTATGGAACATTTTGTTTATTCGTGAACTATACAATTATCATACTTTACTTCTTCGATTTCTTCCATTATTTGTTAAACAGTTTGGGTCTACAAATCTACATGTGAAAATACTGTATTGCATTACATAAGAATTGAAAATTATGTTCTGCGGCACATCTACCGTGATAATGCAATCACTATGATAACCTACATATATTGTACATTAAAACAACTAAAAAGTTAAAAATATTTTGTTTGAATTTCGATTTACATTTTTCAATTTACAGTTTCCTATTATTAGTTACTATCTTCTCTAGTTCCTTTTGTAATTATTTTCTACCTAGAGATTTGGTAGAAATTTCGTAACTTTTAAGAGAACTTCGTATAAAAGCTTGGAGAGAGCAATATCACATGTGGATTTAGCATTTGTGAAATATCGATAAGTGATGAAAATAAGGAAATGAAGACTATTGTAGGCACCAGATTCGTCAATTGACACTGATGAAAAGGATAAAAAAATTTACAAACAGAAACTGAAGTGAGTCTCACCATTACGAAATTATAAGACTCAAATATGATTGTGCCATAAAGCAAATAGATTAAGTTCGATGGTCTCAATGTTTAATAATTGACAACCAGATACAGAGATATGTCGAGGAATCCCTAGCAGTGTGTAAAATGGGGGAGATGTGAAAGCGACGACGCGACGAGGGATAACTGCAGACCAAGACCAAGAACTCAGAGGCAAAATCGCTGCATGACGCCATACGTGTCTTTCACAAGGATGGCAACACTGATTATTACCAAGTGATTTGCGCGGTAGGCTTCATTTTATTTTCATCCGTATTACCTTGTTTTTTAGAATAAATTTGCAGAAACCTACGGACAGCTTGAAACAACAAGTTATGAAATTTGAGGAACTTCAAGTGGAAAAAGGAGAAAACAAAACTGCCAGTAATGCTAGAAAATGAACGAACGTTCTGATGTTCGACTTTCGACATTTACGTTTTTAAGTGTGCAAGTATCGCTGTTCAAATGAATATGATTAACAACTTATTCTTGTTAACTTAAATAAAAACTTATTCACAGAGATAAACAAAACAATCGCATTTTAATGTTTTGTATAGATTCCCCTTCAAAAAGATTAATACAGCAATTGCAGAAGTAGAAGTGAACAAAAATTAGACTGATTTTTGTAGAATTTTAATCTCTTGAAAAGTTAGGAGAAATATTGAAGTGTTAAGTAACTCCGTGGAAGAATAAAGAGTAGTTGAAGAAGATATTGCGACACAACTTTCGGAACTAATTGAAAATGATCTCATATTAGAAATAGAGAGTAACGCAGAAGAATATCTTGCAGGTTATATTGTATGTATATGTTTTTTGCAAACTAGCAAAAAGGTGTAACAAATTTAGCTCCACAAAAATCTAACTATTGGCATCGTTAAATCCTACAAGTATTTTTACAGTGATTATAATTTTGAAATTACAATATTACCAGTATATATCCCGTATGGAGGTTACATACAAGGCCATCGGATGTTGGGAATTTTAACATTAACAGGTACTATAACGGAAGTATAACATTAACAGGTACTCAATTCATTGGTAACTCTAATGCCAGATACTGAAAGAACATATTTGAAGAAAGCTAGGCAAGAAAGAAATATTCAACACATGAAAATACTTTTAAAACAGTTTACAACGTCGGCGACGCCACTTTCGACCAATTATTATTATTATTATTATTATTATTATTATTATTATTATTATTATTATTATTATTATTATTATTATTATTATGATTATTATTATATTATTATTATTTTATTATTATTATTATAGTAGTAGCAGTGGTGGTAGTAGTAGTATTGGAGGTGTGTGTGTGTGTGTGTGTGTGTGTGTGTGTGTGTGTGTGACTGACCTGTGTAGAGCGGCCTTGCTCTTGGCGGCGTAGTCGCAGGCGCTGCAGGCGAAGGGGCGCGCGTTGGAGTGCACGAGCTCGTGCGCGCGCAGCTCGGCCGCGCAGCGGAAGCGCATCACGCAGCCCGGCGCGCGGCACGCGAACGCCTTGCCCGCGTGCAGCTTCATGTGCTGCTGCAGCGTGCTCCTGCGGACAACGCACGCGTTCGCGCCCTCAGCACACTCGGTCACTTTATAAGGGCACTTTGCTCTATTGAACTAAAAATTTAAAAAATAAACTTGGAATTATTTTGGGGAAAATAATTACTTTAAAATTGTCTATATTTCACATAAACTCATGCACAAAATATTCATGTTTGCAAAATTGTTCATTATTTTTTAAGGTTACGAACAAATTTTCACGAACAAATATCATTAAGAGAACACATCAATTTTCAATATTACAGTTGTAGGAAGACGCCAAAACAAGTTTGAACTTTCGCAATTTTCGAAAATTTAGAGAATTCAACAAAAATGAGATATGCGACATTTTTATAAGGTTCTTTGCTCTCCTCGAGCTTCACGAAAACGATGGGGCAATAGCAATTTGGATCAAATCTTTTAAATAGTTTAGGCTCTAACGTTGTATACGGACGGACAGACGGACAGACGGAAGAACGGACAGACGGAAGAACGGACAGACGGAAGAACGGACAGACGGAAGAACGGACAGACGGAAGAACGGACAGACGGAAGAACGGACAGACGGAAGAACGGACAGACGGAAGAACGGACAGACGGAAGAACGGACAGACGGAAGAACGGACAGACGGAAGAACGGACAGACGGAAGAACGGACAAACGGAAGAACGGACAAACGGAAGAACGGACCCACAGACGAACGGACCGACAGACGAACGGCCAGCCAGACACGTTTCACTTAATCATTTTTTTCGGTATCTAGGACTCACAAAACGTGGATTCTGAGTACACAATCTGTTAGAAGTAACTTACCACACGTAGAAACAAGATACGTCATTTTTGGAAATCAGGGCTCCACAAAACGAATTTTTCAGTTAAAAAATCACCGTTTTGCTACTACATTATAATACGTTCTGGAAACTACGTACGTAGTAGGCGAAAAAGTTCTAAATTAATATTATCATGTTCCTCATGCATTTACCTTCTACTTCTTTTATCGTGCCGTTTTCAAACGCAAGACAGTTCCCTAGCTTCGATTGCCGGAGTTCTACACAGAATTTTGTTCAGATGCAATACGCAGAGAGCTGTTATATTCGCATCTCAAACGCATTAATTCAGAATAATATGCATTTTTTGCCGTTTTTAACTGTACAAAGTAATTTTCTCTTTGGTGACTTATTGGTAAGCGCACCGAATCAAGTCAACGTAAACTCTCATTTGTGCATTTCGGAACAACAGAACGTAACCAAAAGCAACACAGAAACATTATAAAAACTATTGTTTGTCGTATTTTGTAAAACACGTTGATATTTATATTCGAAATGATTCATTCATATACTGTTGGGTAACAATATTTTGACAACCTTCTGGATTGACGTCTCTGACTTGTGACGTATGTCGCAGGAGTTGGCGATTTCCGTAGTTAATAGTACTGACAGCCTGCCGCGACAAGGTATATCGTCACTTGGGGTGAATGGTCATGTGGGATATCGTCATTTGGATGAATACCAGAATTCGAAAGTTTAGAATGTGCGAGGATATAGGTATTGTAATGATTTAAAGGCATTTGTTCTAGCCACATAGTATCCAGTTATTTAATTTATATGGATAATAATTACGTAATAAATAAAAAATATCGTCACTGCTGCAATCAATATAGAAAGCGATTTATCCATATTTTATAAACACGGAAGATGAACAGTTGACCCAAGAACAGCAGTATTTCGGAAAGAGGGTAGTTTATGAGCTTTTTGTCGCTGTGATGAAAGTAAAAAGAATGGACGAATGGCACCAATGCCAATAACCATCCTAGAGTGCGAGGAGAGCATGGACACGAGGTCCGAGGTGCACAGCGCCCACAAGGGTGCGTTAAGGCTAACCGACATACTACAGTGAAACAGCTCACCGGGCAAATAAACTACAGAGCACCCAGGCTCGTGTCTACCACAACAGTGCAACGCACCCTGCTGCATATGGAGATTCCAAGTACACGGACGGTGCCTACACCAGTGTTAATGACGGTGCGTCGAAGGAAAAACACTTGGAAGCTCGACAATTCGAAACTCAACTGCTCGTGATTGCTGACGGGTAGCCTTCCCCCGATGAGAAGCGTTTTCTGTTTCATGAAACGAATGGGATCCGAAGGGATACGAGACATGTCTGAGAAAAAACTTTCTACATTCTTCCTGGAAGAAGAGAAAGCGATTGTGGCAAATTCGACTTTTCATTCAATAACCTTTTGTGGACCTCGATCATGATGTAGGAATAACTGGCAAAACAGTATTTACGCGGAAGTCATATCAATGCTATAACTTAGCTGTAGTGACTTAAGAAGGAGACAACGAACAATTGTAGCTGTTTAGAATTCTTGGATCTGGAAGTGCTTATGGCATCTGTTTTTCGCACTTCAACTTTCACACAGTTTTAACACATACGGAGGGTGAAGACGCTTGCCGTACTTATAGCGCTTCCAGTGATAACACCGGAAACTGTGTCTGCCGGTCAAGCAGATGTCCCCATAAAGGAGTAAAAGATCACCCTGCATATATGAAGGAAGATCTGGTGAATAACGTCCCCCCCCCCCTTTACATCCGTGCACCGCGTCGCAGCCGCTGGCCGAGTCGGCGCCGGCGCTGACAGACGCGACGCGCGGGCCGTCGGATCGTCGCGCGACCGTCGATCACGCGCAGGTCGTCGCCCCGCGTCGCGGCGGCGCGTGTGGTCCTGACGCCGTGACATCAGCGCCCTCTTACGGCGGCGCACGCGCAAACAGGTTCTTGGAAACACGCGCCCGCCCGCCCGGCCACCCGCGGGAAAATTCGATCATAACTTAAGGGCCGCCGCCGCCGCCGCAGTCCATGTCGAAGGCTAGCCGATGCGATTGACAACCCGTGTAGTTGTCTCGGCCGCCGACAGGAACGCTATGGGCGCGCGCCTGTGATAGCCTTCCTGAGTGCGGTACGGCAACGTGAACAAGATAGGCGGGAAACATACGGTTTCTACTTTTCATTTACATGCTTGCTCAGCCAGCATTTACTCACTATTGGCTCAGTAAATAGTAATGTTAATAATAATTGTTGTTATTGTTACGTAATTATATTTTAATCTTTAATAGGAGTTACGTGTGGGACAAACGTTGTTGTTTGCCTTATTTCGTGTAGTCCGAACTATACGTTTCAAAATAACTTATTTTTAAGCTTTGAAAATAATGGTTTGAGAAGGAAAATCAAATTGTTCCAAATACATTTGTATATTTTTGAATACGAATCGTTATTATATCTGTTATATTTTATATAATCTCAACTGACTGAATTTATTTACGTTAACTGCTTTTGTACTATTAATTTTATAATTAATTATGTAATAATAATAATAATAATAATAATAATAATAATAATAATAATAATAATAATAATAATAATAATAATAATAATAATAATAATAATAATAATAATAATAATAATAATAATAATAATGAGAAGAAGAAGTCGATGTTTTGTCAATGAGCATTCAATTACCAGCATTTTGCTTCTTTTCATCTAGGAGATAGAATGCACTTCAATGGTTTCAATTTTGAAAAGTTCTGAGTAAGAAATTGGAAATGTTCGAATAGATATAACGAACAAAATGAACATTTCTCATTTTTAAATTATTCAGTAATGCAATGATTCTACCAAGTTTTCTTTAAAAAATATTTCTTCAGGCCCCAAAACACGTAGTGAAGGTTCAGTAAAATGTTATGATTCGGGAAATGGTGATTTCAAACAATTTTTTCGTCAAATTGATAAGAAAATCAAGATGTAGATTTGGTACTTTCGACAAAATAATTCATTTGATCTATCAGTATTTAGTTTTGATTAACTTAAAAATCTGTAAAGCTATTCTCTACTATTATATGAATTAAAAAGGTTGTCCAATAAAATATTGGTTTATCTGTTTACATAAACATTGAACAAATCTTCAATACAAACACAGCTTTTGTTGTAAAAAAAGCGCCTTGTGACAAACAGTGACATCAGCCCACATATAGGATTCTGAAGAATGTTCCCATGACGGGTTCCACACGTTAAAAGAAATAATGAGTGAATTTTGATGCGGCTGCATAGCAAACATGGTTTATGCAGTGGCTGTCCGTTTCACGAGAATGGCCAGCGGTTTCTTTCAGGGCGAAGTAATGTCCCCAGACTCCGAGGAGACCTAATCGACTGCGTAACGCATCACATTAACACCAGCTTCTCCCGGTCATTCCGCGCCTTTCGGGGGACGCGCCGCTCGTAACAGCCGACTGCTGGCCGGCGCAGCGGCGCGGCGGCGCCGCGGACCGCTTCCACGCGCAGTGGTCCTGCGAGAAGACTTGTAGGTCACAAAATGGCAACTTGTTTGTCAGCATTCTTATTTCATTCTTATTTCTAACTATCTGGTTACAGCCAGCGGATTATAATTATCCAGCATTGATACATTTGACAGTATTGACATTGTTTATGATATTAAAATACCATGCAACCTCACATGCTCGTCCCGTCCCCAACAGCTTGTCAGCTAGGTCGAATTCAGCTGTTGTCTGGAAGAAAATTGTAGCGACATGCTGCTCTGATCGGTACTTTTTTCCGAGGTGTCTTCAATCAACGCCAGGTGAATGCCGGAGACATACCCCAAAAAACAGGCCACGAACCGCACGTGATCTTTTCTTCTTCTACCTTGTCTTTTCCTCGCTCCCTACTCGCAATCACTACACTACCACACTTGTCGGGAGATGATTCGGGAACTTAGAGCTTGCCCCGGCTGGCGCTGTGCTCAGATAAGGGAGATTCTTGGTTGGGAAAAATCCTCGCACCTATGTCGCCGGCGAATCTCCCCGTTCTGTGGGGAAAGATTACGTCATCTCCCGCGGGAAGAAATTTACGCGCAGGACACTTAATGTGACTTATAACCTTAGCAGTTGAGGCGCCCGGAATCGCTAATCAATCAATCAATCAATCAATCCTTCCGTCTTACTAGCTTCGCTCTCTCTCATCGCTCGACCACAATTCTCCCAAATTGATTTGCGAAGTGCATTATTTTTATTTACATTCTGTGAGGTTACAAGTAGCCGTGGGATTAACTTCTGAAATAGCTAACCGTACCATACTCCAGAATTTTTTTCTCAACTATTTTATTGTTCCTTATATTTTTATAATTGCTTCTCTTTCTCTTCCTCCTTTCATACCCGCCTCTTTCTCGCACTCTAATCTCTCTTTTGGTCTCCTTATGTTTCCAACTCCAAGTCACCAATTCCCCCTTCCTTGCACCTCTTCAAAGAAATGTCGGAATGGTAATATGTCTGGGCACTCAGTTTGCTTGCAGTGGGTCAAAGGTTACTGCCACCTCAAGCGGACTCTCAACCCACGAGAAGCAAATTCGGGTCCGCGTGGCCCCCCGTGCGCGGAGTGGTCGGCGGCGCGGCGTCGGAGTGGTAAAGAAGTGCGCCGCGGCGCGCGCCTCCGAGGCGTCCACTCACCGACACCGACACGCAGTCACGCCTGCCCCGCCACTCCTCAGACGTTTCTCCACGACACACAACGCCCTACGCGGTAAATTGCATGAAGAAAAATAGAAGCGCGTCACCCGCTAATCGAAAATGTATTTATGTTTTTTTACGTTCAGTGCGTAACGTTACGATTGTTATATACGTTCTATCGATTACGTTACGTTGGTTACGTAACTTCGTCACGTTACGTTCGTTTCGTTTTATTAATTAGTTTTCATATTTCACGATGCGTTAGGCTATATTTCGTTATGATTGATGCTACATATGTCATATTGCGTTTTAGATTTACGTAACCACTTGGGGGCTGGCATACAATGTAATTCCAATACATTAGGTTACATTTTATTAAGACCTATTATCGACGTCAATGCTTCTTTTGCATATTTTATATACGAAAACATTCTGCAAAAACTCATAACACTAGCACATCATGATTTTAGAGGAAGTTGATGGCAGTGAGTTCGCATATTGTATCATTACACATTGTATTGTGAAGCATGTTTCTTCATAAACACTGCAAGAAAAATAGTAAATAACTATATCTATTGTAAATTCGGCGTTCGTTGGTGTGTAATACATTGCATTCTTCCTTTTGTACCGTAATGACAACAAAGCACGTCGGTAAATTTCTCTACATTTTTCTGAAAGGACATATCTATCATTATTTTTTTGTTATATAGTAAAATGTCACTTAATGTGGGTGAATTGTCTTTATTTATTGCGTTTACATTCTTTTTGTGTGAATTATGCTACTTTACGTTATTATATTACTCCGAAAATTATCTCCCGTCTACTTTTCAACTTTTCAACCATTTTCATTCGCATTTATTTCACTGTATTGTAGTTCATAATACCACCCAACTTCAAATACTTTAATGTTTTTTATTCATTTCATCTCTGATTGTGAGTGAGATTCTATAAATGAACTTTATATACTTCTCTTGATTTATGAAATGACTGTGGTTTATTTCAGAGCGTCACATCTGTAACTCAACACACCATGAAAGCTGAGGTAAGAAATTCCGTCAACTTCTCCAGAGAAAATGGTAAGTAAAGCAAATATAAGTTACATTTCTTTTTACGTAATATTGTCAAAAACAATAAATAGCGTTCAGATGGACTACATTGTACTTCATGTCATGTGTGACACTGTGTGGTCCTACCTTTACGATGGATTACGAAGGTGAACGAAGTTCGTTGGTACTTTACAGATGCCAGGATTAGTGAAGTGAATGTCACTACTTTAATTTGTTACGTAGCAGCGCACGAAGTCGCGTTACGTCGTTATCTAAATAAAGAAACGCAAAAATATGGTTCGTAATGTGTGTAGGTAACGGTTAGGGACTCAGAATGCGAACTATTCACTTGTCTTAATGTGACTCAAATTATTTCGAAAGGCAAACCTGAAACCAATCCTCTGCACTTTCTCCCTTAAATGATGTTTCACATTTCGTAATGCTCAGCTTAAATTGCTTCCAATTTCCCCTAATACGCAATGATTTCTGCAGCGATGTTCCAAAGCTATATTTTTCATCAAATTTTTCGTAAAACATTTAATATAATGACTAAATATTTATTCTAGGATTTAATTTGTTGCCAAGCTGAAGGTAGCCATATAAACAATACGATATATTAAAGAATGTTCCGCATCATGGGTGTTTGTCACATGTATTAAAACACATTAAGTTTCCCGACGTTTCGAATGAGTAATTCCATCTTCAGGGCTATTAATACTACCTTTTGTCTTGTTCCTACTGCCTACACTTCCAGCTGAATTGTTTGGCAGAACAATACAATTACAAACAACCAGTTAGTATTGTAACTTCATGCTTGTAATTTCACGTTTCTGTTAAATTAATAAATAATATGATCGGAAGTGAAGGTAGTAGGGAAAGCCAGAAGGTAGTATTAATATTCCTGAAGATGTAATTACATACGACATAACAAATAAATATTAAATAATCCATGTATGGAGTATTGAGTGTGAGCTATCTATCGCAAGGATGCTAGTTACCGGAGTCCTTTCTATATTGATTATTACAACGTCCTATCGTTGGTCTACTTTACGCGAGTTTAATTGCTGGCTCAAACCCACGTCATGGCATGTGGAATTTGTGGCCGCAAAACAAGGGCTATGCCATGTAGTCCCACTATTTCATTAACTTCATCATTCATTTATTTCATTGACCGTCCTTGGTAATACCTGAGGGAAAAGCTCAGTAAAACGAAACTTAAGACCCGACGAATTACCGCACTTCAAAACTCCACCAATTTTCTCGAGATCCAATCAGCGATCTTGACAACGTGATGCAAGTAATAACAACCGGAAAAAATTATTGATTGGCACCAACGCCTCCTCAATCGCCTTTTGTCCATCACGTGGCAGTCAGTGCCTTTTACCTCTTCTGCCAAGAGTTGGAAGCCGTCAATAACCAGGGTTCCCAGACGATCACACCTCTCGAAATACTGGTGTCTCGAGATGTTTAAGTTCCGTGATTTCACGGAGCATAGTTAAGCAATTGATCCAAAGACGCCGGCCTCTCGACAAACGACGTGGTGTAGTCGTGCGAACGGTTCGGTTGCAGTTGATCTCCGAGCACTTCACACATCAGGCGCCAATCGATGACAACAAATTACCGTTGCACATCCCCAATCACTCTGGCACCGCCTACCAACTCAATGCGTCTTGGATAGATCAGGGCTTCATCTGATGTCACTGATGTGCCTCTGACGTTCTAGAGTTCGCGACCCGACGATGGTAGGATTTTAGACGCTAGCTACATAGGTAAGTGGAATACAGCCGTCACCTGAAGGACTACAGCGTCTGGCTGCTCAGTAAGATAGTTTCCCTGCCTTCCTCCAATCAATAACAGATGAATACCGGAGCAGTACCCTAACAAACGGGTCACTGACCGCGTGCGTTCTTACACTTTCTTCCTTGTCCAATCCTTACACCCTACATACACACACACAAAAACACTTACATGCACTACACTACCACACATACCGTGATACCAGTCGGGAGCTTAGAGCTTGTCCCGGCTGGAGCGGTGACCCGCTGGTGAAGGATACTTGGTTGAGGAAAACCTGCACATGTCGACGGGAAGTTCGTCGACGTATCTCGCCATCCAGCGTGGGAAGATCACCTCCACTTCTCGCGATAAATCATGCGGGTCTTACGGGATAAATCAGATTAGCAAGTGACGGGCCCGGAATCACAAATGAATTCGTCAATAAATCAAACCCATCAACGCGCTAATTCGTCCACAGACAGTGGAGCGAAGAGAAGGTGGAAAGTAGAAGGAGACGATTCACCACGAGGCACTGGCCACGTCAAAAGCCCGTGTCCCTCATTCCGCTATTCCTCCAACATCAATACCATATATTTTAGCATTTCGTTGACCCTGTCTTGGAAAATCACAGCTACAAATAAGCATAATAAATAATGACATTCATGAGGCATTCTGGAAAATCTCGCTCTTTGAAAATACACCGAATTATATCACAATCGAAACACAGTCGTGCGATGCCACTGAACCAGTTCGAACCACACTGAAGGCGCCGGCAGCAACCAGCTCTAAAACACAAAACGCGCTTTGAGATTATCTGTAGCAACTTATTAGAAAGGGAGCCGCCGATGGAGCGACAATATCATAGGTCGTGCCTCCGTCGCCGCGCCGCTCCCGGCCCCTCGCATTCCGGCGTCGGCGCCGCCGCACCACAGGCGCTCTGACCTGTGGTCGCCGCCCCGCCCAGCCCCGCCTCGTGTTGCTCCGTCCCGCTCCTCCCCGCCCCGCCCCGTGTTGCTCCGCTCCGCCCCGCCCCGCGCAACCCCGTGCCGCTCCGCCTCGCCCCGCCCCGCGCGGGTATCTCGCATAGCCAGCGCTGATGAAGACATCCATAGCGCCCCGACCCCGCAGCCCGTCTGGGCGCGTAGAGCAGACCTGGGCGGGGCGAGACGGGGTGTAGAGCACAAGCAGAGAGATGAGATAGTATTTTGGTACTTCCGGGCGCGACAACTACTCTGGTCATTAGTTCTTTAAGCGCAGCGCATGTTATAGCTGGGAGATTGGTCCCCCCTCCTTCTCTAACGTGTAAATCGGAGCCAACTTTCTCGGGTTCGGTGCGGGAAGGTTGTGTTGCGAGACAATGCAGGACTCTCGATGGTTTGGGACGCGGGCCTAAGTGCCGAACGGAACATGGAGTGGACGGGCGCAACGTTCATGGGAGCCAAGAGGTGGATTGGTGCTTAGTGATCATAGTGGAGTAAAGGAGGAGGGGCGTGGAGTACGAGGGAGTGAACTTCAAATGTCCCGATGGGTGAACGGACGCGGGACTTACAGGGGCACGATCGTACATGGAAGCGGAGAATTTACGGCAGGGGCATGCACGAATAAATGGGAGCGTGGAATAGCGAGAGGCATGGATGGTCGCATGACGTTGCGGGGGCGTGAATGGGGAACGTGGATAAACGTAGATTATGGGAAGGCGTAGGTGGACGAGGCGTGGGAGGTGCGAGTTAGACCGCGTCTGGCGGGGATGGCGGTGCTGTGCAGTACGAGGCGGGGCGGGGCGGCGCGGGGCGGGACGTGGCGGGGTGGCGCCGGGCAGCACGAGCAGTGGCCTTTGTGGGCGCCCGCACCGGTTCCGCGTGCGGGGGCGTGACCATCGGTCTAAGGAGGCAGCAGACGCCGCGCCGGCCCGTCGCCACCGCACGCCGCCCTCGCCGTCTCTTAATTACTTCGCTTCGTTGCGATGCCGCGCAGAGCCCCGCGCCGGGAGGAGGTTCTGACTCTTTCATGCTACAAGTATCACACCAATACCATACACTTGTGCAACTAATCCTATTATTTCTTATTCATTTCCTTTCCATTGCAATTCTCTCGATTGTATAACTTTTTGAAAGCTACTTATGCATACGATAATACGATAACGGAATAATAGTCAACCATAATTTTGAAGAAGTTTTATCAGATCTACATTATTTACTTTCATACTGGCAAAAGTAAGTTAAGATGAAAGATGATATACTATGTTTGGTAAGGTATTAAAAATAATCTTGGCAATGTCTTTCGTCTCAATTTTCACGATTTTCTAACACACAAATGCGTGAATATTCGTTATGGTTTCATTTCTGTCCCCTTCAGAATGCATCTCACGGATCACGACATTTATTATAAATTCGGAATCTCCTTATCAGTCACCTTTATTGTTTTCTTATGGTCGACGTCATTTCTGGGTGTTAAAAAAAACAAAGAAGGGAGAAGATAGAGATTTCTGAACTAATCAGGACTCTGATCCTTCATCCCATCATTCCATTGTATAGTTCCGTCCCACAATCATGTTCTATATTTACCACCTATTCCACTAGTAACTATCTCCTTCATAAATTTCCTCCCACCATTTCTCATCGATGGCTGATACAATTCCTTTTATCTCCAGCCTCCCATATGATCATGTGATGTTTTGTGTTTATATTTCCCTTCTTGTTTAAGCTCAGGCCTACCGATTTCTCACAGTCTATCACCATTGCCACTCTCTTAGGAAAACGCGAAGAAAAGAGGTAGAAATAGAGACTCCCTAATTAGAATGATTCTGATCCTTCTTTCCGTCGTTGCTTTAAGCAGGTCCCCTGCAGCCACCCATTCTACGGCACTTCGCTCCCATACTTTTCCTCCCACCAGTTATCGTCCGTTGACATTGCCACTCGACCGTCGCCGTCCGCCGGGAGGCAGCGCTCTCCGAAGAAGCGGCGGCCGCCAACGCCGGCGCTGCAGCAGCGGTGGCTGCGGTGGCTCCCGCTGTTGTGTGGAACAAACCTGCTGGGTGGGTTTAGCGCACGGTAATGCGGGATTTATAGAACCTCCTGAGCCAGCCGAAGAAGGGGCGACGAGAGAGAGAGAGAGACAGAGCAGCGGGGAAAGGCACAGGCGAATGGAGATGGAGAGTGAGACAGGGAGGGGAGGGGGAAGAAAGGAGGAAAGACAAAAACAAGCAATGGGGAATCAAACGCTTTTACAGTGACGTATGCAAGAGTGGTGAAGGGTAGCACAGAACGGAGAGTAGAAAATGTAAAAAGGGACTAGCAACAACGGAGAAAATATACGAAGGAAAACTCAAAGTAAAGAGTATTTGGCTAAATATGAAGAGACAAAAAGCAGCTATAAATTGTGTATGAATGTGACAAAGCGGCGATGCCTGCAGATGATGATCAAGATGAAGAGAATAACGATTAAGAGAGGCGAAGACAAAAAATATGGTAACCAAATTAATCGATGATCTGAAACTATGTCAAAGGTAAAAGCGAAAGAGGATCGAATTACAACAGAAGAACGCTATTAGGAACCACATGAGATGATAATGGTAAATCCACAGAAGAACGATTGGGAGCGTTCGCCGAGGCGGTGAGCAGCACGTCGCCCTCGGAGAGTCTCGAAGCCTCGAACGAAGGAGGAGGAGGAGGAGGAGGAGGAGGAGGAGGAGCGGGATGGAAGGCGAGGCGCGAGGGAGGGGCCAAGCGCTGCGGCAAGGGAAGGGATGCGGGGGGCGGGGGCGGTATCTGTTATCGCCGCGCCGCCGCTCCAAACAAGAGTTATGCCGACGCCGCGCTTCCAAGCGCCCACGGCCGGTCGCACACACCCACCCACCGGCGTTTCCCTCCCGCCCGCCTCGGACAGGTTACCAGGGACGCCATCACTCGTGGCCATAACCCTCACGGCCGCTGCAGCCGCCATCGCAATCGCCGCCCCCGACGCGCCCGCCTCCTCACCCGAACCCACCGCCTCTACCTCCGCCTCACCCGGTCCAAACTATCTTAGCGAATCCGCCGTCCCCGACATCTCCGTTCCGCATCGCAACTACTGCCTACCACCCCCCGCAAAATGACCACCGCCGTAAAACCTCCATGCCCCTGCCTCCCCCACCAACTTTAGCACATCCACCTCTCCTGACATCTCCACCGCCACCACAAGCATCTCTATCTAACACTCCAACTCCCTCGTTCCCAATTATCCCCCACAAGACTCTCACGCCCTCATGGCGCCCCATACGTCCCCACCAACCGAAGGAATTCAAGAGTCCTCGCCTCCGCCTTCGCTCACTCCGCCACCGACCAACCCCCGCCGCCAACCGCTTCCAAAGAGTTGCAACGCTCCTAACGCCCACAGCAAGAGACGTCACTGTCACCACCCGCGCCCCGCTTCCGCCACTCTCTCCCCGTCACCATATTCTCCACTTTCCCTGGGCATGCCACTGCATCCACCTCCAATCAACACAGGCTCCACCGCCCAATCCGTACCTACTCCCCACATCTCTCCCCCCCCCCCCCCAGTCGTTTCGGCGCCAGCACTACCTCTTTTGCCACTGCCACCGTCTCGGCTGTTGTCACTGCCACTAACTCGTCGATTTTCACCTCCCCACTCCCTGCGGCATCCCCGCCTGCACCGCACCCACCGTCACCGTCACCGTCACCGTCACCACCACCGCTGTGCACCGGCTCCCCGCCAGGCAGCTCCTCCTCCTGGCTCTCGTCCGTGGCCGGCGGCGGGCCGCCCGATTTGCATTATCTGGAGACCACCGGCCGCCGCCGATCGCCACGTAGCGCCCCGATTGCTTTTGTTGTCGCGGATTCCAGACGACCTCCGACGGGATTCGAAGGCCGGACTTGGGCGGTGGGCGGGGACACATCGCCTCGACGGCCCAGCCTCAGGCGATTGGTCGAACGGCCTCTGCCGGTCTCCAGCGACTCCAACTTCTGAGAGCCTTGCTTTACTCTCATCTCATTAGTAACAACGCGAAGTGAGTAAATGTTGTACAATATCATAAAAATAGTAAGAATACATAATTTTCTATGAGAATATCACTATTACACAACCAACGTGTTTTCAGTTCGTCTCCTGTGTTTTTCCCATCAGGAGATATTCTCCGATGTAGGTACCATACGGTTTCGATTACTAGGGTGTGATTTAGATATCCCACGGGAAAAATACTAAAAATCGATGTGTTAAAAACTATAGTTTCTAATGGCTTAATGGGTTTTGTCACATCCGCATTGAATCAAGTAAAAACGTTTGTTTGCAACGATGTTAAACTAATGGAATTTTAGATACTTAAAGTGTCTTATAACTTACTGTCAGTTACACAAACTTTTTTTAGTCGTTTTGTTGAACAAACCGTCTTTAAGAGATGTTTCATCACGTTGCTACAAGGAAAAATGGTATTTTCAACCAAATTATTTCAGAAAAGGCATATAAAACAATATACATAACTTAGTTTCTAGAAAATGCTGTAGTTGATACTATTTGTTTTGACATTTTACTATTAATATGAAAGAAGAAAGAAATAAGCTGTGGCAACAATTTAAAAATGTAATTGATAATTGATCTAGATATTACCAATATGCTTAAAGAAATGGTCTTAATAACAATCAGAATTAAATTAAATATTTTGAATTATCAGCCATTTAAAATAAAAAAACACCCTTATCTCTCCTAGAACCCAAAAACAAATTAATGGACTTCGAAGTGGAACGCCTTTCAAAGCGTGTAATTCTTTTTATGCCTGTGAAGCAGAAAAATGTGTATGCATGCATTCCTCACACAATCGATAACTTCATAAAATGAAACAGCAAAAACTTCGAGAAATACGTGGTATTTGGAAACATTACAGACTCTTACGGAATTCAATACGCTGCATGAATTTGGTATCCACACCGAAATAGAGATAAGCAGCTTGCGCTAAATATAATTTCACACCGTATTGGACCCGTGTTTAAAAATTTTCTGCAACGACAACTCAAAATTTCCACCTTTCCCAAAGTCTAAAGTTTCCAAAATAGCCGCGCGTATCTGTTTGCAGAAAGCGATATCTGGCCGGCGGGAGGCCGCGGGCATTATTCACCGCGAGCCGGGTGCCCTGCACCGTCTGGGCCATCGGGGCGTTGAGATACGGCCTGGAATCACGCGTGAGGTCCGGCCGACATAAAGAAGCGCGCGGTGATCACGGCGGTGCTCGCTCTGCTCACTCTTGCACGGGAGATTCTTTTTGTTCCACGAGCATTGCTTGGCAGTTGGTGCCTGATGTAGCGTACGTCGCGCCCCAACTTGCTAGCCCCTGGAACGTCTTTCACATGATTTTCTTCACTAAGCCTTTATTTTTTGTACTGTGGGGTGTCGATCTAACTTGAAATTACCTGACTTTCTCTGATGCGAGAAGATTTAAGATCTGATCCATAAAAATAGGCCTTCATGGCTAAAGTAATAAATTTGTTGTAGAACTTTTTATTTGTAAATATTTCGTGTTGGTAATTAAAACAAGGGATAAAAATCATTAGTAAAGAATAGATACAAACAAAATGAAATATTAAACTATTACATGAGCACTCTTGCACACATAATAGAAGATGCAAAATCAAAACTGTAAGAATTACTAGCGCCTACAAAACAATATCATTTTGTACTCGCAAAATGATGTAAGTGAAATAATTTACTTTGGTTAAGAAATCGTTTTCAGAAATATTTTTTGTGCTTATCGAAAACTGGATAACTTTCGACAAAAACTATGTCGAAATTAGACGACATCAAAAACTCGAGTAATCCACATGTTCAAAAATCATTTCGCATTTCCAACCCATTTAGACCACAGTGGTCACATTCCCATAAAATCCACACATAAGTCAAATTTTTACAGTGGCAAGCGTGAATACCAGGAAAACGGAATATATACAAAATTCGAGGCATTTGGGGGTAAAAATGGTATTTGATAATTCACATTTGAGATGAAAATGCACTGCAGTGCCACTTTTTACACCTGCCCTGCGCAACGAGCTGAATCCAGGGCATCGAGTCTGGGAAAATGCCCGAGCTATCGCCAGGGGCTATTCCTGGCCTTACCCCACCCTCTTACCCCCAACCACTCGCCAGGGGGCCCGCCGCGACTGAAATCGCAGACTTACTTCTGTTGCACAAGGAGGAGCTCAGAAAAAGCGCAAAGAGATTTGTGCTGAAAATACCGCAATCAAAAGCAGCAGAACCAGGATACAGTCTTTGTTGACTAGGAACATTAACCGCCCTACGAACATTATCCGGAAATTAGTAATATGGAAAAAAGATAGAAATATTCGTGGCTTGGAAGATTGGGAAAATTATTTGAGACTGGGGTGTGATTGGACAATGGCAGAATCCCCATCTAGGAACCTCAACTTCCCAAAACTGAGCTTGCCGATCTGCACGTGGGCCGGGTATCAAACCTTTAGCCTGCAGCTGCCGTGGTCGACGGCCCTAGGGCTACTTTTTGGGCGGGCCTGCTTTATACGCAACAAGTTGCAAATGCGGTGATCGAGTGAATTATCAGTGCAAGTGAAACACGCGTGTGATAATTTTTTGAAAATCTTTCAAATAACTGAACATCATTTTCAAATGTCATTTTTTACCTACACCAACTGATCCCTGACTATTCCGTAAATTTCCAATTTCCTGACTTGTTCAAGTTTTTCAGAGTCGAATCTACCGATATGCTGTAGTCTGGAGGCATTTCATAATTTAAATTTGGACTATGAGCAGTAATAATATTACAATAATTACAATAGTATCCAAGTTAACAACTTGAGCAGCTTTTTATATATATATGATATATCCAGTAAATAACTGTTTAAAATAATGCTTGCACCACACACATTACCCCCCGTGGACTTATCATTTGCACGAGTCAGAACTAATATTTAAATTTTCACCTATCGATATTGCAGTCTCTCATGAAAAATTATTCATAGTCCTCTGTAAATAAGTTGTCCGAAATGACGACATGAAACACGATTCTCCCAGAATTTACAATGGAAAATAGACATATTTTTTAGAAACGTTTCTTTAAGAAACTTTTTACAAATACTATTTGATGAATGTCATACACGTCAGCTGTTTTTAAAACCCAAGTTATTATTTATTAACCGGATATATGGATGTTGTGAGAGAAATAAATGGCATTTAGCGTCTTCTGCGAATATTTGTGTCTACCGCAACTCCAAATAGAATACATCAGCAACATTGATACATACCTATTTCATAGCTCAAAGATGGATTGCGGGAATATATTGTGCAGTTGTAATCTTTGTGTTATTATTTATGCCACAAGAGCAATAATTAGAATGTCGAGCTGGAAAGATGTATTATTCTTTTATTCAATGACGCAACTTCTCCCATGGTCACTTACGTCACTCATATATCCAGTCTGGTCGTATAAACGCATTCAACATTCTCATTGATGTAGGAGTGGCTAGATAGGTACGCGGGTGAAACATTCATAGTAGAATGTAAAATTTCCTGGACGTGAAGAGCGTTATATATCTTATAAAAAGATTAACCTCGTCCCATATCTCAAATTGACATTGAAAATGACAAGAAGGGCTGGTATTCGTTAATGTCCTCACAGACAAACAATTTGATTAAAGATTAAGCATAGATGTATAGAAAATATAAAAGAATAGTCCATGTTAACAATTATGTCTAGGACAGTGACACAATTCAAGACTTTTTGCTGTTGATCAGATTGAAGAACCGCTTTTGGATTTCAGTTGTACTTTCGATTCTTAACTGTGAATTGCTATGGATGAATACTAGGAACTCTATCATGAATTTCCACCCTAAACCACTCTTTTTATCGAATCCCAAGATCCCATTTCTTGTATGAATTATGTCCTTTCATTGTAACCAGATGCTACCATTTTATTATATGATGCAATTTTTTTGTTACAATAGTCGTTTAGAATAACAATTCATTGATACTGTGTAGGGATTATTGATATTGTGTAGGGGTTCACAAGCTACTAGTATATGACGATAAATCGCTTCCATTTGCTTAATAATCCCTTTTGATTATTTAAGATCATACTTATTCGGATTTCTAATTTGCGCATTTATTCATAATATTGTAGATTTAAATAGATAAAAGCGACATTTTAAACAAATATTCTCCTTAAAGAATAAAATAATTTATACATCTATTTAAGTTTAATAAAACAACTAATTCCTTGATTTGATGGTCCATCTATATTTGTGCTACTTGTCACTCCTCAACCAGCAGCTCCTCCAAGTTGCTTTTCTCCCTTCTAATATTAGTTGTTTTATTTATTTATGGCGAGGGTCCTATATAAATTATTTATTTTACAAAAGACGATTTCTTAAATGGAACCAAATCTAATTTGTTAACGAAATCTGTTTGGCAATTGTTTTCATTTAACGGTAATATTAATTTCGAGTAATCCCAATCCCATCTCTGTATTCACATTCATTGATTAATTGATATTTTCCAGCACGTACACTTCTATGGTCATTATGCCCGTTAGTTTAGTGAATGTTTTATCCCCGGAGATGGCTGTGATTACTTCCCCTGAGGAAGGTGCTACCTGGCGCCGACTCACATGTCATCTTGTAGGGAATTCTCCCTGTGATAGTGGAACCTATCACTCTCCACCCTGGCACCGTCCCAGCCGGCACAAGCACTGTGCTCCCGGCTGGTCTCTCGTCATGTGTGATAGTGAAGAAAGTGCGTGTAAGTATAAATGTGTGTATAAGGGAAGAAAGTAGGACAAGCGAGATGAAGAAAAGATCGCGTGCGGTCCGGCTGAATTCGACCTAGCTATTTAGCTAGATACTACAATTCGCCACCTAGGACTTTCCGGTCAGAGTCTACGGCAATGCTCTAAGCTAAACTCAGCCGATGTCATCCATAGTAGATGCTAGGAAAGTGAAGTCTTTCATGTCATTTATTGATTTACGTGCCCTAGGTGAAAAGCCTTTTGAAATCCAATTCAAATAATCAAACTGACAATGTAAATTGAAGGAAGACTTCACCATAAAATAAATTGGTAAATTCATCAATATTTTACTACAGAGATAGAATTCTAAGTTTTGAAATATTAGAATTTTTACTATAATTCACTCAAAGTTAGCGAACTTGTATTCGGATATAACAGTTTCATTTCTTGCAAACAGAAACACGGATATCTTGAATTTGAAATCGAAAAGAAGGAAATGGCACCTTTCCCTGAAGTATTTCATAACCTTTGTAAACTAGAACCTACATACTACTCTCTATTCAAGTAGTACACGAGAGAACAAAAATGTAATGAAGGAATTTCTTTTCGACATACGCTTCTCGCTACACAGTGCTATTAGTTAAACGGAACATTATCCAACAATATTCAAAATGAAATCGTCATTTTAATGTTCTCGCAAAGCATTTGAAAGCAAAAAATTACCGCAAAAGTTGAAAGAAAATGTTTACAAAAAACTTTTTAATATTAACTTCCATTCAATAATGAACGCATATGTCCTCATATCTCTTGGCATCTTAGAGTGGCCTATGAGAGGAATATTCAGTTCAAAGGATGAGTTGCAACGTTGGTTGGAAACTGAAAGACATTCTAGTTATAAAAATATTCGAGTCATTCAGAAATGCATCTTGCCGAGAAATTTGATTTATTCAAAAATCCGCAATGTCAAGAAATTCGTGAAGACGAGAAAATCGCCATATCCAGAAATTTGCCATGTCGGGTAATTCGTTATATCGAGAAATTCGTCATTTCAAAAAATGCCCCACGTCGAGAAATTCCCCACGTCGAGAAATTCCCCATATCGAGAAATTCCCCATATCGAGAAATTCCCCATATCGAGAAATTCCCCATATCGAGAAATTCCCCATGTCTAAAAATTCCACCGGGAGAGATGCCTCAGGGAATTAACTGATATCACTGCAATCCCACTGATCGGGAGGTCCTAGGTTCGATTCCCGACGGGCCCTAGGTTCGATTCGCAAAATTTTCGACACTGGTTCGTTTTTTAGTAAGGTCAAATTCAGTCGCTGCCTGGAGAAGAATTCTAGCGGCCGGCTGTTCTGATCGGTAGTTTTCTGCGTTTTTTCAGAACAACACCAGGTGAATGCCGGAGCAGGACCCTAACAAACGAGCCACTGACCGCGCGCGATCTCAACTTCCTCTTCTTTGCTCTATCTTCACCTCTTACACACACACACACACACACGCACACACACACACACACACACACACACACACACACACACACACTAACATGCTAACATGCACTTCTGTATCACTTTGCCGGGAGACCCGTCGGGAACTCGGAGCTTGTTTCGGCTCGGACGGCGCCCCGCTGGTGGGAATTACCTGGTTGGGGAACCTCCGCTAGCTAACGGTGGGTCGGCGCCGGATCTCGCCATAGAGCGGACGACAGATTACCACCTCCCGAGCAATAAACATACATTACACTTACGGGACTAATGACCCTGGTAGTTGACGTGCCCGGAATCACCGAAACAATCAATCAATGAATCAATCGATAAATTCCCCAATGTCGAGAAATTCGCGTGGGTAAGAAAATTGAAATGCAGATTACCTCGCTATATCCTCTTTGAACATTAAATTCGAATCTCTCTGAACATTAAACGCGCTTCTTCACTCACACACAAATCGCGCGCCGCAAGCGGCAACACTGGCGACGCGCATCCGACGAGAAATTCACGCTCTACCCCGGCGCGCCGCCTGGCGTCGCCGGCGTCGTGACAGACGCGAATCGCGATGTCGCGCGCCGCATCGAGTGTTTGCCAAGCGGCGAGAGTGATGGCTCTAGCAGGCGCGCGAACGAAATGTCAAGGTTACCGCAGCGCGCGAACCGAGCAAGAAAGTAAGCGCTTTGTTGTTTCATTATACGCTCGGCGCCCGCCCCGCCCCGCCCCGCGCCGCGCCGCGAGACGTTCCGCAAGCTCATGTGTGAGCAGCAGAGCGCGCGGGTTAGCGAGTAATTAATTGAGATCGCATATCACACATCGTGCTCCGCTACTTTCGCTCCGCTACCTTTATGTCCCATTGTTGGGTTAAGGAAATATAACACACTCGCGTCGTAAAATTTCGAGAGATTCAATTTTCTTGTTGCGCGATACATAGTTTTCGATCGATTGAGAAAGTGTATGAAACGAGAATTCTGTCACGAGAACAATGTTATTACACATGCATTCGCTTGTGAGATTGTAAATAATAAGGGTGTAGCCTAATTGGAAGTTGCGAAGGTGTTAACTAGGTTCATTATTCCCGAAACTGAAAAATTCTTGTTTCGATGATAGCGATCAAGAGAAAGTGTATCTACGAGAAACGTACTTAAAATCTGGTTCAGTAAATTCTTTGCCTTAATGAAAAGTGATCATAGAACCAGCATTACATACGATTTCCGATCATAGAGTTCATGTGACACATATGTGAAAATTCGGCACGAGCCTGAACCATATCCGAAAATGTCTCTTGGATGATAGTATTTCAGTTAACCCTAAATCAGTATTTGTTTTGTAGGTAGGATGACTTAGACATTGAGCGTAAAATTCAATTATTGTATTGTCGTTCATTGACAATTCAAGCGTTTTAAAAAAAAGAGAACTTGTTTAAACTACTGACACTACAGTCATACTGAAAGGTAGACTATATCTTTATATTTTATTATCTTTCAGAATGTACAAGATGCGTCTGAAATTGATTTTCTTTTGACTTTTTCGCAAGAGGGCTCCACGATTCCACGAATCAGAGTTCTATCGTTCTAATGACTGTGTATTATAGAGTATGTTTGTGCATTGGGAGACGTGTATGATAAAAATGTAACTCATTCCTTCGAACTGGTATTATTTACCTGCTTCTAGAAGCGGTCATTTTCCTGATACCCAATAATTCTTTAATAAGACCAATAATAGCACTCTACAGCAATGCGTTTCTGAAAATTAACGTCATAAAATTAACAGTTTCTAATACTTTTTAAATTTGAATATTCCAAAACCGCATTGTAATTTCAGTGCTGAGAACAAACTATAATCCAAGATATCCGAAATTTCTTGTGAAAAGTGCTGAAAGAGTAATGCATTTGAATTATGCTCTTATAACTAAGAATGCGAATTGTTTTGAAACGAGCACCGATTATTTCGTTATTCGGTTCGATGCAACACGACAAAAAACAAAGCAAAAAGAGATACGTAGTTGAAGAAAACAATAATACATAATCTGTATTATGATGAGAGTTGTAAAATAATTCCAATGAATATTCATGTTCATTTCACATCAACGAAAAAGAAGTAATTCAAATGAAAAAGAAAGGCAAAGTTCACATCTTTTCATTAATGTCTGGCAGAAATTTCTATGTTTAAACTCTAAGATAAAAAACAGTATTTCTCGAATTTTCTTAATCATATATTCACACACCACCAACGTACGCATTGACAATAATTAAATTATTCACTGTGCAATAATGTCTTTTGGTGCAAAAGAAACAGGAAGAAAAAACTAGTGTAATATTTCAGGAAAAACATTTGACTTATGAACCCAGATTTTTCATCGAGGAAAGATATTCATTCTGGGCGGGATATTTTACACCTAAAAATACACATTCGTTCTTTGGACAATCTTCCTGAAAAATATTGCTTTATCTTTTATATTTTCATTACTAATTAAAAATTCACAGTTTACGTATTTCTCACAATATTTCTATCTTTTACCTGTCTTCTTGTTCATCATAAGTGAAAATAAATCACTCATTTAAATCTGAAATAATGTAGGCGAGTAATTTAGCCAAGAGAACATTTGGTTTTGTTTGCTACAGTATTTCTTAAGAGGAGAAAACATTTTATCAATTTTAAATGTGTTTTTCCATGACTTTTTCAAATGAAAAAACTGGAATTCTGAGCTTCTCTTAAAACACATTAAATAATAAAGAGCCCAAAAGTATATACTTGATTGAGAATAGTGTATGTACTTAAATAAATTAAATGTGTGTTAATAAAACTACACAGTATTATAAATATATGGTAACTTAGCTGTAACAAACGTATGGGGTTTCTCTTGACATTATCTAATTAAAACATACCTAAGTATTGTCGACGGTATTAGAGCCCTTGGAGCTAATAATTATCACGCGTGTATATTGACCCGTTATCTCCAAAAGCAACGTTTTGCGCGCCTAACTGCATTCGACCTAAAAGTGCGCGCTTCGCGTCATCGATATCGTTCCAGCAGCCGCTCCGCGCCGCGCGGACGAAACAAGCCGCTTAGGCGTCGCGGCGGCGATGGCGAGTGCCGCGGCACACAGCACAGGCAACGGCCGCGCCGCATTAATACAGCTCGCCTCTTCTGGTTAATGTGACGACAATTTAATGACAGATCTTCATTATTTCAGCACGACAAGCGCGGCGGCGGCGGCAGCTCTGCTGTAGGTTTACCTAATGATATAATGTTAATGAATATTGATAGACAACACCTGGATAAGGTATAAGCGCTGGCTCGCTCGTGCGGGCGGGCGGGCGGGCGGGCACAAGAGCGACAGAACGCGGACCGGGGGCGGTGGCGGCGGCGGCGGATGTAGCTCTGTGATTTAAGGTGATTATAAACAAGTATTCAGCATTGCCCGGAGTGGCGAGGCTACCTCGTCCGTTGGCTTGCTTCGTCAAACACATAAATGTCAGAGCGAGCCGCCTGCCCGGTCTGAGTTAGCGTTGGTTCGCTGTTGTCCGCAGAAAGCGCTGCCGCCGCCGCCGCCGCCGCCGCCGCTCCCAACTCCCTCGCTGCCGCCTCCACAAAGAAGGGGGAGGTGGCCTCCCCGCACCCGCCCCCGCCCCCGCCCGTCCCGCGGACGCGTCGGACCCAGCAAAGTAGGCGCCGCCGCCGCCACTGACGGCTCTCCGCGTCCACCCCCACCCCTCCCCCGCCGCTCCCGCGTTTTACGGTCTCATTACCGTGAATCACGCACGTCTTCGCGTCGACGCCGTGGGGGGTGCGGGTGTTGTGGAGCAACGGCTGTGGAACGAGAGAGGAAGAACGAGAACAGAAGAAGGCGAGGGGTGGAGAGGGTGCGAGAATAGGTGTGCGTGGCGGTGGACAAAAGGGTGAGCTGGAGACATTATTGTTGATAGGGTTGAATGGTATGTGCAAATGGTAGTCTAGTGATGAGGGAAACAATGCAAAAGAATGTGTGAGAAAGAATGGACAAGGTGAGAGAAAATGCAGGTGTAGGTCGTCCCGGAGGCAAATTGCTTGGTCGTCTTAGTAAGAAAATGAAGTTTCTAACGAAGTGGGTATGGAGGGTGGAGTGAAAATAATCAATGATTGTGGGAAGATAGAGAAAATGCATCGAAATCTCACGGCGAATGGGAAAAGTGTGGGTGGTCATGCACAGCTGTCGTGTGGGGTTGGGCCGGATATAACGAAGTGGATATATGAAGAGAGATAGATAACGAGCAATGGCAAATAAACCAGGCTGAAAAGAACACGGACGAATGAAAAGGACGGACAGGATTCAGAAGTTTTCGGATGCGGCGATTTGGTGACGTAAATTTAGTCGACTTGTTCGTAGGTGACAATATGAAAGTGAGCAAGAACGGTGAGAAGAAGTAGAAGCGGGGCGAGAAATTGAGAAAGCGCAGAGAAAGAGAGAGAAGCCGCATGCGTGGATGCAAGAGGTGAGTGGGGGCTTATCTGAACGACGGAGTACACGAGACGACGCAAGCAAAAGGGTCGAAAGTGACGGTGCGGCTGCGCGGAGGCTGGGCGGTGGAAGCAGCAAGTAATGAGGGAACGGAGCGCTACGAACGAGCGTAAGTTGGTGGAGCGTGGGTGACGTGAGCGGAAACGGCGCTACCCGCGACTCCCCCTCCCAGCCGGAAGAGGGCGGCCGGCGGGAGTTTGGGAGCGGGGGCGGAGCAACCGCCAGGCGGCAAGGCGGTTCGGACGGCCCGAAGCAGCTGTTTGCAATCGTTTCCTGGCGCGTTACGTAAGACACGTGTACCAGGTACAAATATTAAACGACTACCTGGTAATTGCTACTAGTATCAGGAAGTTCTGGTCATAGCCGTCGGTCGTTCTTCCACGATAACCATTCTTGGAAGTTATTTTCTAGGAGCTCGTATGAGAAAAAAACATGTTAATTTTGAAAATCCTACATGTGTCTTGGAGAGCAATGTACACATAAATGACAAACATATTCAAGTCAGTAATATGCTGTTAATAAATACGATTGAGATAGTGTTTATGTGTTCACAAACAGATGCACAGAACTGACGATTGTATAGCAAACTTGTGTAGCGTGAAATTAATGACAATCGGGGGTCACACGGACCTGTGTCAGCCGAATGGGGGAGAATTGTACGGAATTGTGACTTATTCGTAGATACAGACCTCTGTTGCACGGATCTAGAAATACGGCATTCCGGTGTGGAAGATATAAAGATAAACGTTTGTTCAAGAGAAGAACGAAAAAATTAGAATGACAATTAACAATGAAATAATTCTCATTTACAAATTTGGTGCTTTACCACTAACGCTGATGGAAGGATCGAATAACACAGCAATAATATGAAAAAAAATTAGTGTAAAGGTGAAGAACTATAAAGATGAAAGAAGATGACGGTGCTGAAGATAATAATAAGAAGAAGAACGGCAATATGAAATGGAATGAAGATGGGATTAAAATGAGAAGGACGATTACAATGAGGAGAATGAATATAACTAAAATAGGGATATAAAAATGAAGATGGAGAGAGGTCAATGAAGATGAGAGGGAAATAAAGATGAGGGAGAAGAATGAAGATGAAGTGAGAGGAATAAAGATGAAGATATGAGAAGGAAGATGTGAAGAAGAGAATAATATGAGGAGAGGAGCTTGAGGATGAGGAGAATGAGAATGTAATAATTAATACAGGAATATAAAATGAAGATGAGGAGAGCAACGCAAAGATGAGAGGAGAATAAAGATGAGAAAAGTAGAATGAAGATGAGAGGAAAATGAATATGAAGGTGATGGACCTGGTGAAGGTATTCGACGTGGGCAGTAGTGTGAGAGGAGCCATTTGAGAAGGCTAAGCAATCCGGGCGGCGGCGCGAGCGCAGCACGTGGGAATGGCGGAGGCAGGAAAGCGAGCGGCGGGAACTGAGGCACGGGCGAAGCGGGGGCCGGAGGGGGGAGGGCGGCGCCGGGGCGTCGGTCGCCCTCGCGGCGTCGCGTCGCCAACCGGCTGGCGCCACATAGCAAAGGCCGCCGCCGCCGTCCCCCCCCCCCCTTGCTCGTTCGTCCGTCCGTCCATCCGTCTAATGACCGGGAAATCATATTTCACTCGCTCGCAGCGTCGTCCCCAATTAAATATGCTAATGAGAAAGAATGAGTGGCGTTACGGCGTGGATACAGTCGGTTAAGCGATACGAGGAGCTATGTCCGAGCGGTATATGTATCTATAACTTAGGCCCGTTGCTATGGGAACGGGTTTATGAAATGGAAGTCGTTTGGAAGTTTGACATTGACGGCAATGCGGCCGCCTTTACAGTATATCATCCCTCTTATGCGCTGCCTACTAGAGCGAGAATCCCTTCACAGACTCGGAATGAAATGCATGATATACGTGAAATGGAGTTGTGTGTCTATATACAAGCGCGTGTACACGACGCCGAGTGGAAGGAAAAGACAAAGTTATGGAGGGTGGGCACAATTTTAGGATTAGGGGGCTTAAGTCTTAAAAGAGAGAAGGGGAATAAATAAACGACGGAAAACCATGGGGCAGAAAGTTATGTCTAAATACGTCATATCTCAGGTGCGGTCGCCGACGGCTTGGCGGCGCGTTTCGGGCCAAGATCAAACGCGAACGCGAAGCGGGCGGAGAATGGATGAAAGAGAGTGCACGAGGCGGAGAATGAGAGGTTAAAGGGGAGGAAAGGGACGGTGATGGTGGTGCCGATGGCAGTGGCGGCGAAGAAGGGGTAGGTGAAATAGGAAGAGGTGGCGAAGGAAAAGGAGGAGGGGAAGTTGGCGAAGGAGAAGGTGGAGTTGGCGAAGGAGGAGGAGGAGGAGGAGGAATTGGCGAAGGAGGAGGAAGAGATGGAGGGGAACGAGAAGAAGTAAGTGAAGAAGGAGATGTTGGCGAAGGAAGAGGAGGAGGAGCCGCGTAGGAGCAGGAGGAGGAGAACGAGTAATAGGAGTAAGTAGAGGAGGAGGAGGAGGAGGAGGAGGAGGAGAAGACCATGGCAGAGGAGGGGAAGTTGGCAGAGTAGGAGTTGGCTAAGGAGGAGGAGAAGGAAGGGGCGAGGAGTAAGTGGAGGAGAGGGAGGAGTCTGCGAAGGAGGAGCACAAGACAGTGAAGGAGGAGCAGAGGAGGAGTAAAAAGAGAGGGAACGACGACGCGGCGGCAATGGAGGCGGCGGCGGCGGCGGCGGCGGCGGCGGCGGCGGCGCGCGTAAAAGAGACGAAGAGAATCGGCGTTGCATCTCGCCGACGCATAGCTTTTGGATAGAAGAGGAGTTGGAGAGGATAATGTGACGGACTCCCACGACGTCTCGGTTTTACAGTGTAATTCCGAGGAACGCTGGAACGCAAAAGATTCCTTCGCTTATTGCTGGAGAAGTCAAATATTCGAGCGCGCTGTATTAATGAATCTAATTCGAGAAATTGACTTAAATATTTCTTGATGTCATCAAGATATTTGTTTATTTTTTGAAAATCTTTTTAAAACTACATCATAAAATATTATTTGGAAAGATTTTATTTTCCAAACTTTTTTATAAATAAATAAAAGAAAGACATTCAAAAAGAAAGAACTGTAACCTTTAAAGGTAAATGTTGATGTCGTAAAATTTGGAAGCAAGATATGACAAATATACTGTTAATGGGGAGTCAGATGAAAGTATATAACTAAGTAAATAACGTCAATATTATTATGCAGGGGATATGTGACAGAAAAAACCTAGTGATGCTGCAGAATAGTACAGACTTTCTCGTACTAGTTAGAATACTATTTTTTGCGGTCTCGGCTTGCTTTTCGGTTTTGCAACATCCTCTTCCATGCTGCCATCTGTAGCCACGCAAAATACAGGTTTTTCGTGTTTTCTCAATTTTTAGGTTCTCTAATTGTAAAATTGATATAAAACTTTAAGAATGTTGTTCAAGAGTAAAATCTCGTTCATATGTTTCAGTATCGCAGAGCTTGCAAAATGCCACCTAAGATGTAATGTTGATATCACTAGGTGAGCTTTCTTTGGTTTGCGATATAAAAATGATGGCACTCAAAATCAGCTGTATATATTGTTAGCAGTGTGTGACGTTTGAGGCGTATTCCGTTCAACGTGAGGGAATTGATGTATTGTAATTCAAAATGTTTCCCTCACGTATCTGTTCTTTTCTCACCAGTTGTTTGAAAACGCTACCTTGACCTCATTATGTTTCCCTTCCGTTATTCCGACTATGTAAAACTAATTTGCGATGATAAAAAGAACTACAAGTTAGTATTACGCCAAAATATTTTTAAAAATGTTGAGTTACAGATGCTAACATTTCTGGTTTTAAATTTCCCTTTTTCAACACCTCAACGTGCCTTGGAAAACAAAGGGAAATTAGGAACTAAACTAAAATTATCATTCAATTGCTCTCCTCTACTTCATTTGCATAATTCAGCAAAAATTATAAAAATTAATAATAAAGTAGGTTACGAAATGCTGAAGCTCCTTTTTAAAGGAGTTCTTAAAGAAGAAATCTAAAAGGAATGTAGGTCTTCTGAAGTGATTTAAGATGCGGCTTTTAAAGGTATTCGTACTGGAGTTTTAAAGGCAACGCTAGAGAAATTAGAATTAATAAATAATAATAGTTATGAATTGAAATCTTATTATTTTTATCATTGTAATTATCGGAATTATCACTAAAATGATGTTTTTGAGTAATGTCACGCAACAATCTATCCTTTCCTCGAACTTAATCACACCAATAGAACAGTCACGAATAATTTTACTGATAATGGAAGTCGCGCAAAATTGCATTGAACTGGTTGTTCCAAACTTTTTCTTATAAATTCAACTTTCTTTGGTCGGAATTTTAGATTATTTAATTTTGATTTGCTGATATTGTTTGGACACACATAGTGAGCTTATTTCATCATCAGTTAGCATTTACAACACCGTTTTAGTGGCTTGTCATGCGTCCTACATCGATGTTTTATCACAGTACAGTAAAGTTGTACAACTCAACTGTGCTGTGAATCAGCGCTGTATTGTTTCTCTAATGACTCGTTGGAATTTACTTTGCATTTTTATAAGTTAGTATAATCGATGAACATACGATTCCCATCTCATAATAACTGTGAAAGTGTCCCGCGTTCTTCTTCATACGCCATTACGATTTTCTCGGGAGAACTAAACAATTCAGGGTGCAATAATTGCAAGTAATTATTAGTTCGCATGCAGCAGCATGAGCAACTGCGTTCCTATCTCTTCTCCCTTCTCCTTGCTAACCTCGCTCATCTCTCCTACATGTCTCGGCATTGACAAGCACGCTCCGTCCTCTCCTTCCCCCTCCCCTCATCTCACCTCACCACATCTTATATCAGATTCGCGAAAGTACTGTCCGTTCATCATTCCACCATTGCCTCATTCATCAGCGGTTTATCGTCAATGCCTCGCAAGTGAATGGAGTCTATCCTCCATGCATGCTCCGATGCCACTACTACTCCATTCTTCTCTCTACTCACATTTGTTATTATTTTGAGTCTGAAATAGATAGTAAATTTTCATTGTATATAATAAAAAAAATTGTTTTCTCACCCACTCTGACGTCTTTCACACCCCACGTCTTTCTCGATCCCGGTGCATCCCCACCTCCTTCTCTACTCGCGCGTCTCCCCATCTCCACCACCTTCTCTTCGGTCTCCTTTCTCTCCATGGCCATCTCTTTCGTTCTGTCAGCCGTCCGTTTCGGCATTGACAAGCGCGCCTCCCCGGCCCCCTCCCCGTCCAGCCGGGCGGCGATTGCTTCAGCGCCGGCCACGGCCGCCTGCGACGTCGACGACCGGCTTCACTTGTTATATTTCATTAATCCCAATATTTATTGCTAATTAAATGAAGGCTAGCCCCGCAGACCTCAGCGGCAGATATACAACCGGTAGAGTGACTTGCTCAACCGGCGCTCACCCGCCGCCATCACTGCTGCCGACTGGCAGTGGTCACAACTACTTAAGAAACAGCGCTCGGTCCAAACGCTTTTATCGTTCCGAAATATTTTTTTATCATTCCAATTAAACCCATCTAGGGACACGTTTACAATTTGCAGTGAGTAGGAGGTCCTAGGTTCGAGTCCCGAGAGTGACGGATTTTCGTCACTATCTACATAGCTAAATTGAATTGAACCCCAATTCAGAGGATAATTGTAGCTACCGACTGCTCTGATTTGTAGTTTTTCGACCAATTCCAGGCGATTGCCGGATTAGTATACTAAACCAAGTGTCATGGACCGCTCACGATCTTCCCTTCTTCAAGGTGCTTTTCTCCTATCCCCTTACACACACATTCATGCAAGCCTTACCGCGCCATAATGACGGGTGGTTAGAGGTCTTTGCCGTTCAGGTGGAGCCACGATAGGGTGATATTTTGAGGGGTAAAAACCAGCAAGCCTACATACTTGTATATGTCTGCGCTGAACCCCCACGTATACGTATGCTCACGTACCACCGCCATCTTCCACCTCTGACATGCATTCCACTATTGGGACTAATGACCAAAATAGTCGAGGCGCTTGGAAGCACTAATATATATATATATATATATATATATATATATATATATATATATATATATATATTACTATGGAATGTTTTGCGATAATGCTATTTTGATTGAGTTCGTTTAGGAGAAACTTCTGCGAAATCTGCGGCTGTTGAAATAACGTCACCAACAATCACATGATATTTCCTCTAATTGTGAAAGTCATCAAATTAGTTTGACTTCATTTTCTTTCCGATTTACTCCACTCATCGAATTATTTTAATATTTTTTTCACAAAAAGTTGTCATCACTAAGTTAAGATGTAAACTGTCAACGTATATTTTGGCAATAAGTCTTTGACCACAATAAAAAAAAAAACATTTTATCATTTTTCTCGAAATATAATTTTTGAAGTTGAAAAAATAATGCATACAATATAATTTTGACACTACTTTTAAACGTTACCACCCAGCAAAAATGCATAATAGTACGAACTTTCACTACATTCAAGATAAATATTGACAGCTGTTTTAGGATTGGGTTGAATATTCACTTTCAACTATGCTGTTAAGCTGCTCGCTGTTCAGCTATATCAATCGATTCGATATATCAATTCCATTACAATCATTTCAACGATAGTACTCTCAAACGGTGCAAAACCTGTATCAAATCATTGAAAAGCAACCCACTTTATTCACAACCTAATCCATTGCGAGGCATTCTCCCATATGAACATTGGTTGAAACAATACATCCATCAAAATTTCATTTGTTTTCACCAGATTCAAAATCTTGCCTCCAACATTTGTTTGGTTACGCTTAAGACGACCGAATGTAGTAAATCTAAAAGGAGCTGCAGCATTTTCATTAAATTCCGCTTGCACAAATTATCACTGGGAACGTTTTGTATTAAAACGAAACAAGTTTCATTTTTTTCGTATTCGTACAACTTCATCGTGGCGCTAGCGGCAGCACCCTGCAAGAGCTCAATACTTGACTTATCTTGATCTATGTATCGTCCACTTTCAGAATAGGTCAGATAGGGTTAGGTCCGGTCAGCCTAGTCCAAGTAAGTGTTCAATGTTTAAGATACACCGGTTCTGCTGCAAAAACCACCGTTGTCCCAAGGAGTTCGAAAATCGCAAATTACCCAACAGATGCATTACGAAACATCTGAACTATACATTTGGAACATAATGGCGCAAACCAAACCACAATTACTAATAGTACGAAATAATGATTCACCACGCGTAATTCGATCGGAAATTGTTTGCAATTACGACAACCAGATGGAGTATATTGATCCACATTGATGGAGGCTAGTGGCGTAATGGCTTGCGTATATATATATATATATATATATATATATATATATATATATATATATATATGTATATATATATATGTATATATATATTATACCGTTGAGGTCAGAGTTCGATAGCAGGCCAATTTATGTAAAATTTGTGGTGGACAAAGTGATTTCTTGATATTCTCTGGGTTCTCCCGTTTCCGCAGCATCTCGTTGATTCATCATCATTCACCTTATCACTAGTATCATCTTTTCTTTAGATCATAATTCAGGATCGTAGCTGTTAATTGACCCTTAAACCACAATAATTTTTAAAAATACGAAAAAATAAGTAAATAATGTAAATTTCGAACAACATGCAAAATGACTTTATTTCTTCAACCCGTTATTGTTTGTGAAAATAATTACAGAAATCATTTGTATGTCCTTTTTAGACCAATAATTTATTTATTTTAGATTGCTTTATAACAATATGGTCATTAGCAACCTCAGTTTCATCAGCTACTACAAATTACTATTACAAGTGTAACTTTAATAGATAGACCATTAATTGTATTATCGTACCGGGTAAAAGAACCCTGAGGAACACCCTCCGCGCGCTTTCCAAAGCCCTGTTCTGCCCACTGTGCGCGTGCGCTCGGGCCCGCCCTCGTCTTGATCCCTGGCTGTCTCGCTTCTCTTCTTTTGTGGCGCTTTGGGCGTAACTCAGCGCTTTGGGCGCCGCCCGGCGCGGAGGCGCGACAGTCGACGGCGGCGATCACAGCGGCGCGCGTAGGAAACGCAGAGGGCGATAACCTCGACGACGCTGCCTACTGCATCGTCGGTGCGCAACCAAAATGTGCAATACATATCGAAAATAGTTGTGGTTAAGTGAAAAACACTGCATGGTTTTTAATAGAATTTTTAAAAAATTCACAAGCGTTGGTATGCTATATTATAGCTAATGTACGATTCTCGCTAATTTGCGAATTAGCCGGGTTGTGGTTCATATTATCAAACATTCGTGAATAAAGGCCCTAGTAGGAACATTTCCAGAGTTTATTTGGAATTGAGCCGTTTGAAGAGCACGCTTAATAGTCAACAAAAGGTGGTGAGGGAAGGGGAAGTACAATGCGGTGGCGAGGAATATCAGAGATTATGTGTTAACAAAAATTAGACGGCTGCTGGTAAGTTTCTAATTCTAGGTGACAACACGAGAGACTATGTTTCTAGTTATCAGTCCCTCTGTGATAGTCCTAAATTTGCATTTACACGATACCACCAAACCTCACCTAACCTTACCTCAATATGCATATCAATTTAAGTTTCGATGCATATTTCCGGTTTGGGGTGACGAGGTTTCGGCCTCTGGCTTTTGTGATTTATCTAAACAATCTTGACTCTGAACAACGCATAATTTCCAACACACTTTTGTGTTAAAATACGTCTCGTGAACTCACAAAACTCATCACATACACGGACAATAACATTACTTTGACCAGCGTCCTGTGGCTAATGTAAACATTTACCGGACGATGTCCGAAATTATCCGTTGATACTTCTGAATCCACTATCTCGCGAATGTGCGAATTACCGGCGGCGTTCCGCCGCTAAAAAAGTAAAAATAATTCTGGTCGTGAAATAAACGGGTCCACTCAGGATGAAAGCCATTCTGCTCCAAAATGACAATTTGTCACTTTCACACTTTATGCTCACTTCCCAGAATGTGTCTCCTTTCTTCAGCTCAGACAGTATGAGCACAGCTATCAACGGAGCACGTCCATTCTTAAGAATCTCTACGCATAATCAAGCGTTACGGACCACAATAATAACGAAATATCGAGCATTTGAAGGTAAACTCTAACTGTTGTGAAATAAATATTTATTATTAAAATTTGTTTGCATTCTTATTAATTAATATACAACTAATATATTTATTAATGAAGGTGACCTGTTTAAAATGTATTGTAGACATAAGCCTGTGCTAATGCAGTAATCCATCCGTGATAAACGGTCATCGCCCAAACATCCTCCATGAAGAAGGCATTTGAGAATGTTCTAAAAGTATAATTCAGAACATAACAACAAACCGGCAATAATTGTTGCAAACACATGCCACCGGATGGCTCCAACAGTGTTCCTGCATTCACTAGCACAAAAATGAGCACACCGAACGTGCAGCAAAAGTCATTCGGGATATAATTGGTTAAACTATTGCTACGATGAACGAAATGAGGGTCATCAAATCAATGAAATCATCAAACCGTAATATCAACAGAACATTGAATGGAAGGCGAGCAATACACAGGACAACTTCACAGTCATCTAAACTTGGCGATACATTGGTCCCCCCCCCCCCGGAAGAAGGCGCTGACTTCACAAGACGCCCGGATCCGCCCGCCCGCCCAGGGTCCGCCGCTGCGCGCCTGCCAAGACGACGACGACAGCCGACGACGAGGACGGCGACGTCGGCGACGCCCGTCACCCGCGGACGGCCGGAGCCGCCTCTCGATATCGAACCGCCCCCGCCCCGCCCCCGCCCCGCCCCGCCCTCTCGACGCAGCTAAAGCGGCGGAGGCCGCAGCGACGGAGCAGCCCTCCGTAAAAATAAATTCGCGCACTTGTCAACGGAGCGCGCGCCGCGCTGTTTCTCGCCGGATAGGGGTCGCCCACGAGGACGGAGCGGGGAATCGGAAGGGAAGGAGGGCGGTTATTGTCGACGGCGATGGAGGCGGCAGCGGTGGGCGGAGCGATGAAGGTTGGGGGGGAAGGTGCCGAAATTGCTGGCGAGAAAAGAGGGAATGGTCGAAGGAAGTGGTAAGTGAAATGACGGAAATGACGATAACAGGGTACACAGTTGTGGTTTTTGACATCATAAAAGTGGTTATTGCGAAGTAGCAAAAGTGACGATGGTTTGCCGATGGTGGTGGAGAAGGTGGGCGTTTTGATGCAGCAAAGGATGAAAATAACAAAATTATTGATACTAATAAAGGACGCAAGTAAGCAGTCAAGAAAAAACATGCACATGGTGAGAACAATGCAGAATTGATAATGAGGAAAACATAAACTTCGAGAATTGGGAGTGAAATGGCAGGAACGAAGTGGTGACCCAAACCGGTCGATGTGCCAAATGTAGGAAAGATGACAACAATGGGAGGGGACAAATAAGAGGCAACAGCAGACAAATAGATGAAGTAGTCAGATGCTAGCAAGAAACGGAAGCAGAAGAGGTGGTGATGTCATAAAAAAGTGAAGGCAGTTCATGTTGGAAAGAACGCTGTGCCAATTCGTAAAAATGTACACGGACTAATCTTAGCCTGTGGGTTGGACGGTGTTGCACTGTTGGACAACAGAGTCTGCATACACGAGACAGCAAAACAACCCCCAGGATCCAACGACTTTGCACCAGAGGCATCTTCCACACCCTCGGCACTTCTCGCAAACACCGCCACCGCTGTCCTTCACCCGGCCACCCCCTTCCGACCACAAGCCCCACAACCACCCCCCCCCCCCGGGGATCCGTCTCCACCGCGGCTCCGGAGCCCTCCGGGGCGGCTGAGGGGATGGGGGGCGGGGCCGTCTGCGAAGGGGGGCTCCCAAATCGGGCCATTCCCATGCCACCCGCGCCGCCCCCTCCAGCGCCCGCCATCACGGCACGCTCCGCGGGCGCGCGCCACGACGCGGCGCGTCAGCGGGGCCGTGAAAAATGACCACTAAATCACGCGCACGCACGCACACACGCGCCCGCGCGCGCGCGCACGCACGCACGCACGCCCTCCGGCGAGAAGTTCTCTGTGCGGCGGAGACTCCTCCTCGGCCGCGGCGCGCGATCCCGCCAGGGGAGAACCCCAAGATCGATCCTCGCCAGGCCGTTACCGCCCCCGGCCAGCGCCCGCCCCTCGCCCACGCCGCCGCTGCCCCGCGTTGACGGAAGAGAGACGGCGGCGGCCCGGAGGCGGGGGGGGAGATTTCGTCAATTCCGAAACCTTTCGCAGCCGAGTCAATCTCTGGAGGGGCGGCGCGCGCTCGGTGAGTCGGGGAGGCGGGCGAGGGTGGCGCGAATGGCCGGGGGGTCGGAGGCGCTTGAGCGTAGTGGGTGGCGACGGGGGCGCCGAGGGTTATGTGCAGCTTTCGTTAGGCGCGCGCGCTGTGTAAATGCTCGGGAAGAAAGAACCGATGGCGCTGAATGAGAAAACCTCGGGAGTGTGGAGGGAAGGAGTGGAGCGTGAAATCACAGGTGTATTGTCATAACCTTTACTAGGATGGCAGTATTCTTAGAGGAATTACAGAAACTGACGGGTGCTTTGTGAATAGATGATTGATACTATGATGGAGCAATGAGGATGAGGAGATGAAGAAACGCTAGAACCTCGAGAAAACATGCAGTGTATCTGCTTTGTCAATCACAAATTTCACATTAAGCGGCCGGTTTTTAATACCTAGAAGTAAGGAATTTGATATCATGGTGGCATGTGGATGATTGGCAGCGGTTAGAATAGTGGAAATGGAATAAAGATCACGGAATAAAGGCGAGAGTATCGCACGAGACAGCAAATGAAGAGGCCATGAGATAAATTATTAAGAATAGCGACGCGAAGGCATGTTCAAACAGAAAGTATGAGATTAATTCGATTTTGTGTGGCAATTGAAGCCATACAAATGGCAGGAATTAAGAACAAATGTCCATGAATGTAAAAGCACTGACGGCTGGAAGGAAGACAGCGCGGAAAGAATAAAGTATATTGTTATGCAAAGTGACGGAAATTGTATCTGTGAGATGTGTGTGATACTGGGGAGACAGGCAAGTAGAAGGCAATGTGTAAACTTCGCTGGGAATTAGAAGGTGGTGGGTAAATGTCGGCTCAAATAAGGAACTAGAACAGACCGACTTGAATATTATGGTGAGGCCGGGATGGAACGTATTCAGAATGTTGTGGAGGGTCGGAAGAAAGGCGGCGAGTAAAGGTTGAAAATAATAGAAAGAGAGAGAGCATTCATTCAAGCGGGACGGTTAAGGAAGGAAAAGAAGAAAGGACAAAGGGGCAGATAATACAAAACTGCGAAATAAGTAGTGGGGAGACAGAAGTCGAAAAATTAGGCGTCAAGGAACAAGTGTTGTGTGCAACACTGCAGAAATTGGGGATAGAGACTGCGGGGGTGGAGAGAACCTGAAGGAAAAAGAAGTGAAATAGGAATGCGTGGGGAAGGGAACAGATAAATTGTGGTGAGAGTTAGCGATGAATTGCAATAACGACAATAGAATGATCAAAAATTACTCGTCATGCTTACAACAATTCTCGTAAAGTAAGATTCACGTAAACAATATGTGATATACAAAGCGAGCACTGACGTCACTGGGAATGGTCGTCTGTGCTCTAATATAATTTAAGTCGGTGTACTCGGCGACCCTTGGCGCAAATTGTCACAACTACTGCGGGCAATCGGTGTGGTCAACCACTGCTTATCGAATTAGCCCGGTAGGGGGAGGGTGCGGTCGCTCGGGCGCGATCGCCTCTAGTGTAGCCCAAGGCAAATACAGCGGACCACCGCTCCAGCAGCCCTGCTCCAGGACGACGCGCAGTACGACGAGAAGAAGCGCACTGCGTCCCGGATCGGCCTCCTGCCAGCCGCCAGCCGCCTCGGATCAGCGCCGTATCGGGGCCGGCCCTCCGCTTTGTGCTTCCGGGGGAGCTGCGTCGCTCGTTTCGCTCAACGGCCGCGAGGAATCGCCCCCGTGCGTGCCAGCCAGCCCTTGGCCGGCGAGGCGCGGTCGCAATGCCCCTTCACTGCGCGGAAAAACGGCAGACAGCTTCAGGATAACGACTACAATGCTGATCATGCGGCTTGAATTAGAAATACAGAAGAATCTCGCTCTTCCGTATCCCGCAAATCCGCAATTTTGGATAAACCGAACAATTCGAGATGGAGGAAAAATAAACAAATAACAATAAAATGCTTATTAAAAGAAAGGATATTATAATTATAGTTGAACTGAACAACTAATTATTAAAACAAGTTGTTGAAATGAAACTTTTATTGCCTTGGTAAGTACGGCGTATATCCCATGTTTATGTAGCAGTAAATATTACTTCGTGTAACTTGCAAAATCGATAATCCTCTTTTACTGAGAAGAACTGAATCTGCTTGATGCGTCTAATAGATGCAGACAACGAAATCCATGAACCGTTAATTTCAGATTCTGTGGGGATCTGCTTGACACTTTTTTTTTTTCGAAAATACAGTGGTTCATTGCGGCGTTAAGCCTAAACGCTCGCATTAATACACTCATATATTTTTTTCTTGCGCTGACGAGAAATTCAGTTCAACCTTTCAAAAACTGCAGTGAAAGGTCTTGCTTTTGGTTTCTTTGTCTCGTCTTTCCGTTCACCTTTCTTTGCACAATCTTCTCGTATTTCCTTTTGTCTTTGATAACACTTCAGGTCTTCTTAAGGTCGATGTCCCTAAGGTGTGTTCGGTTCTTCCCTCGCAGTATCTCCATCAAGTTCATTTTCATTTTCAATTGTGCACACACTCTAACTTCTCTTTAATCTTCAGCACAACAGTTCGTACACAACCCAAACGTTCGATAATCTTTAATCTTCGAATATTTCACTAATTATTCCTCCCTCCTGTCATTTTATACCTTATGCCATTAATCTCTTAACATTCAAGAAGTTTTGCCGTGGGTTGAAACTTACAGGCTTCCGCCAATCCAAACGTCCCCGGTCAGTCGGGGCAAGGAGATGGGGATCAAGGCCGGAGGATGGAGGCCGAAAGTCGAAGGTATAACGAGACGTTCAATGGGAGGACGAAACGTGAATGTGACAAATGTATTGGCAATGTGGAGAGGAGAGAAAGAAGGCGATAGGGTGAGAGGGTCGCTGACGTCACGGATCAATATGTTAGGTCGTTTGGCAAGTGCACTTAATTAAATAAATGTGTAAAGTTATTTTGTAGAAAAGAACTACTGAAGAACAAGTAAAATATTACATTTTCCTAAAATTAACAGTGCCCTTGAAAACACTCCTACGAACAACATTATATTCTGCGTTTCAAATCGACAAATAAATTTAATCATGCGTCCAAAAACTAATAAAATGTTTGGTGGGCGAACGTGTGGGAGAGAATTGTGTAAGCATGCAAGCTGCTATGCACAAGTAGAAAGAGCCAACACATCGTGATCGGCGGGCGAGGATACCTAATGCGGGCGGGCGCGCGGGCGGGGGAGTGGGGGGGGGGGCGTGTGGGGTGAGGCGGCGGTCGACGCGTGAGGCAATGCGGGCGCGGCCGCGGGTGGAGGTGGTGATGGTAGCGGTGGGAACGGCAGCGCAGTTCTTCGCACCCACCGGCTCGTCGCGTCCTCCTCCTCCATCTTCGTCTTTTCCTTCTCCCCTTGACCTGGTCCTCCTTTTTACTCAAAACCTTTCCCTGCCTTCATTTCGTTCTCCATCTCCATTACCTCCACCTTCTTCATTTTCACCCCTGCTCCCGCATCCGTCCCTGTCTCCTCTTCTTCCTCCACTATTTCCACTTTCATCTTTCGCTTTCGCTTGACCCTCATTTAACTTCTCCTCCGTTCTGTCCTACTCTGACTTTTCCTCCTCCCTTTGTCCTCTCATTTACCTCCTCTTCACCCCCGTTCTCCTATGAATACTTCCAAATCCTAATTCACCGTCCTCTCGCCTCTTCCTGCGTCTTATCCTACTCCTCTCTTTAGCCTCTTACTCCATCCTCTTCAGACTTATCCCCATTCTCGGTCATCGCATTCGCCTCCTACTCTCTCTCCTCTTTCTCCCCCCTCTTTCTTCCTTCTCCTTTCTCCTCATCCTATTCCTCTTCTGACTTCTCCCTCTCCTCCGTCCTCTACTTCACTTCACCTTCCGTTCCCCTCCTCCTCTGGCTTCTTCTCCTGCGATCTTTCCTTCGCCTCCTCATCCTCCTCCCCGTCGTCGTCCTCTTCCTCTGACTCCGCCTGCGCCCTCTGGCGGCGCGGCGTGGGTGTGCGCGTGCGTTTGTTGCGCGTTAGACAGGTAGGCCGTTCGAACAATGGAGACAGGCCCCTTCGCCTTGCGCGGCGCGGCGTCCCGATGATTTACGTTATAGCCGCGCGCGCGTCACATGTCCCACGCATGCATATGGCGGCGCGGTGGTCCTTTCCGTCCGCGTGGCAGCTTGGCGGCCGGGGCGGCGGCGGCGGCGGCGGCGGTGGGGGTGGCCGGGCGGCAGAGAAGACGGGAAAGAACGGCGGGGCCGAAGGGATGGTGGAGTTGGCGAGGACGGGAGGGTGGCTTAGGTGGAGGGAATGATGAAGGCGGAGGAGGTTGTGAGGGCTTAGATGACACCTGAGGTGTCGAAGGCGGTGTGGGTGGCGGTGGAGGCGGCGTGGACGGCGGAGACGCTTGGACGATGGGGTCTCAAACGTCGGGGGGGGGGGGGGTCGTTGGCAGGGGCGGTGACCCACCCAGCAACGGGGAGCAACAGAACGGCGAATAGCGCTGAGTCGGAAGGCGAACGGAAGTAGCGCTATGACAGGAATGAAATACCAGCCGGGGCAGGGCGGGTGATTAAGGTAGGGAGTGGCAATGCGTAAAGCGATGGAGGGGTGAAGCTGTGAAGGTGACTGCGTTGAGTGCGAGGGGAGATCTGACGTTACGGCGGCGACAGATAGGGTCGCAGGAAGAGGAAGAACTACCGTCTTGCTCTTTTCCTTTCGTTGCGAATGGCAGAGACCGGAAATGAAGATTTCTAGTGCAGCTGTGAAAACTGCTGGGTGACTAACTGCTGACGGTGTGGCAACGGTTTTGGCGAAGAGATTCAGGTGAATAAGGACAGAAGAGTTGTTCATAGAAATACAACAGATCATAACATTTCATAAATAGGTGATATTAAAAATGTTGAAGGTTACAGAAGAAATGAATGAAAACAAAACCGTAATACCGACCGTAATAATTTCCGTTTGATAGAAATAGAGTGCGACGAAATAAGGAGAAACGTTGTCTAGCAAATATATACAATTACTGAGAAAAAGGCAATGCCAATTATTCAGAAAAGAAAGTATGTTTCTGAAGAAGGAAAGCGTTTAACAAACTAACAAAGAAACTACAAAATCTTGCAGAAGAAAAGTACTAACAAGTCAGCTAAGCTTGAAGAGAATTTAAAAAAAAGTTTTTGTTGCAATGGTTGATCTATATGAAAATAGTTGAAAATTTAAAAAATAGAGTCGAGTATATGTAGTTCTATAGGAAGACGAATATGAAATCTATGACAGAACCGTCAAGAAAGAAATTTAGAATCAGTAAATCAGAAACATATATGGTGTCGAAAGAAAAATACTTTGAAGGGTCTGGGAATGATAGTCTATCAAACGAAAGTAATAATAAACTAACCTACTATTCACTAATGATAATCTAAACTACGAATACTTTTAAGCCAGGAATTTTGTGTCCTAGCAAGTTTCCAGTACATTCGAACACGTGTAAAATGTCTGTCAATTCAGGGACTTAACATTCAACTAGAAGGTCGAAACATTGGAGATGCTTAATGGCAATTCTCTGTATTTGTCAGCGACCGCTTTCCAGCATCATCTGACGGAAGAACCAAATGCCAATTAATAAATTCTTAGTCTATCTACTCCTTTTCAATTGCCTTATTTTAAATTGTGATAATTTCGATGGACCATTAGAGTCCCTAGAAAAACCAGCAGCAGCAGCATAAAAAGAAAAAGAAGAAGAAACAAGAATAAGGAGCCGAAAAAGCTAGTGAAAAAGAAAGAGGAGTGAGGATGCAGAAGAAAGTAAAAAAGAAAATGTAAAAAGAGGAAGTTTTAATTTCATGTAGAACTGCCACAGTGCTAGCGGTCTTTAGCAGAAACATATACTCGTTCGCACATGCCGCTGAGGGCTCCGTGCAGGGCGCGGGCGGGAGGGGGAGGGTCTGAAGTCTAGTGACGCACGAGGCGTCGGGGGTCGAGGGGGAGGCGCGGCGGGGGGCTGCAGGGGCGGTTATTTATTGCAGTCGGCGAGCTGTCGGGTCGCGCGCGCGCGTGACGTGCCGCGACATGACGTGACTTGACGTGACGTGACGTGACATGACGCGCGGAGACGAGACGCGGCGCGACAGCCGACGGGCAGCGCGCGCTCCAGGCGGCGGCCTCGATGCGCCGACGGCGGAGGCAGGAGCGGGGGCGGCGGCGGCGGCGGGGGCGGAGGGAGGAAAAAGACGAGGGCGCGGGTACGATGCGTTTAGGATGGGGGAGCTAACGGTAGAAACGGCGAAACTGGCGGAAACGTTGGTAGTGTAGACAAGGTTGTGGGAAGAGTTTGCAATAAGAAGCCAAACGAAGTTTACCATGGGACATTGAAATATTTTAATTAACATATAATACACAACATAATTAGCACTTAATGCTCATAATCACACTCATTCTTAATACTCAGTACTATGGACTAAACGGGAGGAGGGACTTGTATCGGTCCGATTAAGCTTTGTAAGAAGCTTTCAACTCACAGTCAAGTGACGAATTAGAAGTGACTAATATCAACAGTAACAATATGAAAGAAAGAAAAACATTGATCAGAATATTTAATTAGCATATTTTTTCAACCCCTTCTAATATCTGAGCACTAAATTTAGATAGTAAATTCAACATATATATATATATATATATATATATATATATATATATATATATATATATATATATATATATATATATCTCGAATTGTGGGTAGGCGAGCGGCAGGTAGATGGGCTGGGCGGGGCGCGGGGGGGGGGGGGGGCGCTACGCGCGGAGCGGCGAAGAGGACCGGGAGCGGGTTGGGCGAGGCCAGGCATGAGGTGGCGAGGCGAGGCGGGGAGAGGCGAGATGTGTGGCACGCGGCGGCATGGCGCGGGGCGGGGTGGGACGAAAGACGGCATGGGATGGGTGAGGCGACGAGGGGCGGTTTGGGGCTGGCCGAGTGACGCCTTGCCTCGCGATGAGTGTGGACAGCGGCGCAGCGGTGCGTGATCCAAACCCTCGCACGGGATCTTTCTTGGAGGGCGGTGGCCTAATTGCATCCACGGCAGCGCATGGCAACGAGAACTCCGCTCACATCACTAGCTGTCGACCAAGGACCCTGCAGCACTACATTCGATTTGGTATTTACTATCGATAAAACAATACGAAAGTATCGATACCATCGGCATTGAGCAACATCAGTACACGATTCGACGGTACTGAAAGATATTTTCTCACAATAATGCGAAGATTTTTCAGATTTGAATGTGTTACATTTAGTTTTAAGGTTTGAAAAAACAGCATAAAGTAATGCAGCATAACGCATCCCAAAAAAATTATTATTTTACTTTTCGCCATTCCAAGTTACGATAAGATGAGCAAATATTCTCCCTTTTTTCAAATATTCTATCAGCAATGAATTTTAGATTTTTTCATAGTGATTATATATAATTACTTGGTATATATTTTACTCGGTGTCATTCTCAAGTTTAAATTGCAGAAAATAAGTTTCATACTATTTTCATAAGTTTTAGGCACAAATATAAGTAAACTATTAAGAGAGCGAGAAGAAAAATATAAATAGAAAAAAATTGCTGTGAAGATGTATATATTCCAATGATGAATATTCGATTGATTAGACATACTAAATTTTATAATTAGGTGAGTGGTTAATTGACTAATTGCTTCTCACGATGTTCCTTGCACTGTTTTAACCTTACGTCAAAATCACCCGAAACGATTCGATCGCGAACTTCCGTCGAAGTTCTGCACCTAACCTCGCCCAGGAATCCCCTATTCAGGGGCCACCCCTTTCAATATCTCATTACGAAATGCCACCTACCGCTTTTAATTAAGCGACAGCAGCGATACTTTAGCCAGAACCCTCAGCAACGCGTGACCCTTCACGGAGGAAGAACTGGTTAGCGTAAGCAGTTCTACAATATTTAGGGTTATACCGGAGCAGGCGCAGTGTCCCCAACTGAGCAAGTTTTAATAAGTTTTCTTTCGTGCACCTTCTACGCCTGTCTTGGGAAAAACAGTGTGGCCAACTTTTCGGGAGACGCGAGAAGGAAGAGTGGAAAAAAACGAGGAGACTGTAAGTCGCTACTTAACGGACATGAGATAAAGGAGTGTTATGAAGAACACTTAGCTTCTGGCTGAATGTAGCACCGTCTACACACTTCAGACTTGGATGGGACAAGTCTTATCGACACCGCCCCCAGGTATCTCAGGTTCACGAGCAAAAGTGCAGGGGGTGGGAAAAGTTCAATAAGGTTGTGGCTATTTCGCCCCGTAATAGATATTCAGAAATTATATGGTTTCTTTTATAATGTTTTGTCACTTTGATCGATACTTTGCTCGAGAGTTGTATTATTTAAAAGTGAAATATTTGCTTTACAGCGGCAGCTAATACAATGAAATGTAATTAAAACATGAAATTCAAAAAGGCTAAATGAAAATTCTTAATTGAACAGATTAGTACTCATACAATTTTTTTTATTCTATTAATTTTATTTTTAAAAGAGAGTCTTAAGCCTAATAAATCTCAACTACGATTAAATCTCATCTCACAGTTAATAATATGATTTTTAGATGTTTTAAGCTCAATAAGGTGATACCTTCCGAAAAGATTTGTGTAGAATCATGAATGATCTATAAGATTAATAAAAAATAAATATCAAGTCTCGTTATACTAAAAAATTCCAAAGAAAGTTTTATTTCTTGCTTATAGATTCTTTATCATTCATTAATATCAATGCAGTAGTAGTAGTACATTATATTTTTTATAAGCTCATTGTTCTGAATTTGTACTACACACGAGAATTTTTATTATAGATTTAAGACTTGTGTAGATTAAGATTACAAAAAAAACTTATTTAATTTGCCTTAACCAGGGAAAACTTATTCTAATTGAATTCAGAATGAAATATTAGGTTCATATTTTTCATCGAGTGGTGGTACTCAAGAGTCGGTATTCTCATTCCATTGTGGGTTAATAAAACCTATAAGTTCCCCAAGAAAACCACAGCGCCTTGAATATTAATCCCACATTCGTGTATTGTGTGAATTAATGAATAACTCCTTTTATATCGGATACAGTGTGGATAATGACGTCATATAAATTGATTACAAAAATTGATGTTAAGCTGACTTTGCTCCTTAAAATTTGCCGTCCTGGTAAAACTAAGTTCAAAATCGATAAGGTAGGAGGTCTGGTGCCGAGAAGGAGTGGTATCATGCGGCGGTGTCATGATTATATTCCGTGACATTCTTTGCTCTGCATTATTTTCATTCGGTTGGATATTAATACTGAAAAGTAAATACTAATATCACGGAATCTGCTTTCTTAGTTTCAAATCAACTCAACATCCTAATCCTAGGAAAAACTTGGAACGTGCACTTCATCTATTTTTACATCATCTATGAAATAACAACATTCCCGCAGCAATAATGATTGTATGTTCAATTTGACTCAGTGAACGGGGGTCAACATGTACAGTTCAAACCCCGCGCGCGTCCGGAAACATCACGTAGTCCGCGCGCCCCCCGCGGGCGGCGCTGGCGTCGTTGGAGGGTTGACGGCTGCACCGCGGCGCGCGATGCGGCGCTGGGGGCGCGGGCCGCCGCCCCCATCCCCACCGCCCCCGCCCCGCCGTGACTGCGCGCCACCATCACCGCTCCGCCTCCTCCAGCACCTTCAAATTTACGACCATCGCGGGCTTAAAAGTATGCAATAAATCCCCACTGCTTGGATTTTTTCTTCTTTCTTTCTTCTTCCCTCCCCCGCCCGCCCGCCTCCTCCTCCCCCTCCATCTCCTCCCGCTGCTCCCGCTTCTTCTTTTTTCCCGTTCGTATTCAACCCGCCCTATGCCGCCTGTAGAGATTGGCATGATTCGATATAGTTTCCTCTGAGTGATAAATAGTAATTACTACCTTGTGTTTTTCTTTTCGGTGCGCTAGCACCAACGCTCGCGCCCCCCTCTGCTGTGTCTACTGTCTTCCCTCCTCCCACTCCTCCACGCCCTTCGCCCCCGCCCCTCCCCGCCTCGCCCCGCTCCGCGCCCCCGCCGGCCGCGCCTCCCTCGCTTTGGGGCCAGACTCATCCCCGCCCCGCCCCCGCCTCCCTTTTGCTTCATTATGATGAGCGCTATATTTCATTGACGCCTCCGGAATAAATATGGCAAACCGTCAAGCGAGCCGAGCGGGAAGACGTGCGTGAAGGCGCGGGGGCGGGGTGGACTGGGGAGGGGAGGGGAGGGGAGGGGAGGGGGAGACTGTGGTGGCGGGCGCGCGCTCCTGCAGAAAGAAAATACGCCTCCGTGAAGAGGGAAAATGAAAGGGTAGAGGATCAGGAGGTGAAGGTGGAGTAGCAGCCGTCTCGGCGGATGAGAGCCCGCGAGTGGAGGACGGGCAGGTGGAGGCGGAGGTGGAGGTGGCGGTGGCGTATGGAAGGCTTCTGTAGGTTGGCGAGGACTGCAACGCGAAGAGGCGAAAGTGAGTGATCAGGTGGGGGAATGTGAAATGGTGAGAGGCTAGAGGAAGTGAAGAAAGAGGGGCGAAGAAACGCACGAAAGGATGCACACAGAAAGAATAACAGACGAACGTGATTTCGAAGACAGCGATGGAGCATTATAGTTGTGGGAAAATACTATGGTTTTTTGTGGATACCGATAAATAAATAATCGCTTTTTATTGTACCGACGAGTAGTTATTTCAGAGCACAAGTACAAACTCTGAAACTTATATAAAAGCCTTTCTCCCCGTGTGTTGAGTAAATTTAAATAGACCAATTCTTTAGATTTTTCAATGCTTAAAATTTTTTGTGCTACTTCATTAGACAAATGATTTTCATTTTATTTTCTCAAAATGGTTACTGACTTACTTTAAAAAAACTCTTGTTTTTTCGGCATCAAAATTAGCAATATCATGCCAAATTATTCAAATGTATCTTGATTTTTGATAAATTATTATTGTTCAGTACCAAAAACTGCTAAAGATATGGAAAAAATTGTGATAAGTAATGTGACTAATATTGTCAATTTACGTGTACAATTTTATGAAGATAATAAATAAAAGCATCGTTGAATAAAATTAAATAGGTATTTAATAATACCACCAAAATTATCGTTATACATTACTTGCTCAAAATGCTAAGTGCGATTAATTTACTGAATATTCAGATGAAACTTGTAAAACATGTGCTAATAATATTTCGGTTCTGGGAGCCGCAGTTTTGACTGTACTTTTTGAATACAATTTATTGTCAGCGTGTAGTATAATAGCGAATTGAAGGGAAAGAGAAGTACGATTTTTATATATTGTTCCTGTCCTTTTGTTAACAATTACTCTAATAAAAATTAAAATTTTCAAATTAACATCATTATATTTGATACTCAACTGATTTTATCTAGTTCTTTTTTCTGCAAAATATCTGACAGTCCGCCGGAATATTAATCTGCCATCTCCCTTAAACACAACACTTATGAAATGAATGTGATGATTCACTTTTGAAATGATATTAGAGATTTTATTTGTAAAAATTATTAAATTATTCCATGCATCTGTCTGTTACAACCCTGTACTTTAGTTGTCGACGAAATCCTCAACAGACATGCTCTGAGAATATTGCTCAATATTCTTGCTCACATAGATAAACACATCAGCACCGACAAACACTTTACGCAGAATACAAAACAAAATAACGAAGTTAAGTGACAAGTCATTTCCGGATTCATACCACAGTAATTGAAAGTTCTTAATATTCAGACACATTTCAGAAGCTGTAGACCTACATATGTGGACTGCCCCACACCTAAAAGTCCAGCTGCCTGACTCTACCACCGGAGGCACCACCATCGTCAAACACCCGGCCGCGAACACTCGGGACACGTGTTCCACCCGATGATTTCTGGCCACGATCATTATTATTATTATTACCATGGCGTCCGTCGCCATCGTTACCTCCAACCGGTTGATCCCCAACTACCCACCGCCGCCGCCGCGCCGCGCCACCTGACCCACATTCAGCCGCCCGCACGCCCGCAACATGCCAATTTACTTGTAAACAATCACCGGGCCCCTTGATTTAAGCCCCAGCCTTCAATTCAATTCATACACACCCCTGAGGCGGCGGCGGCGGCGAGTGTTACGCAAGCTTATATTTTAAAACATCTTACTAGCGAGCGCGAGGTCTGTGTCCGAACACGGGGAGACCTCTCCGACTCCATAAAGCATCCCGCTTCGCCCCATTATGGAAAACGCACGAGTCGGAAAACTATAATCAACTCCCACCGGGCAGCCGTGACGGACAATAAGTGTCGTCCATTTCCGTGGCCGCGTTATCCTTATTTTTCACCCTCCCCCTGTCTTTCCGGGTTTGTTTCTCTCTTCCACTCAGTCCGGCTCCTCATCTTTCTTTCTCACTTCCTCCCCCGCCCCGCTAACGTTCCTTTTTTTTTTCTTTTCCTGAGGGCTGCGCGATTCAATTTACCTCCTCGATATAAAATCAAGATGGCGCGCACGTCGCCGGGACACGGAGAAATCCAAACAGGAGCGGCGTGGCATGCGAAGCAGGCGGAACAATGACCAATAACCGGCGCCAATTGGAGTGGGGTGCGGGGCCGGGGAGGGGTGGGGTGTGGTGGGGTGGGGGAGGAGGGGAAGGCGACGCGGCGCTGACGGACGACATCCGGCGCGCGGCGCGGCGCCCCTGTCGCGACGCGCTCGCCCCGTGTTCCGCATTGCCACCGGCGCCCGGTCGCGCCCCTGGCGCCTATGCGCGCCTCCAGGCCCGGGCCAACGTCATTAGGCCGATAAGAGTGCATTATGAAATGAACATGGGTATTACTAATACACGAGTGTGATATTTTGGGTAAAAATTTCACTCGTGTGAAACTTCACTCATTAATACCCATTCCATCGAGTTTAATACGGTACATTTTCTACGACGTATCGTAACTTTTATAAATTAAAGTTTTACATTGAATCGTTTCGTAGTAGACATGCAGGATTCAGCGAAGGCCACCCAGCGGACAGCTCCCTACCCTACTCTGCCGTAGGTAGCTGTGGTTTACCACTGTGCTGGCCAAATATGATCGAAGTGAAATTGCTATCAAATTTTAAATACTAATACTCCTCATAAAAATACTACTAATAAAAGAAGTTAAAACTGACAAGAATAATATACTAAATGCAATTTTAATGTACAGAATCGAACAAAACATTTACTACATAGATTAATTGTCAATACTTGGTTTGTAACTTCTCGGTGATTGGTCAAGAACTTGTATAATAATAAAATCTGTATCGTAATGAGTATCATTATGAACGGGCTGCAGCCATCAAATGACAGAATTATACGTCGGGAATAGAAATAGTAAATAACCGACGCGCTTAAAATGTTGTTTCATTAGGCCGTTGTTTCAATTTAACCGGCCGTGTACGGTTCAATACCTTCTTTTACGTTTCGTAGTACCTTCATACACAAAAAGTTCATAAAAATAATACATACCTTTTCTTTCAATAAGAGCACTTATATGACTTCCGCAAATCATTTTTTTAAATTGTAATGAACGGCCAGCAGATTGTTAAAATTCTTACCGGACGGCGGCCTTTACCTTTTCCTTCCTCTGGTTGCGTTAGATAACGTCACAGTATTACGAAAACAATTTAGGTTAGATAGTTTTTATATTTTGAACAGCATTCATTTTTGCTCTTGATAGATGAAATTGTTTTGATATGTTGTGGTTTGGTGTGATACATTTTGACGGACGTGAGAGAAACTAATAATGATTTGTTCATTAATTTGTCTTCATTTTGCTAAGAAGAACATTGCTCATAATTTATTGCGAAAAATTTTCTGTTTAAAAAGAAAATTAGACACATGTGGATAAATCGACACCTGTCGACAACATCGACATATCTATTTTATGTCATTTGTTTCGTTAAGATTCTATATCCAGAGCAGTATATCAATATCCACTCCAACACTAGACTATGGGATTTTCCTTGAGTTCAAATCACCTCGATGACACCAGGGAATATTCCTCTATATTCCCTAGAATATTCTTCTATATTCCCTGGAATATTCCAGGGAATATTCTCTGAGCAGGTGAACCTGCACATTGTTAACGCGGGGGCGGGGACTATCTTGTGGTTCAATGTTGTTGTTTTTTTATTAATATTGTGCTTGAAGTCAGAACATATTGGATAAGTTCCAAGTAATAGCATGATTTTTTTTCATGAATGAAGATAGTTGTTTACTTTGTCCTAACAGTAATGCATATTGGCTTTCTAAACCCAAGTTTGCGGATTCAAATTCGGTTGGGAACAGAGCATTTACGAGAGAAGTCAAATCAACAACGTGCCATGTAACGCTTGTGGCGTTGAAGTGGAAGAAACCTGGCGAGGCTCCTCCTCCGAGGCTTCTCCTCCTCCTCTCTCCTGGCGAGAATTAAATCCTCCGTCAATTCTCACCGGTGGTGTTGGAGTATGATGGCGTACACTGGAGTCATAAAACAGATGATAGCCAATGTAGAAGGCTAGATTGTTTATATATTAAGGAAAAGTTCGGATGTCGTCTATTGGGCATTGTATTTGCTCACTATAGCCTGAGTCTTGTGATCTGTCAATATATTTTTCTGACGCAATGTTGTCTCTCGACCAGAAATAATGTTTTAACAAGTAGCTTGCCACATCAAAAATGCTGCTTAAGAAAACACAAAATGGTTTTCCAAAAAGTAACACTCACATTGCTCCAGAACAACACTCTTTGAGAATACTTCAGTAACATAACAGAGTATACACAATATACAAGTATATACAATATAACAATTCTTTATACGCCAGCAATATCAAAAATGTTGCTGTTCCATATCGCAATACGTGAATTGCAAATATTTTATGGCAGACAGACTCTTCCTCGAATACTTGATAGCGCATGAGATTATCAGTTCGTAAGCAGTGATTTACTGAGTATGAGAATGCATTCGTTTGACGTAGTAGTAGGCGTAGTAGTATACATTATACCAAATATTTTAATTTTCTCAATCAAAATCGAAACTGGGTATCAAATGAAACCATATACATCTATCACATGACCGGAGGCTGCAGAATCTTCTTTCAATATCTGCGCGCATTGGATATCAGTAATAAAACATTTAAAAGACTGAAGAATATTATTTCAAAAATGTATAACAATTAGCACTTTTAACTTATATTGTAATTTTTGTTATCAGGAATACATTAAATTAGCTTAAAATTTCTTTTCATTTCGCATTCTAATTTAAATGTCCTTGTGTTCCACTTGGCTGAATATACATTCAATGTGATCATAAATGATTTCTCAGTACTTACAAAATATTTCAACAACGAAAACGATTTTTGACTGCGAAATGGAATACATATATCACAGTCAAAACTATCAGTTCCTTTTTTCAGAGTGTGCAAAACGCGGATTTTTGCCCCCTACAAATCGAACTCAGGTATAGAATTTACTAGTCCTATCACATTCATCTGGGTTTTCTTGAGAATCGTAAACCTTTTTGAAGGTGCATTTAGGACGGGAATATCTCACGGGAGGAGCTCGAATGAGATTTCAAACACGTCCTTAGCGAGTCGTGCAGAGTGTAACAATCGTGTTCCTCGGTCTCAGCTGGCGCCCACCAATTCATTAGAAAACATTGACAATGACAAGCGTTCATCACTTTGACACTTATGTGAAGGTCAAAGTGAATGTAAAATTGATCACAACACGTGAACATTCAATCCATTGCTAATGAGATGAATACCATATTCATGTCAGGTACCACGGGGATTTGATGTTTCATGTTGTTTTTAAACCTCTGGTTTCTACACATTTGTGACGCAATAATCACAAAGATGATTCAGAAAATGTTGGTAAATGTTTAACATTACCTTTTGAATCTTCTAATAGGAACATTGACTCCTAGGGTTTGGAGGTCTCCAATTTCTTTTTAATTTTTTAATATACAGTATTAAACGTATTATTATACGTAATAAAGAGTCTTGAAATTATCAGTTTCGGCTAAATTCAGCTAAATTAATATTAATTACAGTAAATATAGACAAATCTGCATTAGAAGTACTGATTTAACAATAGCTAATGAAGTCCGGTATGAAATTGTAAAATTATTAAATGAATATATTAGAATCTTACATTTCAAAATATAAAATGTAGTTCAAGAATAAAACATTATTATTAATAAAGTACTATATGTTTGTATTGTTTATATATGTGTATTCAGGTAATGTGTTGTGTATTAAATTAATACACATATTAAACCTCACAAATATACATAATCAAAACTCATGCTGGCAGATAAAACAATTAAGAAAGTTTGAGATTGGAAATATTGCAGAGATTCCGTTCGACAGGTTTCAATCCTTAATTTATACTAGCAATCCCATAAAAAAAGAGCCATCAGTTCAGTCGTTTAGAAATTAAAGTTTTTGGAATTATGTTAATACTTGTGCTTGGAAGATGCGAACAAGAGTTTCACAAGCTTCAAACATTTTCCAATAGTCCCGTGACAGCAATAATAATAAAATGCATAATTCTTTTGTAATGTGAGGAAACACTCCGAAAAGACTGGAATGCAATAGGAAATATAAAAAGAAAATAATTTAAAACACTTTAGATTCAACATGAGTGGGAGAGTTACTATTAGTCTATTATTCGAATTCGAATAATGTGCTATTACTACATGATAGTAAGCTAATGTCTTATTTTACATGTCGAGACTCTTCCGTCTGACGACGCAAATTTAGCTATGCTTCTTTCACCACCTAGCGAATAAAAAATGTAAACTCGATCGTCATCTCCAACGACGAAAGAGGCGATATGAATTTAGCTCAGAGGCTTCTTTTAAACTTGAGAATCTTTTACATCCAGTAAATCTACTACATGGGACAGCCGGCTTGACTTCCCCTCCGAGCTTCGATTGGGTTTGAGTCCTCAAACTTGGGTACTACAACCCGAACCGTAAGCATTTACCATCGAACCCGCAATCATGTATTACGCTATCGAATAATATACTATGTACTCTATGTAGTATTCGAATCTTGAAATTTTAGAAGAGAAGGAGAATAATAAAATTACACTAGAATTCGACATATTCGAATGTCAGAGCTTTCGAATCCAGAATTTCCTCCAGAGTGGATAATCTGAGTGAGGCAGCGACGCCGCCACATCCGGGTGTCGGATGCGTGAAAGCGACCTCCACGCTCTGCGTCCTCCTGTAATTCAACGGCGAGCGGTGGGGGTGCGGGCGGCGTTCTGCGTGCGTGTTCCTGGGACGGGCGGCGACAGGCGCCCTAAAATACCCCGCGGCCTTAGGCCTCGCCGCACGGGAGGACCCGAGTTCGCGAGCCGCCCGCGTCCAGGGCCGACGCCCCGCCCCTCCCCGCGCTGCCTGGCGGCACAGTGGCCGCACGCACCGCACTTGCCGGTGGATGTTTCCAAGCGCATTGCCCCGTCTTCTTCTCCTTACTTTTGTGTGTCTTCTTTTAACTCTACCTCTTCTGCTAGCTCTTCGTCTTTTTCAAACTAGCTTCTCGACTTCTTCTAGCTAGCATTTCGTCTTCTACCTAGCTCTTCGTCTACTTCTAACTTCGTCTCTCTCACTAGCTCTTGTTCTTTCTCTAAGCAGTTCTTCGTCTTCTTCTAACTACTTCTTTCTGTGTTCTTCTTCTAACTAGCTTTTCGTTTTCTTTTAATTATTTCTCTCCTTCTAACTACACTTCTTCTAATTCTTCTTCGGGGAAGGAAGGAATCGGGGAATAATGTAAAGCACATATCCTTCTCCCGTTGGAATGCAAGTTCGATTTCCTGACAATCTTTCTAAAATCATTTTGGTGGACATAGTGATCTCTCGGCACATTTACTGAGTTTTCTCGTTTCACTCACTTTTCAGTTTTTCCATTCCTCAATGGTTTAGGTATCACTAGACTATCATCGAGTCTTTGGCTCATAACTAATTGGGTTCAGTGACGGTTAATGAATGACTAAAATCGCCAATGAATACATAAATTCTTCTTCTTTTTCTTCTCCTTCTCAATGCCGTTTTGCTGACAGAACATTGGAAATCAATATCAGAGATTTCCATTTTATTGCTCATTTATGCACTGAATTCAGACGAAGAACAGTCATGTCAAGGTTGCCTCTTATGGCAGTAGCAAGTATCGCGCTGCCGGGTCACTCCACGAGCGTGTCAGCGCAACCAGTGTCTTGAGAGAAAACATTATCGCACGCAATCTGTTTTCCGTAGCACTGGAGTAGGTAAAACGCAGCAGCGGGATCGTTAAAAATAGGTAACGTTTCGATCCTATGAAAAAAATCACGTTTACAAAACACTATATAGAATTATATAACAGAAAAAAACTAACTTAAAACTGTTAATAAACATAGCAATACCAAGAAATTTATTTTTTCACCCTCGCCTAATTGTATCTCTTGTGAATGTTCCAAAAAGGCTTACACTACTGCTCTCTTATGACAAGGTGGCCCACTGGCTAGAAGGGATATTATGTTGTATGCCAAACCCCGAGTCTCATGGGTAACTGTTATTGCGTGGAACTAGAAGTGATCATTAGTTTCAGAAACCTATTGGTAAACTGGTTAACAGCTGTGAAACTTAACATAAAATATTTTAATATAAATACAGAAATAATTATTGAAATAAATTATTGATATAAACTAAATATCATCAGTCACTGATATCAAGGAAACTTACTATGTTTTACCAAATGCTCAAGTATACGAAATATTACCATTTCAAGAACGCTCTAACTGCTGAATAAGCCTTCTTATAGTCAGATTACAAAAGAAAATAAATATTCAGTATTAATAATCTGGGATGGAAATAGCATAGACATAAACTTTCGACCTTTTATTCTGAATCTAAGTACAATTGGACATCCTAAATGTAAAGCCTAGATGTTAATAATAACAATTGGCACGTTTATTTTCTAAACCTCTCCAAGGTTCAGATTAGCGCAAACATATCAAGCAAAACAAAAATCCAATTTATGACGCCGTTGCCCTAGTAGAGCGGCATATTCGGCCACTGTGTCGCGGGGGCGGAGAGGGGACGGGGCGAGTCCCCCGACGGCCGCCGCCACCGTCGCATTGTCCGCGTTATTGTAATCCGCCGGGGAAATAAACTGCGCGATATATGGTGCGTCCCCTGCGAGTATAAGATTCCTCTCTTTCTCGTTGACTTCAATAGTCCTCGCCAGCGCGGAGGCTGGCCGGTCGACTCGCCCAGCTGCAACCCCCTCCATTCCACCTCCAACCGCTCACGCCGTTTGCCAAAATGATCACCCTTTAGAGCATTCGTTCAACAAGGGGTCCATTTTCTTGACCCAACGCTCTAAGGCCCGCTCGTCCAATGAGATGTCCATCAGCTCATTCAATCCTCACTCGCCTGGACACTCAAAGAGTGAAATGTCCACTATCTTCCCCACACTCTCACTCGACCACTCAAATGTATTCACATGACCGCTATTACACGTCCACTCACGTCCCTCTCACACATTTACTCGTCTGTTCAACGCACTCTGGTTCGTTTACTCCCTCACTCGCATACGCATCTGTCTACTCAAATGTTCAATCGTTCAGTCACGTACTTATTAATCCTCTTACTACTTCACTCATTCACTACGTGATGCCTTTGTCTCTCTCTCTCTCTCTCTCTCTCTCTCTCTCTCTCTCTCTCTCTCTCTCTCTTTCTCCCCCCCCCAACACACACACACAAACTTATTCACTCAATTACTTTCTTGATTCATTCCTTATATACACTTTTCCCAAATCGTCCACCCCTCTACTACTCCATTCAACATTCTATTTACCACAAGCACTTAGTTTTCTGAAATCCGCATTTCCCTTGCTTGGTTTCCCTTATATATCCAATTCCACAGTTTGTCCGCTACACGCATCCGCCTTGCTTGTGCCAGCCATCTTGTCCGACCCTCCCACGCGTACCATCTCCGCTACTATTGTGTTAGCGAGGCATTGTTCCAGAAGATCTATAAGAAACAACGATTATCCCAACATTTTAACCTAAGACGCTACTATCCCATAGAAATATTGACCGTTGGAAGGGACAATTATGTTTTGTAACGTACGTCAGTTACTGAAGCATCTTTTATTTCGCCGGGGAAAAGAATAAGCTGCACTTTCCGTGAACAGCAGTTTCCACACAAACAAATGACGTGGAAGAAATAAACGAAAAAATATTGGCTGATATATTTACATTAAAAATTTGTTTTTTTTAATTTTTTATTAAGTAATTGAGGGGACGTAATATAAGATGAAATGTAAATTTAAATTGCGAGTTATTCGAAATTAAATTCGTTCGGCGTGTCTGTGAAGTAACCTAATTAAAATCTAAGTAAAAATAATATTATATAATCGGTCTAATTAACGAATTCATTTTAGTAATTCTTAGTTTATTTCTCGATGAAGATATTACAAATATGCTCATTTTACACAATATCATCGATAGTGTCTCCTTCGAAATGTTCTTTTACTTCTTTCCTCATTTTTGTCGTTTCTGTTGCCGATCCCATTAGCTTGCAATAATTCCGAAACTTCCTTAGCATATGATTCAACGAGTTAGTTATTGTTTGTGGTGATTTTTCAATGAGTTCTGAATCGGGTTCGAATAGTAACAATAGAAATCGAATCTCAACAAAAGAGATGATTCAAATGATAGGAGTCCACGATAATCGCAGGGTTTAGAAGGGTACAGTTGATACAATCTGTATTCACATATCTGCACTGTTGACAACACCGGTGTCATTTATCTTAGCGGACGTGATCACCTTTCTCATAAGTCTAACACGAATGAACGGCACAAAATGTTTTTTCTGATCTTTGTCTCTTCGTTTCAGGATGTGTATTAATCTCCGCGTGCATTTCTCGTGGAATATATTATTGTAACTCACGGCAGCATCCATTATGAGCGTTAATTTTTTATCGACCCCAAACTGTGATCAGGTGCAGATTAAAACCTTTTCTTAAGATCCCTCCGACATCTCACGTTTCCATGAAGCTATATATTCACGTCCCAGTTCGATTAAAAGCTCGAAAATGATTGGTTAATATTGGCTCCATTGCGCGCCATTGTTTTTGAGAGAGAAGGAAACCTCCATTTGGTGGGCGTCAGCCATTTTGACGTGTGTACAAGAGATATGGCAGGGGGCGTTGGAAACCGCGGTCAAACTTGAAGAACGCTATTTGAATTATGACGACACCGACGACGTTCTTAAAAACTCCTACCTTCGTTTTTTTCTCAAGCTTTCTCTTCGAGCACGCAGCCGTTCATTGGCAATGTATCAAGGAGACTAGGTTTATGGACATAAACTATTTATCCATGTCATTAAGAACTATCATTAGTGCGAGAGAGACCTCAGACAGTCGTAATATTCTTATTTTTTGTTTTATTTATATACGTCTGTTTCCATGTAGACCCATGGGCTACAACGTGCTCCTTAATCCTGCACAGGTACGTAACCCCATCACGCAAGCTATGCCATCAGTTAGTAACGCGCGGCATTTTTTTTATCAGATGGTTCATTCGAGGTCGCTGTTTTGTCGGAGCCGTTTGTCACACCACGCGATCGCCGATCGCGCACTGCCCGGGCCCCGAACCAAAGACACGTAATTTTCGCCATAAGATCTGTCCCTTTTGCAGGACAGTGGTCGCTGTGAAAATCTAGCAGGACAGAATTATAAATGATAAATCTGTGCTGATCAGTGTGCCACTACAATGGTAAACAATCGATTAATTAAGACAGTTAACGCATAATTTGTACCATAAGGTCTATTTATTAATTTAATTTATTGATTTAAAAATGTCAAAATCAAAATCTAGGCAAATCCATATCTATTTAAGAAATTAGTGCTTCACCAATATAAAACTTTGATAATTTTAAGTAATCAAATTAAATTTTCATTTGAACCGTAAAGTCTGAGCATTTGCGTGTTGTCAACATTAAGAACTACCTCAAAATAATTCTACAGGACAAATAAGCATTACCAATATAAGTGACAATAGCACCATATTTTGCATCTAATTACACCGAAGGCATTTTGATAAGTTACAGAAGAATTAAATGGATGCTTGTAAATGTGAATCATGTTAAAAGTTAAAATACATGCATTCTAGAGAAGTTATTGAGATTTTGAGAACAATTTCCACATCATATTTCGTTGTTAAGATGAATAATTTCAGGCTGATTATAAATATAACTAATGTTTGGGGATCTCATTGATGGTTTTCGTAATTTTTATTTTATATCTTTGTTCTGTAAACCTACAATTCTAACTCAGAGTGTCAAAAGTGGTTTCTAGTGCGCAATTTATGACTAGAAAATAGTGCGCCACCACCGTATCACTTGGACCGAAAAACTGAATTACGCTACCATAGAACTGTCGTGAGAGAGGGAAAACTCTGTCCCACCAACGCAACCATCATTGCCACAGAAAATCGAATCTCGAAAGTGATTTCCTATCATTCAAAATGTTTCCTGTAACGAAGCTTTCCGTAAATAATATCCATAATTTCAATATGAATTCCACAGCATTTGTTTTTTTCAGAAGAAGATAAACAACAACAACGTATTCCACCGAAAGAGGAAACATCTTTATATAACGTCAGCAAGGGAGGCAGAGAGTAGTCACAGGAATATTCCACCTTCATCATCCGAATATTATTAACGGCAAATGGGCGTGCACGCCCATTCCTCAAACTCGGGGCTTCTTCGAAAGAAAGGGAGGGGCATTTCGACGCGGGGCAATGGAGCAATCGGTCTGCGAGCGCTTTATCGTCGGATCTGGGCGCGACTGATCTGCGAGGCCCCAGCCACGCCGCGCGCAGGCGGCATGGAGGATGTCCCGCAGTGACACAATAATGATACACCAAATGGCGATGAAATGCTAATGAAAAGCAGAAAATACGACGGAAACTGTAACTGATTCTGAAAAGAATTCAAGGATGATAATATTAATTTTTATAAGATATTTTCCATTTATAAATATATAACACAGAAAAAATTGGGCCTGGAAAATATTGTAAATTGAAAATAAAGCAGTGTTTCTTTAAATCACGCATTTTTCTGTCAGAGATCAGCTTTTGCATCCTCTTGCAAAGGTACCGAGTATATATTGAGACAATCTGAAAGGCGCTGAAGACGAAAAAGAGGTTGACAGAGAGTGAAATATTGGTAGAGGAGAATCGTAAATGACAAAGACGAAGCGCCGAGATAATCTAACCCTATGCTAAAGTAAACTCTTTGATTTGATGTAGTAGTATAGGAATTTAAAACCATTAAAGAATCGAAATCGTAAAAAATAAAATAAAATAAAATAAATGGTAGTTTCTACCGCGAAAATTTGGAAGGAATGCATCAAATGTAATGAGAAGTTGCTCCAAAGTTTAACAGAAAAAAATATTTGGAGAAAAAGTATTGATTGAGTACAGGCAGACTGACGTGAAATTGAAATTCAGATAGAAATAACGAAATGCCCATTTCGAAGAAAAAGTGATTTTGAGATCAAAGTCTGAAAGTTATGGACTCAAAGTTATGGACTCATTGCACTTTATGATGCACTGGGGGAGGGGGGTCTCGTGGAGTAAGGGCTAGCGCATTTGTCTTAAATCTCTGAAGACCGGGTCTAGTAATCTGCCAATTCCTATGGAATGTATGGTGGACAAACGAATTCTGAACAGGTTTTTCTTCAGAATTTTCATTTTTCCTCTACGTTATTTTCCACTGTCTCCATCATTCATCTTATCATGAGTGTCGACGGCATCTTCTCATTAGATCATCACTCGAGGACTTCAATGTCTTTAGAAGTTGAAGGGATCCAAATATTCAATAACAAAATGAGCAGGAAAGAAAGAAACAAAGAAAAAATAAAGAGGCAAATAGAAAGAAATACCACCCGGGGACCGAGTGACAAAGGAGGCGGGTTGTGGCCGCTCGTGGTGGAAGACGACTCCGCGAAGCGCAGAGGCGAAGGCGGAAGGGGGCGGGGCGGGGCGGGCAAGCGATGAGGAGCCGGGAGACTGACGGGGCGAGAGACGCGCGCGAAGGAGACGGACGTGGCGGGCGGGACGAGGACGGAGAGAGCACGGGGCTCGGGCGCTGCCGTGTCGGGGGGTGGTGGGGGAGGTGTGGGCCGCGGGGACGGTTCAGGAGAGCGCAAGGTAAGGAGAGGAGAAGTTGCGGTGAGAACGGGGGCAGTAGCACCACGGAGGTGGCAGTGACGCGAAGGCTGGCACGAGAGCGAGGCGGACGCGGCAGTGAGGGCGCCCGGGGAGAGCCAGCCGGCACGGGGCAGCACACGAGGGCGGAACGCGACCATAGGACGCGTGGGTGGAGCGTGCGCGCGGTGGCGGGAGACGGGCGAGCGAACGGAGGGGCTAGCGGGGGTGCGAGGGAAGGATGCAGGGAGCCTCAGCGGCCATGAAGGCGAGCGCGAGTGCGATGGCGAGGGCGGACGTGGGAAAGGGGGCGGGCCAGCGGGCGGGGGGAAATCTTACGAAAGAGGGGTGTGGTGGCATGTCACGTGGGTGGAGCGTGCGCGCGGTGGCGGGGCAGAAACAAACGCACGGGATGGAGCGAGACACTGCGATGAAAGGAGACAGGGAGTCTTGGACGGCACGGGGGCGACTGCGAGGGCGAGAGCGGCGATGGACCGCGAGGGCGGAACGCGAGATCGGCATGCGCTGACGGGACGGGCCACGCGCTCGGTGCGAGGCGGCGCGACGGGCAATGCGAGAGAAGGAGACAGGAAGTGGCGGGGGCGGGGCGGGCGGCGCTGCGTAGGAAGGTGCCGAGAGATACGGCTGGAAGTTCCGGGCCGCCTGTACTTCTTGCAGCCTTCCGCGCCTCGGGCCGCGCGCTGTTATGACACCGCCATAGATCCTAGTTAGCGTGCAGCCTTCATTAACGTGAACTGATTAAGCTTGATGCTCTGCCTTCAACAAGCGAGGAGCGGCGGCGGCGGCGGCGAAGGCAAGCGGAGCGGGCGGAGGAGAGGGCGGCGGGGAAAAACAGCCGGCGTGCTCTCGCGCACGCGCGCGCCCACGCGGGCGGCGAGGGGCGGGGTTTAGGCGGGGGCAGGGGCAGGCAGGCGTTCACGAAGCCGCCCCCTCATCGCCTCGTGCTGCCCCCGCGACTTTTCGTACCCGTTTGCGCGGTTTTGTGCAATCAACCCCACCGAATCGTCCTCCCTCTAGCATAGTCTTCCTCTGTAGGGCGATTATAGTGGTCAGATCGCTAGCCTTAAATCTGTTGAGTCAGGAAAATGCTGTCTAATACATGTGGATTACTGGTGGATAAAATGTGTTCGGGTTTCTTTAAGCTTCTTTCGTTTTGTCTCTCATTCCACCATTGTTGCATAATTTAAGTCACATCAGTGTTAATATACAACCACCAAAATTAATCATCTCAGGTATGATACAATTGACTTACGGAATGTGGATCATAAGTTCCTTCCTATATGATTTTCCTCTGATAATTTCAGTGTATTCTCCCAATCGACTTTGCAACTCCTCCCCTCAGTCTGTCTCTTTCTCTCTCACCTGTCATCTCTCTCATTCTCTCTCTCTCTCTGTCTCTCTCTCTCTCTCTCTCTCTCTCTCTCTCTCTCTCTCTCTCTCTCTCTCTCTCTCTCTCTCCACCTATTCACACTTTCAAGAAATCCTAGTGGCATTTCTAACCTCTAAAACTTGTCTCTTTCTATGGTGATTCTACGATGTCTCCTATCTCACCCGTCTGCGATTCCAGATAATTTCTGTACACTCTTATACTACAAAATTCGCACATAAAATACTCATCTGCACCAGCTCGTCCACAACACAGTTCAATTTTGCACTAGTTCAACTCAACGTCATCTCGCATCTACTGATTTTTTCCCGCCACCAGCAACTGCCCTATTTGTATTCGTTAATGAGGCCCTTTCTGAATCCACCGCCTCTACATCACCTTCGCCCAGCCCACACCTTCTCACTGTCTTTGCAGCTTTTCCAACTCACAACCTTCCAACATTCACCTGTTGTACCCACCATTTGGACAACCATATGTACCCTTTCGAATGTCTCTATCACTTCTGTTTCCTACGAGTACATAAACAGGTATCCCGCTCTCGGTCTGTCTCCGCGCCCCATCCCTCTCCGCCCAACCCAACACCTCTCCGCCACACTGTGTGTCGTGCCCGACAATGATCCCCACCATTGTACACCCAATCCTGGATCCTTTGCCGTGCGACCCCTAGCCCTGCTCTGCGGCCCGTACTGTGCCCCCGCCCCGCACCCCACGCTTTGCGGTCCCGCCTCGCGTTTCACCTTCCGTCCTGCAGCCCCTTCCTCGCCCAGCGCCACTCTCCTTCCTTCCCACCTCTCGCGCCGTGACCTCGCGCCATGCCCCCTCCCCGCCCCCTCGCTCCCCGTCGTAGCCGCTACCAGCTGCAATTGCGGAGGCGAGTGTTGATTTGTGAGCGACGCGCGGGCGCTCGTCTCGCCCAGATATGAAGGAGCGGTGCGTGGGGCAGGGGGGCTGATGAGGCTTTACGGGGGAGGGGGGAGCAAAAGTGGGCCTTCCTTCAGGCGCCGCGCTCGCTTGGCGATCTTTGCATCTAACTAGCAATCGGACAACAGGAATAGAAGAAACACGCGTGATTTCGATCACTTAATATTACAAGATGACGATTGTTCTTACTTGTACTTGAATCATGTATATTGAAAACGAGATTTTTCAGAAATATTAAAACTATTGAATTTCAGTCGTCAAGAACGTGAAAAGAAATGCAGGTTTGCAGATACACTTAGAAACGTTGACGGCAAGAACCACGCGTTTGTTTATGTGAAAAAGCAGAAACTGGTGTAATGGGCATTCTGTTACAATGGAATAGAACGCCTGTTTTAAAACAGCTAAAAAATGAGAATAAGAAGTAGTGTACACTAAGGAGAGCGATTAATGGAAATTCTTCTGTTCGAGAATACTACACTCATGTTCATATTTTAAAAAATGTAAATAATATTGAGATATCAATGACACCTATATTCATCGAAGATTATCCGCAATAAAATAAATTACAGTAACTTACAGTACTGTAAATTACAGTTCTTTGGAAAATTATTATACATTTTCATCTGTTGCACACCACGCAAACGTAATACCTTTTGAATTCTTAAGTTTCGAAGTTCAATCTTCCACATTCCAAAAACGTTTTGGGTACTTCAGCTTTAGGATATTGAGTTAGGAATATTGAATTTAAGTTGTTTGTAAACGTGCACTATCCAAATTAAATGAATTAGTATCTTGGTCAGAAACATTGTTAAGAACCCAAATACCAGATAGAACTCTAGCTTTGAATAAAAAACTTCCGCCATTATTTTCGATTTTTCCATTTTAATATGTTTTCTTTAACGTTCTCACTGTTTCCATGGAGTAACACATATGCTCACTCATTTTTCTGCTTTTAAAACCAACTCTGATGCATTTTGTCTAGAGTAACACACCAACTTGTTTCGTTATTTCTATAATTTAAATTTATCAGAGACAGTTATGGGGTTAATACTCATATTGCTACATAGCTCAGAACAACATTACGTTCTACAAAAAACAACAAATAATTTCCAGTGTTCATTCGGTTTATCTTGATCGTCGACAATCTATTTCTGAAAAATCTGAAAAGCGCAGGTCAGCATAAAACAGGATTATTACGTAACAAGTTCTTCGCCAACCACAATCTCCTCCGGCCACATATCTCGCTTCCACTCCTTGGCGAAACTCGTCTTAGCCACTCCGCGCTGCTCCTTCACAACTCACGGGCCGAATCCAGGGGACGGGGCGTCTGAAATACGCCTCTTGGACTACTTGGACACTCACGGCCGTCGCTCTACAACAGTTCCTGCTCTCGTCCATAACGTGGGAAGCGCGCAAACGCTCAAGTAGAACGACACGCCGTGCCTCCCTCCCCCGCGGCCTCGGCTAATACAGCGCAGCTTATCGTAAACTGCCCCAAGCCGCCAGCACCCATCCCTGCCACTTCCTCTTCGACCTCCGCGGCCTTCGACGCCCTAGTCCTTGGCCCCGCTCTCGTCCCTCCTCTTCACCTCCATCACAGCCATTGCCGTCGTCATACTCGCCGACGTCATACTCGCCGTCGTCATACTCGCCGTCGTCATACTCGCCGTCGTCATACTCGCCGTCGTCATACTCGCCGTCGTCATACTCGCCGTCGTCATACTCGCCGTCGTCAAACTCGCCGTCGTCAAACTCGCCGTCGTCAAACTCGCCGTCGTCAAACTCGCCGTCGTCAAACTCGCCGTCGTCAAACTCGCCGTCGTCAAACTCGCCGTCGTCAAACTCGCCGTCGTCAAACTCGCCGTCGTCAAACTCGCCGTCGTCAAACTCGCCGTCGTCAAACTCGCCGTCGTCAAACTCGCCGTCGTCAAACTCGCCGTCGTCAAACTCGCCGTCGTCAAACTCGCCGTCGTCAAACGCGCCGTCGTCAAACGCGCCGTCGTCAAACTCGCCGTCGTCAAACTCGCCGTCGTCAAACTCGCCGTCGTCAAACTCGCCGTCGTCAAACTCGCCGTCGTCAAACTCGCCGTCGTCAAACTCGCCGTCGTCAAACTCGCCGTCGTCAAACTCGCCGTCGTCAAACTCGCCGTCGTCAAACTCGCCGTCGTCAAACTCGCCGTCGTCAAACTCGCCGTCGTCAAACTCGCCGTCGTCAAACTCGCCGTCGTCAAACTCGCCGTCGTCAAACTCGCCGTCGTCAAACTCGCCGTCGTCAAACTCGCCGTCGTCAAACTCGCCGTCGTCAAACTCGCCGTCGTCAAACTCGCCGTCGTCAAACTCGCCGTCGTCATACTCGCCGTCGTCATACTCGCCGTCGTCATACTCGCCGTCGTCATACTCGCCGTCGTCATACTCGCTGTCTTTCCCATCAGCATCATCGCCGACGCCGTCCTCTCTATCCTCCTCTCCTCCTCCGCTCATCCTCTCTATCGTCGTCCTCGTTATCGTTGTTCTTATGTTTCCCTCATATTAATAATGTTGTTCTCTTGGTGGTTGTTCTCACTTCCGTCATTGTCTCTACGTCCTTTTCTCGTTTTTAGGTTCTTCTCACCCTAGTCCCGCCTCTGTCGCCGTATTCAAATCGGCAACTCGTTTTCACCACAATTTACTCGTCCTCTCATTCATTCTCTGTATATGCCACCAGTTCTCACTTCTATGCTCGTCGTCAGATGCTTCCCGACCTCGTCCATGCCTCTGTCCTCGCTTACGCTTGCTCACGACACGACGAATCCTCAGATCCGCCTGCCCTATTTTTTCGTAATCCCCATACTCTCACAACCGTTCCTCGTCTCTCGTCTTCACGTGTTTCCACAACCTCACATATTCCCCACCCTCGCCCCCATTCTTACCATTTCTTCGTACCCTCTGTCCTCACTCAACTCCCGTCTCCCATCCTCCAACCCCGTTTCCGCTTGTGCCCCACCTTCCTCGCCTCCCCCTTCAACCCCCCCCCCCCCCGCCGCCCAGAGTGCGAGATGTCCACGCTGTAAGTTGTAGCGAAGACGACCTCATCGCGAATACGCAGAAGTAGCTGGGCGTATTTTGCCGCTACCTAATAGTCACCGGGGCGCCGCGCATATCTTAGTATGAGTTACCGAGTTTTACCTCAAGAGCCGCTAATGGCTGAGCCGGAGCTCGTGGTTCCGGTAAGATTAACTCGGGCGCGACGCGCCGCGGCGAGGCGCGCGAGGCGAGCGGGGGCGGGGGCGGGAGCGGGGAAGTAGCGCGCGCTAGCGAGTCACAGAAGCGGCGGCGGGGGGCGCGCGGGTAATTGTCTTTAGAATGCAAGTCAAGATTTGAAGTTAGGGCCGTTCCGTAGCTGTATCAGGATTATACTTGCCTGGGGTCGGGAGGGCTTAATGAGGGCGCGAGGGCGGGGCCGGGGGCGGGGTGGGTTTCTTATCGAGCCGCGCCCCCGCCGGGGAAGGGGGTTGGGGTGGGGGTGGGGTGAGAAGCGGGCCCCTCGGGGGCGGCGCCCGGAGGCAGGGGCCGGGGGGCGGGGCCGGAGGCAGCGCCCGAGGCGGGTCGCCTGAGGGGTCGGCGGAGGCGGGTGCGCTCTCGAAGGGGTGCGAATTGCCACATTGCTTATCGATACTCGGAGGCCGCGGCTGGGCCTATCGGAAGCGGTGGCCCCGGCGGCGGTCGCTATGTACGTGTGTTCCGAGCAATAATACCGTAGGGAAGAGACAAGAGCCCCCTCCCCGACCGCTCCATTCGCGCAAAGCAAGCACATATACACACAGAGAGAGGGTAGGAGGATATTGGGGCGGAGGGGAGCGGCTGGGGGCGGGGGGCGGGGGCGGGGAGCGAAAGAGGTAAATTTCGGCGTGTCATAGACGGCGGTGCGCGCCCGCCGCCGCGGCGCTCCGGCCGCCGACCACCGCAGCGCCGCCGCCGCCGGCGTCGCCCTAAGCTCTTCCACACACACGCACGCCCTTACGTGCCCGCGCCCCACGGGCTGCACAAAGCGCCCGGCCCGCCACGCGCCGCGCTCCGCGCCCGGCCGCCAAGGGCGTTCCCTTTGACTTCTCATGGAGCACTGCCTTCAATATCCATACATTACACGTGTATTCAGAGAGAAATGTAACTAATTTGGTGTCTGTTGTAATCATAAAAGTTGTCAAGAATCAATTATTACCGATTTTAGAACGATTATTGTTTATATACAACTATGGTATACAACCATATATAAACTTTCCAATATCTATATTAATTGGTCGGTGACAATTCTTATAATTGCATCAGACAACACATACTCCAATTTGGTTACATTCCTCTCTCATTCCTCTCTCTATGTGCCGATATACATAACCGTGTTCCACGAGAAATCAAAAGAAGTTCCTTCAGTAGATACAAGTCCAGAGCTAACATTTAATAATTTAATTAACTACGGAGCCTATTCTTTTTGAGAATTATTTTTTTAATTAAATTTTGTGCACAATTCAAACGAAATGTTGTAATAGATAGTTTACGTACAATGATTTCTCAAAGTTTGGGTGTACATTATACTTAAAAATAGTCGTCCATTTCTTCGAAAAGTGTTTTTCTTTAACACTTTTCGTGGATTTTAAAACAAGTACCTCAATGCACAAACACTTTGATATCAGAGACAGCAAATGAAAAATTAGCTCGCGATGCCTCTTACGTATTTTTATATTTTTCATTTGGTGTGTTTCTCATTGTTGCCTTAGGCATGTTTTAAGTTGATGTAGGTATAATAAAATCATTCATCATTTTATGGAGAGCATCAATGTCATGATTGAAGAGGATCACGATCTTTAACTCTTTTTTTTTTTTGGCATGGACCATACCATAGTACATAATAAGCATGCTTTTAATGAAAATCAAAACCGTTTTGATTTACAGAACAGAAATATGAGGCCGTTTTACGAACCTTTGGGGCCTCGAATTAGGCGCTAACTTTATTTATGCTTTTCATGCGCAGACACGTAAATTGAAATCAATTATATTAACACGTAAAATAAAATAAAGTATATTACTCTAAATTGATAATATGTTATATCCATTTCAAAATACTATACAGTTGTTTCAGAGTCAAAACTTTGTTATTCACAATTTTGAGTAATGGTCAATTAAAAAGCAACAAATGAAGATGATGATACTCGGGCTTCACAATGAACTGACCATTTACTAAATTATTATATTAAATATTTTCTCTCTGTTTGTAGTGGTTGAATTATTGCGGCTATTCATTCAAAAAGCGAATATATAGAATACATTTTGGGAATATTATTTGTACTTTAAGTGATTACTAGTTTAAAACATTACTATGTGATAAAGATATATTTTTGTTTCTTTGACATAAAAAGTAACAGGTTTTCTCATTAAATAAAACTATTGATGAGCGAAAATCAATTAATTTTTCATTTGTAGAGCCAGAAATTAAATTATGTTCTTTGTTTAAATGAATGCACATAAGTTATTTCAATTTATCAAATTTACAAAATCGTCAAAATCATTAATAAAATTAAAATTAATTTGGTGGATGCCGGAATCACCTACGATCCTCGTATCCCCAGTAATCCACGGGACATTTTATATCTGGGCATTACTTGGGTTAGTGTTTAAAAACAACTCTTACTCTTGAATTTATTTTCAAAAAACAGTATTAGTTCATCAATCATTACATCTGTAGTTTACTGGAAGAATTTGGAAACATGTAGTTGATTGAATACCTGTTTTGAAAGTATGCAAATGGTTTCAGTCAGTTTGATAAGTTTTTCCTAGTCACATGTATCATGTTTGCAAATTAAAAATTAATTATTTATGAATTATCCATCTTTACGCAAACATATTTCTCATTTTTCTCTTGAACTTGTTTAAGTAACAATAATAATAATAATAATAATAATAATAATAATAATAATAATAATAATAATAATAATAATACAAATAATAAAATAACATTTTCGAATGAAGAAACTTTTATTATCGAGAACCATCGCGAAGAAAGGAAAGCTGCAAACTGCACAATAGATTCAGTTTGCTGCTCTGCAGCTCTGGACTCGAAACATTAATTCTGGCGTTGCTAGGAGTCTTTGAGATCTGTTAATGGCAAACAAAGGAGGGTTTCCACAGTAAAGAAAATGACAAGAAGCAGTAAACATTTGAGACTTCAAGTCAGATGTAGAGAGGCACACTGCAGAAAGCATAACTTGTTGTATTGTATGGAAATAAGACATAAACCGAGATAGAAGTGAAGGAAGATGAAATATGAACCCATGAAACTTACATTACCAATGTTTTACGAATAAAAAGCTACAAAAGATGTGGTGAATCGAGGAGAGAGGATAAGAAATTTAGGCAAGACGGCAATGTTATTTTGTTTTATACAGACCCCCCTTTAAGGGACGAAAATAAGTCAACCGAATCTCCTCAGTCCAAACAAGTGCACGAATAATCGAACCACTAAATTAGCATACATTAGGGTAATACAATATGAACGAAGACACGATCCAGGTTAAATATTTCATTGCTATAAATGTTAGTCCAGAAAGTAAGAAGTACTCGTAAGTAAAAGATTCGAGAGAATCATATTTTTCACACTCGGTGACAGCGTATGGAGAAGAAAACATTCCTCCCTGATTAATATAAAAATATCGACACTAGAGCGAGAATATTTACAAAATATGCTTAAATTGATTCCTGCACTCACATAGGTATGTATGCTTACAAGATTCTGAAATAAATATCATTATACATTAATGGAAATAATTTATATTAGATTATTTTAAATTAAATTAAAAATTTATATTTCTGATTTTAATTCTAATAGTATCCAGAAAACAGTATTTGAGGACGGAATTGAATTAAGTAAACTTATCGTAAACGATTTTCGAAAAAAGTCAATCGAGACACAATTGTATGGTAAATTAAAAAATAATTTCAGTGTACAGATCATGTATTATTGTATGTTGAGGTTCAGTACAGCAGAAATCAGTTGAACAGAATCAACAGAGATTATTTTATTAAATATAGTGAAACGGTTCTCTCAAAGTCCTCATGAGAGAAATGTTGAGCAGAAAATACCCTACATCTCTCAGATAGTGGAGTTCCGGAGACGAGCCGTGGTGCAATGGTCAGATCGCTTCCATCTCTGAGTACAGAATTTCAAATACTGGTTTACCCATACGGAAATTTTAGCACATGAAGCGGGTTCGAGGGAGGTTATCTCAAAATAGTCCTTGTTTCCCCTGCTTCTCATTTCACCATAGTCCCATCAACATTAAAATCTCATTATCATTCAAAATCAATCACAAAACCATGACTGAAAAGCCTACGGGATGAAGAGCGTAATGAAAATCTAATGCGCGGAGACAGCCGGTGGGTGTAGCGCGCAGCTGTCAATCAAAACGTCATATCCTACGCAATGGGGTTTTATTTCTACGTGCACCCTGAAGACGCGATCGGCGTGCCGGTGACCGCCCCGCCCCGCCCCGCCCTCTCCGCGTGCGTGGCGAGTGGTGGGCATTGGGCAGCCCTGCCTGGACCGCGGGCGGCGCCGGCCCCGCGCCGCCGCGCGCACTGCTTTTGTCCGCCGGCGGCTGCCGCCGCCGCCGCCGCCGCCGCTGCTGCTGCTGCTGCTGCTGCTGCTGCTGGGGACTCCCGTCACTGCGTCCTTAACCGCAAGCCTGTTTTATTATATGAAACGCCATATATTTGGCGGGCCGGCGGCTCGGGTATGGTCGCTGCGCGGGGCGTGGGGCGCGGAGCGGGGCGCGGTCTCTCGCCCGCCGCCGCCCCGCCCACGCCGCCACCGCCCGCTGCCTCACCCCCGCCACCGTCCTCGCCGACGCCCCCTTACCCGGCCCGCCCTTGCCCAACCCCCGGGCCCTACTTCTCCCCGCCCCCTGGATGCCCGCCCGCCCCTGCCCCTTCGCAGACACTGCCCGCCGGGCCCAGCCCTGCCCCCGCCTCTCGCCCCACCCCAGGGCAGCGCTGCGCCTGTGGACGTAGCCCATTCTTTGGCTAACCAGAGGTCCTCATTCCCCATGACGAGGCCCCGCGATTTACAGCCCCCGGATAGAATATTGCGAGCCGTTTGGCTTTAGCGGTTTGCTATACATATATATGCTGCGTGTATGTATATGTAGCACAGGCGTGTAACGAGCCGGCGGGTGTGCGAGGAGGACTGTGTGTCTCTTCCTGCGGCTGACTCTGCCCGCCCACCCTGTCGCCCCCGGCGCCCCCCGTCACCTCTCGGTGCATGTGGAATGGGCGGGGGCGGGAAAAATTGGGCGGCGTTCTTCCCCATGTTTCTTTTCTCTAAGTGTGGAATTGTGAAGAGCAGTTGGATATCAACTTTTATTCGTCAGGATAATGTCGGGAATTTTGTTCTTGAATCATTTACATTATTAATTCATCAGAAATCAATTTCTTCCATTAAATATTCAAATTGGGGGAGTTTCATGGCTATTATTGAATGTCATGAAAGTATCGATCATTGAGATTCCATCACATTTTCGTCATTCGAACCTTTCGAATACCACTTATATCTTAATGTAATTTGCTTCTAGTTTGTCAAGATTATTACCTTAGTGCCAACAACATAGGTGAAATGTTTCCAACTTATCTCATTTTTAATTGTTTTTAATTTAGAAGAAACATTTAGCTTTTCGGTGCAGCGGGTTGAGATTCCAATGCGAGAAAATTAATTACTCATCCTTATTAAATTCAGATTGCATAAAGTTCTGAAAGAAACATTTTACTGTTACATTTTCACAATGCCGAACGTTTGAAGAGCTTTTTGTGTCATTCTTTCAGGTAATTTGTACAACGTCGTATGTTTAAACGATTTGCCAATTATGATCATACACAAATATTAGTGATACTTCTTCGGCAAAGTTGTAAATGTAATGAAACTGAAGGCAGAATATTCAACACGTACTAATATAACCACTCCTCTTTTAAGGAAACCGCAAGCACTCTCTATGCCTGTACGGTGAAGGATGTATCATTCGATCGCAGCATTCACTTTGTAGTACTGAAACAACTCCAAAAAATGTTGTTTGAAGTAATGAAACAACTCTAAATAATTCCCGAAATAATTGCAACATAGGAATCCTAATATAGGCCTTTATATTGATCCTTTCGCTAATTCAGTTGATACAAAAAATATATTTCCACTTAGAATAAGAACAATATATATATATATATATATATATATATATATATATATATATATATATATATATAATAAAAACAGTATATTTTGGTGAATTACTAGGTTTGCCGCTCGAAGGTATCTTTACTTTTCATTAAGGTTTTCTTCAGTCTTAGAATTTGCATTGCAATATGAACTCGTAAGCTCTCAAGACCGTTGAGATTCAAGTGAAATTTTGGAAATTATATTAACGGATATTGAGGTAATTAATATTATCGACAGAAAATGACAAAACAAAATTATGACAAAAAAATCATTGCTGCAATGTATTACGCTCAAATAGATACCTACTAAAGGCTTCCAAATTATGACTAAATTATTAACATCTCTAATAGCATTTGTAGTTTAATAGCACCAAAGGCATTGACAAAGGCTCTCTTGGGGCTCTCAGAGTAAAGAGTTTCAAGATTACCAAGTTCTCCTACCGCGCATGCCAGGCAGTCAAGCAATGCAGGCGGTGTCAGTCACGTGGGTTGGGGGGGGGGGACATCGCTGGAGGGCGAAGCGCAAAGGGCGACGTCGCCCCTCCGCCTTGCCTCCGCTCCTCACCGCCCCGCCTCGCCGTCGCAGACTTGAGCCGCAAGCCCGGGATGTGCTAAGCAATTAGTAAGACACTTTCCAGAACATTTAACCTGCTCTTTTAAGAGTCTAATTAGAGAACCCCGTCGCCCCGCGCGATTTATTGATCATCAGCTCCCGCACCGCGCGCGCCCACCCTGCCGGCCCCGCCCCCCACCCGCCCCGTGCTCTCTCGCCCCCTCACCTTCAACGCCCTCGCCACCATCACCATTCAAACAATCCTAGCCGTCCTCGCCGCCCCAATCACTTCTCCCGCTGACACTTCTTCAACCACCTTCACTATAATCGCCAGCCCACCGCTCGCCCAGCCTTAGCGCCCACAACGTCCTCGTCATTTCCAGCTACGTCACCACTCTCGCGTGCTTTGCCGTTCCCCCTGCTCTCCATATCAACATCGCCCTTGCCACCCTCGCTGCCGTCAGCGCCCTCGACGCCGTCTCACCCCTCACCGCACGCATCGCCCTCGCCACTGTCGCTGCTGTCTCCCCTTCCGCACGCGCCCACCCCGTCACCTCACGAGCCTTTCGCTCGCCCGCGTCCTCGCCCTTTTGGTCCTGCCCACCAGCGCCATCGGGCGGAAGGTTTCGCTAGCTGCCCCTTTCTCAGTCCCCGTCGCCGGGGTGTCCTTTCCCCGAACCGCTCCTCCTCCCTGCTCCCTCCTTCCTTCTGCCCTCTTCCCTCCTTCCCCCGCGCTTCCCCTTTATTTGGCCTCCGTGAAATGAGTCTACTTTCCCGTAAAGGCATCTTAACAGGAAACGCATCTCTTCGGTGTCGTTATAAATTTGGATGAGTCTTCAAACGTAACTTACGGTTACGGGCCGGTCTGACCGGGAGGAGGAGAGGAGGAAGAAGAAGAAGAAGCAGAAGCAATGCCAGTCGAGGTCGCGGTTGCCTCCGTGGCAGACGTACCGAACACGGCGAGGACTAAGTGCTTGCCTTATTCTGCGACCGTCCAGATCACGTGTGTGGCACGTGAAGAATGTGGTGTTTGGACACACTTAGAGAACGCTGCAGACAAAATGCGATATTTTCTCACGCGATGAAAACCTTTTAATCATCTTCATGAAGGATAAATATTCACAAAAAATCGCATGCAAATTCATAATCTCATTAACCGCAAAAAAGAAAATAATTGCTTCAAAATGTATGAATCATACTAAGAATAATTTTGTCATTTCATATGTATTGTTATTTTTGTTGACTATCGTACACTCAACGGACACTGCAAATTAAGCCATTCAAACAAACAATTGATACTCAGTGGGTCGTTTGTAGTAAGATATACACAAACATGTAAAATCAAATACATTTTCTTTAAGCATGATATTGGAAATCAGAAAAGGAAGGTAATTGAGAGGGAGAGAGAGAAAGAGAGAAAGAGAGAGGAAGAGACAGACAGACAAACAGAAACAGAACATCATGATATTCATATTCATCATAACAAGAACTTCCCAAATGGTCGAAATTCTTTTCTACAGAGACAAGTAAAATGAAAAAGATTTATATTACATTCTATTGTATTGTATTTGCGGCAGCTATGTTTGTTATGAATAATAAATGAAAATGGTTGCGGAATCCAAATCGCTGAATGATTTTTTCATTAAAGTTCACATAAGTTCGCAGTGCGAAAAGACGCATATTTCATTAGCGCCATGGTATTAAAAACATTCGAAAATAAATTCGATTAGTTGCTGAACCTAATACACAATTGAACATTGTAGACAAATATAAATTTAATGAAAAATGAAAAAAAATCAATAAATATTATTGAAGATCACAAAAATTGATTCACAAAGTATCGATCTTCATTAATTTACTATTATATATTTTCAAATTATTTTAGAGAATAATAATCTGTCTTTACCATAGCACTATGATGAATGCTAACAAACTACATATCGTGTCTTTATTCCACAACAAGGTCACCAACGACATCAAATAACGGGTAATCTCGACGCCTCCAACAAAATATGTTACCTGGAGAGGCTACGAAATCTTTTTGCTTATCTCTGAGCAGAGTTTTCTGGCAATAACTTCCATCGCAACCTTGTTGTTCCATAAAAGACTGGGGCATGTTTATAGTTTGTTTTCGCGTTTCGCAACTATTTTTCAGCGCTGGTGTGTCACCAAATCACCCAAGTCAATTGATTATCTCAAACTGCACAAATCAGTGTAGAGTGTAGTTCTGATGAGTGACGGGAGTTTAGAACTCCAACAGATTTTAATTCACGATAATACCAAATCTTTTAGTTTTACTAGATACAATAAGGTAAAATATTCGTGGAGAGAGATGAAAGGAGACAAAGGGATGACTACCAAATTTATGGAAATCTTAAAATTGGACGATGAAAGGCATTGATTTCAATAAAGGAAGGTTTTGTTTAATAAAAATGGTCTGTAGTTGTACCCACAAAATTTATAGAATTTAATATTAACGATTTGGCGGGTTAAAAACATAATATACTGTAAATTAAATATACTGTAATAAAGCAGAATAGTTGATGGAAATGTAGTAAATGATCAAAGAGTGTTGTTTTCTTAATTGGAAAAGTTGTAAATAGAATATAATAAATTGTATTTCACTATCTCTGACTAAAGACAATAAAAAGATGTTTAGGCAAAATAATATGTAATGTAAGTTATCGCCGCTTCTAAAATCGAACACCTGTGGTATATATTTGTTGAATACAAGCTCCCTGCAGCGAGCCTCCAAGTTTTCGAATCTTACAGTTTTCGAATATACTGCTGATATTAATTCGGTAGTTCCACCCGGTGATTGTGATGCGGGTTGCGTACAGATAGTAAATTTTAATATTTATTTTTGCGCCGTAAAAGGTGCATTTTTACCTCGTAGACAAATACTCTAGAAAAAATTAATACATGAGTTATGGATAATAACTTGACGGATAATACTTACAAAATAAGATATCAAATGTCATGATTTCCATCAGTAGAGATTCTTGGAGCGAATCAAACCGCACTCTTGAAAATTGACTTAAAAAACGTCAGAGTCAAAACTTGACCATAAGTCCCACTTACATGTAGTTAACAAGTCTATTTTTAATTATCCGAATATACCAACTGAGATAATTTATGGCAGTATTTTCCCGCATTCATAGTACTTATGTTCGATCATCCTCCAACCCCACACAACCGAAGACTTTAAATTCTCCCTATTTAGCAAAATTGTCGCTACTTTCGATTTTCTTAATTGGAAAATTGAGTAATAAAAGTGGTTTTTTCATTACTGGCAAAACTTACTTAAGGAAATGTTGCTGAGAATATATTATAAAACGGTAATCAGAGAAACGGTATGAAACTCGAAAAAAGGAATACGAAACAGTGCAAGCTCGATTTTTTTATCAACATGTGTAAACATTAGTAAAGACAAATTCAATTATTTACTGAATGATAATATCTTACTACCAATCAATACTGTTGTAAATTCAATGGAATGCTGCAAATACAATGAAAGTTTATTGCGAATGTAATTTATTGTTGATGTTCGATGTAAAAGATTGAAGATTTTTTTTTATTATTGGACGTAATAAACGGTTACTGGCGTTCCACAATAAAAAGACACATCCAAAAAAGTGTCATTTTAAAGGAGAAATACTTTAATGTGAGCCATGCCGTTTACTTCCATATCATCGACAGATTGAAGTCTCGAGTCTTGTAACAAACTTTATGAAAGTATTACTAGTAATAATGCACTACTTTAAAAACATACTATCTCTTCACGTATTTCTAGAGTGACGATCCTTGTGATGTGACCCTTTTTCGGGCCATCGCCCGATCAATATATTTCCTGATATCGATGCAGAACGTAATGTCAATTTCCTGGCTACTTTTCCAGAGCACTCTGTGTAATCTTCGCAGACAAAGCGTGACCTTTCCGGCAGCGTTCAGCGACAAGCGTCGCATATCGCGAGGAGCGGGGCCACTAGATCGCGCGGCGATCGGTGAAGACGGCGACCGGAGTGGCGGGGGCGGCGGCGGCACCACGACAAGCGAGCGCCGATAATTCCACCCTTATCGCGCGGAATTTAAAACCTTCCCTCCGCCACTGCCCCACCATCCCCCGCAAATCGTGCGGGAGCGAGTGACGACGGATTCGGGTACGTTCGGGCGTCTTCGGCTGGCGGCGAGTTCCCTCACAACTCGCCTCTTTTCGGGGTTCTAAGAGAGATAAGGGTTGCGACTCTCTGGAAGTCTAGGAAGGGTTGTTACCTTATTACGTAAGACGTGTGTTTTGGGCACTGTCGCAATTTGGTGTTACATAGTCTATCTTCATATACCTATGCGTTTTTTTTTTCTTCCACGGGCTTTTTCCAGCTACAGGGGATGCCGATTCGCGACTATCCGCGCCGGTACGAACTATATCCTTCATGAGGACACATATTAATATAGACACACTTGCGGGCTTCTCGGTTTGTAGTCAACAGACTCACAAGGCCTTTCGCGACAACACACATACATGCAAGACAAGGGCAATCAGCGATGCCCATGGCAGGTCTCAAACCCACGATTCTTCCAACCGAGACTGACGACACGCGCTCTACCCACCTCGGTCATCCAGGTTCTCCCATTATATTCCTATGCGTTGGTTTTGTAGAATATTGAAAAACATTATAGCGGGCAGGTTGTAATAAATGCTACGATAAAAGGGAATTTTTTCAATTTAATTTTGCTCATTTTACTTATTGTTTATTTATTGAACACGATAAGGGAATGGTTGCGACTGATAACCTTTGAATGTTCTAAATTTGGCATCACTGTGGTTATTAAAATTTACAAAATTAGAGAATGTAAGAAGAAAGGTAGTATTTGTAATTATTGGCAAAACACATCATTCGAAAGAGTGTTATCGAGAAAATCTCCAGAGAAACAACATGAACATTCGAAACGAAAGATGAACCCAACATCACGCATCAGCCAGAAAAGCCACGAGGGTGTGCGCCGGGAAAGGAAGACGGGGTGCGGGTAGTTGCGCGCCGCGCCACTAGAGCGCGCGTGCGCGTGAGGCGAGCCTCCCCCACCCCCACCCCCACCGCTTCCTGCCTCTCCGGTGGCGGCTCTGCTCGGGGCTGCAGCGTCAGCGACACCTGCGGCGAGAAGGTTTGTGTAACTTGCGTTTGTGTTACGGCGGGCCCCCCGTAATTTGGCGAGTTATACGGGGCCAGGCCGTCGCAACGCGCGGCGGCGCCCCTCGGATTTGTGTGAATATTAACATCATAAGGAGGAAGCGGCGGCGGCGTCGGGTAGACGGGCAACCCGCCTGCCTCCCCCACGTACGTATAAATATAAACTAAGGCCTCGGGGAGCGGGACGCGGGGGCGGGGGCAGGGGCGTGGCGCGGGCGAGACGACGGACGCGCAGCCTCGCCGACGAGGAGAGACGACGTTGGCATGGCGGGGACGGAGGGAGGGTTGGAGGGGGCCATCATCTGCATGGTCTTGAGGGTGACGGTGCCCGCAGACTATCGTGGTGGTTCTGGAGGAGGTTGGAATTTGATGATAGTGGTGATGGAAACGACGATGATGGTCGTTATGATGAGTGCCGTGGATGATGGTGCTGGCAGTGGATGTGGCGGTGGAGTAGGAATTTATGTGTCATGGAGGGGATGGTGTGGTGGTGGTTGTGGAGATAATGACGGTGAGGCCTGGGGTGGCAGATGCTCTTCAATCGAACTAAGAAGTAGAGGTGGAAATAAAATTGCGCTGGAGATAGGGGCAACGGCGAACAATGTAATAGATTCCACTTCATCTATTCTGTAGGTGAGTAAATGAGTCACTGAAAGAACATGACAAATGAAAACAAGAAATAGGATGGTTTCGAAACAAGGCATGACAGATTGTTATTAGAAACATTTACTGTATTTCGACGGGGGATCGATGTATTTCGACTATCGTCGTTTTCGAGCAAGACAATTTATTGTAGGTCTTCCCATTTCCAACATAAACTTCATCATTTTGTTTTGGCTACTAGACGTATTAATCTTCCATAACATCTTGACCACCATTTATCTGCATTTTATATTATCATTTTACCTCACTTTCCTAATCATTTTCACTGCTTCGCTGCTTTTGTCATCAACTTTACTGCTTTCTCCGACCTCAACATCATCTTTGCTGCTTTCCTCACTATCGTCATCTTCACTGTTTTCCCGATATTTTCACCATCTCCGTTGCTTTTCTCAGTATCGTAGTCTTCATTGTTTTCCTCTTCATGACGATCACCTTCAACGCTTTCCTTACCACGAACTTCACTGCTTTCCTCGCTTTCATCATCTTCACTGCTTTCTCCTCTACCGTCATCGTCTCCGTGCTGCACCGTCGCCGCGCCCTCTGCCTCCTGCACTGCCGCCGCCGCTGCCGCCGCCCGCTCAGCCGTCACCGGAGATTTTCCCCGGCGGAGTAATTTGCGTGAGCCATTCGCCCCGCGCAATACCCCGCGTGGAAAAGCGCAGAGGCGGCGGCCGGTATATCGCCCCGCGGGCGTCGACGTCGCCCGCGCCCGCGCCCGCACGCGCTTGATCCGCGCGCGCCGCCCGAATTTAAGGCTTTGAATTTCGCGGAGACGGCGGCGCCGCCCTGGGAGGTGCGCACTGGGCCAAAGGGGCCAAACAGTGGAGACGTAAATAAATTACACAAAGATTTAAAAAAGACGGCTCGTTAGATTTCAATGGTTTTTTATACAAAAGCATACACCGTTGCCAAACGTACGTTCTTCTCATATCACTTCAATATTCTGCTTTTGTTTTGTTCACACATGTCAGGTTTAATTGCGAGACCTGTAAGGCATCTAATGAAAGGTTGTGGTTGGTAAACTGTCTGTAAAGCTTCATAAAGCGTCACCCTAAAAATTCCATTTCTTTTTTTGACACAGGTGATACATAAATATCTGGGCAACGCCTTGTAATTCAAAATAAATTAAAAGCGTGTCATGCACGTTTTTAGGAGAATTTTGGCTCAATGGGTTACTGGCAGGCATATGCCGTCAGAGCGATTTTTTTTTATATTCTTGAAATCAAGAAAAAGTTGTTTATTTTATGTCCTGTTCTAAATTGGACGTAAATTGTAAATATTTGGTAAGAAAATACTTTACCTTAAATTACTGTATATTTAATTGTCTACATGATTTTGATTACGTTTCTCAGTTGACATGTGTGCGAGAGCATACTTGACTTTATTTCATTGTTATATAATAATTTTGTTTTGTTTTTTTTACTTTATTTCCCAAAACAAAATATATCTATAAATTGAATGTTATCTTAGTGCACAAGTTTTTCTTGTTTTTCTTATTTCAGAATATGAGTGTTAACACTTCCAAAAAATTTTTTCGTCACTTCAAAAAATATCGTTCAGTTTTTAATATTTTCCCAAGCGATGATTAAGACTAAGTATTGTTCGATATTAAAAATTTTAGGGAATTTTACAAACTTTAAGCATATATATAAAATAACTATTTGGAATTAGTAAACCTTAGTTTGATTATGTAAGATATGATAGAATGTACGTTAAAATGTGTTTAATTACCTCAAGCTACCAATTATTTTGTCAAGTTTTCTCGTGAAGAGTAAGTGTGGTATGATTTGTAAGGTGCGTGCACATCCACAATTATTAAGATAAAATTCTGGAATGCAATAAGAGGCTTTTAAAATGAAATAAGTAGTCTATATGTAATCAAAATACAACGATTTTCCTGGCCATCTTTACGAAATGAGTATACTCGCAACTTCTTCAACTGTGTCCCCGCTCTCGACTGGAACATTGAGTATCGTTGATTTACGGAGCACGACGATATCGTTCGGGTGATTCGTTCCATTCTAACGTAAATTTGTGACGTAGTTGAAAGTAGTACGTCATTAGCTTGATTTACGCTCTCCGAAGATGCAAACACACCATTCACTTTTCGAATCACTTGCTTTTCTCCCTGTCGCTCCGACTCACAATTAGAAACTTTAAGAATTATTTTTATGGCGCTTCGGAGTGTTAATGCCTCTGAGTCCAACGTTGGCTCGCAATGTATGCGTATATAATATCGTAACAGCATTAACAATTCAAGTCTACCCCATGCATCAACGGACGTTTTCTGAGTTTTAAACCGCCACTATATATCTGCGGCTGTCAAACACGACAGCAAACGCAAAGTTTGCTGGAAACTTTATCGCATGATTGTGCATAACGATTTCTGTTTCAGATCGAGGTTAACGATGATTGAATACCGCTCCTTCGCCTCTTTGCTGAAAAGGTTTACGGCATAAGTTTAGGAATACGCGTACAGTCATCCATTTAACGATCGTGGTTACAGCGGTACGAAATATTTCATTGCTCTGCAGGAATATCCGAGAGGTTTTTGTGAAATAGGTGCAATGAGCAATTTAAAAATCATATCCTCGCGCTGTATTATAGTCTTATAAACTGTGTATCTTGTGCAAGACTGTAAATGGTTTAATGTTGAATCATAGTTTTGGCTACCTCTATTATCCTATCAGAGAAACAGATAAGTAGAGACAACAGAGAGTAGAAACAAGAGAGTAGAACAACAAAACAGAAATAAGTGAAGAATTAAATACACTTTCAGCACACTTATTTTTCACCTAGATTTTGATTCAAGTCCCATCATTGCATAATCTAAAAATATGTATTTATTCGCATAGGCTCGCATTGAAAAACATTTCTAAGAACTTGAATTTCGTAATTGTTTAGAATACTATTTTCCAAATATGTTTTTTAAAGGTGAAAAACACAGTTTATGTATTATTTTCAATTATTTGCAAAACTCGTTGGAAACACGATCATGTTCTCGTGAATTTCATATAAAACGCGAAAACTACAAAAATAAAATAAATGAAGTTGGGAATTAAGCATAGAAGCAAAAGAAGAAACGCATTTTTATCGCGTGAATCGTTGAAACTTTGAGTTATGTTTGCATAACGAGAGTTTAGATTTTAATTTTATTTCGGATTATTCTCCAAATATTGGACACAGAACTTTGGATCTATAGAGTTCTCACGGTTCCTGCAACCTTCCCATTTTATGAAAAGAAGACTGACATACTCCACAATAAAATACCTGGAAATAGAAGGTAGCGAAAGAGACGTGCAAGATGAGGAGTACTGTGAAATATAATTAACGAAATGATAACAAAATGAGCTACAAATACACACTATTCTTTTCTTAAAATTTTAACAATTGTATTTCACAAAAATTGTTCTCATTTTTTCGAAATTTTTGTTTGATTAGCATTCATTAATGAAAAGATCACGATAAAGAAACCAACAACGAACGTTCCGAAATCACTTTTTTAAGAATAGTTACCTCATAGGCGGAAATTCATTAGAGATAATATTAATCTGTCAATTCTCATTTAAATATAATTCCGGATATTATGGATATATTGTAATAACAGAAAATAAAAAAAATATTGTAAGAGTAAGAACGATGGAGAATTATATTGAAAAAGTAATATTGGTAGTGAGAAACTGAAGACGGCCTATGAAGCACAGAATTCCGATAGTATAGCACATGTTTCTAGTGAACAAAAGCGCAAGACACAGTTGGCACCCGAAACTAAACAGAAGAAATCAGATTTTTACTAGCGATGGTAACAGTGACTGCTATAATCTCGCAATAACAAGGTGTACTTTTAATTGTTGAAATGTGTATCCAAGAACTGGTTGCGATGAATTGCAAACACTTTGGTCTTGGACACAGAAGGTTCCTGTAAGGGTGCATTGGAAATCTAATAAAAGTTAAATAGTTTTTGAACTATCTTTAATTGTAAAGTAATAATGGTGGCGGAATCTGGTGGCATCAAACAAATTCAACACAATCTAGGCTGTTCAGAAAACGGCATGGCTTTCACGACAGTGCAATTCGGAGTGAAGGGAGACTATGGAAATCACTGAGTGAGAGGAACCTCAGTGGAGGCCCAGTCTAACGACTGCGTCAACGTGGGACAGGTGATGACGACGAACGCGAACACTGAACACAACGGAGGTGCCGAAGAGTACACAGAGGCGATAGTACCTGAAGATCTGATTGCTAGTGGAAGCGAGCAGTGAAGGAGGTGGCGACAGGATGGTTGGAGAGAAGCAATAAGTGAGATTCTGAAAAAGACGCTGCCACCGATAAACTAGGCAGTAATTGAATACATGTAGACATGTCAGAAAAACAACTTTAAACCCAATTACAATTCAAAAACTACGCAGATATGAAAAGGACAACGGAGGACAGAACGTCATGGCGGCAGGGACAAGGCACTTTTTGGCCTTTAGGATGATGATGACACCAATGACGCGGAAGATGTGGAATGAGAGGGTAGATTCCGAAACACCCGCAGAAATAAATTAACATAGAAACGGTGATGGGAATAAAAACGATGGTGTTGGTGGTGGAATTGTCTCGTAGGGGAATACAACTCTCAAAGAGGAAGTCGGAGGTTTAAGATTGGGCACACGCTTCCCCGTGTAGCATTCTCCTCTTTCCTCCGTCTCGGACCTCCACCAGTTCCCTCTAGTTAAACAGGGGAATCAGAACTAGTGCAGTTAGGCAGAAGCGATGGCAACAGCCGTGGAGTCACGAACGCATAAGCATCCTCACCAACAAAGTAAAGTGCTACAACAAGAAAGTCCTCAAGAAACTTCATGCCTTCCTACTCTCACTCCGATTGTGGGCCGACTTCACCGGCCAAGAAGAGGTTCACACACCGAGTCCAACACTTCCCTTTCGCGAATCCTCTGCTGTCATTCTGCCCTGCTCCTATCCACCTTCCTAATGACATCGTCACAGGAAAAAAATGGTAAGAAAGGTGTAACAAATCTTGCGTACGATGACCCTCATGGACCCATAACGCATAAACGTCCTCACCGACGAAGTACAGGTGCATGAAGTCCGCCATCAAGATCCACTTCCTAACCAACTATTTACATCTACCTCCCACTCCCTTACTTTCCATACTCTATATCAACGCATAAACATCCTCGCAGACGAAGAAAACAATGTGAGCAGTGACCAGACACTTTCTTCACCTTCAAGCTTTACCCCTTTTCCTCCCACTCCCTCACCTTTACCCCCGTGTCCCCCCCCCCCCCGAACAGACCTCATCGGCCAAGCGAAGGTCCGAGAAGTGAGCCCAGCACTCCCGCCCCCTCGCAGTCCTCCCCTTCCCCTCCTATCCTCCCTTCCCCCAGCCGGCGTCCTCACCGTAACAAGCTGATACAGTAAAGAGGCGCGTCGACAAAGGCGGTCGGTAACGCGGCTCCTCGGCGCACTTAAGGCGTCGTAAATAACGTCGCACAAATATAACTGACGTTTAATGACTCGGGCAGTAAAACGCGCTCTCGGTGGTGTTGAAAGCAATAGCAGAGGGAAAACTATTAACTCGTAATGATTTGAGCGGAGCGCGCTGCCGCAGCAACCACCGCCGCTACCGCTGCCGCCACCGCCAACCTCAAGCAACCTCCATACCCTTCCCCCTACACACTGCCTTCGTCGCCACCGCTGCCGCAACTGCCTACGCCCCTGCAGCTACCTCTCTCTCCACTACCGTTCTCTACGCACCCCGAGCATTTTTGTGTGTTTTCGTGAACAAATAGTTGACAACATAACTATTTTGGGATTTGGACATTGGGTTAAATTGCATCGACATATTAAAACGAAGTGATATTTTTCTACTAGTGTTTGGAAACGAAGATACTGAACAGGAATGTTGAAATACAATAATCAGAAAGTAACTGAATTACAATTGAATTCTAAATAAATATTGCTTATTTTGGTTGCAAAGAAAATGAATAGGATTGGTTCAACTGATTTAGTAATAATATTGTTAAAGTAAAGAAATGTTATCATGCGGCGTAAATTAGTATAAAGAAGAAGAATTAATCTATAATTTAGTTATGAACATTGCAAAAAAGAGAACGACTTGCTTAACGGGAAATATACCAATTTCAAAAGAAAATTAATTTAATTTGATTTAGTTTCCTAAAGGAATGTTGAGTTATTCAATGGTGAAAAGTTGAATTATATTATGTACACCACCAGGCGTAACATTGTTCTCCCCCTGAAGTATTCCTTTACTTTAAAGCTAAGACATGCTCTTTAAATGGAATCGTAGGTAAGATACGAAAGTATTAAATTCCTGGGATTGAAACTTTTATTATATGTAGTATGATCTTGTGTAAGATATCCGGTATACGAAGAAAATGTATAGGCTAGAAATTGTATCTTCAATGTTTATTTAGCATGCCATCTTCCCAAGTAATTGTTTAGAACAGTAAATCAGTACAAAAATACAGTACAATAATTTCACACTTGTTTGGAAGATACTGGTGCAAATTTTCTGGTGAGATTTCTGAACTCACAGTAAATAGAAACAAAATATAATATTAAAAAATAATAATAGGGGCGTTTCTGTATAAGTTATGGTATTGTGACAAAATCATTACCTTCAACATTTGGTCAACACATTATCGCTATTGTGCGAATGATATTTGAACAGAGTTGTGGTTACATCGTTTCTTCATTTTAAAAAGAAATTGCTAATTTTTGAAGGTTTAAAGGAACTTAAAATATATAAGACTACATGCTAAAGATTTTATTAATTAATTTTACATGGTTAGGAATTGACCAGAAGTCCTAACGATACGGAAAATTTTACATTAGCCATTTCTCATAGAACGCAAAGATAACCATCGCCATTGGATATCTGATTAACCTACCAGCGCTCAAGAATACAATCACCTGGATCTTGAAGGCTACAATCTCCTCCGACTTCCCATTTTATTAGAAATACTCCCCAGCAACCATATTGACTAACTTCTTGTTTGTATTTCAAGCGTGTCACGCCTACCATCCCAATTTTATCACATGCACTCCGCTGCTACTACCATCCCCTTCGCCATATGAATCAACACCACTTCTTGACGACAACCATCTCGTATCACGATTTAACTATCAGTGAATACGATTACCAACAGACATTACGACTACCAGAAGCTCATGCTTCCCGATTTATCCACCAGTCCACACGACTACCATAACGTCACGCTTGTAGCTCTTACCGCCAACGTCTACTACCGCTATTATCTCTACGATGTTTAAACACAACCCTTCCTTTCCCGCTTCCGATTTCACCACTACCACCATCTCCCACTAGCCGATTTTACCACTCGCACGATACGCCTCCCTCCTGATTTTTGGCCCCCCTTCCCCAGCCCAGAGGCCGGTCTGGGGAAGCGGCAAGTGCGGCCGGTTGATGGCAGCGGCGTGTGGCCACGGGGCGATGAAGGTTCGCTCTCCTTTTTAAAGAGCTATTAACGGCGAGAGGCGAAGCGGCCGCCGCGGCTAACGCCTCGCTTTACGAGTGCCTCCGCGGACGCCCCCGCCCCCGCCACCGCCTCGCCGAGCACGCGCTGCCCGCCGCACCGTGCCGTGCCGCCCAGCCACCTGCGACGAGGCCCGGGGCAGAGGCCACGGGAGGGGGGAGGGGGAGGACTAGCAAGAGGAAAATGAGGTTGAGTAGAAGCGGGAGGATGATCTGCGTTGTCCGGGTGACGCCTCTTTTCGACGATCATCATTCTGACCGCGGAAGCATTCAACATCATTTAAAGCTGGAGGATGTTGAGAAAGGCGAAAGAGATAAGGATGACGATGTGAAGGATGGTGAGGAGAAGCGGGATGACTTGAATTAGAAGAAGATGGAGGTTAAGACGAATGATAAAAATGAGGAGAAAGACGATGATGGGGAAAACTATAAGATGAAGTAGGATTAGGGGGAAAATGGCGAAGAGGATGAAACTGAGAAGCAGTTGGATGAGAAGAAAGACGGCGATGACGAGAAGGGTGAAGAGAGAAGATAAATTCAATAAGGAGGAGGATACGATGAGTTGGAAGAAGATTTGGGGAAGTCTAGAGGATGAGGATGTTGAAGCAAGTGGTTGAGGAAACGGGGACTGATGAGTGTGTGAACGAAAAGAGAAGTGAAAAGAGAGCAGGACGATAAGGCTGAGTACAAGACGACGATAGGTATGACAAAGACAAAGTCCAGGAGGACAAGAAATACTAGAAAAAGAAAGAGGTTAAGATAAAGATCAAGAAGGAGAAAGACGATGATGGTATGGAGGATATTTAGTTGAGAAGAGAAGGAGCAGCAAAATGGATGGATCAGGATTAGGAGAGAAAATCGGGGAGAGGAAAACGTCGAGGAAAAGCAAGGGTATGAAAAGAAAGGTTATGGTGGGAGAAGAATGAGGGGGTAATGATAAATTGAGTAATGATGAGGATAGCTACAGAATGATGAAGACTGGGGGTCAGGAGGATGAAAATGTAGAAATGAGGTTGAGAAGCAATTATTAGTAGGATGGGAAAGGAAGAGGAGGAGGAGCAGGAGGATGACGAAGAAGGAAGTGGGAAGGAAAGAGGGGGACGGAATATGGAAGAGAGATAGTAGTAGAAGACAGTGGCGTTGGAATAATGGCCGGGAGATGACGTCTAGGTAAAGGCGGTGTATAATGGACAATGCAAGAGGTAGGTGAGGATGAATAGTGAGAGCGCTCTTAGGCGGTTGGGAAATGAGAAGAGTAAATGTCTGATGCGTCATGGTATCAATACGGGTGTCAATTATGAAAGATGCGATTATGAAAATGAAACCGTGAGAACTGGGGAGTTAGAAAGACGTAGAAATGGGGGCGGTAGAAGGAAGCTAGATGAATAAATGTCGTTGTGTACCTGTATTTAAATTCTGGGGTGTAAAATTTGGGTTTGTTGCAACTTCCATTAGGGGTTCTCCCGATTCTCCGACTCTGTTTTATCCATTTCTGCTTAGGCTAATTGCACATTTCATCTGGATAGGGTGGGCCAACGATTCCTGGGGATTATTTTGGATGGAAGGGATGGGATAATTCTGGCTCCATATCTTCGGCCATTACGCTATACACCATAAATAACCGGGCTGTGATTCACGATTGAACGGTCTCTCACTCGATTCAAACACTGGAATTTAAAAATGAAAAATACTTACGAAATAGTAGTAAGGAAGATTGACCCATTCGACAGATTTACAACATGTTCTACTGGAGCTTAAATTATATATTTCTGTTTAAAACGTTGATTGCCATAGGATGAGTGTAACCTTTATTGGTTACAAGATGGCAATGAGGCGATTAGCCTAACAAACTGTCACTACCACTGCGAAAAGAAGTGTAACCAACTTCATGTCTGTTAAATCATTACATCTCTGGCAACAAACAGCTTCTGTGGAATTACACCACAGAGCAATGCATAATAAAAATATAAAATATCAATAATAAAAATATTAAGGTCGAAAATATAAATAATCTTTGTGCACCGGGATTTCAATCGCGATCGATGGAGAAGGAAGCGTTCGGAAACGAGGTACTGGAAATTTTCACTTATTTCCCACATATTCCATCATTAAGTTCTTATACTTTATCATTGGACGCCATCGGACGCCACGATCATTGGACAGAGCAGCGACATTGCTGTTAGGTTTGCATTCACTTTGGTGCGTGGCTGAGGTAATATGTCGTGACGCCAAGCTTGTAGAGTCCGATTGTATTCCAAGCTTTGAGTTTAAAAAAACATAAGAAGGAAGGCTCTGCCTTACTGAAGAATTTGCTCCTGCACGTGGCACATAGGAATGATTTGTGGCACGAGCGAAAGGTGACAAAACAAGTGAATCAATAACTGTCAAGACCGTTGTCATTGCTACGCACGTGACGACGCAAAAGGGATATCAGACACAAAAGTGGTTGCAATGATCACTGAATCAGGTTGACCCATCTGTAGGATGGGGCCTTTTCCCCATCTTTACGTAATTCAACAGCATGCATTAAAAAACTATCTGCACTTAAATACTATGTGCACACGTTTTCTTGTGCTCTCAATTTGCTAAATGTCAGAGAATTGGAGGGTTACTTTATTTCTTTGATAGTACCAATAAATCAAATCTATAACGCGCTTGCAGATACGAATAGTATCTATTTTCTGAGAACAATCGTGTCACCAATAACGCGGGTTGCAAGTGCTTTTGGCTGACTAGGAAACGCCGCATCGAAGGACGTGATGCCAACGTTTCAACCATCTTGCCCTGAACTTCAAGGCGCGTTACCCGGACAGAAGATCGCTCACAAGGCTCCAGAGGCGGAAGCCAACGACGTCACTTTACAACGTTCGTTGCTACAATTTATTACTAATTCAAATGAACGATAAAAGAGATTTGAATTGGGGAGATGAAGCTATGCGCGCAGTCAACAAGTATGGAGGAACTACTTTAAGAAGGGACCACTTTGTTAAGTCGGGAAACAAATGAACGTCAAGGAGGACGATGATGTTCCAAGATATATTGACGGAACCATTTACAAGTAAGCTAACTGAAAATGAACGCACTGACAGAATGAGTGCATGGGCATAACTTGAAGTGATATTGCCAGCAGTGGCCAAGCAGAGCGGTCCCTTCTTATAGTACGTAATCTCTGTGTAAAATGAGGGTGGATGGAGCAGGTACTGACTTGCTGAAGAAGCTGCTGCCGCAGGCGGCGCAGAGGAAGGTCTTGTCGCGCTGCTCGTGCGTGGCGCGGTGGCGGTTGAGCGACCACTTGCTGACGGAGCGGAAGGCGCAGCGGTCGCAGGCGAAGGGGCCCGTGTGGCCCCCGCGCCCTTGCAGCGGCGACGGCGGCGGCGACGACGGCGACGGCGGCGCCTCCTGCGCGCGCGGCCCCAACCGCGCGCCCTCGGACGGCGCGCCGGCCGCTGGAACAATACGCGTGGACGTGGACCGAGAGGTTCGCACCTCCTAACACATATGTTGCGTGAGCCAGCGAATTTTGGTTCTGGACGCGACACTTACTTATAGCATTGTTCCCGTGAGTGTAATGCAAAATGTAATATTCCGGGAGGTTATGGTACCCCAGACCCCTTGACATATGAGATTCGGCACAGACGTAGTCTTTGGCTTACATATTTTCGTCTCCCAGGTATATCCCTTAGAGTAGTAATGTCCAAACTGTAAACCCTCAATTGGTTTCTCCAAATGTGAGGCAGTTTAGCGCATATATGTCTGAGTTTGGAAGGGAAAAGGAGGATCAAGGAAGAGGAAAGAAAGATCGCGCGAGGTCCGTTTACTAAGATATTGCTCCGGCTTTCGCCTGATATTGACCGGAGAAAGCACGGAAAACTACCGATCAGAGAAGCCGGGCGTTAGAATTCTCCTCCAGACAGCGGCTAAAGTAGCTACCGCTCAAACCCCTCGAGAATAATTGATTGATTATTTCGTCTTCACGGGCACGCCAACTGCTATGGTACTAGTCCCGTAAGAGTAGTGCATGTTTCGTCACGGGATGGGGCGGGATTCTTCCCCCGCTGGATGGTGGATTCCGGCGCCAACCTATGTGTCTCCCCATCCGGATATCTGCTCTAGTGGAGCAACACCCCAGCCTGAACAAGCTGTAAGCTCCCGAACATTGCGAGAGTGATAACAGGTGTAGGCAGTGCTTGATTTATAAAGTCCCAGGACGCTTTCTAAATAGATTATTAAATTAATGGATATAGTTATTCATTTATTATGAAATTTAATAATTACTCCCGAGGAACAGGAACGCCGTTCTGTCGCGTTCCCCCAGAAATTAAGCTCTGGGAGTATATATAAAAGTAAGAAAAAATATCGCACCTCGCGGCGATCCCTGGTCGCCGGCAGCCACTGGCATTCCCTGTGCGGCCGGCGCGGGCCGTGCGTCTTGCGTCGCGGCGGCGCGGGCGTCGGCGGGGGACGGGTCCGTGGGTGGCGGAGGCGGCGGGGGCGGCGGGGGCGGCGGGGGCGGCGGATGCGCGGTGCGGCGGTGCACGCGCATGGAGGAGCGGTGGTTGAAGCCCTTGTAGCACACGTCGCAGATGAAGGGCTTCTCGTCCGTGTGCGAGCACAGGTGCCAGCGCAGTACGTGCTTCTTGAAGACGCGCTCGCACTCGGGGCAGCGGTAGCGCGGCTCCTAAGCGCACAACACGCACACATAACGTGATGCTATCATACAAAATGTGTACTACTCTACTCTATAAATACATATAAATTTGATTTCTACGAAAGGAATAAATATGTCAGGAAAAAAATTATAAAAGTTCTCTATAATATCTTGAATTTTTAGTATTCTCATACTCCTCAGATTATAGAAAGAGTGATTAGAGATAGTGATAGAACTACATATAAATAAATTGTCGAGAACAATATCTGCGAAAACTACGAATTTCGGGTTTGGGATTAAAGCAAGTTACACCATCATTTAAGTTCATTAAACAAAATTTAGTCTAGGAAAATTATGTCATAATATATTATGTACTTATTATGGTAATGTGATCTCAAAACTTGCCATGGAGAGGGAAAAAATTAAGATTTAGAATTTCTATAACTAAAAAAAATAAATTTGAATCGCCTTCATTGTATCTCGCAGTTTGTGAATTCCCAAGATTCGAAAATTCTAATGTCACATCCATACGACGAAAAAAATGTTGACATTAAGGAGAAAAAATGTGAAAGAGAAGCAAATGACTAGTGAAAACGTGAATGTGAAAATATGAAAACAAAAACAAGCAGATAAAGAATGAAAGAAAAAATTAAAAGAAAAGAAGGCAAACAATACAAATAAGCAAGCTGACATTAAAAGGTTAAAAATAAAAATAAAAATATTTAAAAAGAAAAGAAGGAAAAATTGAAAAGAAGAATTAATAAGAAGAAATGAAGCTATAAATAAAAAGTAAAAAAGAAACGAAGGTGTTAAAAAAGAAAAGATGAAATGATAAGAATTTAAAAAGTTACCCACCAGGAGAGAAAGTAACTAGAAAAGAGGACTGAAGCGAGTGGAAAAGAAGAAAACAAGATCCGCACCGGGTCGGTGGGCGTGGTGGGCGCGGCGGGCGGGTCGTGGATGACCTCGTGGAAGAGCAGCTCGGCGCGTGACGCCGTGCGGAACGGGCAGCGCGCGCAGCCCAGCGACTCCCCGGCGTCGCCCTCGGCGCCCGCGGCGGGCAGCGGGGGCGGCGGGGGCGGCGGCGGCGACGCCGACTCCGGCGCGGGGGCGGTCGACGAACCGGCGCTGACACCGGCGCCAGTGGCGGTGGCGTCGTCACTGGCGAACACGCACGCCTTCTCGCGCACGTGGCGCGACACCTCCTGGTGCAGGGCGAACGCCGCGCCGCACTTGGAGCACCTGCAAACGACAGCAGCGGCAAAATGTCCTGACTTTCACACTAGAAAAAATACACATTCTCCTCCTTAAGAAATGAAATCTAATACGCTCTAGAATTTATTACACAGGCCTAATATTATTTTTATTTCTGCTTCTGAAGAAGTGTCAAGAAATGTTATTTAATCTTCTTTCCGGATCCTAGCAACGTGTTCCCCACGTGTATTTTCGACTGCGATTTCTTTTAAGCCTACTCCCTTATTTAAGTCGAGTCTAGGGAGCTTTCGAATAGGCTCTTGAGCGTTCCTTGTAATGCCTAGGAGTGACTCATATATTGGTCTCAGTTAAAAAATGGAAATGGCGAGATGTTTAGAAACAGATATTATCGGAGAAAATTAATTTCGCCGGCCACTTATCCGACAGACGCATGACACGTCATACTGAAGGTTGTTCTTCCTTGGAAAGTCTACCATTTCTCGCCGAAATACATAAAACTGACTTTTAAAACTCAGGTTGTTAGCCTACATGCTACTGGCAACGCCATTTTTAGTTATAATTCACAATAACCACAAATTAACCACTATCTTCCTCTGTATTAGTTCTCTAAACATGATCGAATGCACGTCTGAATGACATGTTTTTAAGAGATTTTAGCATAATTATTCATATATTAATACAAGCACTAGCCCATAACACTCTCTCAATCCCTTTGGACCCGGAATCAAGAGAGAATGAGGTCCGTGACACGAGATAGAATCATCGAAGCCCACAGTGTTTTGGAACCCACGACCATTGTGGACCAGGGCGCTCTTGGCCATCTCCGTCAAGTAAGTCGACGAAATTGCTACATCCCTTTCCTGATAAGATTACTCTCACTGCCCGACAACAGTAATTCCTTCTCGAATCTTTTTGTCATGGTATTTATATTGCATTGTGAATAATTTATACTTCAATTATTGTTCTCAGTTGTTCGTTCCAATCACTACATTGCATACATATTCGTATAGTACATTATAATTTTCCTGTTGTTTCAGCAATATTATAATCTTTTTGAATTTCCTTTTATTTGTAAATAACATACTGATTTATTACTCTTGTTAGAGTGCCCCGTAAGGGATTTAGATAATTCGATTGCATTGCCTGTCGCTTAGCTGGACACAATTTAAAATTGAAAAACGAATTGATGTGATCAGTTTTGTTGATTGTTTGTTCCTTGAAGTTCGTTTTTTTCGGCTAAATAATTTTAAAAATAAAATATTTCGTTTAATGTTGACTTTTGTTGATTTTACTTATTTTGAATTAGCATTGTTTCATTTACCAATTTCGCAAACTTTAGAGCTCTAGAAGTAAAATTCTATTTTTCTTTCTGCATTTATAGTCACCAACGACACTCAGTATTTGACTTGTATAAACATGTGTCAAAAACACATTACTTGTTTACATAATCTTTTCGTAATTTCAGCCATTAAAATTTAAAAACATGTTTATTTTCCGATGTTGTTCGCTTTTAAAAACGCGAAGAAAACCTTTGAAATCAGCAATAACAGAATGTATCTCCCGTATTAGGTTCCCATAAGTAGAAATACATTTGTATTTGTCGCTAAAAACATTTCGGTGGAAAATCATCTGCTTTTCACAAAAGTTAAAATGTATTGAAATAAACTTTCATAATTTTTCTCTGTCATCGTGCGTCAATAAATTTGTAAAAAGGTTTTATGATAGTTTATTAATTTTAGAAAACTATTCAAAACGCTGACTTATCAAACATTGATATAGTAACGTCTTGGACATTCTCATACAGCTAAAGTAGGCAATCTTCGTGTGTTGATGTAACCAAAACAATGTAAATGTTTTAGTCACTTTTAACTATCACTTCCAAAACCAATAAACATACGACGAAGAAAGCATATGGCGAGTAGAAGGGCAGATGACGATTAAGAGGGTAGATGTTGAGTCAGAGGGCACATGATGAGGAGAGCAGATGACGAGTAGGAGGGCACGAGAGACGTAGGCGGCAAAAGATAAGTATGAAGGCAGAAAAGGAGTAGGGGGCAAAATAAGAAAAGAAGAGCGCGGGGCGCAGCTCCTCACTGGTAGAGCAGGTCCGGGTGTCGCTCGCCCATGTGCGCCTTGAGCTCGAGGATGTCGCCGGCCACGAAGGAGCACTCCTTGCAGGGCCGCGCCAGGCTGTCGGAGGAGGCCAGCCCGCGCTCGCAACGCTTCTGCTGTGCGCGCAGCTTGTGCTCCAGGCTGCGCCGGTGCTTGAGCGCCTCGGGCGCGGACGCGAACGTCTGGCTGCACGCGCTGCAGAAGTAGCCGCCCCGCCCGCCGGCCCCGCCCACGCCCCCGCCCTCCGTGCGCGCCGCGGACTGGCCGGCGGACGGGTGGTTGGTCAGGGTGTGCAGCTGGAGAGCCCTCTGCGAAGCAATAAGGGTAGCCGTTTTTATTCACTGTTTATTTTTATGTTTTTTTCTCGCTAATAGGCCGACTTGGACCACGCGTGCATGCATTTACCGGAGCTCCCTGCATTTACCGGGGCTTAGTAACATTATCTCGGTGGCAGGTGCATATAATATATCATGGGATCAGAATTTTAGCTAGATCCGAATTTTATCCCCCAGGGTTGTTAGTCCTGGTGGTATGGAAGATGAAATGATGATCATAGTGGGGGTGAAAGGACGAAAAACACATACAGACATACATAACACAACCATACCCGAGGCGGGACTCGATCCTGCCATCTTCTGGTCCACTCTTTATTTATCAACTCATTCTTTATTTATAATTATTATTTTTTATTACGTTTTTAATTTTTAAATTAAAAAAATTAACACGCAGTGCGAGAAACGCGGTTTTCCCGCTTGTTACCCCCGTGCGAAACAACTAATTATTTCACAGTGTGAGAAACATAGCGACAAGTGTGCGAAACATCTGTATAGCGATTTCCAATTGTATTTCGTCTTGACGAATTTGTTTATTATTTACAAACAATAGTGTTACGACACTGACTGGAATCCATTTATCTTTGTACAAGTACGGTATTTCTAGTTATTTAATATTTAATTTAAATTCATTTACTTGACACATTGCGTTTCGCTCACGGCGTGTTAAAAATAATACACGCAACACGGACGTGGGAAGATTCCCGTACTAGTCTCCTCGCTACGCTCGGGCGACAACTTCGACTCGTGCGTGAATCACCTGTTTCGCGCCCTTGTTACGTAAACTATTATTGTTTGCTTATCTAGAATCACGGTTTTGGACATTCTAAGCCACGAACAGCGATTTTGTAAGCTGCTTCGTTATTGATAATGCATTCTTCAAAATCAAACAAGAGAAAGATATAAGATTTTAAAAGATGCACTTCATGCTTTAAATGGTTGACATTTCTGAGTGTAGGGGGAAAACTTACGATCGTAATATTAAGGAAATTCATATATGTGAGTGATTTGAATTACTTGATAACAATGGTTAACAAGATTTTTGTCTCAAGGCTACCAATGGAAGGAAGTACGTAATGCAGTTGTTTATTTGTTTTTCAAATATGTATTCGGAATTTCTCCATTACCCACAGTTTTTTGTTATTTTAATGCAATTAAATATTTATAAACTTTTTTGTTTAATTTTCAAGTAAACTCTCTTAGAGCATATACGCAGAGAATATTCGCAGAGCATATACGCAGAGCAAAATCTCCTAGAGCATATACGAGCATTGCAAATACGATGGAACCAAACGAGCTAACTCGAATGAGAGTAATGCTACTGTTGTGCTGGAACAGTCATGTACAAACGTGATCTAGAGTACCTAGACATATTAATCAGAACTACGTCAGTCGTGAGTACTTTGTGTGCTTGAATTATTATGCATTTCGAACATTTGAGTATTTCGAGAGTAAGTGTAAGAGCGAGAGAGCAATATAGATAGATAGATAGAGAGAGAGAGATGGAGAGAGAGAGAGAGAGAGAGAGAGATGCGTGTGTATGTGGCTGTGGTGTGTGTGTGTGTGTGTGTGTGTGTGTGTGTGTGTGTGTGTGTGTGTGGTGCGCGTGTGCGTATGGTCTGTACGTTTGTAGGTGTATGTATGTATGTGTATGCACGCCTGTGTCAGTGTGTGTGAGTGTGTGTCAGTGTGTGCGTGTGTGAGTGTGTGTGGTGGCGGGGCTCACCTGGCTGGTGGCGAGAAAGGCGCAGGCCTCGCAGCGCAGCGAGGCGCCGAAGTCCCTCTGCGAGGGCGCGGGCGCGCAGCGGCCGCCGGAGCGGCGCCAGTGGGCGACGAGCTGCACGCGCAGCGGGAAGGCGGCGGCGCAGGCGGCGCAGCGCGCGGGCGAGCGCTTGCCCAGGCGCACGGGCAGCGCGCGCCCCACGCCCGCGGCGCGCGCGCGGTGCGACGCGCCCTCCAGGTGCGACAGCGCGTCGCCGCGCGCCTCCGACTTGCACAGCGAGCACCACCACTCGCCCGACAGCTGCGGGACAACGAGTGCCTTTACGTCTACGAATACCGTAACTAATAAGAGACATGTTATGAAACTGATTTTCAAGGATCAAAGCTCCTCGACAGAGATCTCAGACTTTCACAGGAAGAACTACCATTCTCAAGGCAGACAAGAAATATCATTTGTACAGCGAGCACCACCACTCGCCTGACAGCTGCGGGGAACAGTGCTTTGAGGGACAACGCATGGCAGTGTGATCCTTGGCCTTAGAGGGAGCACCACCATTCATCGCAAGCCAGTACCTATACGTCTACGAATACCCTAACGTGTATGAGAGATGTTATGAAACTGATTTTCAAGGATCAAAGCTCGTCGACAGAGATCTCAGACTTTCACAGGAAGTACCACCATTCTCAAGAGAGATGTATTCCCCATCGCTAGAGATACTATGAGAAGAAATATCAATCGTAATCTTCACCATATAGGTGACAAAATATGTGTATGCAGGAGATGCGGTGGGAGAAGTGTCATAGATCACCGGAAAGCAGGAAGAAAACATGAAGTCGATCTTGAACAGGGAAGCTCACTTGGCAAACGTATGTGAGCACATTATAGACCTTACATAAACATAATTACACTAATACCTATAAAGAAACAAAATACAATTGAAAAGCAAAGCATGTCGACAGAGTGCTATGATTAAATATCACATTCAAATGAGAAGTATCAACAGAATACGAAGCGAGTGCCTAGCAATAAACAGAGCAAGTAGAAGTACCAACATGTAGACAGGGGTTCAAAACTGTCCAAGAAATGGAGTCCTTTAATTGTGCACGAATGGAAAGAGTAATGAAGAGTTACTTCAATGTTCACGGTTGTTGTCTCTTTAATGGTCGAGCGATAGTAACACCTCAGCCAACATATGGAGGAATATTAAATATTTCAGCCCCCAGGAAGGCCACTTCACGATAGCCGAATCATTGGTAACTCAGCTGGGATGGCACCCGCGCAGCGATGCGAAGTACCTTCGCGAACCCCCGAACACGACTCCCCGCCAGCGTCACTCACCTTCCGCTCCGTTTCAAGGTGCTCCCGAGTGGCCCAATGCGCCCGGAGCACCTGCACTTCGTTGCAGTAGAACCTGCAGGGCGCGCACTGGAAGGGCGCGAGGCGCACCAGCGCGCTCATGTGGCGCAGCACCAACCGCTGGTGCTCCTGCGGGCGCGCGACGGCGCGGCGACAGTGGTACAGCGAGAGCAGGTGCTTGCCCCAGGGCTGGCCCGCCGGCAGCCGCGCCTCGCACACGCCGCAGTGGGCGTCCAGGGCGGCGGCGGCGGCGGCGGCGGAGGCGAGGCGGCGGCCGCGCCGCGCCCGCGGCACGCCCCCGCCCTTGGACGGCGGCGCCTCGGACGGCGAAGGCGGGGACGGCCCGGCGCTCGGGGACTTCGTCGGCGACTTGCTGCTGTCGGGGGAGCTGGTGGAGGTGCTCGCGGTGGCGGCGGCGGCGGCGGCGTCCGCTGCTTTTTCCGCTTCCTGGAAACATGCCGTGGTGGGTTTCGATGTGAAGTTTCTGTTTTAGCGGTGGGGTAAGTCGACAAATAGAGCCATGAGAGTGTAACGAAAAGTACAACGTTTATTTTGTTTCTTGAAAGTCATCGCCTCACACATAGGGATCCTGGATTTGAATCCTGCCGTGAATCGTGCCTTAATGTTGGTTTCGTGTGTCTGCGTGTGTTATTCAGCGAAGGTTCCTGCCGTGCATGTGAAGGAACGTTGGGAACATTTTTACCACAAAGGGCTCCGCATGGCGTCTCAGATGACTGGAGACGAGTGGGAAGTGAATGGGGAGGTATAAGATCGCGCGCGGTCTTTAACTAGAAGCATGTAAGTAAACAGAATCACGTATATTACGTAAGACAATACCTAACGCTCTGTAGAAGAGCTCGAGTTGTTTAGATAGAGATGTGTTATCTAATCACTGGAATGTTTCTCCACATTACTCACAGTTCATACATCTAACTGTGTAAAAAATTCCACATTTATATAAAATTATTGAACTTCATATAACTGCCACGTACAAAACCATACGGCGTATGTTTTCCGCAAATGTCAAGCGTACTCTCGCCAAAACTTTTTCACCTTACATTCGGAAACTCCAGCAACTAAAGGGAATAGTGAACATCATATTTGTAACTTAACATTTCATTGGATACACAATCCGGAATTCACATTTTCTTCAAAGACTGAGATACGTGAGTGTATTCATAACAATTGTATTCATACTTCATATTCTTACGTGTCATTTTAATTACGAATAATAACGTATTTATTGTAAATTAAATTGTCATGCTTTTTATAAAAGATGGTCTCTTTTTTAGAAAAGTGACAAAAGTGTGACAAAAGAGAATTCAATATCATTTGAAATATTAAAAGTGATTAGAATATATGTGAATATATTCTAATTATTATGGTAGTTATTCATTATTAATTACTAATTACTATTCTAAATTATATACGACATTCCCTACAACAAATTCTTATCTTCCTTCCATATTACTGACCTACCACCAGAAAAAAAGGGCAACCGAAAGGAGAAGACGTAGCCCGAGTGCATCTTCCAATCAGATCGCCCAAACGAGAGGCGATCCAGCGAATGCGCGAAGGCGAAGACGACGAGTGGACGGCGCGGGCGGGGCGGGGCTGGGCGGGGAGCGGGAGTGGAGTAATGGGGAATAAACAACCAATTGTCCGTCGAATGCGGCCGTCTATGACGGAGGGCGGCAGGGGTCGATGGGGCGGGAGGGCGAGGGCGAATGGGCAAATCGATCGGAAGGAAGGGCGCAAGGGAGCCAGGCGAATAAGCGCCGCAGAGGAAGAAAAATGTCGAGGTGAAATGGGGCCCTGAATGGCGGGCCAAAGACGCCGGCGAACGGCAGACGGGAGATGGCTCCGCGACGGAGACGTGACAGCACTGGAGAGGGCGATGTTCAGCGTCATGAAATTCGCTGCAGACTTTTCACTAAGTTTTTTAGACTATAGGAGAATTTGAGTAGCTAAGCAAGCCATAATAAACGACTTTCAAATTATTTTTTTATACGTTTTGTAAGTGGAATTTCTTGTAGGGAGACATTTCAAGCCCCCAATATGAAAACTAGTAATGTAGATCTATTAAAATATAGTTCGGAAAAGTATGTATCCCTTTTCTTTTCGGAACCATTATATTTGAGTCAAAAAGCAAATAGTTGGCGAATAAGTGATATAAGTACTTTCAGAATTTCCTATTTATGTGTTCGGTGATTTTATAATGAAGAACAAAAAGGTTTCTTCGTGGAAAGAAAGGGAAACCGTGGAGATGAAATAGAACTACACTGCCCTAGTATAGTAGTTCGTACCGTGCTCCAGGAAAGTCTCTTGGCAGCGGCACTTTGCTTGTGAGAGTGTTGGCAACATAAATTATGTTGGTAGTGCGAGTTCCAGCTTGTGACAAAAGAAAATGAAAAATTGCAAATTCACCACAATCATATCAGATGCTAAAAGTGTTCACTTATTTCCCAGTGAATGGTTGCTACCAACATAAATGGATTTTTTAATAGGGGGCCCTTACTTGGCTCTGTTCGTAGAGACTTTCCAGGCGCACGTTGCTTTTTTGTCTTCTGGTACCCGGGTTGCGAGAAAGCCTCACGCTGAACTAGACACCTCGCGATCTTACCTTTGCGCTGTGCAGCATCCTGCGCTTGGACTTGGACCAGATCTCGCTGTTGACGTAGATGTCTGTGTGTCGCACCTTCCTCTTCCTGGCCGGGCCCCGCCTGGCCGCGGCGCCCGCCGCCTGCCCTTCGCCGCCGCCCTTGCCGCCCCGGGCGAAGGGCATGGCGGCGTCCAGCTCGGCCTCGAGGGCGGTGCGCTTGAAGTGCAGGTCGGACAGGCGGTGACGGTCGTAGAGGGCGCGCGAGCTCAGGCGCCGGTTGCACGGCCCGCACCAGTACTGCACGTTGCCGGCCTTGCGGTGGTGCGACCCCGGCGCGCGCTTGCCGGGCCCCCACTTGCCGCTGGTGTGGCCCGGGGGCGGGGCGCCCGACGGCGCCGCGGGCACGTCCTCGTCGTCGTCGGACGGCACGCCGCCCACGCTGTCGCCGCGGGGGCGGGGCTGCGAAAGCGTCGGATGACTTCATTTCACATCGAGGCTATCCGGGACGAGCCGCGTCTCTGTCGCGGTGGCTGCTCGTCACAGCTCGTCTCTGATAGCCTAGACAGTATAAACTCCGGACGCAATCAGACATCTAGGTAGGTTAGGCACAGAAAATAGTTATTGACCGGTGCCGCCCGGTCCCCGCAGGAGGAGGAGGAGGGAGGGGCTATACGATTGCACGACCTGACACTATGTGAAGGCGACGACGTCCACCCGGTCCTGAGTTTCTCGGCGGAACTCACGTCGTTAGGCTCAATGTCGACGCAGTGAGTGGGTGTCTTGCCACCGATCATTGGGCAGGATTGGGTGTGGAGTTTGTTGGCATTCCCTGAGCAGCTGGGCGGCGGATCTCAAACCCACAAATAAAAGTTCAGACTGGGAGCTTGAAAAGCCCTGTCAGAGTTGCCTAGGTTTCCGCGGTACTCACGTCAATAGCTTCATGGTGAAGGCAGTGAGGAGACAAATTGGGGGCCGCCGACCCGGTGGGGCTAGACCCGGGAGCATTTGGCTTTTTTGTGGCAGTGACTCGCATAGAAGAGGGACTTGTTCTGGCGCTTTGTGAAAGGCGCATTGATTCAACTACGGTACTGACCTGGCGCCCGGACCCAGGGACACCCTATAAGGGGGTTGAGGATAGGGGCTAACGCCTAGGGGCCCACCCGGGGAGAAATCCCCCTGGTAGAACATGCGGTGTGGGTGCCGCCCGGTTGCTCTCACAACGTGCCTCCGGTTCACATCTGGCGCTACCTAGGTGAGACATTTTTCCTCCTATTCCGCCTCCTATACCATGCCGAGTCAATGGGAAGCGCGAGCCACGCTAGTAAGTTATAGCAAGAACATCCTGTGTGTAAGGGCCCGCGAGCCAATGGGCCAATGGGCAAATGGGCCAATGGAAAAAGGGAAGGAGCCTACCTGGCGGAGGTAGCGTCGAGAGGTCCAATAGTATGAAATGCGCCATAGATGATGCACAGTAGAACATTCCAAAATAGATGCCACAGAGGGCCCAGAAAATACCCATACCTTATGAGATTCCAAACTCTGCTCTTTCGAATATCGGTCACTCCCTTTACCTTTACGATGCTAAGGGCGGCAATTACTCCTATTAGCAATGGCAAATTCAGAAATGAACACATAATTCACGATCGCACAAGTCATTGCCCATTTACTGATAACTGACTAGCTGAGAGGCAAGGAAATCACTAGTCGTTTCTTGCCTCTTAAATGAAATTTAATGTACTAGATTTATGCTCATTAAAAATATAAAAATTCATGTACAAGTTTAAACAAAATATGCCCCTCCTTTGAACTAGGTGCAGTATATACAGTCTCTATATTCAAATATGGGTAGATAGAGGTACGGTACTGACGTTGCAAAACGGAATACGACAATGGACGAGGAAGAACAGAAGAACGTTTTAGCGCATGGATTCTCCAGTGATTTTAGAGCTCCTTTGGAGAATTTTATTTTGAAAATGGAAATAACACTTTAGCTAATAAAAATGTTTGCTCCATATTGAACTTATGATTTTATAGGATTCCTAAAACTCCTGTAACGTTGAATGGCATATTACTTCTTTACTGTTCTCTTCTTCATACATACTGTTGAATTGTCGTAAAGTAATTGGTTAATTTAATGGATAAGCAGTTATTTGCTCTCTTACTAATTCACACCTTTATGACGTATGATTACTATGAAGGGAAGACAACTGACGATCTTGAAATATTTAATAAAGCAATCGATTGAATCGGATTATTATCGGAAATTTAAGAAAGTGTACTATTTTCACCGATATACAACAAAAATTTACGTTTTGAAGACCTGATAAGTGTGATAAAAATAATGAATTTACCCGTAGACAGAACACTGAAATAATTACCAAACGGTGATCTCCATGAATGTAGGAGAAATTTCCTTTCACTTAAATCCATAAATTATAGCCAATAGTACCGTGTAATTGCCTTTTATATTTTTACCACGACGTTTAGACAACCAAAAGAGCAACAAAAAGCTAACTTACGAGTCTTCATTAAACAACATTATTATTTCGAAGATTAAAATTAGGTTTTACAACTCCCTGTTTAAAAGCCATCAAACCGTACTAAACGACACTAAAAAAATCCCAAAAAGTATTCATTTCCTTCACACTCAACCTTAATGTATATTTACATATTGCGCGATAGCAATGAATAACATTGCCCCAAATTTCAGTGTGATCCTTTCGAGTGAACTCGTAAAGGTAGGCAGCGGCGGAGGCGTGGGGAAGAGATCCGGCACCTGCTTATTAGCCGCAGCGTGTCGTGATAACCGATCCTCTGAAACGCGGCATCAAAAAGAAGCCGCCCCCACTCCACCCCACCTCCCTCACAACTGTCACGCCGTCGGAATGTCCGGCCGGGAATTTAAGGCTCTCCGCAGGCGAACGAATCCGGGGAGGCCGGGGGTCTCATTAGGAGGAATATTCCTATCTCCGGCTGGGATTTAAGGGGCCGCCAATCAGAGCAGGGAGCTCTCTTCCGTCGATGGAGACAGTTGAGGCGGGCGGCGGCGTCTGTCGAGGTGGGCGTGGTTGCGTGGGGCCAGAAAAGACGGCAGGGAAATGGATGAAAGGATTACATGACGTAGGAGCCAAGTGGATGGAAGATCGAAGGTGTGGAAGCGGACGCAAAGAACACTGAGATTTTTATTACATCAAATAAGTAAGTAAACCAGTGTTTAAAACCGAACCGAAACTTAAACCGTTAAAAATAGAATAAATAGTGAGAGTAAATCGCAAAACATAGTTTTTATTAAATACTGTATGTTCATAGAATCATCTTGTACCGAATGAAAGGGTTCGGTTTCTTAAGTTCTTAATTTCGTGCAATTTTGTTACGCTATGCTTACACTTGAAAACAGTTTTTACATGGAGTACGTAATTAAAAATAACTGATTTTTTTATACAGCGGGGGCTGTCGAGACTCACAAATAAAAAAATTCATAAATAAATACATAAATACAGAAATATTTTTATTAACACACACACACACACACACTCATATATATGCCAAGAGAGGAATCCTGAATCAACATATGCTTTTCAATAAAAATTTGGAAAAACAGTCTTGAATTATTTTGTAATTAAAACAAAATCAAGTAAATACATTTAAACCGAATTTGATCGGAAATTAACCAAAACTCGAAATGTTGTTTGTTAGAAGCATTGAATCAGTTTATATTTGCACTCATTAAAGAGGTTTGACCACTACGTTGAGAGAAGTTCACTACCTGCCTAGGAGCTGATGCTGACGAACCCATGCTGACTTTCGTATAGTGTCTGAAGCGAGCGAGATCTGTCAAAAAATATCATCATTCACAAGTATTTCGTGAAGCAAAAACTGATACAATGTCGAGGAAAATGTCTCCTGGTGCTGGTGCTAGTGTGATTCACATAGTCAGACAGACAGATAGACAGGCAGGCAGACAGACAGGCAGGCAGACAGACAGGCAGACAGACAGACAGACAGGCAGACAGACAGACAGACAGACAGACAGGCAGACAGACAGACAGACAGGCAGACAGGCAGACAGACAGACAGACAGACAGGCAGACAGACAGACAGGCAGACAGACAGACAGACAGACAGACAGACAGACAGGCAGACAGACAGACAGGCAGACAGACAGACAGACAGACAGGCAGGCAGGCAGAGACAGACAGAGACAGAGACAGACAGAGACAGACAGAGACAGACGGACGTTTCGAAAGAAACACTTCTTCGGTATGAGTGGACACCAAAACGTGCATTTCCATCGATATTTCGAAGTCGATTCTCCGCAGCATTTCTCTTCACTACGTATACCACTCGGTACGCAAAGGGGAAAGCGCCTCACCTGGTGGTGGGCGGCCTGTCCTGGCCTCCACTTGCCCCCGGTGTAGCTGGGCGGCGGCGCGGGCTCCTGCGGCGAGGCGGGCGCGGGGGCGGGCGCGGGGGCGGGCGCGGGCGCGGGGGCCGGGGCGGAGGGCTCGTCCAGCAGCAGCCCCCACGGATACAGCCCCTCGGGCTTCCACTTGCCGCCCGTGTGCGAGCGGGGCGGCGCGTCGTCGTGCTCGTCCAGCTCGAGCACGTCGAAGTCGAAGTCGGAGTCGGAGGCGGCGGAGTCGTCGGCGTCGCTGCCGCCCGCACCGCCCTCGCCGCCCGCGCTGCCCGCGCCGCCGCCGCCGCCCGCGTCCTTCGCCTTGAGCAGCGCCCCGCGCAGCGACTCGGGCGACAGCAGCGGCCCGCCGAAGTCCTCCACGGTGTCGGTGGACGTCCGCTTGGGCGCCTCCGCCACCACCTCCTCTGCACACAAGCGCGTTCATGGGGATGGGGCCAACGTCATTCCAGCAGCGAGCACATACAACAGATCTGCAATACACTTTTCACCCTTCGTCCGTCTTGTTAACCTCGAATTGTTCTTCCTGTTGTACGTATTAGCGAATTCATACAACCGATCTGCAATACTTTTTTCACCTTTATTCCGTCTTGTAGATGTGCTCAAATATTTGAGGCATTGCAGCAACAAAAATCAGTTTCAAACATTTTTTTCGGTTAACAATAAAATCTATGAATTCGTATTCTTGACACACAACCAGACCCATCACTAGGTAGATGTTACAACTGCTTCAAAGGTGGAACATCGCTCTTTTAACTGCGAATTGGCACCGAAGAGTTGGCATACGAGTATAATGTTTATAAGTCAAAACCTTTGTTTCGAAAATGTTTGTCCTTAGCTGCTTTTGCTTTGCAAGGCCCCAATCACACCCTAGAACCAATGTAAATTACAATCACTCCATTCACCCCATTAATCAGTTCCGCCTGCGAAAACATTAAATAAATGCCGTAACTGAATCACTTCTGAACTACTACTGTGCAGCATTTTTCACAAGGTAGTCGTGTGGCCCTTCTCAAATTCTGTTAGCCGAAAGACCAGCATTACGTGTATACATATATAAAATGTACACTACAACCCTTGAAAGGCATATAACTGTATGCCGTAAAGGCAGTTAATAATTTTTTTAAAAGGATGGAATGAATCCGAAACGAAACCCAAAATATCCTCAAATATTTTTTTGCCTCACAACCAACATGTACTACATGCGATATATGTGTAAAGCCACGTATCAGCACTACGAATAAATTGTAATTAAGAAACCATTCGATACCATACTTTCTTAGAGAGAACGTGTAACAATAAATATTTATGAGGAGACAATACTCGTATTATATAATAATACATTTACACAGAACTAGGTAAAATCGGAATAAATACGTAGGGAGCCCTTTTTAGAAACGAAAAATTCGTTGCGTTTTTTTATTCCCTTTAAGAGTGATTTAAAGAAAATTTTATTGCTAACATCATTACTACCAAAACATGAATTATTACGGAGCATTACAAGAAGAATTCTTAAGATTCTTTTGAATTAATGACTTTTTTTCCTGGTTGGTAGTTTGCCGTAGCATTCCCTTGTACTGATGATTGCAGTTGTGTTTAGGAGGGGTGGATAACTTTGGGAGAACAAAGAGTATCAATGAGGAACCAACCATATTCCAATCAAATGGAAACACAAAAGCCTTGCGCAGGACACAAATCCTCATCGTTCGACTATTCGCACTGTAAGCTGCCCCAAGTCATTGCCCTGCGCTTCCAAGATCAAGCGCGATGCGTTTTCTGCATTTTACAGAAAATGCATAAATAATAGGACTTTTCATGGCTCCTAGCACCTCTCGCGGAATCTCCGTTAGTCCTCAAGCCGGTGGGGGTGAGCTGAGGGTGAGGGCTGACGGGACTCACCTGCAGGTTGAGCGGCGGGTCGCACGCTCTCGGCCTCGTCCTTGGGCTCCCGGGCGGCGCCGCTGAGGGTGGAAGCTCGGCTGCGGGTGAGCACGCGGCCAACCTACCACACGTGGACCGGGTGCAACATTAGAACAGCGACTCTCAGACCTTTTAGCACATCAATCTTCCTTTCTTGAACTTCAGAAGACCCACACCCTACCCCTTGTTGGCAGCTGTGCGAGCAACGCGCTCCTTCATTGTTGATGACGCAATAATAGCGGTATTTAAGGGGTGTTTATAACCGGCTGTTTAAATTTATGTTGGCTGCACTTATTGACAAAAACCGAACTAAATTAATACTTGCTGAGTGATTATTAGTTTTATGAAAGGAATACAGTGCTGAATTTAAAGTTTCATGTTATGTTTATTTCAATGCCTTGCAGCAGAAATACTGAAATTTCTGTGTGCTTCTACTAATTTGGTTTCAAATTGGAGAAGTATCTGAAAAGAGCAATTGCATTTACTTCTCAAGGAGATGAACATAGGCAAACAATAGTCACAGAAAAAAATATTCATTCGAATTTAAAGGTCCAGAGCTAAAAAAATGGGGAAAAAACTTATATTTTTGCAGACTGGTAACAACCAACTTCCTGAGTTGTTGATCTCACTGGAATGATTCAGTTTCAGATGGTATATTTGGCTGACGTCTTTACATATCTCATTCAACTAAATATTGAGTTACAAGGACGTAACGAAACTATAAATTTTGTTCATGACAAAACAAATGTTCTTGGAAGAAAACAGAAGGTTTGGGCAACTAGGATTGAAAATGAAAACTTTCAAAACTTTCCACTGACTTGTTCTGTAATTCGAATTTCCCGTGTTTCCGCATTATTTCCCATTAACATTTTACACTGTGCGTGGCTTACCTTCCCGCCGGTGGAGGGCGGCACCGTCCCCGCTCCCGCGGCCGATGCCCCAGCGGCCGCCCGTTTGGCGCTGCTTTGGAGCTCCAGCTGCGAGAAGAAGTCGGCCGCCTTCAGCGCCGGGTCGCCGCCCACCGCCACGCCCACCCCCACCCCCACCGCCACCCCCGCGGCGGCGGCGGCGGCGGCGTCGGAAGCCGGCCTGTCGCTCAGCATGGGACCCCGCGCGCTGCCCCCCATCAGCTCAGCGGCGGTGGCGGCAGCGGTGGAGGGTGTGGGCGCGCACCCCGACTTGCGGTGCGCCACGTAGTTGTCGAGGCCGCTGATGGTGGAGCGGCACTTGAGGCAGAAGTGCGTGTCGTCGTCCGGGTCCGCGCCGTCCATAGTGGTGGGTTACAGGTCCTGGAGAAAAGTAATGCGGCACTCGTTAATAAGCTTTGAACGTTTGAAGGATCTAAATTCACAGGCGGAAGAAATCACTTTAACATAGATTTCTCGAAATATTATTTTCGTGGTTAAAATATGTTTGGGTTCTGTTTTAATGTATCTTCCCGCGCACGTGTGCGAGCGAGAGGACGCGAATAAGTAGAACGGACAGGGAAGATTCAACAAATTAAAAGACAGAGATGAGCCGGTAGAGAGGCAGAGTGAGGAGTAGGCCTGACAGGTTGGCAGGTAGACAAAATGGATGATGGTAGCTTGAACAACAGTCAGATAGGATGATAGACAGGTAGGTTGACAGAAAGGTTCACAGAGCCGGCAGACACAGAGACAGGTAGTTTCTCAGCCAATAAGGGTGATATACATGCAAATTGAACGACAGACAGATAAATTGTTGGTCAATTTTACGACAAGAACGATACCTAGGTGTGTAGGTTGACAAGGAGATCACGTTTGGTAAACACGTTTACGGTCGAGCAAGAAGGTTGATGCACAAGTTGTCAGAATGCAGACTGATAGTAGACTGGCACAAGTAGTGATAGGTAGACAAGGAAAGTGAGGGACAAATAATCAGTCGAGGAAACGGATCAACAAATACACTCACAAACACACACACACAAAAACACACACACACATACACGAAAACCAAAACACATTATATCATTCAGATACTTGTATCAAACACATGTATCAGACAATACACATGTATCAAACAGATACATAATTTCAGAGACATTGGAATACCGTAACGTGAGATGCGAAAAAGGGCACTCCACAAAAAGGCAAAATCAAGTCACATGTACTAAAGCACACCAACATGGAAGTACTCAAGCAAACAGAACCGTCCAAACGCAAAACCTCGGGAAATCCGTTGGCGTGGGGGCGGTGGACGGGCGCGTGCTCCACTGTCGCGCAGGAGACGGACGGGCGCCCCTCGAGAGGGGGAGCGCGCGTCCCTTCCCCGCCCGCGCCACCGCCCGCGCGCGAAATACGAGCGCGGGAAGACGTAAAGAAGAGCCAGTCGACCGGTGCTTAGACATCGCATTTGCGTGCGAGCGCCGCGCCGGCCGGCTACACGGCGGCGTCGCCCGTCCGCCCGCGGCTGCTGCAGCTGTAGGTCAGCGGTGCAGCAGGCGGGTGGGAGCGCAGAGCTGGGTGAACGGGGCATGGCGGCCAGGTGGTAGGAGAGGTAGGAACGGAGGGAAGGTAGAATAAGAAAAGGGAAGAGGGAGACGGGGGGTGTGGTGGCGAACGGACAAAATGGGACTTTTAAGGAGGTGGAACAGAGATGGAATACGGGAGGCCCAAGCGAATGGGCAAATGTGTGTGATGCAAGAGAGATTCTACGGGAAGGAAGAAGGGGAGGAGTGCGTGTAGGTGGGGCGTCGAGGCGTAAGTGAGGTGAAGTTAGAGGAATGGGCAGAAGACGTTTCGGGTCGGGGTGCGACTTCCGAGGCGGGGCTGTAAGGTTGAACAGTGGCACGGTGTTGACGGGGCGGTGTTGATTGATTACTGATTCCGGGATCGTCCACCGCTAAGGTCATTAGTTCCCTAAGTGTAGTGCATGTGATTTTCTCTCGAAGGCGGTGATCTTCTCCCGCTGGATGGTGACATCCGGCGCCGGCCTACTGGCGGCTAGCGGGGTTTTCCCCAACCAGGTATCTCCCACCAGCGGGGCACCGCTCCAGTCGGGACAAGCTGTAAGCTCCCGCGCGGTCTCTCGACGTGTGGTAGTGTAGTGTATGCTAGTGTAAGCGTGTGTAAGGGGTGACGATTGGACAAGAATGAGGACGAGAAGAACGCGAGCGGTCTGTGGAGTGTTTGTTAGGGTACTGCCCCGTCATTCATCTCGCGGAGCGGTGTTGACGGGGCGATGATGATGGGACAGTATTGTCGGGGCGGTGTTGATGGAACGGTGTTGACGGAGTGGTGTTGGCAGGGCGGTGTTGTCGGAGTTTTGAAGATACTTTACAGGAGTAGGGATGATGCTAGAGATTTCGGGATTCCGAACGTGTGAATGCCAGTGATCAGAAGAGAACCAGTGTTGCTGGTATGAGATTGATGAGAGGCAGAAACCTGCGAGAAGAGGTTACTACTAGTACCCTTGCTACGATAGTAAATAAGTAAGGAGTGATTGACTGTAGATGTCGCTGTTTCTTGTGTAAACGAGCTACAAGCACGAATAATGAAGAAGCAGTAAATTCTAGAATACATATTCTGATCATGCATATTCAACATTTTCATTGGGAATAGTGTACACGTCTGAAAGACTGCGGAAGAGATAACAGTGAAGACTGATATAATATAAATGAAAAACATTGGGACGAGTCGAGGAAAAGCGGGAGACGAGTCGAGAAAGAAAACAGACGTTGCAACATGAATTCTAGACGACAGGATTTAAAACCCGAGGATGAAAACTCTATAGAATATGATGTGTTAAAATGCGTGGGTAAATAAATCCCGTTGCGGTGCTAGATTGATAAAAAATTAATCAAAGATAAGTATGAGGGAAGCACGAGAACACAGTATATGGTAAAACAATGAATTACGTAATATATCAAATGCTATCTCAAACAACAGGAACACAGTGGTGAGTTGGCACATCCAAGATGTTGTAATGAGCAACATGAAGAAAGTTAAGAGAGTGTTCCTGCACGACAAAGCGATGAAAAGGAAGAGAGTGATCGGGCGACTGAGGGAGACGTCATCACCGACGAGGGGAGAGCAAACGGAAGAGTGTAGAGAGGGCGGACGGGTGAGTGCATGGGGGAGCGGTCATGAGGGGGGAGAAGGGCAGGTGGGAGTGAACGTGGAGGCAACCCGGAAGAGGAGAGGGAGGGCAAGTGAGCGGACCTGGGGGCAGGCGGAGAGAGGGAGGGAAAGGGGGATGGAGTACGGTCGAGTGAGAGGGCAGCCGATAGGTAGAAAGGGAGGGCGAGGGCAGACAAATGAGAGGGAGTGGGAAAGAAGGAGAACGGGCGGGCGAGCGAACAGAAGTGCATACAAAGAGGAGGGAAAAGGGAAGGAAGGGCGGCCGAGTGGGAGGATCACCGGCATGTGGAAAGGGAGGGAAGACAAGCGGACGTGCGGGAGGGCGGGAGGTAGGAAGGGAAAGGGGGTGGGAAGACGTGCGAGCGGGAGGGCAAGCGGTGTGCGGAAAGGTAAGGCGAAGGTGAGGCCTCAAGGGGGAGGACGGGCGAGGGGTGGGCGAGGCCGGTGAGACGGAGAGGCGCGCGCTGCGGGCTGCATCCGCACGCTGGCGTGCGCGCCGCCCATCCGTCAGGGCACGCGGTGGCGGCGGGGGCGGGGGCGGGCGCAGGGCGTGGACGGTGGCGGGACGACGGCGGCGGCGAGGGCGGGGCGGAGGGCGGCGCGCGGTGGCCGGCTGTGCCTCAGCGCCGTCGGGGACCTCAACCGCCCCTGGGCCCCGCCCCTCGCATCGACGCGCCCTCCCAGCGGTCGCTATCGCCGTCGCGGATCGGGCGGCGAGCGAGATGCAGCGATGCGGGATGGCGGGGCTTCAATGGGAATTCCGCACTTAAAGAGGCTCCTCAACGGAAAGACACATTCTGCATAGTAACACAATCCTCAAAAGTGAATACAATTAATTAAAGCAAAGAAAAAACAAATAAAATTGATGGCAATGGTTCAAATTTTAGAACAGAATAGTGTTGTAAGCGTTACTTTAAACGGGTACATAGTTTTAAAAAACTATTTAAAATACTTAAACCATTATGTCGTCAGACTGGAGACTCAAAGAAGGGATTGCAAGCTCAATTATGTCCTCCGCTTTACGAGAGTCTTTCAGACATAAATAGGTACATCGAGAGACAGAAGCTATATTAAAGGAAACATGAATTAAAAGCCATTTTAAACGTGTGCTATATAGGACTACTTTTCTTCTCTCTCTGCTGATATATTGCTTTAGTATAGAAGCAATGAAAGAAATTTCTGGTGAAGGATGAACGACGTGATAACACTGCAATTGTTTTAGGAAACTGAATGATGGGGAGTGTGAAATCAGGAGTGAAATGACCAAAGGCAAGACGCCAACAACCTCTCAGAAGATTGGAAAAGCCTTATTTTTATTTATTGATTTATTTAAATTTATTTAAGTCGAAGGAAGTTACTCGTACAAACTGTGTGACGTAATTTGGGGAAATTATCCTGTATAAGATAATCCTGCGCATTAAATTCTGATATCCCTATCCTAACCACTACACAAATTATATTGTTAATGAAGATGGTAACGAGTGTTTTCATAAAATTACGAAACATCAAAAACAAAATTTCATAAACGACCAGAATTCATAAAAGTTTGCTCCTGTGTAATAAAAACTATTGCAAAGATAAATCAACTGCAGATTTTGATTATTATCCTCATCGTGTTCTTCATAAAAAATGGACTTCTGCCGCAAGAACATGGAGGACATTCCAATAACTATATGTTTTACAGAAATCTAAAAAACGTAACAGATAGTAAAGTTACATTAATGTTTGCAAGAAACACAAGGAGTCATCTCAACATTGGCTCAAAGGATCAGTGAAACTGCACAAAATACCTGATCGAGATAGGGTGAACGAAATTTTTAATACAAATAATAATAATAATAATAATAATAATAATATGATCAATGTCATTAAATAATTAAGAATTTCACTCTTAGGTTGCTAGAGAGATCTCCATCCCATTTGTATCTCTCCGATTACCATCAACCTCCAAGCCACATTTGTTGCATCTCCAGTCGTGACTCCTCTGCACTTCGATCTCCCACTGCTTATCCCGCCATCTGCCCCCGGAGGCACGCGAAGGCACGAGCCGAGGCGTGCGACTCGAGCACGCGCCCGCGCGCGCCGACGTCTTCGCAGTCGTGCGTCGCGAGCGCGCGCATGTACGCGTGGCGGCGCGCGTGCGAACGTGCGCGAATCGTGATTTTATGCGGCGCTTCCGAGGCGGCGGCGGCGGCGGTAGTGGTGGTGGTGGTGGTGGTTACGGCGGCGGCTGCAGCAACGCCGATCGGTATCCGGTGATGCAGAGGCGAGGATCACGTGACGGGGAATTTGTAGACACGCGCTCGCCTCCTACTCCTCCGCCGCCGCCAATGCCCTCTCAGTCGTGTGCGTAGTCAGTGACCTCTAATGTGTTCGTACCACTGGTCGCTGTCATCTCTTGCGACGTTTCTAAGACAGTAGTAGGTTCGTCAACAGAGAAGAATTTCATTTTCATTTAAGGAAGAAACCTCCTCAATGTCGAATCTAACATTATTGTGAGAGAAACTTATTTGAACTGCAATTATGTATGACTCAATTAAAGTACATTAAAATTTCACACAAATATATTATATTACTTCACCGCAAATCTTATCCTTAGTATACAAAAGAAATAATGTCAAAATTCGTCTTTGTTTAGTTAATGAAAGAAATATGTCAAGAGAATATAATATCTGTACTAATAAAAATTGTTCAAAGATGGTTCATGCACAGTTTTCCCTTGACCGCGAAATAAACGTCTCCGTTCAGAATAAAAAGCCGCTTCAAAATGTTATTTTTTAGAAGCGTGACTTTTTTTTCACCGATTATATTATATTTAATTGCAAATATTGGACTATGAAAGGGGGTACCAGAATGTATTACCAGAATTAAATGCTTCAGATAATATCTGAGAGGATTACTGACGGAGTGATATAGTGACTATTTGCTGATTTCCATTAGGGTGACAATTACTTCAAAATTCGCAAACAAAGGTGAAAAACAGTTCACTCTGAATCGCCACTAATTGTTTCTAAAGATAAAGCATCAGTGAAGAATAAAAGTTACATTATCCAGAAACTGACATTTTGCAGAAGAGTAGTTTTAAACTAAACGGAGCCGTTGATTTCTCAGACAAATACATAGTGTTTTTCTACACATCGCCAGTAGTGTATTTTACGATTATTTTTTCTTTGCAAAACACTATTTTCTCAACACGTAGTTAAATTATGACGAATGATAACATGAGTCTATTTGTGCATCGACGAAACCTCGTTAAAATCGCGATAAAGGCGCTAGCCGAGTGACTGAAGAGGTGGTTGCAGCTGTGCGCCTCGAACCCCCCCTTGCACCCCCGGCTGAGGGGGGAAGGAGCGATAGGACGTGGCGGCGGCGTTGGCGCGTGCGTGCGCGGCAGAAAGATACAAATTGGCGCTGCAGTCGCTTGAGCGGCGCGCCAGAGTAAATCTTCATCGGCGGCGCCGACGCGCGCCTGCGTTTGCTTGCACCCTCCTGCTCGCCTCGCCCCCTGCCTCGCTCCTTCCCCGTTCCTGCTACTTCCCTGTCCCGCTCCTTCATCTCGCCCCGCTCCAGCCCTGCTACTACACTCCTCCTGCCCCGCTCTTCGCCACACCCCTGTCCTTCTACATCCTTCTTTCCCCGCTCCTGCCCCTCTCGCGCCCTGCTCGTGCTCCACTCCTGCCCCACTCTACGCAGGCTCACTGCGCGCTGCTACCCCATTCAGCTCCCCAGTCTCTCTCGGTCTGTCAGTCTTCCTCAGTCAGTCAGTCTCTCTCTGTCAGTCAGTCTCTCTCTGGCTCTCTGTCTGTGTGTGTCTCTCTCTGGCTCTCTGTCTGTGTGTGTCTCTCTTTGTCTCTCTGTCTGTGTGTGTCTCTCTCTGGCTCTCTGTCTGTGTGTGTCCCTCTCTGGCTCTCTGTCTGTGTCTCTCTCTGTCTCTCTCTCTGTCTGTGTCTCTCTCTGTCTCTCTGTCTGTCTGTGTCTCTCTCTGTCTCTCTGTCTGTCTGTCTGTGTCTCTCTCTGTCTGTCTGTCTCTCTGTCTGTCTGTCTGTCTCTGTCTGTCTGTCTCTGTCTGTTTGTCTGTCTCTGTCTGTCCCTCTCTTTCTCTCTATCTGTCTCTCTCTTCTCTCTATCTGTCTCTCTCTTCTCTCTATCTGTCTCTCTCTTCTCTCTATCTGTCTCTCTCTTCTCTCTATCTGTCTCTCTTTTCTCTCTATCTGTCTCTCTTTTCTCTCTATCTGTCTCTCTCTTCTCTCTATCTGTCTCTCTCTTCTCTCTATCTGTCTCTCTCTTTCTCTCTATCTGCCTCTCTCTTTCTCTCTATCTGTCTCTCTCTTTCTCTCTATCTGTCTCTCTCTTTCTCTCTATCTGTCTCTCTCTTTCTCTCTATCTGTCTCTCTCTTTCTCTCTATCTGTCTCTCTCTTTCTCTCTATCTGTCTCTCTCTTTCTCTCTATCTGTCTCTCTCTTTCTCTCTATCTGTCTCTCTCTTTCTCTCTATCTGTCTCTCTCTTTCTCTCTATCTGTCTCTCTCTTTCTCTCTATCTGTCTCTCTCTTTCTCTCTATCTGTCTCTCTCTTTCTCTCTGTCTCTCTCTTTCTCTCTCTCTTTCTGTCTGCCCCTCTCTTTCTCTCTATTTGTCTCTCTCTTTCTGTCTGCCCCTCTCTTTATGTATGTCCCTCTCTTTCTCTCTGTCTGTCTCTCTCTCTCTCTCTTCCTGTCTACGCATCCTCGCACTATTCTTCGTCGCCTCCTGTCCACCCTTCCCCTCCCTCTCCACCTTGTCATTCCATCCCTGTTTCTCCGCCCAGTCCTCCGCTCCCTGCATCTTCGACACTGCCATCCCCCCACCCTGATTCCCTCCCTCAAGTCATGCTTGTCAGCTTAATTCTTCGCCCCAGTCTCCCCATTCCTGGTTCCTGTCCCACGCTCTCCGCCCCCTGCACCCCTGTCTTCGCCTCCATGCCCTCTACACCCTTCTTCCCGCCCCTGCCTTCCCTTCCCCAACGTCCCTGTATCCCCGCTCGTTCGACTACCCTTTCCCACGCCTCCTCTACTACGTCCCCACGACTCCGCCCCACCCCATCGCCGCACACGCGTCAATACAGGCGCTTGTTTGGTGCCCAATAAACACGCGTTAGCCGGCGCGGCGCCATCGCCCGTCTTGCACGTCGCTTCCATCACGTGACGCGGCCGGCGGCGGACGGGCCTCGGGAAAAGGGAGCCGATGCACTGCAGTCCAGCCCGCGACTGTTTTATGCACTGCGATATTGGATTATTCATGCTCTGGTTTTAACGGAAATTCCTTTGTACCCTTTGATTGGGAAGAATCCAGTCTGTGGTTTTTAAGTGCTCACTGTTTATCGGAAAATATGTCCGCAGCATAGATAAACGGGTGCTGTAACAATATTTTTATACATCCAGAGAAGAATGCTACGTATTTGAATTTATAAAGCATTAAGAACCTGTGGGAAATGGAGGTTTCCCAAACTCTGTTAAGGATGATTCTGCTCGTTATACAAATAGACTGATTTGAAAAGCTAAGAACAACATAAAATAACGTCCGCTTTTTCTTCTTTCCAAAATTTACTTATTATTTTCAGGCCAATTTTATATTCAGTGTGTACTAGTAGTTTTCCTCCTTATTTCCTGTCTTTACTGATTTTTAATTCTTCTTTTACAACTGTTCTTCCTTTAATTACCTCAGTGTTTGGTTTGACGTCTTTGATTTAGGTAATTTGTTTATTACAGTTTTCAGCACGCCAAACATTCGTTGCTCAAAATTAATAATATTATAACATTTTCTCAAAAAATTTATTCGTAATATTGAATGACAGAAAATGAGACTAGTATATGCTTTCGCAGATTGTTCAAAAACGTGGGGCCTCCCATCGACGCCTGGAACATCTGATGAGTTTACCGTGCGGAATCGTTCCGAATCTATCTTCCTGCGCCCCAAAGATAAAACCCGCCTCTTCTTCGTAACGAGTTCGCCAATAGCGGCGATGACACTGCCAACACACAAAGGCTTTCCGCATCACCCAGCGCTCCATTCCATATCCATCTCATTACCAGTTCGAGGCATCATGCTCTATCTGGAGGGTGTTGTTCGTTTCGATTTCTCAACCCTCGGCAATGTGTAGGCGGCGGCGGCGGCGGCGGCGGTTCTCAGTCGCTCAGCAGAACCCGGGGAGAAGCTAAAAAGAGGAGCGGGGAAAAACTTTCGCGCGAGTTCTAAACGATGCTGGTGAGTTCAGGTGATGAGCAGTGAAGCTGCGCAGGCTTATCGCGTAGCTGCACGCGGCTCGGAGGATTCCCGCCCGTACACGCCCGCCCCTGGCTGCTGGCGAATGAATTAACCCTCCTGATCGGTTGGAAGACTTGCTCCTTGCTGTGGATGTTTTTGGAAGTCTATTTGTAAGCAGATGGCATCTCTTTACGCTAGATGAAAGATGCCAAGTAATGTAACACAAGGTAACATTTTGAAAATGTGAAATTGAGTTTTATCAGAGATAAACGTATGACAATCAAACATCCTGTTGTTTTTTTCAGTGAAATTCACAATTAAATGAGGCGAGCGCGATTTTACCTTAAACATCTGAAACGATTGTCAGTCGTCAGGAAACAAATCTACGATGATTTTAAATAAAGGAAATGTGAAGAAAAATCCTTATTTTCTGTGTCCCTCCCTCCTCTCTGCAGCCCCGTTTCTCTCCTCTCTCTCTCTCTCTCTCTCTCTCTCTCTCTCTCTCTCTCCGCAATTACGTAACATGTTTTCCTCTCTGTGGTTTTTGTTATTAAAAACTAGTTTTTATTCGGATTCTAGAATTAATCTCAAAAGAATTACAAGGTCAGGCGCAACAAGTTAGAAATCTAAGTCAAGCGGTTTCATTAAATTAGATCTATTCTCACATTTTCACGGACAGCGATTAAAAATTCATGTTCTTTTTTAAATCATATACAATTCTACTTTCCTAATTTGTCTCAGTAAATATGTCTAGAAGACTTCTGATTCTCACAAATAATTCGGTAAGATTTAAAGAAATCAATACATTCTCGTTTGAAGGGAGATAATTTTCGAGAAGCGATGATAACACCACGTAGCTCTTATATTATCATTTCTCGATTTCACTGAATATGCCTAGTATGGATTGCAATGCTCAAATTCTTTGTGTAATTGAAATATTTGGCTGTAAGATCTTCAAGGTTTTTGCGATTTGGAACTTGAGAGGAAAATTAAAGATGGTCATTTGCATGCCGACAGTTAAATAATAATAATAATAATAATAATAATAATAATAATAATAATAATAATAATAATAATAATAATATATTTTTCTGCTATTGAGCTTTCGCTCGGTGGCAGAGTTTTACAGCACATACACAGAGATATTAATGTTACATATATATAATATGATTCCAGGAAATTAATAGTAGTAATAATAATAATTAATAGTAATAATAATAATTAATATAATATAATCCAGGAAATTAATATTTGTGATATTACATTTGCCACGTCGAGATTCGTTTGTGGCCCCATTGCCCTCGAAGGGAGCTGATGGATATGCTCACGTCAATAGTTTTGTTTCAAATAGTTTTATTATTTTTTTTTCTTCCCAAACACTCTAAAATCGTGATAAGCTTCTAACTTTGCAAAAAGTGTGATGGGCAAAACATTCCGTCAAATTATATCATTTATTGTAATCTAAATCGTATGATCTTTCGATCGAGGGCGATGTATGATCTTTCCTTCATATTCTCTATAATCCCTATAATCTGAATAAATAAATGACACTAGAAGATAATATGACGATCACGATGAAGATGAAGAGAAGTTTGTGTTGATAAAGATCGCTGTGAAGATGAAGTTAAATCGAAATATTATTAAGAAGAAGAAAATAATTGGCAACACTAATTTAACCACCGACATGCTTCACCTCCCCCCCCCCACCTTCCAGACACCCCTGCATCTCTGTCGGTGGGCAAGACGTCTCGAATTAGGCTCACGCGGAAGGCGACGAGGGAGAGCCCAGAGGCAGAGCCACCGCGTCGCGCCGTAGGCCGATAGCGACTGCAGATAACCGCCCGCCCGCCCGCGTCGGGCGGGCGTGCGAGGGGAAGCGACGCGCGGAAAGAAAGGAAGAAGAGCTGCAGGACGAGCGAGAGGGGGCGGGGCGGGGCGGGGCGGGGCGGGGCGGGGCGGGGCGGGGCGGGACGGGGCGGGGACGACAAGGAGCGACTGGGAGGGAGGTTGGACAAAGGGCGAAAAGCGGCGCTACCTTATCACAGCGGTGTTCTTATAATCCTGGCAAATGATGTGCGGTAGGAGGCTTTCATTACACTGCGCTGGGTTGAATGAGGTTCTTTTGACACTCGCCTTGCCAGCAGAAGAAGTCTGCAGGCGGCTTGCAAAGCGGTTTCGTCAGGCTCTGACTTTATTGCTTGGAAGTGGTCGCTGCTATAATGCTGCCCTTAGGTCAAAAGGGACAAGGTATCTGAAATGTAATACTAAAAGGTTCTTGGAATTCGCGCAATATATCCTTTGATCCCAGAATGTTTATGGTTTCTTAGATTCGTAACGTACGTGCCATTCCATTGAGAATTCTAAGAACTCCACTTCTTAAACTCCCCATATCTACACATTAGTTCTGAACATTTTCTGCCAAGAACACACGTTTTCCCACACATGTTCTGTCACAAGTATGAATAAACAGTTCATAATGGTGTTTCATGTACGACGATAGACTAATCCGACACCTGTGTAAGGAATTTTGTGGTTTCGCAAAGTCGTGGCAGTGATTTCACTTCTTCATGACAAAATTCTAGAGTTGCTACTAGTTGGTGAGAATGAGCCCTCTCGTGAAAGAATGGTAACGGCGAGCGGCGGCAGAGGGGAAGTGGGACGGTGAGAAGGGGTGGAGAGGAGAGGAACTTTCTGAAGGCTCTTCTAAATTATTGAATTTAACTTCAGGTACTAAAACAACCAACGAATTAAAGATGAATATGTTGCGTCAGGAAAATCTAAAAAGCGTAGGTTCTCAAAAATACTACCTAAACAAAGTAGGTACCCCAATATTATTTTTTACAAGGGCTTTTATCCAATTGACAGGCAGTTACCCCTTATTTCTAGACGGAATGTATATTCACCATTCACTAGACACGCACACACTTGCGGGCTTCTCTGATCTGGGGTCAGCAGAACGCATGCGCGTCCACACATACATGAGAGACAAGGGAGAAATAACCATGCCCAAGGCGGAATCTTTCGTACCGAAGATCTGAGTCGGTACATACTCTTAGCCATTTCGCTCATCCAGCCCAGCAGGTGCCAGGATATATTACCTTAAAAACACGTAGGTACCTAAAACGTTACCTGAAAAAACCTGTATTTACCTGAAAAACGTAGGTATAAACGTTACCAGTAAAAACGTAGGTTCATGAACATATTCCCTGAAAAAACGTAGGTACCTGCAAATGTTACGTGTAAAAAAAAAAGAAGGTACAGTTACCTCTGAAGGCGATTAGATGACATTCGAACAGACCCAATTGCTTGATTAGAGGTCGGATAATTGTTTCCGCCCGTGTCAAATCCCTCCCAATGCAGCACCCGCAGCTACGAGACGCGTGCGCGAACGGACGGACGCGAGACGGACAGGCGCTCACCGAGAAGACGGCCCGACGGAGGGGAAGAGGTGGTGGGGGTGGGGGTAAGAAGCGCCGGCGCCGCGCCCAGGGTTGCCAACGGCACCGAGAGATGTCGCGCGGCGCGGCGCAGCGCGCGCAGGACCGCGTGCCTCTCCTGGAGCGTAGGGCGAAGGTCGGGGAAGCGCGAACGAGTCTGCTGGAGTGGAGAGGGGGTAATAACGGAACTCAAGCTTTCATGAGGAACAAGAAATAAATTATAGTTCGCTAGTCTTTAAATAAAATCTAGTTTGCTAGTCTGATAATGGAATTTCTAGTGACTTCATTCTTCCAATCTGATTGATTTTCCGACATATGTTAGTGAAGAAGCTAATGAAAGAGCTTATCGTTTTTTTATGTGAAGACAGGATATACGATGAATTCGAAACGAACTTTGAATTTAAAACATTGACATTTTTGGAGTATTTAACACTTCACGATACAATTTCAAAAATATATCTTCCAACATTTTTAATGACATTGTCATAAAATTCCATCACGCAAAAAATTATTGTAAGTTTTATTTTTAAACTTACTTAACATTGTTTCAGTTATTCAATTATTTTATTATTTAGTTATTCAGTTCATTCTTCATCGTGACTTCAACTACTTGTTTTTTATATGTTCTGTTATATTAAGAAAAGTGATCATGAAGAAATCATTATTTTATATTTAATTTGTCTAATTGTTCTGAAATATTTTGTAAACAATTGAAAGTCATGAGAAATGCTCCAGCATAAGTGCAGGACAATTTGTAACTGCCAAAATCCAAACTCCAAAAGAGTAGAGAAATTCGACAGCCTGCCACATGCGTATTCACAACCGAGAAAATTTAAGTTTCGTCTCATCTCTGCGTAAAAGCCAAACATGCCTGCCCACAGAAGAAGTCGTTACCACTAATTTAAGAAGCCGGCCATCGCGGGGGCGGGCTTTCTGAAAGCGGCCGCGCTGCCGCGGGTAGTGCGGCCTACACACTTGCGCTCGAGGGGGCGGCGGCCAGGGCGCGTTCGCAAAGGTCACGTGCGCGATCCGCCCCGTCCGTCGCGGCTTGCTGATTTACAGCGCTGATAATTTAAGACCCGGCGCCCGCCGCGGCGCCGCCTCCGCGGCGGGGAAGGAGGAGGATTTGGATGGAAGGCAAAGTGGCGTGGAAGGAGAACAGAGCGGGAGAATGACATGGCAGGGTGAATTTCGTGGGTACTCAGAGAGAGAGAGAGAGAGAGAGAGAGTGAGAGAGAGACAAAGAAGGAAATATGGAAATACAAGGGATTTCGAAAGGGAAGAGAATTGGAAAACGAATGTAGTAGGGTGAAATGGTGGAAGGTGAGAAAGAGAGACAGACAGGCCAGGGCAGGGAGAGAGCGAGACAGAGAAATGGAGAGATATGAGGAGGGAGAGAGCGACAGACAGACGACAAACAGAAAAGGGGAGAAATATTTTTATGGGATTCGAGTCGACGTAGGATAGAATGCTTGGTGGGGTTGGAAGTCTTGGAAGAAAAGTTCTAACGAAGATAACAATAGTTCGGTTACGCTGACTTTGGTAGCTATGCGAGAGGCAAAGGGATAAGTAGTTTGATTTTCGTGGCATTGGTTGGAAACGGCGAGTTTTTGTTCGAAATGAGAATGTTTGTTGAAGGCGACACAAAGACTGGTGGGTGCACAAGTCAATGATGGGAGGGGACAAAACTCAGCCCACAACAAAATTGTCGAGAGGAAAAGTGCAAAATGTGAGAGTGAGTGGATATACGCGATTGCGAGAAATACGGCGGAAAAGGTCATCAAAACCCAGGCGATGAAAGCGGCAAGGTAAAGGGACAATGAGGATAATGTGGGAGATGCACACAAGAAGGGTTCGTTGGTACGGAGGCGACATGCAAAAGAGACTGAAAATGCAGAAGGCGGAAAGTTAATTGCGAAAATAAAGAATAGTGAATACATACACTGAAGAAGACAGAGAGATTCTGTTGTAAATGAACATGAGAAGCTGCTTGAGTAGTAGTAAAAGAAGAGTGGAAGTGAAAAGGAGGAAGTAACGTGATAGAAGAGACGTGACAGAAGGAATGAACTTGAGAGAAGGGAGAAGGGTGTGAGAGGAAAGAACGAACAAATTGATTACGAAAGCGAGATGTGAGAGGTCTGAGGATGTGAGGAAGGTGCTCTTACAAAGGAGAGAGAGAGCGAGAGAGAGAGAAAGGGAGTGAGAGACGAGGGCAGTAAGGGAAGCGTCATGAGGACAAGAAGAGTCTGCGCGTCAAGCCACTCGCAGAGGGACGCAGTGTAGGCTCAAGTGGAGGGAACGGCAAAGAGGGGCAGCGCAAAGCTGCGGGCGCGGGGGCGGGGGCGGGGGCGGGGGCGGGGGCGGGCGCGGGGGCGGGCGCGGGGGCGGGCGCGGGGGGCGGGCGCGGGGCGGGGTGGGGCGGGGAGGGCGCGGGGGGCGGGGCGGGGCGGGCGCGGGGGTCGGGCGCGGGGGCGGGCGCGGGGGCGGGGGTGCGCTGGCGGCTGACGGTGCGTTTGCGTGCGGAAGACGGATGGGGGATGCGCCCCGGAAGTTGCCGAAGAGAACCTTCCTTCCTCGAGGGGACCTTTGCCTTGGAGAGCTCCAGCTCTGCCGAGACGCGGAAGAGAGAGTACGCCCCGCGAGGGACAACAAGCACGCGCAGCCGACACCCAGGAACCCCGACATCTCAGTTACAGGGCACACGTAATTCAGACCTGCTAACACGGAACACAAAGCAATACACTGGGATCAACTTTGTTTATAACCGTTGAAATAGAACGTTGTAATAGAAGTGCGGGAAAGCGTTCAATGCAATCCGAATGTGTTAAAGCCCGAAAGATAGGCACTAAGGCGTCAATTTGCATTAGGGTTGAAATTAAAGGCTGAGTTCTACTCAAATCTAAGCCGTATTTTTGTCAAAATTAATACAATTTCGTTAAAATAGTCAGCAAATCGATTGTTACATTTGGTGAACATATGTAACAACTGTACAACGAAAACATGTGTGTTATAGAACTACATAGAATATATAGAATGAAGTCCTTCATATAGTCCTTCACACTTTTATGTAATATTTTTGTTCCACCGTAAAAGTTTAACAATATTATGTTAAACTGAGTCTACCACAATGTGAGAGCACAGACGTACTATTCCATAGCGTCTGATAATCACCTTTAGGCGGATTTTGATGATCCTAACAAATTATTTTACCTTAAGAAAGTGGAAAGATGATTGACCACTCAATTTTCGTTCGTGTTCAACACTCTCTTTAGATATTAAAATAAACTTGCTAGCAATCGCATTTATATTCCAGAGCAAAGAAAAGCACATGCAATGAAACAGTGAAATAATATAAAGAAACCCAGCGCTTTATCGTAAGCTGAACGTTACGTCGTAGCAGTTTGCAGGCCTTGGTGCTCGAGAGCCGCCCAAGATTTCGAAAAATCCGTACGCGGGCGGCCGCTCGCCCGCCAGACGCGCCTGGGCAGCGGGGGCGGGCGCGCGCGCAGCCTCGCGCGAGGTGGCTGCGGCCGACGCGCCGCCCGCGAGGGTTGGCAGCTCGCGACAGCGGAGCGGCGGCGGTAGGGATTTGAAAGAAGAACAAGGAAGGAAGGAGTGACCGTGGCGGCCGGCGGCGTCGGCGTCGGATCGATGGACGGAGAGACCGCCTGCTTGTTATATCGGGCGCGGCAGCGGCGGGGGCGGTGGGGTGGAGGGGGGCGTCGCCGGAGGAGAAGGGAAGCGCCGGGTGCCCGCGCCTGCGAGGGAGAAAAGAGCGAGACGGAGCGCGTGGCGGCCCCCACTCCGGGTTTCGGCACCAGTTTCTCTCTACCCCTCTCGCCCGGGGGCTCGTCAAGGCGGCGGTGGCGGTCGCTGTCTCGGCTCTCGCCCCGCTTCTCCCCGCCGCACCGCGCCGCGCTGAGTGACCGCTGCCACTCACTCCGACGCGTCCCTCCCTCCCGCCCCACAGCGTCGCGACGCCCGCGCCGCCATGTTGCCAAGCCGCCGCCGCCTGCGACGTCCTCCTCCTCCGCCGCCGTCGTCGTCGTCGTCGTCGCGACGCCACCGGACGCGCGCGCCCCGTGAAGGGCTCTTTATGACCTATATCTATGCGGGGGGAACTAATGAGAGGGCACGCGATCGATATTTCAAGGACAATAAAGCCCCCCCTCCCTCCTCCCCGCTCGGCGGCTTACGCGCGAGGGGCCACCGCTGCCGTCGACCTGCCACTCAGAGCGCGACACTGACGCGCCAGAGATTTTCTTGCGCGTCCGCTGCGTACGGCGCCGCCGGAAGCGAAAAGGTCAAGTCGCGACGCAGCGAGCCAGCGCCACGTGCTACGACGCACCAACTGTGGAGGGCTACAAATGGATTATTTCGAAATTCCCATATACTAATTTAGCAATATTTTCAATGGGTAAATGAAGTTTTTTGGAGATTTGTCAAAAGTGTATATCCCAACAATTGCTGTTTATTAGATAAGTAAAGAAATATATTTAAAAAAGTACGATAGAATTGCACGTGATACGATTCGTTCACGCGCGCTGTCGATTCCGAGAATGAGTCACTCGCAGCGCGGCCACAGTGTGGTTCTGATATTCTAATAATGCAAAAATATTGAATGGGTAAGTAAAGGGTTTTTGAGATTCGACAAAAGTGAATATTCCAAGAATTGGTGTTTATTAAATAAGTGAACATATATTAAAGAAAAAATAAATGTATAAACGTAGTTCGTGATACTATTTGTTCACGCGAGCTGTCGACTCCGAAAACGAGTCACTTGCCGCACGGCCCCAATTCGCGCGAGAGACGCACTTCCCCGCGGAAAGTGACGCTTCGCTACTCACTGCCATGTTGAAGACGAACATGAAACATCCTTCAGACTGTCCAACGCAAAATTACCAATGCGAATACACCTTAAAAATATTTTGGCATGTATATTTTCTTAACATTTCCTGGAAAGCCTCCATTTCCTTACCTCCAGCGTGCCCCACTAGTTTTTTTTTCCTCCTCTATGCTCGCGCGTGAACGAATCGTATCAAGATTGCATTTCAGTCAAAATAAAATATTTTTATTACTTTAAAAATTCATAATGATGCCTAATAGAGCCAAGAAAAAAGCGATATAAAATGATCCGCTCAGATAAAAATAGTTTCCGAGAAAACAGCAAAATATTTAGATGTGTCACTCAAATTGTTGAACTATGATATGTAGTGTACATTGATACCTCGAAACAAGGAGCCAGGGGCATCGATCCGATGAAGCCCATTGTCCGTAGATACCGGTGCTAAATGAGGTTCGGTTGCGTAAGATTGTAGGGAAAGATATCCAAATTACATTATGAATGATGGAGCAGTACACAGTGTTGCACATTTAGTGAAGTATACTGGTGAATTAGACACTAATGTATTTTTACACTATAAACATTCAATATCAGTGCTTTTGACATTTTTAATTTGAAATCAGTTTCAAATTCAGAGTTTGCTCCAGTCCCCTAATCATTAAAAGGGGGGTCAGTTGTGCTAAGGTGTGCTATTGCATCAAACACAATGTATATGTTTCAATCTGTCTTTTATTCGAGTGGGCGTTAAAATAAAAGAAATAAATCTAATAAAAAAAACCTTTTGGGGACGAAGGGACAAATGAACACATTTCACATGTCTTTGTAAAGCTTCGTACGTTGCAAGCGGGGGCTCAGGCCTTGTGGAAAGTTTGATGACCAATTGTTGATTTGAGGCGGTCCAACCGAAAAAGGTACTGTCATAATTATCAAGAAATTTGTTTTCCTATAGAAATATTAATACAATTTTGAAAATGGAATAAATGCAGTTAACTTGTTTTCCCAAATAAAGTATTTTTTCTTCAAAATATCAACACGTTTTACTGCGGTTTTTATCGATATTTTGCAGTACTATATCGAAGTATCCTGTATTTTTAATTAGTAAGAACGAAATAAAGAAAAATACTTTGTTAGTACCAACATATTTGTAATCTTACAACATTCATTAATGTCAGCGCAAATTGAGTTGCTTTTTATCAATGAAGTTTTTCAATCTCCAAACTCGGAGATCAGACATTTAACGAAGTGCATTACATCATTTTACGAAGTATAAAGTGTAGATGAGAGCCACGCTTTGTATTATTTTCGTATAAAACTTTCTTTCAAATTATTCAAAACACAATTCATGCAATTCAAAACACAATTCGGGACTGCAATGACTTACAAACTCTGTTTTTCACTTTTTGTATTAAACACATCTTGTATTAAACACATCAGATTATAAAGTCAGTAATATCGATAATAGCCGCTCTGTTTAATTTTATTTATATTTATTTATATTTTTATATTATATTCTTTTTTCTATCTGTATCTCTATTAATCTTCATTTTTCATCCGAGGAAAAATTGTTTTAGTTTATGTGATGAATCTGATACCTATATGAGTTGTTACTACGTGAACAACGCAAGAAAATCCGTTTAGTTTGTGTTCTCCATTCTTCTATTGTGAAATATTCGAGAAGTGTGGAGAGTTTCGTCCGATTTTCATTACATTGTAAAGTCTTTCAGAACGCGCGATTTCACTCCACTTGTAACCATAAATCTCATTGCAGGGAAAGATCTTCCACTCGAAAGCCGAGGGAGGGATTATAAAGTACCATTTACTGGTAAGCCAGTCCTGAGAGTGTTTTCGACACTAGAATGTTACAGAAAAACTAACGTACAGAAACATTACAGAAACGTTACAGAAAAACTAACGTAACGAAAGTTGTACTAACGTACTATATACGACTTCACTCTGTTAATTTATTTACTGTTCTATTTAATTTCTTCACAAAGATTTGAATGAACTCGCTACCCAGCTTGAATTTACTTTCCACTAGTCCGCCGTTCAGTTACACATTGTTGTCCATGAATTGCAGTAGGTTCCATCCCTCAGGAGAATGTAATTCTTCTTCTCAGTCAGGTCCACAGCTCTGACTACTACGCCTCCGTCCCCATCGTTCCACCATCTCTCTTCCGCGGGCGTACACGAATTCTTCGTCCTTGTTGAGTGGTAATGAAAAATTCACTTCGACAATCGGTTGACATGAATCCTTTCAGTATGTTGAATCTAGGATTTTCGGCAGTCGCTAAATGCTCTCATAGACTTCAAGTTCTTCACGGATTTTTGAATTTCTTTCCATATCGTAAGTCTATAGCCCGCTACTGATTTCTACAAATCTCATTTCAGTATGTACTCCTGTTTTTTATCCATTCACATCCTCACAGAGACTTGAAAGACACTCTTTGAAACAATCGAAACAAGCAGCTCAAGCCATCTTCAAATCCTGTAAAATCACCACAAAATCCTTAAACCTCCTAGATAGAAGTGTGGATAGATAGTGAAGAAACATACAGATTACTCAGAATTATACCCTTAAACTCCATTATATATTTTCAAATTAGTCACAATATACATAGTCGCACACATTTCTCAATATTGACTCTTATCCAAAAGCACTACGGTGACTCTTTGATCTAGACGAAAGAAGACGATGAAATGTACCACAGCCGGAGCTTTAATAATTTATCATTTCCGACAGTCAATTTTATACTATTTACTAATTATTTTAATATAAAATATATTGTAAATTTACATATTCTCGGAAGCTCATGTCACATCATTTCCAACGCTACTCAGCCAACCTGCCGCTGTTCATCTTCACCCTGCAGCTTTCACCAAATGAGTGCCCGACCGCAACAAAGCCGATATTGATTCCCACCTCGTACGAATCCCCTTGCGCTCCTCCGCAACCTGCCACCCCTGTGCTGTGCTGTGCTGTGCCGTGGCGTGCTGCCCTCTTCTGTTCCTTAAGAGAGAGACATCTGTTTTCCGGGAGGTGTTCCTGTTTGCAGACGGAATATTTAACGACTGCGCGTAATGCGGCCGCTCTTTGAGCGAGGGACTCCGGGAGGTCTTCGGGGAAATTCTCCAGAGTTGGCGCTTATCCCCGGAGCGCGGCCGGGACAGCGGCGGCGGTGCCTATGGTGGCGGTGGCGGTGGCTGTAGGGGTGGCACAGGCGGAGACGGAAACGTAAGAGGAAGTAAAGGCGGCAATGTTGGCTGTGGCGGTAGTGGTGACGGAGGCGGAAGTTGTGGCGGTTGCGATAGTTGTGGCTATGATGGTGGCGGTAGTTGTGACTGCGACTGTGGCAGTGGCTGTGGCAGTGGCTGTAGCTGTGGCTCTGGCGGAGGCAATGGCTGTGGTTGTGACTGTGACTGTGACTGTGGCTGTGAGTGTAGCTGTGGCGGACACGGATGTGTTTGTAGATAATCTTTACTTCTATGACAAGGGAGGTATTTATATGTGATATTGTGTCGACACGCAGGATTTGTGTGCGGAATTAGAAACAGGGGAAGAGAGACAAAATATATACAGCGGGCCGATTATATTTTTACTTTGCTGTGTATAATCAGTAAAATTTATATTTTATTGTATTATAAATACCAAGAAAATTCCTGTTTTCTTACAACATCTCAACATTCAACATTCAACATTCAATTTCTCTCAACATTCTTATCTCATCATTATATGAAATGAAAAGCATGAGTCTCAAAGTGACGGAGAAGTACTAATTTGATTCCTAGTGGTGAAGAGTTTGTGACTTAAGAAGATCAGTTGGACGCATTATGTGTCTTGTGGAGAATTCTACTGGCAGGACGTATCGGCAGGTTGTTTGAGTCGCCTTTTCCAGTCAATTACTTACAAATCTTGGAGCAGTACTTTAACAATGTTTTGAAATATTTTATTTAAGTGAGATGATGTATTTCAAATCATCTTACTTCATCTACATTTTCGTCGTCACCATAATTCAATGTTCAAAGAAATTCGTCTATGTTCTATTCCTGTCTTTCCTTCTATTTCGATTAGTTTGTCATACAATTTAGCAGCATCATTCTATGTTTCTACATCGTTCTTATTCTTCCTCATTCACTTTTTACCCTTTCACGTCGTGTATTTATCATCTGCATTATCTTTCACATTTTTAATTATTTGTACCGTCACTTCTTATATCATTTGCAATAATTAAAATAAAGACTAACTGAAAATGTTTTTGAAATAAAATAAATCTCGAAAGGGAAAACAGCAAAAAGGGTAAAAGAATCATTCAAATGATATCATTGTTTTACAATGATATAGAAATCAAGTTGCTATTACTAAATTATATTTGCAAACTTTCAAACATTATAAAACCATGTAATAAAATGGTTAACAATATACATATTTTCGCAAAAATCTGCTTTCTTCGGGTGCACTACATTTGGAAGATTAGTTGATACTTCTGTTTAATGATTATTATAAGGCTAATGTAAGTGTATCCTTCACTATGTGTATCAATGAAGAAACCTGTTTCCTCTGCTGTTTTGTAATTTTCGAAATATATCGATAAAATACTATGAGAACGACAGATCAGTTATGTTCTTTGCAGGGCAGTTTCTTTTCAGTACATCGCCTTTGCATTAGAGTTATTTAATATATAAATATCTAAGGTTTCTCTCCAAATCGTCGTTGACGTTTTGTGAAGCATATATTGCGTACCTTTTAATCGAATATTCATTCAGAAGGGATGTATATTTGAAATACTTTACCGGAGCGAATATAATTTTTGTCAAATCCAGCCCTGAAACACATTACAAACATCCATCGACCCCTCTCAAAAACGGCGATAGCGGAGCCAACCGCAGTGTTGCTTCATCGGGCAGCATCCTCCCTCATATCCGCTCGCTCCGTCCGCCCTCATATACTCCCTCCCTCCCTCCTGCCTCCCGCCGCCCGCGCCGCCACCGGTTCGCCGCAGTTTGAGGCGAAAGTCTTGCCGGTTGAAAGGTTGCCATTGGATCAGCGCTTTGGCTGCTCGGCCGGACTCATAAAATAAATCATCCAAGTGGAAGGAATCCGAGGCCACACAAATCTTAATGTGAGACAGGGGGAGTTGCGCTAGCGATCTCCAGCAAGAGCGGACGCGGCTCGGCCGACGCAGCAAATACAAATGGTTTTTTATCTCACCAATAAATACTTGTCGAACATTAGGATCCTGTTAGTCATGAACCTGCAAATCAAAATAATAATTTCTATCAAGGAGGTGGCACCACTGGGCCGCGCCGCCGCACTGATTGGTTGTATTGGCACCATTATTTTCGTCTCTCGTTCGTTAGGAAACCGTGTCTTTCTCTTTGCTTTCCTGCTGTATTATTGGCAATACTTGGGCGGTCGAGTGATTGCTATTAACGTTCAAGGTGAGGCGGATTGGATCTGACAAAGAAATCTCATTTACGGTAATGGCATTATATATCACGAACAGACATAGAATTCCGAGTATTTCATACTTACAGTCTCGCTGTGTACTGTGAAGGAAGGTTTCTCTCCGTACGGTTATGTATATAAAACGAAAAAACCACATGTAATTCGAAATCAAATCCCGTGATTTGTGCTGGCAGCCTTCTAGAAGCGACAAAAGAGATGTGTCAGTGGATGAATGAAATTTATGGAGGGGAGGCCTGGGAAAGGTAAAACGTGCCCTAGAGAGACCCGGCTCGACATCTTGTTGTCGAATACCGGGCGCCACTGACAAATGCCGGAATGCCTCTTAAAATAGCCAGAGCGACTCGCGGGGACGGGGGTTTCTGTCACAAGAGTCAACTTACAAGGTAAAAAGAGCAGGCTAACGAACGACTCTGGCTCCGTTTTGTGTTCGAAGTTAGAAATTTCGGTGCTAATCCTGTGGTCCGATTTTTCAAAAGTCGCCTTATTGAGTGTTTTGCTTCATTTAGATTTATGTTTACAAGTTAAATTTATTCCTTTTCCGCCGGCGGAGCATACCAATTCATTCTATCAGTTGCACGAAATACTATAAAGCTTGCCAGAGCACCTTCAAAAAGTTTTAGAAAACAACTGATGCAAAAAGATATTCATAGTTTATTCAGGGCAGATGCATTGGTATATTTCATTATTTACTTTTTCAAATACCGATTCAATATGTTTAGGAAATTGAGTACCAATTCCGATATATTTATAAATACCAAGAGTTACATTGGTGCCTCCAAATATTTTTTGTTTTTTCGGAAAAGCTTTATAAAAATTAAAAACAACCGTTTGTTATTTAAGTACATTACAATATATTTATGGATCAAACCAAGATCAGAGGAAGTGCATTGTAAAATTATAGGAATACATTCGTGTACGTAGTGGAAAATTAGGATCTTTTTAATGATATTAAAAAGAGAAAACATTAAACTTCATTATATTTAGTATTTTCGCCCAATGTGATTAATTGTTTCTAAACAATTTGTCATTATTTGGCACGGTTTACTTGCGTGGTATTTAATTCTAAAAGCCTTCATCGGTGAAAGTCAACCCTACTGGGCGTGAAAAATACACTTACTGGGCGTGAAGTTTCCAGAAAATAATAAGGTCCATTAGTTGCAATACTTTAAAAGTTGAACTAACAAAATTACCACCCGCTTATTATTTCACTTATACAAATAATCTTATTGTATTATCTCTTCTGTTCATTAAGTGAGAATTTTAGCCCATTTCTATAGGGAAAATATAACTTTGTAGAACGGAATCCAGGCTTGCATTAGCATTTCTAGGCTTGTCTCTTGACACCGATAATTACTAAATGTGGAGTGATAAATGATTGCAGTAAGAAAGAACTACAATTTCCAAACGAAAATGGAAATTATGAGGAATGGAAACAAGCCTGGTTCGGGACACCAAATAATGTCAGGAAAACATCTTAAACACGCAAATAATATCATAGATGAGTACAAATTATTGTTTAAAAATAAACGATATAATCAGGATTGGACATAGAATCTCTTAAACGCATTGACAATATAATTTGGTACAACTTTTGTTAATTAAAAATGACTTTGCTGCTATTAATATATTTTTAATGTACATTGATGTTAGAAAACAGTCACGCTGAATTACAACTTATCAATCAATACAGTAAACAGAAGAAGCGATTTCCAAATGAATCGCAGCAAACAAAAAGGGTCGATGTCACCTTTTGCCGGTTTTCAGTTAACATTGGAAAACTGATCTTAAAATATAAATTCAACTTTCCATGCATAAAACTTCGTTGTCTCTGATTTCTGTGACGTCTGTAGCGTCCTTCAGCTGTTAATGTAAAGAAAATATGTTCGATATCTGGAACTTGGAACCTTTTTGCTTGCTCTTCAAAATCTGAAGCTACTGGTCATAGAACGTTTTTGTTTTCTCCAATTCAAGAATATTTGGTGTAATTAATCATTCGTACGGAACGTTGTTGAGTTACAGGAGAAACATTCGTTTTAACACCAACTGCTGCTACATTATATTGCGATATTGCAGACGGTGTTTGAACCAACCCAACGACGACCTACCGCCTTCAAAATAGACCGGTGAGGAAAGAATTCGCTCGGCGTTGAGATGACACACACGTCCGTCCGCCCTGCCCATTTTTCTGCGCACTTCAACGAAAACGACGACGGCCACGACGACAATGAAGAGGCAGGGGGAGGCGAAAGCACACCGATGCGAAAAAGTACAAAACCGTGAAGAGGGCGGGCGGCGCGGCGTGTGCCCACAGACCGCATGCTCCGCCCCTCCTGCATTCTTCCTCGAGCCCTCGTCCACGATGACAGTCGAAGCAGAAGGCCCGTCCGCAAACACTCGCGCCCCCTGCACCGCGTCGTCGACGGCTCGTCAGCGCACAGAGGGCGAACACCCGGTTATGTTGGGCATAAAATATTAATAGCAGTTATCCTTGGGGTACTCCAGAAGGAACCTCCGTAGTCCCCTTAGTCATCACCACCTTTCGTAGTTTGTATCCTCAGTTCATGTCGTGGGTCCATCTTAGATCACATATCGGTACCGGGAAAAATTAGAGGTCCCCGGGCTGAGCATCTGGTCTTTCAACTCTGGTCTCAACCTTTTTCAGTGTGACGTACCTTTCGGGCTGCATAATGATTTTCTCTAGAACACTGCCACTCTTGATCTCGTAAGTTCGTAGGCATTTGAAGCGGAGTAGAACGCCACCTATCAGTCAGTCAGTGCGACGTGCTCTTGAGGTTAGCTAGGTGGGGAATACATTGTTTACTCCCAGGATGGGATAAATCCTTCCTCAATTTTCGCTGATTCAGGAACCGCAGGAAGGGCGACGCGAGACCCTAATAGGGAAATATCCGACGAAATCTGGGGCGCCAAGGAACCCCGAACACTTCTTCACTACTCCTTTCTTGGCATCAATGATGCAGGTATCGCCGAGAAAGTTTTCAAACCGTCACGTCGTTTCATTTCGTATGTTTTGGATCTTGAGTGCCTCCTATCGGCTAGAAGCTACAAGCACTGAGAATGGTCATGGGAGAGAAATATTTCTGACTCTGGTGCCGCAGTAAATTCTTCCTCCATTCCCCATAAGATAGAAGGCAGTGCCACGGTGAAAACAGATCCCAATTCGGGACCACCCCAACAAATGTTTGCACCTTCGCCCAGTACCGTCTTCGGTACTAACGACGTGGGTAACGAGAGAAACTCAGAAAACTGTATGGACGCTTCCAATCGTTCACCGACGCGGGCCCTCCCCCGATCCTGCTAGAACCGCGTCCCCGCCCACTGCCCATCGCCCGGGGCGGCCGCCCTCCAGGGAGCAGAAGGCGGGCGGTGCCTGCCGGAGAGGATGACTGACGCGCGTTAATTCGATGAAATTCCGTGAGAGCGCGGGGGAGTCGGCGTTGCCTCGGGGCTTCGCTCGCGCCGCGTCGAACGGCGCATCGGCCTGACTGACTGATGACAAACCGGATAAGCCGCGCCGCCACTTGGGGAAGTTGGCTGGACTGCGGGATGCGCGTGTGGGGGCCTCTGTGCAGTGAGGCCATCTCCCATCCGGAAGATAAGTGGCCCTAATTGCGAAGGGTGAGGAAGAACTTTAGTCAAGATGTACATGAAGAGGTAAGAAAGGCCGCAATGATAACCCGCACATCACATCAGAGATTAATATATAAAACATTTCTCAAATAAATAGTATGATGCAAATGCTAAACAAACGTGTACGTATTAGAAATAGAATATAAATGTATTGAAATTTGCAAAAATGTGTTTCATCACTAAATTTTCCTATCCCTTCAATTTCAACTTGATTATCATTATAATGATTACAAAACCTGAACCTGTACGAGTATATATTTTTATGAATAAGTGAAAATGATGATGGGTTATGAAAATCTGTGAACTGTAAATGATGAAGCTGACGGGAAAGGTGGAATGGAAAAGTTGGATTGAAAGAATAGGTAAAACGTTAGCGATGGCGTATCAGAGTGGTATGAATGAATGTGGATAGTACTTCTCAAATGATAACACTGACAGAGATTACACAAATTACGAATGGGTACATCCACAATATAAATTATGACAGAAATTAATATTTCGGAGGAAGTTAAAGAAGTAAATTTAGAGGTAGTTGATTGCTACTCGGGAGGTGAAAGTTATGAGTGCATGAATCAAGTAAAGCAGCTAAAATGTTTACAACTAGTATACAGACAGGCGCGGATACATGGGGAGGAAAATGAGGGAAATTGCCAACCCCCTAAAATTGTTCAGTAACTATTAATTTTAAATTGTCACGAAACTATCAAGCAATAATATTTTCGGATAATCATTAAACCGAATAAAATCGTAGCGGAGTATGAACTGAATGAAGCCTGCAACAATTTACGAATTCTGCCGTATGACACTTTCGATCAATATAATTTTAATTTCTCCTCCCAAAATTTTGTCTCTGGATCCGCCCCTGATACTGACAACAGAAGAAGGTCGTAGAAGGACTAATAAATTGAATACAATTGAACGTGGCCGGAAGTAATGAGCACGAAAAATAGGTTAAAAAAGCATACGTGCCAAAATAGTAGATGTCCAGATCAGCGGAAGTGGAGTCGATGAAGGTAGTAATAAAAGGATTGGATTATGTCTTTACGTTAAATACTAGAAGAACTTCAAATTTCATTTGAATTAGTACGAAGTAAGCCATAAATGAAATTCAAATGCTGAGTGAAGTGTACGTAAAGTATACATTGGTTTATAAAGTTGATGCATATGGAATTTTACAACCGCATCTCCTTGCTGAGTGTAGCTGTCTATGCAGTGCCTCTGTCCGGGAGGTCCGAGGTTCGACAGGTAGTGGATATTCGACGCAAGCTAAACAGCTTCAGCACAGGCGGTTCTTATCCTCACCCTTTACTTACGCACACACTGACATGCACTACACACTCACATATGTCAAGAGCTTAGAGCTGGTCACGTGTGGGGTGGTGCCCCACCAGGGGGCCTGGAAGAAGAAATTTCCCGCAACCCGGCGTGTAGATTGGCGCCGGACGACGCCATCCATCGGGGGCAGAACTCTGCCACCTCCAGCGACAAAACATTCAACAGGACTAATGATCATATCAGTTCTCTTGCTCAGAAACATCAATCAATGAATGCAACTCCGGTAACGTGGAGATTTTACAAGCTGGCATTTCACGTCTCCATGCCAGCCACTGCAGGTCAGCGGTGACGACAGCGTCTGGGCGCGCGAGGTGACGTCGTGAACCACACTTGCGGGACTTTGTTGGGAGATGTTTTTGTCGAGTCGCCCCCGCCCTGTTCGTCCCGTTGCCCTTCGCGAGACTTGAGACTCCTCCGCCGGCCAGCGTCCGCTTTTTCCGACCAGCAGCCTTCTGCTTCTGCCTCTGGGGATGATGGATCCATTACTTTACCCCTGTCACGGGATCCGCCCCGATAATTATTAGAAACCTTAGATCTCCGCAGCGGAAGGAATTAGTTGTTTCGGTCATCCTGTAACGACCGAAAACTCGGACAAGAAACCTGCCAAATAAGCGGGAGATAAACCGCCTTTCGATGACAGAGCGGTCGCGGAAGAAGGCGGAACGTAATCTAAGAGGGATTTTTGGAAATTAATTTAATGTTTCGTCCAGGCCTTCGTCTCGCCCGCAGCCGTGTTTTGATGGAATCGATTTCTCGCAAAAAAATAGGCCAGTGACGGTAATAAAAATTAGAAGACATTAGACTTACATTGTAGAGAACATACGTATCTTGAAAACCTACCATAAAAATGGTAATCTTTAATATACATTGTATATTGCATTTTGACAGAGGAATTGAAATATTGTTAATAATAATAATAATAATAATAATAAACAATAATTAACATCGGTTGAGAAAATATTAACCAATTCACATTACTAAATGAGTACGTAAAACAATTGGTATTAATGTGTAAAATGCTTTTATTAAAAAAAAGTTTGTAAATAACAATTTCTAATATATTTATATTGTTTGTATTTTGAAAATATTTGAATAACGTTTAAAGAACTATGGAGAGCTGTCTTAATGTATTCCAGTAATGTATACATTTTAAGTGGACTATAATGAAAGGATAAAGATATAAAGATTAGAAATTACAGTCACAAAATTATACAACAAAGAGCATTCCCAGAAGCAAATATTATTATTCCATATTAATATTAAAAACTAATTTACAGTATCATTAGGAAGTGAAACAACAATTACATGCTTAGAAATTATTTCAGCTATATTCTTTATATCTGTGGAAGTGTAAACAAAAATATTACAACAACAACTACAAACAATGTAGAGACAATTTAGTAAGATGAATTTCAGAAATTGGTTCAAATATATCTTTTCTAACAAGAAGGCAGACAAATAAAACTTGTATTTCTTAAGAGATAAAATAAGATGGAAAAATACACTATATATTACACAAATCAATCGGAATAATTTCATCGCCGTTAATTCGTAAGATGGTGTTTCTTTTCATATTAAAAAGCACATCATTTACATTTATATGCTTTTTAATATACAACAAAATCAGACTGTTTTCCTGGCCCGTTTCCACCGTCTCTATAATGATCTACAAACAAGGCAAGAAACATATACGAGTTGCTATATCTGAGTAAAGAACGTCCAGCACCAGGATACAAACATTATTGGCCCATGATTGCAAAACATCTGGTCGGCTTAACTTCCTTTTTGCTAAATACAGTAACTTTGGACTAGCAAATACTGATATTGACGCACAATTAAATCAAAAAATACCCCAAATTAAACAGATGGTGGTGGTCTTTCATTAATACCTAAGTAAACCTATGAAATTTTAATTCTATAAAATAGAATTGTGTGATATGGCCAGAATTTGGCCATTGATCTTCACTAGAATCTTCTGTGATTCTTGTGAATTCTTTCCTGTTACCTACTAAAATGTGAGATTATTCCACTACTGGAAGTACTAATTGCAAAATAGAAGCATTCTCAAGATGCTCACAAACACTCGGGTCATGAGCCAGTTTTAAACTTACCAGTTTGCGCATCCGAATTAGCCGTATTCGAAAGGAGCACAGTCTTTTTTATTCGTCCGGGTTCGAAACGGTTCACGAAACGGTCACCCAGGAAGTGTATCCTGAAGATTATCAAGAGATGCCGGATTTCGTTAATTGATTTACCCGCAGTGACCACAATTTTTTCTGATTGCCTTGACGGATATAGAAACTTATTTCTTCAAAGAATAAGCCTTTGACCCGTTGCGTACTTTTTCCCAATCTTAGTCGATCCATCGACATCTCGGTCTTCCCACACTCAGTTTCTTTGCCGCTTGTCGTTTCTTGGTGTTATATATCAAGATGTTTTGGGGGAACATATCTCTGACCGTACGTTTCACATAATGTGTCCACTTTTTGCATTCTTTTGCAATTCCTTTATTTAGACACTAGATGTTTAGAGAATTTCTTATTTTTTTCATTTCGGATATGGTATCTTATTGTTACACTTTCTACAGATCTAAGAAAACTCATTTCAGCTTTTTTCAGATTTCAGATTTTTTCAGACTTCAAATTTTTTTTGTACTTCTATTGTTGGCGAAGTTTGTCGAGGTTCACATCCATAAAGCTCGCAGAGTACTGCCATCCCTTTTTATAATTTCAACATGATGTCCTTTCTAGTTCTGTTTTTAAGCTCTTCCAATAGTTCCACGGGGACAAAAATACAAATGGATAGTACGCGAATTTCAGACCTATGTGAATGCTATTAGAGGTACTCAATCGAGAAGACAATGAGGGCCATATTTGATTAGTGAGAATAGGGCGATTGGGTCTCTGAGCACTCCTCTCTCCTGGGCAATAAGTGGTGGTTTGACATTCCCTTCCTCAGCCTGAAATATTTTAGATTATGTAAGATGAACGATGATGGATGTATAATATTTGATCTGATGATGTTTGGATGATATGCTTTGTTGTGAGGGAAAGTCAGTCGCCAGCATCTTACGTGATAATCGAACACATAGCCACACATTCTTGGACACACGTCCAATATGTCGCATTACCCAAGCAGTCGGTGAGAAAAATAAATTAGGCATTCCTAGGACACTTCGATGGCCTCGTGCACAAACATTGTATGTCCACCTATGGTCATTATTGAGTTAATATCGTTTTTGGAGACCCCTCATTCATGACTACTTAGAGTTCAAAGATTCCATGTCTACGTGAAAGGAACGATGCTCTTCCAGAAATAAAATATTTTCGCTCCGTAAGTATGCAAACTGCTCCAAACTGAGTTTTTTTCGAAACTAGCAACTCTGTACGTACAATGTGTGTGCTCTAAGCCATCAATATTTGTCGAAACTTGTGATTGCCGCAGGTGAGCCTTGTAGCAAAGCGATGGGGCGCTAGCTCTGGACCTAATCGCGCTGCAACAGAGATTCTTAGGCAACGCGGCGGTGTATTGGGCGCTCTCGGAGCGGCGCAGTCGGCGACAAAAGGCGGCGAGGGCGCGCGCCAGGGGATGATCTCGCGGGGGCGGCGGCGGCGCAGGCGAGCGGGGCGAGGGGGACGGTGGTGGTGTGGGCGGGGTCAGAGGAGAGGCGGCGAGGCCCGTTCGGATGGCGGGAAACGGGAACGACCGAGACAGCGCTGGCAGTCATGGCACAGGGGGAGTAGAAAGACGGTAAATGGCCGACGTTGCGGCGGGGCCCGCAGAAAAGACAAGACGGACGGGTAGCCACCACAGAGAATTGCAGAAGAGAATGGTGAGGAGGACAGCGGGACCTGTGGGGGCGGTGCAGGCAATGGGGGAGGTATTCCGGATCACATCGAAGTTACATTCAAGGCAGCGATGGGACGGCAAAGGGCACGCCAGCAGCAGAGGCAGTGGGACCGCATTGGGGACGGCAGGGAGGATGGCAGCAGGAAAGATAGAGTGACGATAGCTAAAAGGGCAGCTTTGGTGACAGTGGGGTTTTGAGAGAGGACGGCAGTGGGGATAGCAGATTGGAAGTGGGGATGGCATCCAAGATGGCTTCAGGGACGGCAGCGGGGGCAGCAGTAGAGACGGCAGTTAAGAGGAATAGGGGATGTCTGCGCAGAAGGCTTTGGGGGCGCTTACGAGGCTGGCATCGCAGGCGACAGGTGGGGCGGAAGCGGGGGCGGAAGCGGGTGTGGCAGCGGGGGTGGCAGCGGGGGTGGCAGCGGGGGTGGCATCGGACGCGGTAGTTGGGGTGGAAGCGGGGATGGTAGCGGGGACAGTAGGGGGCTGGCAGTGAGATCCACGAGAGCTGTAGTGGCAGCTGTAGCGTGTGCCGGGCGGTTGCGAAGACAGCGCGGGGGTGCGGCGTGGGAGCGAGCAAAGGCAGGCGGGGCGGCGCGGGCGGGGCGGGCGGGGCGGGCGCCTGGCCTCGCAGCGTCTAATCGATGCCGTGTCTGCGCCGCGGAGCCTTGCCGCTCGCCGCCCATTACGCACCTTAATAGCTTTCCTGTAAGGGGGAGGCTTGTATGCAGCGCGGCGCGGCGCGGGCGCGCTCCCCTCTCCCGGCCTCTCGCCCTCGCCCTCGCCCTCACCCTCGCCACTCCCCTCTTCCACGCCAATGTGCGCCCCGCGGCAGGCCACGCTTCCGTCACAGCGTCGCCTTTCTACTCGTACTCGTTTGCGCGACTCTCTCTCTCCCTCTCCTCTCTGTGGCCTTCTCTCTACATCTCTGTCCCTCCCCTCTCTCTGTCTCTGACCGTCTGTCTCTCTCCCCCTGTCCCTCTCCCTGTCTCTCTCTCTTTCTTTGCGTACGTTCCATTCATTGTTCTTGTGTTCATCTCTGTTGTAGCTTTGTTTTGTTTTTCGGTATCTCTGTCGAATTTCTTTGCTGTGTTGTCTTTGCCTGAGAATGTACAGGCCACTCCATTCGCTTGTCACTATCTTCCTCTTTCTGCTAATACAAGTTGTTACCTTTGTGGTTTACGTTTCTCTCTGCATTCTCGTATTATCCTCACTTTTTTCTTACGCTCGTTTAGTTTTGTGTATTTTTTCTTCTCCCTCCGTCTGATTCATTGGCAATTTGTTTTTGTCTTCGTCGGAGATGGCAGTGCAGAATTCTTTAGAGCTGTCTCCGTCGCAATCTTGGCATTAGTGTTCATATTCGCTTGCGCACTTCTCTTTGCTCTCTCCTTGTTATTTGTTTCTCCCCCTTTCGAATTTTTCCCCTCCTTATTGTTGCGCCTCTCTGCTTGTTGCAAAGTATTCGTTGCTCTACTTATCTACTACTCCAACTCGTTTCCTGCGCCAATTCTTCATTAGAACGTTTGTCATCAACAATTGTACCTGAAAAACTCAAAATTATAAGAAAATGAAAATGCGTCTATTTTACCTTCGTTTTGTTCCCTTCCTTGTTCTCATAGATTATTTTTTTCTTGTGGTTGATTTCAATATATTTTCTTTCTAATCGCTCTCTTGTAATTTATGTTCTTGTATTCTTCATTTGTATCTAGTTATCGTACCTTTAATTGAACGTCTTGTACTGTATTGTCTGACACGTTATTCGCAAATGATCACTCGTCTATATCAAATATGCCTCCTTCAAATCTTCTAGTTTTGTTTCATGCCTTACCGCATCTCATTTGTTCTCCCACTTCTCTCCTTCCCCTCACCCTTTGCACCCTTTTACAACTACCCGTCTCAACTCCTCTGTCTGCAGCTTCCGATATCCATTTCTTCTCTACGAACTTCGCCTGCTCTGTTAGTACTGACGTGTTCAGGCTTCTTCTTTAGGCATACATTAATAACCGTGTCAGTCTCCTCCTCGGCACAGCTAGTCTCTATTTCAATCTCCATTTGCACGCGCGTTACTCGAGTGTGGTTCCATAGCTGTCGCAACAACCTCAATCAAATCCATTGCAAATGCTATCTTTGCCACCTCCGCCTACGTCCCAATTGTCTTAACCTCTGCGCTCTGCCTCCGCGGCCGCCTCCACGCCGCCTGAGCAGCCCGGGATCCTCGCCCCCCTCCTGCGCTCCGCGCTCCCCTCCCCCACCCCGCCCCGCCCCGCCCCGCCCCGCGCCGCGCACGTGGCAATACAATAGGGGGCGAGTCGCCTTAGCGCGGGGCTGCCCCCCACAGCCTCTTCGACGCCCCGCTCACTCTCTCTCACACACACACACACGGACCTGAGGCAGAAGAGGGGAGATCTCGATAAAAGTATTATAGAGGAGTGCGTTGGAGGCAACGAGCACTTCGTCTCTCACCTCACCTCGGACTCGGACCCACCCGCCCTTCTCCTCCCGCCCTCGCCTGCCGAGCTCGTTCTCGCCCAAACCCAGCGCAGCAACGCCTGGAACGGTGTCGAACCTTACGCGACTTCGGTGTCCCCGTCCTGATCCGTCCCGTCTTCACCCGTCCCTCCTCACCCGTCCCCTCCTCATCCATCCCCTCTCATCCATCCCCTCTCATCCATCCCCTCCTTAACTGTCTCCTCCTCATCCGTTCCCTCCCCATCCGCCCTCTCTCATCCCTCCTGTCCTGATCCGTCCCCCTTGATCCACCCCTTCCAAGCTCCCCCCTCCGCCCGCTCACTCGCCCCCGCTCCCCTCAACGACGGCGGGGTCGTCCAGCTGGCGCGAAAACGAAGGAAACGATCTTAAATAAACGCTGTATCGACACTTACATTTCTTCAATCAAGGAATTTCTGAACGTGCGCGGCCGCGAGCCGAAGGGGCGATGGCGGCCAAGCTGTAGTCGTCCGACCGCCATGTTCCCAGGCGAGGGCAACACAAAGGGTGGCAGTCACCGTCTTTCACCGAGATCAGGATACATGAAGATTAAGAATGTGAATGAAATACTTGTCATAATTGTGAAGCCTACGAAATAGCGGTCCAGCCTCATTCTCGTGCAAATGGTTGAGCGATGGACTGAACAGATTGAACGATTGACAAAAATTCCCATTATTCTATAAAACCTCTTGGATGTGACGCATAGCCCCTGGAGTGTTTGGACAGCATGCTACCTTTCCGTGGGGCGATCCCGGGTTTGATTACCTATCGGGGCACAAACAGAACTGTAGCTTTCTGACACAATCGTCGTTTCTATAGTGTATGATAATTTACAATTTACACCTTGCTATGAAGAGTGACTTAAAATAAATCAATTAAAAAAAGAGTTAAAGATCAAGCAACTTTAAACGAATACTTTCGAAAACAAAATTCTCAAGTAGTAGCATCAAACACATTAATTTTTACTCCTTCGCTGCATTTCGCAAAAAAATCATAAACCAATTCAAAATGCTTGAAGGATAATAGTGAATAATATTACTTAGAATTAACTTACTATTTTATCGCAAATATGTAACTCAGAAAAAATATTTTTTATATAATTAATTTAGTTTAAAGAACAATCGCTTACTCACTAAACTGTTTTTGATAGAAGCAATAACAAGCAAATAAACCATGAAATACGTATATTTTATTTTTTAATTGATTTACTTTCATCAAGTAAAAATTATCTGTGACGAATTGGGGACAAGTACAAATTAAAGAAAAAACGAGATTCGATCTTGGTGATGAAACAGATTTTATTGCCTTCATAATTTCTCGTTCTCATCTTCAGGCTCCTCTCACGGACAGTTCGGTGAGAGTGCCATAGGAAGGAATTCTTACCAGAACTCAATGTTTCCTATCTACACCTCTTTGTCTCAAAAACATAGGTCAGTATATTTTTATTTTCTTAAAAGTAAATGTACTGATCTTTATTGATTTTGATTTATCCCTCAATTCTTCGAAAGGAGGCTTCTATAAAAAAATCTTGATTTTAAGGAATGGAAAAGAAGCAAAAGAGTCAATGACAAAATAATTTACAAATTTTAATTTAATTTTTCAGACCAGACGTCCGAAACTCTTAATAGTTCATTATCTGATTCACTATTGGCGGATACAATTGTATTCTAATAAAGGAGTGGAGCTTAATATTAACATCCATGTATACCTGACGGACATATTAGAGAGTAGATAGTGAGGGAACATATTGGGTGAAGATAATGGGATCTTGGTGTTAGTAATGTAAAGTTGATGGAATATCAGTTATTGTTGACCCCCCAAGCGAGGGTATAGAAGAGGTGGAAAATGGGGAGGGAAGAGAGAAGGAACGAGTAGGAAAAAGAAGAAGAAGGGTAAAGATTGAGGAAAAGAAAAGGAGGAAAAAACTACGACGGGTGAAGAGGAGGGAATGAGGAAGTGGGGAGGAGGAAGAGCAGGTGGAAGCGCAGGGGAGGATAAAGAAGAAGAAGAAGAAGAAGAAGAAGAAAGAGGATAGAGAGCAAAGATGAGATTAGTCTGCAGGCAGCCTCCCTCTTCGTCCATCGTCGCCGAGGCCGGGCGTGCGTCCGTCCGTCGCACTGCCCTTCGGTGCCACCTTGGCGTATCGATTTCCGCTCACACGTGCTCGCTCGCCTCCTCGCCGCCGCCGCGTCACTGAACGCTCGCGCGTCTCGGCCGCTAAACCGCCTCCCCCCCCCCTCCCCCTCACGCAAAAGGCGCTTCCGACTTTGCCCGCTAGATGGCAACAACAGCGCCACACGACCCGCATTCCTAGTCATACGGATTTTTCATTATTCAATAATAAAGGTTCATTCATTTTGGTTACCTAAAGTCACACTCGACAAAACTGAGATCAGTTTTCTTGTTACACAAATAATAAAGAAACTTCCGCTTCTCAGTCCCCACGAATCCATTCGCGTTATTTTAAGAACTTGCTACACCATTACCTTCATCTAAACAATTGTCAAATTTAAGTATTAATGTAAAAGTTTTGCTTCTTTATGCGAAAAGTAAAAACAAATTCTGTATCGTGAAAAAGACTGGAACATTATTACAAAACTTATTGTATTACAATAAATTATGTGAAAATGTACCGTTCATAATCTTGGAAAGAAAAACTTCCAAACAGTGTGTGTGTGGGGGGGGGGGGGGCGATTAAAAATTCACAGCACTTAAAAATCGTTCTGCCCACCCGGCAGATTCCTTTCCATCCATCGTTTCCATCCGCGCGTCCGGGAAAGAACTGCATCCCCGCTCATTACGGCAGCCGCCCCGCCCCGCCATGCCACGCCACGCCACGCCATGCGTTGCACGCAAAGATAACCGCACGTAGACGCCCCACATTCGCGGCAACTGCATTCCAGGACGGGGCTCCGACGCGTCGCGAAAAAATATGTCCATTAATTTTGCCGGTAATGCTGGCGCCGGGTCTCGACGCCGGGTCGCCGACGCAATGCAATGACCGTTACTACAATTCTCACGCCATCGCAATCACCGGCTGTGACTTGACGACCTCAATCTCCTTGCGTAGACGGTCTGGTAGTATTTTAATAAATTGTGTGCTCTATTTTGGTCGTACGAGTACAATATTTTCTTTGATTCCAAATTTTGACATTAAATTGGTAATATTAATATGATGAGCTAAATTAGGAATGACAAAAAATATTGGATTTTTATGCCCAACATATTGATAAAATGTGAATGATATTAGTAATAAGTGTCCATAAATTACTAAAAAAGTTAATTAGTAATGATCTTCTTTACTTCAAAGATGGGATTCTGGTGAATTTGTTCCAATTATACCAAGTAAGTTATTTTCAATTAATATATGAAACGAAAAAAAAATCCATTGTAATGTGTTATCTATTATAATGCCTTCTAATTTGGAAAGAACTTCCTCATGCTACTCTCAATACACTGCTTTGTGATTTTTTATTGAAGCATTGTGAGTGAGGTTTTCATGAATGTGGCAGTAATTCCTTCAGCAAAATATTTATTTCTAAAAAAATATTAAGAAGTAAAATGAATTTGAGGAGAATCTTGTTTTGTCTTTATCGAGTGTTCTTTCAGACATTTGTCAACTCTGATAATTTTAAATAACAGCATTTAACGACGATACTAATTATTCTGATTTGAGAATTTCTTCACTTTGGCTGAGTGAATGAAATGAATGTTTTTGACTGTTTGCAATCTTACGCCATTACAAAACACAAAATATATCTTACCATTAATTACAACTTCATACCTACAAAAATAGTTTTGTGGTGGATAGTCATATTCACGCCTAGCAGCTGAAACATGTGAACTCTGCCTCAAAATATCATGCGCTCAAGAAAAGCATATGGCGACACAACATCATTCACTTGTAATCTTAATTACCACAACATTCTTTCATACTCGGCGAGGAACCCATTAATTGCTACCACGAAAGAGCAACCACCAAGTCCTCATCACCGTCCATGGCATTCCTTACTCCTCATCCCCCTTTTCTTCCCCTCCTCCTCCTCCTTCCTCTTCCTATTCTCCCCTCCTGTCCCCAGCTGCAACGACGTCCTTCTCACCCTTGTGTCCGCAACCGCCGCGCCGCCGGCCCTGTGGCGCGCTCTACACACCACCAGCTTAATAATAAAAATGACTTATGTCCCGTGTCCACTTCGTTACCAGATGCTTCCAAAATTATATGTTTGTAGGATTACTGGAACGGGGTGCACAAGTGGCGCCGTGCGGCGGCTCCTAGCGCCTCGCAAGAAATATACGCCCCCGCATAAATTTCTTATCCGATGAAAATATTCGCCGCGTGAATATATGAATATTATAAATTCTATGGTCCCTACAAAAGATCTTACCATTTGTAACTAATAAATTCCTATAACGTACGTAGTATCTTTCTAGGGAGGGAAATTTAAGACAGTATAAGTTTTAATTATTCCGTTTACACTGCGGCAGCCGGAGCGCTCCCGGCGCCATTGCTCTTGAGGTCGCTGAAGCGGTTCAGCCCCGAGGACGGGGGAGTGGGAGTGGGGGAAATAACTACCTAGATCTCATGTGTCAAGTGGCTGACAAATTGTGTCCTCTGGATTTAGCGTGGGAGATGCACGCGCTGGGTTCAAAGGGGAGAATCTTGGCAAGGTAGGTGCAAGCAAGAAGAAAAAGTATACGCAAGGCAAAAGTACTGGCGATAAGGAGATATATAGAGAGGGCGTGAGTCTGATTGTGAATTGAAAGGACATAAAGAAGAAAATGCAAGTAGAAAATCAGAAAATGGAATATAAAATCGGGGCTAATGGTATGATTCTTCCAATATTTTTATTTGCAAAATGTTAACACAATGTTAAAGAAAACTCATGTGCTTGACAAACAAAACATCACTTTCTTAGAAACAAAACTAGTAATGGGTACTCGCGCCGGAATACGTATTCCATATCAAACAAAAAAGAAAAAAAAAGAATAGTGTGGATTCCACTTCAAGCCACAAGTTTTATCAAGTCTTCAACAATATATTATAAGAAATGAGAACAACAATTTTAATATTGATTTAGGGAAATAAACAAAGGTCAGAAAGTATGAAAAATATTGAAATTAGGTGGATTTAATATCTCATAAAATATATTTAAAATGAAAAAAAGTGATATCACAAATTATTCAAAATTTTAAAAAGTATTTCATGATTTTCTAATTCATTTAAATTTTCATATTTATTTAAAACGACAAACTTTCAATAATAACAACAAGCATGACATTTTCCCCCGTATACCAGGAATATTTCTCAATTCGAAGATCCTTCATCACTAACATGAATCATCACCATTTTTATAAGGACCCAATTATGCAAACAACAAATAATGTTCTGAGAATAAACAAGATGCATGACAGAAATTAGTTTTCATATGCTTTTATTGTTAAGAGAATGCCTTTTCTAAAGGCCATTTGATTTATGTAAGATGGAATAAAAAAAGAACAGAATTCACGATAAGAGAAAAGAAACCTAATGTTTTAATGTTTCGTATCTTCTCATCCAAGAACGTACGAATGGATAAATCTAGAATAAGATATGAAATAAAAAAATAAGTATGGAATACGGAGGTCGTTTAAAAAGTCTTAGAAAATTCAAGATATGGTGCTGGAATTATTGAAAATGAATTTGTACCAGTAAGTAACATTCCTCACTAGTCAGCTGTTTGAGGAAACTGTATTTACCCCATAATTGTATTGTTGTTAACACTTCAAGTAAAAAAAAAATTGGATTTGTTTATGAAAATGGATAATAGTGAGATTCGAACAGTGATTAAACACTTGTATTTGAAAGGGAAATCAAAGCTGAGTTGGATGAACTTCATGGCACATCTGCTCCGGTGTAATCAACTGTTTACAGTAGGATGTACATCGTACCGGATGCCCTGTGGAATTGTCAACCCCCGAAATGATCGACAAAATCGACGATCTGGTTTTAAGTGATCGACGAATCGAAGTGCGGGTAGTAGTTGAGGTCACAGGCATATACCGCAAGGCACAGTCGCTTCAATTTTGCACGAAAAATAGGGTATGAAAAAAATCCCCGCAAGATGGGTGCCGCGTTTGTTGACATTGGAGACTAAATTCGGTCGTTTCGTCGATTCTGAGGCTGTTTTGGCGGTTTTCCGCCGCAATCCTGATACTTTTCTGCATCCATACATCACTCTTGATGAAACATGGATATATTCCATGTTTCATCATGGAATTCATATACATTCACAACACTCCAGAGACAAAAGAAAAATTAGAAAAGGTGATTTTTGAAGGCGAACGGGCTCCGAAGGCGGCGAAGACGGTAAAATCGGCAGACAATTTTATGGCCACGGACTTTTGGGATACCCCCGGAATCATCTTCATCGATTACTTGGAAAAGGGAAAAACAATAACAAGTATTGTACCTACTGAACGAAGAAATGAAGGAAAAACGCCCTTATCGGAAAAGGAAAAATATCCTCTTTCATCAAGATAATGCACGAGTGAACCCTGCGCAGTTGCGATGGTCAAAATTATGGAATTAAAGTTCCAATTATCACAACATCCACTGTATTTACCAGACTTCACCCCCACTCACTTTTTCGTATTTCTAAATTTGAAGAAACGACTTGGTGGACAAAGGTTTACGTCTAACGAGGAAGTCATGGCCCAAACAAATGCCTATTTTGTGGAGATTCCTTCCGTCCTTCTTTTTGGACGGCTTAAAAAATTTGCAAACGCTACGAAAAATATATGAAGCTGAAAAGAGATTGTTGAAAAATAAAATGTTCCTCCAAAAAGTATTTTTACTACTTGTTTCTAAGGATTTATTGAACGACCCTCATATTCTGTAATAAGTTTCGAGTTGCCGAATCTCAACTATAAAAGAAAAGTTAAAGGACAATGAAATCGAGACAAAAATCAAATTATCGAAATCCGAGGCATCATGGTCGTACTGTGTTTGACAAAATGGCTACTGAAAATAATCACGTGCTACATTGAAACAAGGAAAATGTTAAGTCACATGAATCATCGCGATGGAATTACATCTCCGCGTGTATATGCTGAATCTTGACTTTATGTTTCGCCATAAGTCTGCCAGGCCGCACCGGGAAGACATCATCAGTATGCATGACACACAACATATTTCTCCGCTGACAATTACAAGTGAACGAAGGAAAAAAGATGCCGGTGTCGTCCACGGTTGATTCACTTCTGAACTAAGTGGATTCTCCCCACTTGGAAGACTAAAAGAAACAGATACGGGAACCCATTCTTCGTTCATTCACGTTGACACGCTCTCTCATGGAATAACGTGAGTGTATATTTCAGGACGTCGACGGGTCTCAAGGAACTTTCCATAAAATCTCATAAACTAGATGGAGAAGTCACCGGATTCGTTGGAACAACGTCCTCTTCGCTCGTATTTAACAACTTCACGCCTCCTGCCGGCCTCACGGGCGTATACCGACTCTGCCCCACGTCTCAGTAGAGGAGTATAACCAGTGGAAAAGCTCGCACCATATCACACAGTCTCGATTTACGTGCGTTTCTGCTTCGGCAATTCGAAAACAAAAATACGTATTAATTTACTTTCAATTTCTGTTCTAATGGTGCTATTTAAAAGAAGAATTTCGAAGTTTTATTTAGTTGCAGGAGTTTGCACCTCTCTCTATAAACCAAATCTCAAGTTTATGGAAAAACGAACTGGTTAAAAATATATACCTCAAGAAACGGCTTAATTAAAAGATGCGTCGGATAAGGCACGATAAGAAATTATCATATAAGGAGAGAATTGAATATATTCTCATTATCATTAATACATAATGACAGGAGGGGGTTGTCGAAACAAAATCGAATGCTAAACCTAGAGTAAAACAAGTATATTAATTAATACTAGTATCTCGTCCTCAAGGAAAAAGAGATGCTGAGAATAAAAGAAGGTAGGAGATGAGACAGACACATTTTTGTTGTTGTTTCAGAAAATTCTTTGTTTTGCATTTCTGTACAATGACTAAACGTAATCTATGTAGCAAATGTAAATAAAAATAAATTATTTTAAAAAATTATCACAGACACTTAATTACTTTCTAATCTTCGCTGACCATTTCCTCATTGCTCAATTTCTCCGATTCATTAGACTTTGTGTTGAAACTTCACCGTTCATATACTTGCAGCGGAGTCGCTCTTAAGTTGGAGAATGCGTTAATGAAGACGGCTCAGCAAATATGAACCCTTCCGCCTACAAAATGAACTTTGAAGGGCGTTCTCCCTTACACTGACCTCACAGAATCTCCTTGCACAATGCCCTTGTGTGTTGTAGATGAAACTGTCCACGCGTTCCGCGTAGTGATGTCAGAACAATGCGTATTATGATTGTACAGTCACTTTAGTGTCAGCTTTCTTCTTTTCCCGCTAAAACTAGTTGATTCATGTGTTCATCCTAAACTTTTATCTGAGCTCCCATTTACCACATTTCTTCCATCTTTGATTACAAATCAACGTTTCGAATGTTTTCTTACCAAAAGAATATTGAAGCCTTTTCTTTTCTCACAATACATCCATTCTCATGGGCTTAGTTTTTTTTTTTTTCTCGCTAGTAATAGCCATCCGCTTTCTCACCTCTTCTCCCAGTTCATTCGCGTATGGTTCAATCTTCACTTCCTCATTCCCCTCGTATTGCTCAGTACTCATCGTTTGTCACACATCGCTCTTTGTTCGTCAGTCTTTGCATATCACTTATTACTTATCCCCCATACTACGCTCATCGTGTCCACTGGTTCGTTCGTAGTTCTTTGCTCAAATTAATTCGATTATGAGTTATTCGCTTATGAGCACAGATCAAAGCCGGTACTCGCCTACATATTCTTCATGGGATAGGTCTCTAATAGGTCGATATGAAATTTGTTTTCACTCGACGTTCACTTATAACTGAATCCCAGCTCGTAGCTCGCCAGTGTGCTAACGAGAGTTCATAGCGCCCTCGCTTATCGCTCATTGCTCCACAGTAACTGACCCTTTTCCCCGCGCAATCCACACCGTTCCTCCACTTGTCCGCACGAGTCGCCCTGATGAAGTCGTCGTCGCGGTGCGGAGCAGCACCGACGCGGCGGCGGCGGCTGGCTCCTCGGCGCCCGCCTCCGCCTCCGCCCCCGCCCCTCTCCCGCCCCCTGGCGGCGGCCGGAGCCACGCGGCGAAGGGGCCGTATTTTACTCGGCGGGTGATGTGTGAATGTACCGGGCGGACTGATTTACGTCAGGCCGACTGCATTCCTGGCCAGGCTCGGGCGGGCGGGCGGGCGCTGGCTTGGACGTACGCACGGCCCTGGAGTCCGCCCGCCCGCCCTCCGGCCGCCCGACGAGCGCGCGAGCGTCCGCGGCGGAGGCCGCGCGCTATAAAACGCTGAAATATTGTTTTGGAGGCCGCGGATATCCGACGAGGCGGCAGCCATCTCGCGTTGCGCGCCAGAGGCGACGGAGAGCATTGCACAGTATGGGCATTACGGCAGGGCAGAATGTATGGATCGGTGGTTCTCTATAAGATGTGTTTGAGCGATATCCTACTATTAACACAATTTAGAGTGTAATCTCGTACTTGGAATATCAACAACTGGATACTCTCGATATCTCCAATATCTTTCTTACATTAGCTTCCCGAAATATCTCGGAATGTTGGATGATTCGAATATCGTTTCTACTTTAGATCCGATGTATGAAGGTTCCCCTGCTCATCAAGTGTGAAGGAGTAAAGTAAATGACGCAGTAATCGAAAATTTGACGTTAGCGTTGAAATTTTAAAGTTATCGGTATTTTGTGAGTAATATTAGAACTGTTTAAAATTTAGAAAACTAAAATTTCATGTGGAATAAGATACGTACCTCGACGAACACATCACTGCCGCGGGAGCGGTAGTTTAGTAAACTGTTGTTTGGGAGACTCCAAGCAACCTATGGATGGCCATTCACTAAATTGTGGCTATTAGCATTGGCCACCCAAAGATGGCAAGGATGGCATTGTGCAGTGTGGACCATCCTACCACTAGGATGTATTCGGTTCCCAATAGGTCAGTACTATTAGGCTAAGCTGTTTATATGTGTTTAGGCTGCGTCTCTACTCTTGTGAATCTTTTTGGATCCGTGTAAGCTGTTTGATATTCTCTGCTATTTAATCGCAAAGATCTAACATTAAATATTTATGTTTGCTAATAAGGTTATCAATATTTGAAAGTTTGCCCATGTACAAATCTGATTATTGATTATGTAACAAAGTTTTGTGACCGTTGAAAGTTACGTTTCAGATAAAACTACTTTCACTTTTAAAACAATGGCTAAGAGTATCCACGATCCATTAATGGATCCTTACTAATTTAGAATAGGATAAATAAAATACGTATCGTAGATATCAGACCTAGCAATGAATGTAATACAGTTTGATCATTACCGTAAATATTGATATGAAATTAGAGAAAAATTAAAATATTAATTATTTTAGGATATCATATTGAGAACGATTAACCCTAAGTAATGAATTAATATTCTTAGTTTTTATTTCTAGACCATTTTAAGTGAAGAACTAAGTGATGTTTTATGGCAAACTTAATTTTATTCATAAAGTGAAAGTATTAGAAATGAGACATACCATAAAACGGCCCACAGTCAAAAGAGTGAAGAATCTTATTAATTTATTTCTAATAAATCCGATTAAACCGTGGATGCGAAATGTTTTTTATTCATGCTATTGCGCAAAAGTGGAAAGGGCAAAAGGAAATAATCTTTATTTTAGTGCCAGTTCGTAAGCGTAAGTCCTAACCTAAAGTGGGCGAATAATATTGATGGATGGGTTACTATGATGATGAGATACAACTGACAATAGAGCAATGTGCGTAATGAAAGCAGACCGGGAGGAAACCGGGAAACCTCATCAAAACCTACCGCAAACCTGCATTTTTTCATCTGAAATCCCATATGAATTGACCGCAATTTGAACTCATTATCCAGAAGTAGGAGAGTGTCATGACCACTACACTACGAGTTGTGCAAGTGGACATTTCTGTATTATGTAGTTACTGCTTAAACCTACCTGGTCATACCTGGAATGGGTGAATGATACTATTAACAGGTGATTATATGGTACGATATGAATGATGAAGCAAATGATGGTGAAATGAGAGGCACGATAAACCGAGTAGCTCCTAGAAAACCTACAGCAAATTCGTCATTCAACCACCGAGGTTTTCCCCGGCTTCGAACCTCGGTTCAGCGAAGGAAAGAGAGCTGTTTGACACCACGAGCCGCTCAAAGGAAGGGGGAAAAGAGAAAGAGCACGGATTGTAAAGCCAAGGAAGCGACGCGAAAGAGGAGACGGCGAAAAGTCCCCGCGCGAAGTGCTCTTCGATCCTCAGGTGGCGCCACCATCCGCTCCGTTGCGTCCCTGTTCGTGTGGCGCGGTTATTAAGCGCCCGCCCGATCTGACGGCCCGAGTTATGTAGCTAATTATTTTTAGGGTTCTTCGGGGAGAATCGATCTACTCTTACTGGCGAGCGTCATGAGAAAGTTAAATTAAATGTAAGTTACCTATTAAGATCGGATCCACTGGGACTCGCTAGACTACGTATGAGAAAATACTTCTCATTTGTAACACGAACAGGTTTTTCCCCCGTTGCATACCAGAAAACACGCTTCCATTTCCCTTGAGTTTGCGGGCGGGCGCGGCGGCGGCGACGAAACGTCAGCGGTTGGCATCGAAGTCACTTAGGTCCTCTGAGGCGAATGTCGGCGTCTACGTCCCGCGTGTCTAACAGCGGCCGAAAACCACCCGCAAACGAATTTTCTCCTCCACAACTGAGCATCATAGTAATCTTAGAGTAAAATCCCCAATAAAATCTGAACATATGGTCCTTGTGTTTCTTTCGAGAAATAACTTTTACTGTACGTGAAAGATCTGAGGCAGAACGATAAGTCGTACGGAATTTTCACAGGCAACTACACGTTTTGGGGAAACTTTATTGTAGTGGAGAGAAATAGGCAGAAATGTACGCATTACGATTTTTGATGTTAGGATCTAACTCATAGCTGATACATATGCCGTTAAGATGATGAAGATTTCATACTAATTATCACTGGCTTTTCAAATAAAAAGCATTGATATCGAAATGATATGTGATCTCAGTCTTCACAACCATTTACCTCTCTGTTACAACTTCGTAGAAGGATTCATCGAGGAGGCAGAGATTTGAGAACGAACCAATACATTACTAAATGTGGAATCTGGATGAAATACGCAGTACCTTCATGTTTTTATTCATTATTTGGTTTCATGGAAATAACAATTGCCTAAACCTCCATTATGTAAACAAATACTTTTCAATTACAAAACCATAAGACACAATTTTGTTTGCAAATGAGAATTTAACCGCGCGGAGGGAAACCGCAGAATTTCGTTTTCCGCTCAGATGCTGCAAGGTACGTACGATCCAGTTTACTTACGTATCTGTCATACTACTTAACATTTTTTAAATAACTTCTTATGCATATATTCGGCTCAGATAATCTCTAGCAATCGAAAAGATCCTAGGTAATAAAAAATACTGATACCTAAACAACATGTTTTTCTCAATCCCACACCTACTCCTCCGCTTCGTCGCCTTCACCGACTTCGACGACAGGCGACCGGATTCGTCAAGATAATGAACCGGATGTGAAAGCCAACGGTCCGTCAATTTACCATAATCGTAAATTATGGCATGCGGTTCCATTAGGGAAGTGTATCACTCACCGCACCAGGAGCCAGCAGCGGCAGTTTGTCTTGGCTGCGTCCTTTTCCGAGCAACGTACGTGACCGGACCGTCGGCTACTTATGGGAGACCTCTTACGACCCGGTAATCAGCGGCTGTATTCTTGTTGAGAGGTCGCCGTGTTATCTCACATAAATTCGGATGTACGTGAGAGGAATGTCTTTGGGGAGGAAGGACGCCACTGATTGTGACAGGCGTGTCGACTGAGCGGGCGTGAGGACCGGAGGATCGAGGAGGCACTGGGAGGACTTTGGAGTTTATGTGAGAAAGAGGCGGACCAACATCGTACGCTTCTCGAAATGTAACGCGTCTACACACGAAAGCCCAAGGATGTTAATGTGTATAACATGTTAATGTGGAGAATGAAGACTTAAATGAAGTTTCATTTCGCTTAACGTATTTTTGTTTCTGGTTTGCTTCACTGTTGCATGTCATTTTCGAAATGACAGTATTCATGTGTCTGCAAATTGAATTTTACATTTACTTAAAATATAATGAATCATTAAAACTGTGATTCTGTTATTTCCTCTCCGTCAGAATATGGATTTCGTAAACTGAGTTCACATCTTTTTTTATTCCAGCGTTACAGATTTTTGTGTTCCATTAAACCGGATCTCCGTCAACTGGGTCGATATATTTTAAGATTATTAACGAATATTTCATTTTCAAGCTTTGTAAATCTTCCGTTTCAGAATAAGCGATAATCTTTTATTTTATCAGATCACGGAAAGATCATTTTTACATGCATTGTTACATACATCGAAAACATTGTTATATGCATTTCTTGCTTGTTTAATAAGTACTCTTAAAAACTCAAAATGTTCTAATTGAGACAAAGTCAATAAAATAGCTTTTTGATGAATTGAAAAAAATTTAATTCACAAAGGGAAGAGAAAATAATAAATATAAACATAAAATTCAGGAGGACACGTAAAAATTAAACACAATTAAAACACTCATGACATCTCTTATTCCAATTTGATACGTGTTTTGAATGACTGAAATTAATGGACTCAGCAATTTTACAGCTCTTTAGCAACTGTTTAACATATCTTCGCGTAACTCAAGACACTAAGTTTCCCTAAAACACCAGGAGAAAAGAAAAGTTGACGAACTTCTCGTTGCTTTTTTCTCCTTTTATAGAGCCAATAAAAATAAAAAGAGTCGAATTTGAAAAAAGAGCAACGGCAGCCTCATTAGCAGAAAGAAAGGAACCCGCACGTTAAAAACCGGTAAGGTGCCGCCTCTGAGCCCATTCGACCCTTTCACTGTGGGAGGAAAACCCGAAAAACTGGTCAAAACCAATATCGTAACGTGGAGTTTCTACCGCAAATACATTATTTCACAGATGTTACAATGTTTAAGTTCCTTCAAATTTGTTGACTCTCAGTTTCAAAAATCAAATATCGTTAGACTTCAAAATTTGACTTTTTTCTACACCCACTGTATAATTCTGTCACTTGCTGCATCCCGTTGCTTAATGATACACATTACGATACAGATTTCATTACGATACACGTCCTTGTCCAATCACAGAGAAGGTTACAAACCAAGTATTGACACTTAATTTATCATTGAGAATCGTTGTAGTAAATGTTTCGTTCGATTGTGTAGATTAAAATTGCATTTAATATTATATTATGCTTGTCAGTTTTAATTTCTTTTATTATTCGTAACTTTGTACGTGGGATATTATTTAAAATAAATTAGATCGTCATTTCACTTTAATCCTATTTGACTAGCGCTTAATCCTATTTGACTATGGTGAACAAAATACATCTGTTGCAGGGAGGGTAGGGAGTTGTGCGCTAGATGACGTTGACTGAATCCTACATGTCAATTGTCACGAAACGATTCTATGAAAAAATTCAACTTTTAAAGTTACCATAAGTCGTAAAAAAAGTACCGTATGACACTCGATATAATGGTCATTAATACACTAGCAAGTTTAAAACACTCGCTCGTATCGTAATATCACACTCGTGTGTTAATACCCATCATTACATCACCGTTTTATAATGTACTATTATTGTTCTAGGTTTACTGACAATATAAAAGTACCTATCATTCTAGCAAATGCTGCTCTCGAAGTACTATATTGCAACGGGTACTCCATGCAACGAAATTTTAGGAAATGAGATGTAATGACATTAATGAAATTTGGAGGTGTATTCTATATTACATGCACAACCTTATTTGATTTTAAAAATCAAATTAATGAGTTTAAAATATATTTTGTATTATTGACATTGCTATTTTAAGTTTGGATACTTATCAGTAAACATGAACGAAAAACGCTTCAAAAGACCATGTAAATAACTTGATAATACTCGTACGTATATTAAACATTAGATATTATACATCATATTAAACACGCATCTTATTTTATATTTAGCCAATTATGAAGTTGGGACCATACAGTCATTTTCCAATTCTGAGTACCACTTTTCCTGGACAACTCAAGGGGATATATTCTTTTTGAATGTCATCTCGGTGTTTTCCTATAAACTAGTGGAACGCGAAATGAGCAGGCTGTTATGTCACACTCCGGCACAGCAACTAGTGGCAGAGAAGACGTGGCGCACGGTGTTCTCTTACAATGTGAGCTAGCGGAAGCCATGGGCAAACCGAACCGAGAACTTCTCTCTCCCTCTCATTGCCAGTCAGTGCATTTAATCTGACTTGTATGTATAATTTAAAGCCGTTTATGCAATTGAATTCTCTTCTTCTCCAAAGAATCATGCACGAGCCACTAGTCCATATGGTAAACATAGCACAGAGTATAGCAATTACAGGACTCAAAGAACGCGTAAATGGTATTGAATTTGAATTTTGACCATCTTTCCTGACTTTCCGCCCAACGTGGGGCGGCCAGGGACTCGTTCACGGAATCGGCTCTCGGCCGCGCTCGCCGGCGCGGCGCTCCCCTGCGCGTCCTTTTACGAAGCGCCGCCGTTATTGTTCATTATCAGAGAGGAACAGCGGCCTCGCGGGCAGAGAGCGCCATCTTGCCGCCGCCCGCCGCCCTGCGGTCGTCTTTTATTGCGACGCAATAATGGGCCGGGGGCGGCGGAAGCGGCGGCGGCGGCGGCGGTGGTGGCGGCGGTGGCGGGGTCGGTCGGCCTCCGTGGGCCGCTGGAATTGGGGTTGACTGACTGAAGAGGCAGCGGTTGGCGGGGAAGTAGTGTTGATGTTCGTGTGTAGTAGTTGGTGTACGTTTTGACGATATGGTATTGACTATGGAGTAGAAAATGATGTGAATATAGGGAGAAATGTAGATATTGGCGATGGTGATGCTTTTCATGGTTATAGATATCATGGTGATGTGGATAGATACTGTCTATTGACTAGATAGTAATTGACTATAGTGTAGTCGTTCACGATGAACTAGTGTTGACGATGCAGATTTTGATGTTGATGATGAGAATGATCCACGTGTTGATTTCATGATGATGTAAATATTGACGTTTGTGTAAGTGCTGGTAATGGTGTATGCGTTGGTAATGGTTGTCTCTTGTAGGTGATAGATACTCTGATGAGATCACTAGTGATAATATCTTTTGAGACTGGAGTGCAGATATTGTGCGGAAGAGGGTAGAAGAAATATGGAACGACACATGGCTCGACGTGATGGTGTCAGGAAATTTGAACACTGAATGCACGGTCTTTTATTGCATCAGTGTAATTAGTAATATTACGGTTCTTTCAATAAGGGACAGTAAAGTATTGAACAACAGATTTTGAGTTAGTATATATTTTATATAATAAATATCTAGAATTGTTAATCAGGAAAAATGCAAAAGTGTTCATTTCTGTTTACGTGAAAAGGGTGTTATACCGTCAAGAATTACTGTTTGTGCTACCACCTGACTTACGAGTATATTTTGCATTTGATTTTGCAATAAATAAATATATTTTTTATGAACAACAGTTTGTATGGTTCATGATTCCTCTCAACTCGCTACTGAGAGTAGTTGACAGTAACGGCGGAGGAATAGAAAGCATGACGAGGTGACACAGGGGTGATGTTAATGCACGAGACGGCGATTACACAAGAAGTGTCGGTAGCTTCTGCGGGGCTAGTAATGGAAATTTTAATGGCGTGGAAGACCGCGTCGTGACGCAGTTTGCAGGTTGCAGAACCAGAGGCGCTGGCGGCTTCTAAACTGCAGCAGCGTTGGATGGGAAGCGGCACGGGGAGGGGAAGAAAGCGGAGATGGGGATGGCGACAGAGGAGAAGATGAGGAAGAGAGCAAGGACTAAGGAGGAGATAGGGACAAGGACGATGACAGATGACGACGAGGGTGGGGACAGATGAGAAGATGAGGACGAGGATGGGGTCGCGGAAAGGGAGAGGGAGGAGATAACGAGGACAGAGGCTGAGGAGAAGAAGAGGACGAGAAGAGGGACAAAGGGGGATATGAGTACGAGAAGAGGGACAAAGGGGGAGATGAGGACGAGGATGGGAACTATAAAGGGGGCAGAAGGAGATGTGGTCCAGAGCAGGGACTGAGGAATAGATGGAACGACAACAGGGACAGAGGGAAAGGTAAGAACGAGGATAAGTTCGCAGACGGAGACAAGGACGGAGATAGAGATGGGGACGTAGACGGTGCGAGGACTGGATCGGAGACCGGGACGGAGGAGGGGACGAAGATAGACAGGAAGGCGCTGATAGGGGACGTAGATGGGAGTACAGATGGAAAGGAGACCACTTAAGGTGCAAATGGAAGAAGGTACAGGAATGGAGATGGCACCGTAAAAGAGACTGAATCAGCGCGGAGGCAGCGACGGATATAGAAATAGAAGCGGGGAAAGAGACGGGAGTGGAGTCGGGGTCACAGGCGATGTGGCCGCCGGACGCCCGATGGCAGAGGCGGCGCCGCCACCGCAGCTGCAAGAAACGCGGCCTTGACGCGATTGTTCATCCGGAACAGCGCCCTCCCGCCCCCGCCCCCGCCCCCGCCCCGCGGGTCACCGCCCGCGACCGCACAGGTGCGCCTCCTCCTGCGCGCGCCCTCGCACCGCGCCCGTGCGCGCTCAGGGGCGGTAAAGCGCGACAGCGGCCACAGCCACGCTGGCAGCAGGAGCTGGTGCACTTCGATTTCTCGACAGGGGCCGATGACATTGTTACACTTCCTGCCTTACAAAGTGAATCTTTTCAACAGTGAGAAGCACATTTCTGAGCTTCGTTGAGATGGACTTTCGCAGATTAATTAAAATATTCATTTTATAAGGCAGGAGGTGTAACAATGACTTAATGTCATCTGTCACTACAGAAAAATAGAAGTATATTTTGAGATAAAAATGTGTTGGTAGTTGTGGTTTGCGCATCTGAAAGTTTTGAAACCTGGCAACATCCGCGTACATTTCACAAGACTTTTGTGGTTCTTTCTTGCAGTTTCAGGATGATCTTTGCATCACTCGCATTAATGCTTTCGATTATACTTACAAAATCAGATGCTCAAACTACTTTTCAATATACGTTAACTACAAGCACTCGCCAGAGCAGATATGTCCAGGGTGCAAGTGAGCCATTACTGGTTATTTAAGCACTTGAGCGGACCCAAAAAAGCCTATTCAGCCAAAATCAATGAAATAAACCAATGTTTCATAAATAGGCTTTACTGGCACTAAATTTGTTAACCTTACAAACTCATAAATTATAAAAAAAATATTAAGTGGGATTTGAGATTCATGCCATTAAAAAACCGACGTCATACACGGATTCAGGGTTTACTATTTCTATCATCTCTAGATGACACATCAGCAGAAACAAGATTTACACTCAGCTTTTAGTTAAATTTAAATTTCTACTTTAGAGCAACATAACATCCTCCAATATTTTCTGTTTTAATCTGATCCCAGTACTTAATTCCAGGAAACAAGGAACAGAAACAAGCAAACATAACTGAAAACGTTCTCTGTTCTTTCTGACGAATAAGAGAGTCAAAAACAGTTTTTACCCTTGCGCCATGCAGTTGGTGCCAGAGTTTAAAATTCCCAACATTTCAGCTCAATAAACAGTTCAGAAATGGGCTAATGGTATATTTTTCAGAGTACGGACATTAGGCACCAACTCCACTTTTATTTCCGTCGCCAGTCTTGCATATTAGAATCTGTAATTGATTTGCAACGACATCGGCGAACCAACGAGATGAACGTGCCACCGGACGTTCGTTTAAATTCCGCCCATAAGAGTGTAAATGTGTGGGCCAGGCGCTCGCTGATGCGGCCGGCGGGGTCAGCGCTGGCCAGGCTGCCCCCAGGGGGTGAGCGGCGGCGCGGGCGGCGGCGGCGGTCGCTCCTCGGGGGCCAAGTTTCGGCACTTGGGCGCGCCGCGAACTTGGCCCACTCGGGACGGACGGATGGGTCCGCGTCGCCTCCGTCACCGGGGCCCAGCAGCCCCTGACGAGGGAACTCGCTTCGAGCCCCGGGGGCCGCTTCGCTGACGCTGCCAACTCTCTTTCGCATGCAAGTAGCCTTCCTCTTCTTATTCATCGTCCTCAAAGTCGTCATGTTTCTGGGACTCTTCTTGGTTGATCTGGTCTTCGTCTTGTTTCTTCTCTCTTCTTTTTGTTTTTTATGCACTTCTTCATATTTTCCTGTTCTTCTTTACAGTTTTTGTGCTCTCCTTCGAATTCTTTCTGCTTTTCTTTATTTTCCACTTGCACTTCTTAATCTTCGTCATGCCCCGCTCTCTCTCTTCTTTTGTTCTTATTCTCCTGCTTGTTTTACTTCCATTGTTTGTATTTACATTTCATTTGTTTCTACTTCTGATTTCATGCTATTGCAACTAGAAAATTTTAATTGTTGTGTTCATATCTTAACGAGCGGTTCACATTCGTCTGCTTTTAAATGAGAAGTTTGTAATACGGCGTTGTATTCTTCTGCGAAATGGAAGATATATAGTACCAATTCCGTCGATGTTGACATTTCAAGCTGTTAACTTCTCTATTTATTGAATTTATACTCATCGGAATTCCAATCAATATTGTAACACCAAGTATTGAAGGAATACACTGACTCTTCACACTTCGTATCATAGATCATTACTTTAAGCAAATTAATGCTATAGAAATGGCATGTGTGCAGTACACAAATCTACTTCATGATGAAATCAGAAGCATAAAGAGAATATTGTTCGATCGAATACTTTACATCAACTGACAGTATCAACGGCTGCAATTTTATCGTTATCATTGCATTCGCAAATTGTATTTTTACTCTAACGCAATGAAAAGAAATGCTATTAGGTCAAACTGCTAAAATATATTTTCTTTGATCAGGTTACTATTTTCTATATTATTCTCCTTACTCTTATTTCCTTAAGTGTATTGACTATTTTTAAAAAGAGGTCTATAATGTCTTTCTTCCTCACTAATCGTCAAATCTCAATTCTATCGCTGTCAACCACCAACACCTGCATTATAAACGCCATCAGCATAACTTTCAATTTTTTGACCGCTACCACAATCACCCCTTTCGTGTTGTTTTCCATTGCCGCTAATCGCGATTGCTACCGTATCATTTTAGTACCTGCAGTTCTATATCTTCCCCGCCGCCACACGCGTTGCTTACTTAAGCGCTCCGCCCCGTCGATGGCGGCGGCGTCTCCGCGCGGCAGACCGCAGGGGGAATAATCAATTTTGCGGTGGGCCACCCGCGAGGGCCTTCGGCGCGTCGGGATGAAACACACGCCGCGCGCCCCACGCACGAGGTGGCGACTCAATCGGCTTCCTCGCACACACGCTCGACCCGGACACGATATTTGGACGCGGCACGATGTACTCGACCCGACACGTTCGGTCCAACGCGCTCCACCCGAGTCGCTCGACCCGGCGCGCTCGACCCGGCGCGCTCGACCCGACGCGCTCGACCCGACGCGCTCGACCCGACGCGCTCGACCCGACGCGCTCGACCCGACGCGCTCGACCCGACGCGCTCGACATGACACGCTCGACCCGACATGCCATCCTTCGTTTTGCATCATACGGCCCCGGTTACTCCTCCCAGCCTTGCCTTTTGGAAATTGTGTTTTCCTTCTTTTCCTTTCCCTACCTCCCTCCGCCTACCATCGTCCCGCCTCGAGGTATCTTCGATTCCCCCTCCCCATCTCCGTTTTCCTCCACTTCCTTCCCACATACTTACCAATCCATTACGCCCCTTCCCCTCCGGCCTATATTGAACCACCCCAGTCCCATGCCACCCCGTTCGCATGGTTTTGTCTCCTAGCCACCCGTTTCAGAGCTCCATTGACACACCGTTCCGTTCAAAACCAGCGGACATCAACAATCTCAATTATAAATCCCCCCCTGCGCTCCGCCCCATCCAGCACAATCCCGTTCTGCACCGTATCGTCCCGCACCACCCAATGTCACTCTGCATAGCCCTTCTTCGCCCCGACTCCTTCCACGTCATCGCACACCATCGTACTGCACACCGACCTGCTTCACACTCACTCGTCCCAAACCACCATGTTACACATCGTTTCAGCGTATCCCGCCTCTTGCCACTGCGTTCCGTCTCACACGCCTCGTTCTCGCCCTTTCTTGTGTCACTCCGTCTCGTCTCTTGCCACCTATAGGCTGCTTCTCATGTATCACACTAATTATCGTTCCGCCTCCGCCCGACACCGCCTCCCAACTAACATCGCCCGGTCATACCACACTCCCCTCACAGCCACAACACACTGGACCCCCACTCTAACCCTTTCTTGCCCTCCCCGAATCACCAATACCCCATCATCTGCTCACCTCAGTCCACTCCGCTCCGCTTCGCCCCGCCACGCGTCGAATACAGCCTACAGCAGGTGACTTGCGGTCAAGCAAATGACCACTTTCTCCGGGGTGGCATAGCAAAGTACACTGCACTGGAACTTAAGAGCCAGGTTTATCTACATATGATGGAATTGCGAAGGATGTGCTTTATAGTTCCAGAAAAAAATGGGTTGGCGTGATAATATATTGAGAGATAAAATCACATTAATATAATAAAATGTATTTGATTATGCCTCTATCACTTCCTGTTCTTGCACCACTTAATGCAATTAGAGCTAGGTCACCGGATGTGTAACTACCTCAGATTATCATTTTCCACTTAGTTCCCAAATGTTGAGGTTTCGCATGGTGGATATGGGTTGAAGCGCTCGCGATGTTTTAAATATCCTCTTAAACAAGTAAGGATACGAGATTAGCCAAATGATACGTTTACGTGGTACCAATGAGAAGAGATGAACACATAGGACATTTCCAGTTACAGAATAAGTGATTTTAGCGTTCAATTTTGTCAAAAATATAAAATAAAGAATAAATGTTTTTATGAAAATAACATAAAGTGTAATTAAAATAGTATTACCTCGTAGTACGAGTAAGTACCTAAACCATCATTAACGAAACGTAGCCTTACGTCAACTGTCATCATCCAAACATTCATGGGCGAGAGTATGAACTCTTTATCTGACAGTTACAAATAAGTTCGCAAAAAGTAAAGTAAAGAATATAATGCTATTCGAAGAGTAAAAAATAAATTCGGTCTAGAATATCTTATTATTACATGCAGTTAGCATATTTGTTACAGAAATCTTTCTTTCGTTACAGGTTTCAAGTCAACAGAAGAAAATATACAAGGAAGTAGATAATATTTGAGAAGTGTGTCTTGGTGAAAGCGATATATTAATTCTCCACTTTTTATATTCAAAATATTTTTTTCATGACACTACCGATCTAAAAATAATAAGGTTAATGCCAACATAATTTAAAACACTAACCCCAAAAATATTGTTTGTGGGCATGTGTAGTGTATCTATAAATATGTTTACTCAAGCATACCAACATTTTTTTTGTTAAAGGTCATTTCCGAGCATTTACAATTTTCACAGCAACAAGAAAATAATTCTTCGAAATCCCCCGAAATACTGGATAAACAGACACAATGTTATTACCACAAGAAAAAACTTTCATTTACAGAAATGTTTGCTAACACCGATAATAAACGCGCGAATTTATTGTCGTCAAAAACGAGAGGAGAAGCGACGTCGACCTGGAACAAACGAATCGAATATCGCGGATAATACGTCGGAAATTCACCCCCACAGTTCTACCTACGCCCGGGGGCAAATATCATCTCGCATATTACTTTCTGAATTTTCACATTCCGCAATACTGATAGAATAAACACAGTGGTAATTATTTGGTTTTCTCCTTCGGTCGGAGGGACGGACGGAATCGAGCGAAGAGGTATCATTGTCGGTCGTGTTATGAATGCCCCGTAGAAAAGCACGCCGACAGCGACCGTGCTGTTTGCTTTGTAAATACGAGAGCCGGCGCGTCGCGGTGGTTGTGCAAAAGTGGTTCGCGAACCTCCCGTTACCCTTTGCCCGTCGTCCATCGCTCACTGCCCACCGTCTGCCCTCGCGACCTGCCCGAGGGCGAAATGGAGGGCGCCTCAGTGAAATCCCTCTCGCAGCCGGTGACAGATCGAAAGCACGCGGCTCCCGTGAGCACATGTTGAACGAAGAACGTTATCAGAATCAGTCAACTCATGAATTTCTGTCTGCTGGCGGGTCTAATCATGCAGTTTTTACGCCGTTTGGTTATACTATTTGTCCAGTTGTTCGATTTGTTCTCTGGTTGTATACCTTTTGATAATTCCTCTAGCTCCTGTAAGGCGAGTACTGAGCAAATAAAAGAAATATACCATGTACCACTCTTGAGAAACTTCCATCAGTTGCTCCGAGAAAAAACTTCTTTCAGAGCGTCGCTCTTCACAGTGTACTCGGCGAGGCGACTGATGACGGCTGCTATGGGAATTTGTGCACGCCACAACGGCAGCTCTATCGATCTTCTGCGCATGCGCAAATGCATCAAGCGATGCGAGATCTGAGCTGCGCATGCGCAGAAAATCGTTATTGCTTTAACGTTCGGGGGTGCACAAACTCCCTATTGTTTCATCCTTGGGCTGCCCTCGGTAAAAATCGATCCGTCTATTATATTCCATCAACAGATCGGTTCGACTATGACAGATTCCGAATCGTCCGTGTGACCAAGGGGCAACTCGCTTCTAGTAGCTCCGCGGTGGCGAAATGATAATCACCTTGAGATCCAAAGAAAGAGGGAGTTTTCGGTAGTTCAGGCGAGCTATGTTTCGATGCCTTCATACTTCCTGACTTTTGAATCCTAAAAGTTTCCTTTGAAACTCCGAAAATTTAACAGAAGGTTTTTCTGTATATCAAATCATCCGTTAATTTATCTCGTCCTTAGTTACTTCATGACCCCAATGAAAGATACGATGAAAAGGTAAACATCGGTTGTGAAATTGCAGGCTCAACACCAGAACATGCAATATCTCCAAAAACAGTAGGCGGCACACTTGGCCTGCTCTGGCCCAGCACTTATCTACGTGCAAGCGATGTAGCCCGCTGTTTACAGAGTCAGCCCGACGGAAGGGCAAAGGGAAGAAGGCGCTCGGAAACTATCGACTCTAGTCTAGTGAAAGGTGAGTGGATACTGCGGCGGACAGCCACGAGCAAATTTTCAACCGGCCCGAATTCTTGCAGATGAGAAATCCTGCTTTTCAACCTTACACTGCTATTTAAGACGGAATGCATAGACGATACAAGAATATTAAGCTGTTCATTTGACGTGTTGTCGTTTCGAAGCTGGAGGAAATCCATTAAAATTAATGAGAACGTATAATTAGACTTGAAAGTAAATACAACTATTTTTGCAATACGTATCGATACAATGAACCAACAAAACCCTTAATTATTAATTCTTTAAAAACACGACGCTAGGCCTCATTTAAACTAGCCTTTACAAGAGACATTTAGCAATGTCTCTTCCATTCGAACTTCAGTTCTTTATTCTTTCATTCGTTATACAGATTCGCACATTTGTGAATACTCGAATGATGTGGTTACCGTTTACTTTTGTCCATGCCAATTTATAATTACGTTAGGCAAAAACGTGTAATCTGCTTCATTAGTTATTTGAATTATACTCATTTGAAATCCTTTTTAATTGACCATTCCTTGTAAGCGATTTGAATTCAAGCACAGCTTTTTTATTACGATCATTTTAATACGAATATAAGGTTTCTATTTAAGCGAAATTATACGACGCTACGGTACACTAATGATAATTTTGTAATTGTCCGAATTCTCCAATTGGGTCTGTTATTACGACATTGGTAATAAGAAATAAAAGTGCAGCAAATTTGACTTCATCATTGTTTCTCGAGAAAGTAATGATATGAAGTCTAAAATCAGACAGAAAAAAGTAATCTTTTAAATGGAAGAGGCCGTAATTTAGCAGTCATAAACCTTATTGATTTTTGCGTTTTAGTAAAAATTCAATCTTACTCGTACATTATATGTATTACTAATTTCCGTGATTGAAAGACAACTGTGCATCCTCCTTCCATGTGATGTAACTATGGTTTCGTATGATTCCCAGGACTTCATCACAAAACAATGAAAGAGTTTTGAATCGACTGAAAAACGCAAATATTTTACTTGTGTTGTTCCGTCTTTTCCAATACTTCGCTTACCGACTGAAATCTCACATTGAGCCAGTCACTGCTTACGACACAATAGACGCCTTGCGACAGTAAGGCTCCAAGGAAGAGGCAGATTCTTGCTACATGTTGGATATTCACGTGTTGGTTAAGAAACAGAGACCTTTTTAATATTCGTGGTACGAAAAACACTTTTAGTCCAACTGTGTATCTATGTTATTGGAGTAGTCGTGAAGACTGTGCTTTGTTAAAATATTTTTGTAGTTTATTGTAGTGACATAAGATAATATTTTACTTGATGTTTATCAGTAGTGTGCGTGCTTTTTAGAAAACCATTTTGTGTTTTGTTTAGCAGAATTTTTGCTGATGCAGGCCTCTAGAATAACACTCATCGTCAATTCACATTATCCTTTAGAAAGAAAATGAGTGGAAATACTTTGAGAGTATTTTACATGAACCTTTGAAATTATGCCAATGAAATATTTACTAGTGTTACGACAATAAAATACCTTATCTAAAATCAGAATAACATTCAAAAGAGTTGCAGAGATGTTTTTACAAACAAATGCTTGAACACATTCAATTTCGCATTTAACATTCATTTTAAAATGACACAAATTCTTCCGTTACATACAAGTTAATTTACGGAATTCCTCGCAGAAGTGATTTCACATTTTTTGAAAATCATTTATAACTCTAAAGAAAAATAATTACAATAATTACAAGAATATATATTAATAATTACGGCTGTTCTGACAAATTAGTCACACAACGTTCATGTAGAAATAAGGTCCATCACTACTACCTGTATCCTGGGGTGGTCATTATATCATGAATGTTTCCAAATCGGTGGTATACGTTTTAAATTAGTTGTCACAAGTATTGATTTCTAAATGCTTTTTTTGCAATTTAGGACCACTACAATAAATATTTTCAATATATATCATATTTTTATTTTATGAAATCCGGGGACATTTCGGAGACTTCTGACACCATCATTAGGTACAACTGAAAATGTATTTATAAAATTAGTTCAGAATGACCAAGTTTAAATGTTTTTCATGAAAAATATTTCATCGTGGTTGCTTTAAATTCCAAAAAAGGGACTGAAAAACATTAAAAAAACAAATGTATGGTACCAAATGTATCCTCCTTTTAAAAGATTTTTAAAATCGTAATATACTTGGAAACTTTTTAATGACTTTACTTTCAAGTATTTACCATTTTCCAACTTCTTTACGTCATAAGTCACGTTCCTATAAATCTGAAATAAATCGTTCCCCCTTTGAGATATTTTGCGAAGGCTTCTCAGTCAAAGAGGAGGTCACAGCAGCACAGCGTGTCAGTGCCGTCTCTGAACATAACCTACATCCCTGAAATCTACAAAAGCGGTGGGAGGGCGCGCCGGCGTGGGGACGCAGGGGAAAATGTGCGCCGCCTGTGTTCTGTCAGCGGCCGTTGCTCACCCGCGAAGTGGAGAAACAGGCCTGCCAACGCTCTCGCATCGGGCACCATAGGTCACTGGGTCACCTGAGAAATGACGCGGTCTTGACTTCGACAAGTGGATGTTTGAGACGGCCAATTTTTTTTACGAAAATATGTATTATTGTTCAACATTTTAATACATTTCAAAAGTTTCAACATAAATACATCCTGGTTTTATTATAATCAAACAATAACACAATCATTCTTAAAAACTAATTTTAATGGGAATGTGTTATAATTCGAACATACAATGAACATTAGAAATCGGATTTAATTCCGGGAAGAGTTTTCTAATGTACATCAATATTTTTAATATTTTAGTTATATTTAAAAAAAGTATTGTCCATTTACTTGAATTCAAAGAACAAATATGTAGGATGGAGTAAATCTTTATTCTAAAGTAATTTTATTCACGAAAAGTTTGTTTGTCTAATAATTTTGTTCAGATTCTCCATTTCAATTGCAGGACAAATAAGGAGAGAAATTGAGAACCTAATTTAGTGATTACAGTTTTAATGACTGTAGGATTTTTTGATATTTTTTATTTTAATTTTATTTGTGACGAACCATTGAGCTTTTACACACCAGATTAATTTAATTTAAATAATTTCTATTTTGTGTAGATTTGAAGAAACAGTGCGAAACCTCTCTATTTTGGAGAAAAATAAGTTAAAGAACATGAATAACATATTTCACGAAAATTGTGCGAAGTGTATGTCACAATTTCATTAATTTTTTTTCGTAACAAGAACACAGAACATAAAATCATTTTGACCACTAAAGTAACTTCAATTCATTTTTTCTGTCACTAAGGTTTTATTAGGTATCAAATTGACGCACAGAATATATGTTACAGACGCTCATTTTGAGAAAAATGACCACGATTTTGTTATTTGATATTTTAATTGTGCTTTTGCTCGGAAGAAAAAGGAATAACTTGCAATAACATTTTTACACTTCATAAGTAATTTTAATGATTTTTAAATTTTTTCATTATTAATGGATTTGTAATTTTCTACATGAATTTTAAATTTAGATATTTGTATGAAGTCTTATTTAAAACAAAGGATTTTTTTTTTCATTTCTGAGTATTTCAAGCAAACACTTGCATTACCTTCTTTCGAACTTTAACCATCGTCGTTTCAAAAATAATGATTCAAGTAACAATAAGTAATTATTTGTAACAATAGCTCTTCTTAATATTTCTAAATGAGTGGAAAGGAGAGAAAGGAAATGAACTGGGTAGGTATTGAGATATTTGTAAATCGAGAATTCTGCGTCGCAGCTTCAATGTTCCTAAAAGTATTGTGAAATAAATTACTTACGATAAAGAGGGACATAGACTATTTTACAAATTGAAAAAAAAAATATTACAAGAGATTAATTGAGGAACCAAAAGAAAGCGCACATATTCCATCAATTGCTTTTTGTTTTTATACAGGTACGTCATTCGCATTTACTTTCGTTAGTTCTTGAAAGAGTGCAACGCCCTACAGCTTTAAAACCAGAGACCTCATCCTTTTAAGAAATCGAGCAGCAAACCGGTGCTGCAGCAACAACGGCCGAAAGTGTGTTGCAAGGATGCTGTCTTCGCAGCCGCTTCTCCGGCTTGACACACCGGGCAGTTTCCAGGTGTTACCGAACATGAACAACGTCCTTTCTTTGAAATATATCACAATTAACAAGATAAGTTACGACGCTGGGTGGCGTACATAACATACTATCTATGATAAAATATTCTGGACTTAATCGTAAGGACATAAACTTCTATTAGTGGTTGACATAAGGGCTCACTTTTATGGCAAAAAACGTAGGCGGAGAGGACGTTGTATTCGTTACCAATACATTCAAATTATGATACATGCACCGTTGTCGGGTGAAGGAAAATAATAAATAAATAAATTCATAAAATGGCTGAACCGGCAGTGAGCGAGAGAGATAAAGAGAAACATCGAAAAAGACAGACAGAGACCATCATTCAGACATGTCCTAAAAATTTCATCGGCTCTCATTCGACCAGTTCCTTGATCGTATCGTTTTATTTTGGCTTCCGCTCTTTTAAAACAGAATCTCCGATCTTTTTGGCTGGCTCTCATGCATAAGTAAGTGACTTTCGTCATAAACCACAGCACTTTTTAACGCAACGTCAATTCCCAGTATTTCGAAATGCATTTACGTCAGAAACTCCATCAATTGTTTTTTCTTTATTCACGCCACGATTCCGTACCTTTGAATGATTTCCAAAAGCAGAGTGTCGGCGATAGAAAAGGGGAACAAAAAGAAAAATAATTTATTCCTGGCACAAATTCCTTCTTAAACATAATTTACCAGCATTTACTTGTATCACATACTGTTGGGAACAATAAATATAATAAGTGACGTGAATTATTGAATTAAAATTGTTAAATTATACTTTACAATTTATGTAGCTTAGCAAATTAGATTATGCACAAAAATCATCTTTCATTGGTATACATCGGTTTTACTGGTTTCTTAAGAGGTTGGATTAACTTAGTTGATTCATTACATTTGCAATTGTCATAAAAACATTTCAACAATTGTGCCAGAGGAAACTGATAAAGAGTACCTAATCATTTATTGTCAAGAGCCTGTATTTTTAAAGCAACTGATTACAATTCAGTAGCAATGTCCTTAATATTGTATAATTATCTACATAGCTAGTAGGTAGTTTTTATGGTTTCTCTGAACAACACAAGGTGAATGCCGGAGCAGAAACCTAAAAAATGGGCCACGCTCGATCTTTCCTTGCTCTTGTCCTATCCTCGCCTCGAGACAGCTGCTGATCTCCACCTAGCTCTGAAGCTAAACCCTGCCGTTGCTAGGTCTCGGACGTCCGGGTCAGAGGCACTGCAGCGACGGAGGGGGGGGGATGGAGCGGATGGAGCGGTCGGAATAGTGAAGGGCGAACTGCGAGTGGGACGGAGAGAGAGAGCAAACAGCGGGCGGAGCAGAATGAGTGCAAGGTACGAGAGGAAGAGAAGAATGGAAGGAAGCGAAAGGAGGACACGGGCGAGCGACACAAGCGAAGCGTGTCGAGCGGAGGAAATAGACGAAGGAAGAGATAGAGTGGGTGGGGCTGGATGGGGTAGGGCGGGATGTTTGGGCAGGATGCCCATGACAGTCCGGATAGGGCAGGAGAGTCAGCGAAGCTTGCGGTGCGGGCGAGGGGGCTTCACAAATGATTGTGATAAATAAATACCCCGGCAATACGGATAATCAGTGATAAAATGCACTGACCAGTAAGTATTTTACAGACTGTAATGCGTTTTAGTATTCCGAAGTTCCACGACGTCGCGATTTCGAAACCTCGCAAGTCCCGAAATCTCAGATTTAAGGAGCCCTCCTCTTGATGGGAGGTCGCTTGGGCGAAGAAGCATCCCTCCGCCATCGCGTCTCTCAGGGCGCGAATGAAAGGTGTCTCCGCCCCCGCCCCCGCCCCCGCCCCCGCCCCCACCCCTTGCCATGATGCATCGCTTGGCAGCTCTCGAACAATACATCAATGCACTGAGTGATTGGGCGGAAGTTAGTTTATTCTTCGGGGTCGATAAAATGTGCTTCTTTGTCTGCCTTTTTACGCCGACGACGGTAATTGACTGCGTCACTGATTGATTGACCGATGGATTCACCGGCCGAGCGCCTGACCGACTGAATGAGTGAAAGATTGATTAGCTGAAGGCGCCCGCGAAAAAGCGAGCTTCCCCGCGTACGGGAGGTGCGGCAGGCGAGGAAACCCTCACGGCAGGACTCTGCCAGGACCGCAGCGTCCAAGGAGACGACGGCAGGTGGTGGTGAATGGTGCTACACAATACTACACAATAGTATCGATTAGTTAAGAAAAAGGGGCTGATCTAAAGGAAGTGATCTTCTATGATGCACTAATGTTTTATCAATTTATTAAATCCAGAAGGTCAAAGATGCTAATTAACGGTTAAGAATGCGTTGCTACATTCTTCTTTATCACCTACGGATGACATTTTGTATTCACATTTTACTCAAACAAATGGAATAAAGTCAAGTATTGCATACGACGATCAAGATTTTTATTTACTCTACAAAGACATCTCACGAGCGACGAACGGTCACGTGAGGTAGCTACCTCTAGTAGGTGAAGTTTCTCTTCTATTTAACGTCTTAAATAATAAATTGCTACTACTAAACCTGATTCTTTTACGTGTGTCATTGTGTTTTAATGAATATTATAACAAGCCTTTTTATGTACGACAAAATATAGGCATAGATTCAATTATACATCCCTTGACTTAGGGCGCTTCTTCAACTTGTTAAAACCTGTCACATTCATTTACAAATAACAGCCTACATCATGTACAGCCTATATCACTCCCACATTGAAATTACGTAGATCATTTGGTTACACAATCAAAATTGCATTGAGATTGATTCCAAAGTTATATGAAAGGTAAGAAACTCACAAAGTTTACATATACTATGTTGTTATAGGGGGTATGCTGGCAGCGATACTAGAGCAAACGAAGCATTAACGAAAACATAGGGACTGGCGGGAGTATTGAGGTCTCAACTTGGAGATGACGTCGAGTAGACCGGCCTGGAATAAAGCTAAATTAGACATCACTGGAATCATCAGGTGGAATACGATTACCTTAGAGTCCAAGATAGACTCTAAAAAATACTTCATATGCAATAGAAGACATATAAAAAATACATTACGCCAATATTTGTATATATTTTTAACAAATAAGAATATAAATATTCTGTGCTTGTGACACAAAATATAGATGTTCGTATTTTGTATGATGTTTTAATATCGCGTTTCTTTCCCCTTCTTCTCTGTAAGATATAATTTATTGCCTGTTATTATAAAAGGTATCAAAGAATAGGAAGAGTAAATTACTGTGGTCGAAGAAGAAAATCGTGTATGTACATACGAAAAGTATTAAAACTATCCTAATGAGGCATATCGTACTCAGAAGTAAACTCGTTAAGTACTTGGTCATGGGTATTTTTTTTTTATTTTGAAGGAAAATGAATATCGAGCTATAGTGCTCTAAAAATGTATTTTTAATTCTCAATCTTACTAAGGAATTAATTTTTTTTGTACGGAAAATTCTAGTAAATAGACGGAAGGATTATCAAACCTTCGGTTAGTTCGGACATCATCTTTAAAGGGTTAATAGTATTCCATAACCAATTATCCATTGCAGTTCCGGAAACCAAGAACTTTCATTTCATGAAAGTGAAGATTTCGTTGATTTGAAACTGTTTTTGGTGACTTGCCCACATGCACAGAACAAGCTGGGGAACGTTTACTTGAGCCACTCATTACACGAAATAATCGTCCTTACTCGCAATATTGCAAGGTCATTTATTTTTTACTCAGCTTCTATACGACCACGCCCTGTTTGTCAGTCCATGAAGATAACAAGGCAGGCTACTCCACATTTCGATTGACGCTTTGCCATTCGGAATGACCCTGCCCTGCCCTGTTGTACAACTCGTCGAAAATGTGATGTGATTTTCATTTCTCCATTCCTATTCGTTATTGCCAAATGTCCACCAATGTTAACGTTTATATGGCTTGAAACTACTGGACTGATAACAACGTTTGAGCGAGACAACAAGTGAAATGAGATTACAGAACAAAATGTTCGCATCAATGCCATCACTAATCCAATTTTTCTTGTAAATTTTACACCAGAGGAAAAACCTATGAATGCTTAGATCTGTGCGTTGCATGTAATTTTAGTTTACATCAAATGAAAATAAATGTTTCTTACAGAAAATTAAAATCTCTGTCGGTTATCGATTTTAAAAATTTGCGTATTCTCACTCCTTATTTAGTTAGAGTTTGTATTACCATATAAAGTTGACATTTTTAAAATTAATTTCAGATTGAAACTTAAGTCAAAATAGATTAGTTACGTCTATTAGTATGTTAAGTATGTGATTGATATTTTAATCCAATAACACTAATTTTAGTGCGACTGTAATTTGAGTACTCTGAATAAATGGAGTAGCGTTGTGTGCAACGCTCGGAAAATAGATAATTTCTTTTAAGATTTTATATAAATGAATCAAGGTGTATTTAAATCTGTGTTGAATCGAAATTAATATTGAAATATATCTACTCTTCAAAAGCGATATTTTGATTCCATCTAGACGTATATGTAATATACTGTCATATAGAGAAACATTTTATATGAACAAGCTCTATTTTACAACATTAATTTGTATAAGTTGCATTCTTAGGCATTTATTCGATTAGTGTAAACAATATCGAAAAAAATATTTGAAATCAGAAAATCGATACCCAGAAATAAGGTTTCTCGGCTACCATTCCTATTGTAGATCTGTGAAGGCAAAGGTTAACGCCTCGTTAAGTTACGTCTCGGATAGTGTTCGCCAGCTCCTCATCTCGGCCGCTGTTATCCGAGGCCCCACGCTAAGCTGCGCGCTGTCCGAATCGAAACGCAAAACTGGTTTTCCCGCGCCCGACCGGCACGGCGCTATCCACCCAGGGTTCATTATAGAGACGTTTAAGAGTCGGAGTAAGTTAAGGCGCATTCGCCATGCCGGGCTGTTGGTCGTGTATCCTCGTCGCGACGCTAAGTGCCTCGCTAGGGCGCTGCGCAGCGCTCTCTGGCGGCTCCTAGGTGGGAATCGACGGTCCCCGGAGCGATTCTCGGGACAATGGGACCCGTTCAATCCACCGGCGGCTCCCCAGCCACCCAAGACGAACCCACGCTCCGTAGACGTAGTGCATAATGGCTACTACTCGTGAGTACTATAAATTTGCACCGCTACACTATTACTACCGAACGTTAGGTAGTTAAGTTGAAGTAGTTTACGGTCTCGCGAAGTGTAGTTAGTTCTTGTTATCGAGTTTCAGATGATGGAGTTATGTTTCATGCCGTGCAATTCCTTTTAAGTGTTTTGTTTTCATATCACTTTGTTTGAGTGAGTAGCACGAGATGATACTCTTTCATTTGCACTCAACTAGAATTTTCAGGTTCTGGTTCCGCGTAAATGTAATAAACACATTGTTGATTAAAATCTTACCCAGTGAGCCTTTATCTCGATTTACACGCGGTTTCTCGAAAGACTAATTACGAAAATGCATTTTTTCTTCAGGAGAAAGTACTTATTAATCAGAAAAATCACGTCACTTTTTTTCTCAGAACATGAAAACATGGAATTTCACTGAAATTATATAAATTATCTGATAGTGTAATTTCTAGTTATTTCCGTCTTCAACTTTCATACCGAAAATAAAATTAATAGCCAGGAAAGATATTGGATCTGACAACACAAAATGAAAGATTGAATTTAAGAGGTGAATATAGCCTTGGTAAAGAATCATTAGCAGTGCATTAGTATAAATTTCTCTAATTTTGAGCTCATAAAAATTAAATGTGAAAAATGTCCACGGTTCATTACATCTAGAATCGGAACTTCGATAATCTTTGGAGTGTTCTGGAACGGCAATTTAGAAGAAATAAATTAACGATAAAAGCTTTCTTCGTGTCGTCAATATTTTCCCATTAGTGTAAGAATTTAGATCACGACTTTCGCATCTGCAGTATTTTATATTCTTTATTGTAAACACCACTTGACGGCACGTGAATCGAGTAGTACCATCAAATTCCTTCCCAAACGAAGTGAATTAATTGCGAGGTACGTCAGGAATGTCAAGCATCAAGTTCTCTTTGAAACATTTTTACCGATCATCAACATTAATTCCCATTTAAGGTCTTATCAAACATAATGCAGCATCTAATATTCACGCTCACCTGCTTAGACAGGTGCAACATTCTAGGGCTAATGGAAGAACGAGCACTCCTTCAATGCAGTCATTTTTTTTTTTGCCTGATGCCTCCGACGCAAAGAGCGAGAGAAAAAGAAGTAAAGAAAAAGATCGAAATTCTTCTCATCAGAATGCAGAACGCACGCTCCCTGTCTGTAATTTACCGCCAGGCGTCATATTGAGTGCGCAGAACAAGAAGTGTTTACCAACAGTAACTAGTCTTCCAATGGAACGCAGTTCCCCACCACAAGACGGAGAGATTCATGCTGGCGTATCTCCTTCACGTTTCTGTTCTGCCTCTTACACTACTTCAGTTTCTAACACACTGCCTCTTACACACTTGCAGTTTCTAAGTACGTTATCTCCTTTGGAGACGATGATCCTACTCAGCAGCATCGTCTATTTTCTTTTATTAAATACAAGTAATTTTATCTGTGTTTGACGAGAAGATTCGTTCATATACTATATATTGGAATATATAGAAATATTTTAACGGTAAAGAATACTTTATAAAAATGTGTTCCAAGTACAAAATACAACAAAATTTATGCGATGAAATAAATGTTATTTTCATTACAACTGGAACTGTTCTAAAAATGTTAGTTTTCAATGTAGAAACTTCAAAGCAACACTCGTGTATGGTACTCACGTTGGCAATATTATTGTAAACAACCAATAATAACAATGGGGTCTTGCTCGTTAGTCTCAAAGAAGAAACTCAAATATATTGATACACCACTGTGATTTTTGCCATTTATTACGTATTGGATTTGACCTTCTAACTATATCGATAAATGGCCAATATACGGATATTTGTAATATCCATATTCTGGTTTTTAAAAATATTATCTCCAATTGGCAGAAGTGTCACCTTCATTTATGCGTTAAGTTCTGCATCCTCTAATACTTCAACAAATCATCGGCCTCATTCTCCATTGCCATTGTAATCAACGTCACGTTGCCCCACTCACATTGTCACACTGAATCCATATCTTCATTTATTATTGCTTCGATAACCGTGGTCACCCCGAAATCTATCATCAATTTTCTCAGCATTTTCCGTCGCATTCTCTCAGTTGAGATATTCACTGTGATATACTGGTACTGGTATACTGGTTGGTGGTTGGTGGTTGGTGTTTCCGAACTGCATCAACTGCCATGACTATTGTGTTGTTGATGTTATATCCCGGGAGGTAGCGGGGTTCTTCTCCCGCTGAAATGTGCGATCCCACACCATTCTACACGCCGGGATACTTGCTTCTCTTCCCCCGTCGGGACACTGCCCCAGCCGGGTCAAGCTCTGAGCTCCCGCCTGCGTGTGCCTCCCGATATGTGCAGTAGCGTAGTGCCTGAAAATGTGAAGGGAGGCGAAGGGACAATGCTGAGAAAGGAAAGATCGTGCGCGGTCCATGGCCTGTTTGTTGTTGTATCGTTCGCCTGGTACTGCTAGGAGAAACAATGGAAGACTACCTATCAGAGCAGGTTGTCCCTAGAATTCACAAAAGTTTAATTCTAACTAGTTATGAAGCTAGTCTCGAAAATCCGGCATCGCTGTGATCCCGGCCAGAGCCACTGCCACTGTAGCAATCTGAGCTAATTAAGCCGGTATATAGGGGTACATTTACTAAATAAATAATAATAATAATAATAATAATAATAATAATAATAATAATAATAATACATCAATATTATCAAACCTCTTGTGTCGACCCTACGAGTTTTCGATTGATATCGATTAAAGTATATTTTATTATTTTAATACGACAGATAACATTCTTATATTTTAGCGAATATTCCGTTATTGTGTACGTGCTATAATTATCAGCAAATTTAAGAATGTTATTCCATTTTGTATGCCTTCTACGACTTTCATATTATTTTCGTGAAATTTACGTCTAATTTGTGAAATAATTTTAAAATATGTTAACACATTTGGAATCTGCGCCCTTTTCGTATTAGAACCCCTTCGGAGCCGCAGCCTCCCCATTGTCAGGTCTCATGGTGCTTTCCTTTCCGCTAATGCCTTCAGCAGCTCTTCGGTTGTCATCTCCCCCCCTTCTCCAAGGCCACCACTCCCACTCCCACTCCCTCTCCCCTTCCCCCTCCTTTTGTCTGCCGCGTCGCTTCTCCTGTTGCTTGCCCCTCCGCACTGTACTGTTTGATTATAGCTCCCGAGGTATATACTTAACTTGCGACGGGTAAACCTGTTGGAGGGTGGAGGGAAGTGGAGGAGGAGGAGGTGGAGACCGCAGAGGCGCCAATGGCTGCTACTGTGACTGGAGGCAGCCACTGCTGCAATCGCGGAGAAATAACTTTTTTCACCCTAGCAATATTTCCTTGCAGATATTACATTCACGACTTCAGTCCTGTACATAAAAAACATACTAATTGATAGGACAAAGAATATTGTACTCAATATCAATCTTTGTTCTCGTAAATATTATTAGATTTTCTTTCTAGCTTTAAATGGTTTCTTTGTTTTTGCAAATGATGCCGTAAGATTGACTCTTACATCTACTCTACTTCTCACTTTTAGTTTTCCTTAAACGAAATTCTACATTATGACATTAGAGTGAATCTCAAAGAACCTCGAGTCCTTCACGATTTGAGCGTGTGCTTTCTTTGATTCCAATAAAATAGAAGCACTAGTGAGAACGAAAAAAAACCTATATTTTCATGGTTTATACTTTCATCGTACAGTTTGTTCGACATATTAGTCCTGTAAAGATACTTATTTGTATACGTGAAGCTTTTAAAATGACCATTAGAAGCTGCAGTAAGTGAATTAAACACAATATATTTACATAAAAAACGTAAAATTTACACAGTATTCAGCTTTCAAGGGAACAATGACCAAGAAACCTCTATACTCAATTTATAAGTAAAATGTGAAATAATTCTCTTAACCAAATAAAAACTCAATTATCGTATATTCATGTTGATTACATTTATTAGAGAGAAATTAGGCCAAAAGTACATAAAGAAAGTATTATAAATTTAACTATGAAGTTATCTGCATATTAATCTCGTCTAAATTTGGATGTTCAATAATTTACACAAATGTTACGCAAGACATCCAGGACTAGTCTATAAATATTACTTTACATGTCAGAAATGTTAATGAAGATGAGATTTCAAATAAATCACAACTCGTTTCAGAAAGATGTAAATAACCCGTTTAAGAGAAACCCAACAAATAAGAGCACAGAATGAACCAGTGGGAGACACGTGGACATGAAATCTGTATTACCAATTTCCAGTGCATGCAGCAAAGGAAAGAAAAATTATGCCCTAAACTATATTTAATATTGAAGAGATGGGAGATTACCTGGCAATGGTGATCTACAAAAATTGGTATCAGTACATTCAACAAGGCAATTCATCGATCAAATATGTAAAACTTTCCAATACAATTAAAAGCTGAATTGGAGAACACTACAGGAAAGTGAAAGCCAATCGCAGAACAAAAGAAAACGGCAATTTCTCAGGTATTCAATGGTTAGACATTATCTACACGATACACCATCTTTACAATATTACACTATGCGAATAATTATCATTCACTTTACTGTCACTACTATAGATAACGGTCGCCTACCTCACATTGCAGTCAATTGTAATTGTAAACTACTGTCATAGAGCGCAAATTATTGATAATTCGAACGATAAAGGTCTCGTGATGTTACAAACCATACATCTGCTATCAGTGTTTATATGAAATTTCAACCACTTGTGTTATACAGATATATAAACCACTGCCATAAAGTGGATAATTCCCTTCAGCGTGATTTCCAAACAAAATATGATCATAACTATGTCGGAGCTTGAAGGTAGGTCAAACGACTTAAAATATCCCAACAGACGCGGTCAAGATCAACGCGTAAAGAAATGAAATCAACCTCCCGAACAAGAAGTAATCGTCAACTACAGAAATAAGGGCGATTCAACCTGCAACGCGGCCATTGACAAGTGCAAATCAGCGGCGCGTGACGCGTGAAGGCGTCGGCGTCGCGAGGCGAGACGGACAGACTTCTTATCGACTGCAGCGCGGGTAGAGCACGGCGTCGTTGATAAGCGAGCAAGAAGGCGCCGTGATTAATGCCCTACTCGCGCCCCCTCCATCTCCCACCGCAAAGTGGCGCCTCGCCGTCTCCATTGCTGAGCGATAGGCGCGTAGCTACAGGCGAGCCGCGCGGGGGAAATCAACTTTGCAATGCGCAAACGCGAACGTTTTAATTGTTCATTGTCATTGGCTACCGACGGGCCACACGTCCGTCGTTCCACGAGGTATGGCGTTCAGTTCAGTACAGGTGACTGTTGGTGCAATTCGAGAACGATTGCGTCACACGCATTTGGAGGGAATCACAGGACATCAGTTGACGGTTTCACATCTCGCCCGTAGACTTCCCCATGCTTATATCATTGGGCGCGGAGATAGGGACGTTCCCGTAGAGAGGCAGTTTTGTCCAAAATTTTTTTTCGCTCCTCGTACGTCAACAGATGCGAACATTTATTTTGGCTAAAAGTTGTTATACATAATTATGTCTGGGATAAGGAAATGTAGAGATTCAGTAAATTAAATTGTAACAAAACAGAAGAATTGGACCACATACGGAATTATATTATTATTGTATGAAGTGTTAAACAACATTAGTGGTACAAAATAATCAAAAATATAATTGTGTGTACGGATAATGATGATGACATGCAAACTTCTTCGTACGCGCGTGCGTCGGCCGTAGGTGGGAGGACGGCAGTGACAGACGGACAGGGAAACGCCGTCATCTTCCTCCCACCCCCTCGCTCCATCGCCCGTCTGCTAAGCAGAGATCGTTCAAATGCTCGTTTCACTTGGATTTCTTCGCAAGAATTTTCAAAGGAGATAATGCGGACGATGATCATTATGACAATGATGACCAAGACATAATGACGACGATAATCATTATGGCGATGATGATTGAGACGATGAGGGTAGTGATGACGATGATGCGATAGAGTTCTGCGCTTCCTTTTGCGCATTCCTACCCGCGTGCGTCGCGCGCAGGTGGGCGGGGTTGGGCGGGCGGCGGTGACGGATGTACGCGGAAGCGTCGACCACGCTCGCTCCCCGCCGTCGCCCAACGCCCCTCCCCCGCCCAGCGTCGCCCGCCGGCGGAGGCGCAGCTCGCGCAGCGGTCGCGTGGGCGTGGCTGCGCGCGCAGATCGGAGGCGCAGATAACGAACGGCCCTCTGCGCACCATCGCCACGGGCTCCTTGCGGTGGGCGGGCGGATGGGTGGGTGGGTGGGTGGGTGGGTGGGTTCTGTTCGGACGGGTGGGCTGTTCGGACGGGCGGGCGGGTAGGTGGGTGGGTGGGCGGGTGGGTTGTTCGGACGGGCGGGCGGGCGGGCGTGTGTGTGTGTGTGGGGGGGGGTGTTGGTGGGTGGGTGGGTGGGTGTGTTGGTGGGTGAGTGGGCTGTTCGGGCGGGCGGGCGGGCGGGCGGGCAGGCAGGCAGGCAGGCAGGCAGGCGGGCGGGCGGGCGGGCGGGCGGGCGGGCGTGCCGACCAGAGTGAGGGCGGGAGAGAGGAAGGGGGAGGGAGCGGGAGGGGGGCCGAGACGTATGGAGTGGATGTCGCGCCCTCCCACGCCAAAGGATCATCGATCGAGGCGTTGTGCTCTGCGTGTTAGAGCTGGCTGCAGGGCCCGAAATTCTTGGTTCGGTTTGGCAATAGTTTAATATCTCTCATTCCCCCTTATAAATGAGATAACTGTATAACTCTGTTTTCAGCAGCGCTTCCTTTTTGTTTCGGTGTTAGGTTTGTTGAGGCTGTAGTTGCGTCAGCCGAATTGATATTTCCTCATAAAGAATTTTCACCTACGGTGAAATTAATTTTTTTTACTTGTGGTTATGGTTATTTGAAACGTAGTCAATTAATATGTTTAGTGACTTTCGTTGCTATATAAAATAAAGTATAAAGAGTATTTGGCAATACATCCCATTGCCATTTGAAGCTGAGGGCGAGTGAAGACTTACGAGCCCCCCCCCCCCTTCGTTCTGTTACTGGGCACTGTATTTTACATACTTACTTTCTTTTACTTCATTTTAATCTATTTTCTCTATTATTCCCTAATTTTTCGTACAAATTTGCAATGTTAAAACCAAGGCCACAATAAATGCCTATTAGTAATTTTATCCCGAATTGTAATGTATAAATGAAACTCCTACCTAAAGTTGTCCACTTAGAAGAAAGGCATATCATTAAAACAAACTAATGATATGTTTGCAAAGTAATATATCGCTTTATTTCTTCATATACTTATTCTCTTACTTTACGGGACGTTTCATTAGAAGAAGAAGAATTAAATCTACAATCATCAAAAACACCTGAATCTAATCTTGTACACGTACTGAGCAAAGATTTTTCGCTGTTGTGTGTAATAAAAGGTGAACTCTTACTACGGTAAAATGCACTTTGAGAAAATCAAAAAAAAAAAAAAAAAAAAAAAAAAAAAAAAAAAAAAAAAAAAAAAAAAAAAAAAAAAACTTTTCAATCAATTGCTCCAGTTCATTTCTCATAAACTACGTTGAGAATACATCATGTAGCACTCACGGACATGTCTAATAAGTAATTAATATACGTCCTCTAACCTCAAAATGCAAGTGCGGCTTACATTCCTCTTCCTTGCTTTAATGAGCGACAGGTTAATGAACAATTTTCCTTCCGGCTCCCAGAAAACTAATAAATGGCGAGCATCTCCCCAGCGCCGCGCCGGGAGCCGGGCCGATCCGTATCTTCCTTCTCAAATAGCCGCGAAATCCGGTTTTGAAAAGCGGCCGAATGAACCAGTACCCCGGGCGCAAGAGGGCGCTGCGATTTCAGCACCTCGCACCTCGCAAAGGCCTTCGGGCGCGTCGCGCACAGTCGCTGGCACAGTGCGTCCAAATGGCACTAACATCGTAATTTGCTCACAGCAATGATATATCTTTCAGTACGAATGTACTAGAAGAGGTGGCTCAGGGCATCAACTGATGTCGCTACAGTGCCTCTCACCGGGAAGGCCTAGGTTCGAGTTCAGGCGCTGTCTGGAGGAGAATTCTAGCCTGCTCTTATCGGTAGTTTTCCGTAGTTTCTCCGATCAACAACAGGCGAACGTCGGCAGTACCCTAACAAACGGGCCATGGACCGCGCGCGATATTTCCTTCCTCATTCTTGTCCTATCTTCATCCGTTACTTATACACACACACTTACATGCACTACGCTACCACATTCGCCGGGAGACCGGTCAGGGGCTTAGAGATTGTCCCGGCTGGAGCTGTACCCCGCTGGAGGAAGATCTCGACGGTAGGTCGGCGCCGGATCTCGCCATCCAGCGGGGGAAGACGACCTCCACCTCCCGAGCAAAAACATGCACTAAACTGATGGAACTAATGACCTTGGCAGTTGACGCGTATGGAATCACTAGTAATCGCCCAATCACTCAATAAGCGCCTAATTTTGTGTGCAGTGAGCGTCGCCGCCTCGTGGCCAGCGGCCCCCACGCTCCGAGGGAGGTAGTGCTGGCCGCACAGCCCCCGGCGCGAGACGGGGAACTCGTTTGCTCTCCGATGAGGACGAGCAGGAAAGAACGCGAACCCCACGCGCCCATTCTGCTGACAGGTTTTGGGGTTGCGTTTTGGAAAAATAACAAACACAAAATGATTAAGAATAACGCGGATGGATCAATGTGCACATTTCATATTACCAATTGAAGGAAATTAGTAAACATTCCGTCACGTAAACGTTCAGGTATTTAAATATGACACAAAGAAACGTATGCCGGCCCGGATAGCCGAGGCTGCAGGGTCGTAGTTGCCTCTTCTCGAAGGGTACCGCCTGGGGCATTGGATGTTGCTGTGTGCTCGTGTTGTCCTTACGTGTTGTTCCCTTACAATGACTCCAATGTAAAACAATCAAACAAGACACTAGATGACCTAGTGGTTAAAAAGCGGCCTAAAAAATAAATTGAAAAAGAATGTATCTTAAACACACGAGCTTTAACTATGAATGTGTATCATCAGTAACGACATGTAAAATTAATATTTGGTAGGTTACAGATTTATTGTAATGAAAGTACTTTTCATTGCACTATTTGTGCACAATTTCTAATAATAAATTAAACATCAGTAACAGACATTTGGCAAAAAAAACGATTATATGTTTGTCCTAAAACATCATTCTCATTATGTAATAAAAGGAAATTAATTAATTCAGGTAATACTAAGAAAACATACTATTTACAACCTAACTTCTTCTAAAAACTTTCAATGTGTATGAAGACTGATACAGTTATCGCAATAAGAAGCTTGTTTTCTAGCCTAAATATTTTTAAAATTCAAACGAAGAATAAACTGTATTGCTTTTAATGATCATTCGACTCAGAAAACATTATTTACAAGTTTACGAAAATAAAATTTAATAAATTAAAATTATTCACTCAACAATTATAGTATTTATTACATTTCATTAATAAATAATAGCTTTAAAAGTACCGAATGATATATGCTCAAATTCAGTGATGAATGTAAACTCCTTGCAAAAATACTACTCAACATCCGTAATTTTTATTTACCGAGTCCATAAGTTTTTATATGTGGACACCACATAATTTACACTCTCTGGAGCCTGTACTGGTTCTTGGGTGTCGTATGAGGCGGAGTGTGAGGTCCCACCTTCGAGTGTTGGTCGGCACCTCCCCCCCCCCCTGCACCACTTCGGTCACCCGACGCCTGAACCGCTTTCGCCCCACCGTCAAAGGAAACAAGTTAGGAAAGGCGCGCCACGCAGGAGATCAATACCCGGGCAGGTCTTGCCTCGCGAGTGATTCGGCCTCTCATTATTTGGAGCGAGGAAATATTGTCTCCACATATCTTTCCGTTCGCGTAACTTTGTTTGCTTTGTGCTACGCATAGCAGGAGAGAGTTTGTACACGACACATGTCGGGTAATTAAATGTCCGGATTTCTACGGGAACGTGTTTTGAAACGCGCACGTTACGAATTCGCTCAATGGCGGTTGTGAGAAACGTGGCCGTGCTAAAAGCGCTTTTCAGAACTTTAAATGCTCAATGGTATCATTCTCAAAGTTATTGAATTGCATTCCTCTAAGACATATCAGATTTTCCCTGTATAAAACATTACCGCTACATATATTCTGTAAACATATTTTATTACACTATTTAGTCGAAATTATTACACAGTATCTTCAATGCGAATTTCCATTCACTTATTTGTCATAATAAATTGCATCAGAAAATTAGGACAAACATTGTGTTGGTATAACGGTAAGACGAAAAAGCTACTACTTTCAAAATTGAACTATTAGTTGACAGTATTTATGTAATTTTCACGTCATTATTCATAAATAAGGATCACATTCTATGAAGACCACGTGTAAACTTTGTAACAAAAAATAAGCCATAAATTTGTTTGACTCAAGAAATCAATAGAAAATATTTCAAAATTATAAACATATTTTTGTTCAAAGAAACGAGATCACTTACACAAATACTCGACCGCGATGTGAGATTGCACAAAGCATTGGTTGCATGGATTACATCGCAATCTGAAGCTTATTGTTTTCGACAGTCGTATCCTAAATACTCAGGCAAAAGAACATAGGGTGTTACCTCTCTAAACGGTCACGGACAATGATTCAAAGTGCATACCGCAAAGACCAAATTGTTGATTTCAAATGACGCAGCTTCCTTTTTGAAGCAGATTTTGAAATGTTCATACGTTCTTCGCAGACAAGATAAATAATTTCTGGAACTTCGAAAATACCGTAACTTGACGAGTATTAACCACTGGATAAATTGGCAACAATTTTATCCCCAGTTTATGTCTCTGCAACGAAATGAGCCGCGAAATAATTTCCCAGTTTGTTCTATCTTTCCAGTTAGTCTACACCTCAGTAAATGGCTATCAGATCCTATTTTTCGCACTCTCTAACTCCTTCGTATTGATGAATTGGCATCGGAACGTACACTCCTTCCAGTAAAACTTTAAATTAATAAGCACTAAAATGTTACATCAGGTAGCCATATATTTCTTGTACATGACACTAAAGGAGGTGTAAACATCGCCACAATTATGTGTGTTACGCTAGTAAAGAAAATGACGCTCTTGGAAGCAATCCACAATTATATCTCTGATAATACTCGACCCAAAACAATCGCACGAGCGCAATGGAATAATAGCACTTTGACTTACAGATACGTGAAACGTGGCGGTGAGTGGAAGCCTGCATTGAGGGTGCCTGCATACGAAGGAATGATGCACTATTTGGAAATCGGAGTCACATCATGACGGCTAGCAACCACGCGCCGAGAGCGACCTTTACATTAAGACAGCTCAAAAATAGTCACTGTCACTCAAGAACGGGAACCAGGGTTCGTACCCGTTACATTGGGCCAAATGCGAACGCGCTAGCCAACGGAGACGCCTCTCTCTTTACACAATAAGCACCGAAACAGCGACCGCGCGCTGTGTGGCTCAGGTAAGAGGATAAGGCCCCACTAGGTGAATAGCGATGCTTGCACGCCGGCGGGGGCGGGAGCGGGGGTGGCGGTGCCGATGGACGTGGTGAAGTGGAACGTGGCGAAAGTGGAGGAGAGGGAGAGGACGGTAGATGACAGGGATGAAGGAGGAGGTGGAGACGGATACAGGTGGCGATTTCGTAGGTGAAGATGGAAGTCGCGGTGATGGAGAAAGAAATGAAAGAGAGGTAGTTTTGGCGGTGTTGGTGTTAGTGGTGGCAGTGATGATAACAGCACCGGTGGCAACTGTGGTGATGGTGGTGGCAGCGGCTTCGGAGGCGGCAACGCTGGAGGTGGCAGGGGTGGGGATGGTGGCAGAGGCGAAAATGATGGCAATGATGGTAGTAGCGGCGCGAGTGAGGGTGGTGGTGATGGTGGCGGCGGCGGGGGAGAAAGGGCGGCTGGGCGGGCGGTGGCCGCATAGGCGCATTCTGAAAAGCCCGTACAATTGTAGTGACGTTGAGCGAGAGCTGTTCGACACGCGCGTTGAAGTCTCGCTTTGAGGCGGAGCTCCGCAAAGACCTACCCCAGGACGGAAGTGCTCTTCTTCTCATTACTTCACTGCGCAGTGGCCGTAATGTTCTTTTTGGCGAGCATAAAATTGAGAAAATTGAAGAACCGAAAAAAAATAATATTAGCGACAATTGAAGGACAAAATATCGGCCTGTCAACGTGGATGGCCATCACTGGCTTTTGAAACGTGGTGACAAGCGTTTACTAATATCATTCTAATCATCAAATGTGAATTGACAGAAAAAAGGCATTTTCTCATTGCAGTAAGAAGAAGATAGAGTTTAATATAGTGGTTCGGATTGGTGTATCAATTGCAATTAAGTAATGTATTGCGCTATAATTAAACTCTGTGAATTCTACAGATAGATCAAAAATCGACATGCCCTATTTAGTGCAATAGACACAAACAAGGTTGGCCAGCATGAGAGAAAACAAAGAGAAGATAGGTCAGGTCCTGAGATAAACGAATGGCAGTGGAGATGAATGATCATCAATGAAAAATCTGCGGAATGAAAAGCAGGAGAAAGGAATTCATGGCGCAAATACACGCCGTCACTCCGGTTTGTCCACTATGAATTCTTCTCCACTATGAATGAGTATTTGGTGTTTTATTTCTTTAGGGACATTATTCCCGGTACTACAAGTGCAAGTGAGTATTGAGCAGGGACGCTTCAGTGTGGTGAGCCCATTACTGATGTAAGCAGAAATTTATTCATTCATGAAAACAACATTTTGAAGCCTATGGTAAAAATTTTGATATAAGATTACGTTGATTGTTATTTTTTATTTATTATAACAACAAATGGAATGTAATAATTTTGTCGTTATTTAGTATTTGAAAGAGTATTGTGAGTTGTCATTTTGTATTTTTATTTTTTTTATATAAAACGAAAACATAGATAATTATTTGACCGAAAACCTTTTCTTAGCTGCTATTTTTGAATTTAATAATTGATTATTTTTTATTATTTTCTTCTTAGTTGCCTTAAACAAATAAATTAATTAATTAATTAATAAGTAATTAAGTTAATTAACTAATTGAAACTGAGACAAGCCATCTATGTTCAGCTGATGTCTGTATTTCCGGTCCGAAGAATATAACCGCTGCCCCACTCCCCCTGCTGCTAAATCCGCGAATGCAATTCAGACCAGGCTATCCTCCACCGCCCCCATCCCCACGACCACCGCCACCACCACCGGCCCCGGAGTGCCGCCTCTCACCTTTTGAACTCGCCGTTGTCACTTCGCAGCGGCAGCAGCAGCGGACACTGAGAAAAGTCGTAAATTTCGGCCCGTGTAAAGAAGCAAAGGGCCCGCGAAGGGAGCGAGAGAAGGCGAGCGCGACAGGTAAGGAGAGAGAGAGAGGAGAGAGAGAGAGGGAGGGAGGGAGAGGGAGAGAGAGAGGCAGCGAGGGCACGCCTTGAAGGGATATGCGCCGAACGGGAGGGGATGAGGGAAGGTCACGCGGTAAGGAGCAAAGAGGAAGGAAGAAGCATGTGTATGTATCCCAAGCAAGCTATATTGTTAGTAGCTACAGAAATCCATTCAGGCTCGTACAGAAGGTGACAGCCATGTGTCTTGTTGGATGAAAGGAGAAACTCGACCGAGGCTTATAGGTGAGGGCGAAGGGTGAGGGGTGGCTAGGGGGGGCAGTGCTGGAGGCCTAGGCGGGGCCGAGCAGGGCGGTGGCCGGCGGTGCCAACCCGGCGTGAATAAAATTTAGCTGACGTATGCACTAAGCGATTTCGCCGCTAACAAATGATACGTTTAATCAGCGGTCGAAGTTTCCAGAAAATGGAAATCTTTCCATTTTTTGTATCTTCCGAAAGCTTGCTCTCTCTAGGAGGTTTCAATTTATTTCATTCAAATGATTTTTAAAAACAATGGTAATCTTAATTACATTTAATTAAAACAATGTAAATGTAATTTAATGTAAAATATTATATTAAAAAAATGTTTGTACTTTTACTTTTTCAAGCAGCGATACTTTCAATAAAAGATTAAATGAGGATTTTAAAGGATTTGTTCAATTATAATAAAAAAATTGCATGTGCTACCTCAGACATATTTATGCTGAAGGATAATCATGCTGATTTCCATCTAGCAGTTTACTTTTCAAAAACCCAAAGGATTTCGTTCCCAGAGAAGTGAATTGCAGTTCAGTTTATTAAAATGTATTAATATATTTATTTTACTGCAAGTTTTGTTAAATAAAATGATATACCATAAAATAATAGCTGTTGTTATAGAACGAGAACTACTACAGACCAACAAACATTTGCGTAAATATTCTAAACATGCTTCACAGCATCGAGTTCTTTTGAAGTTTTGAGTTACATATAAAAACTGTGTTCCATTAACGATTTCTTGTGTGTATGCATCACGAAGCGGTGAAATACTAGTAAATAGTTAAACCATAATTTTGTTTTATTTTCCACACAATTTTCCTTTGTTATTTTCATTGAGAAAATCAAATATTTTTGCTTACAGCCGTTCAAGTTTTGGAGATTACAAGATATTCATATCTTTGAAATCAACGGAGTTTTGTAGATGTCAAGCAAAATTATTCGAAGTCAAAGCACGAATTCATTTTAATATAAACAAAATATCTTCACAAAATGGAATGGATTTCCGTTTTACCGCTCCTGTACGGAAAACAAACTAACTTCACTTCCTTTTGCATTATATTTTCTGGTGAGCGAATCCACATTCTTCAACGAATTGTACGGCATCAGTCTAGCATAAGAAGAAGCAGACTTGAAGAACGGTACTGCGTTCGTACGCAAACTGTACACTAACAAACCTGTTTTGACGCATCTTTCAAGATTACTAAACTTTGTTACTCGAAGATTAAAAGTCGAAAAGAGAGATAAGTCTGCATTGGCATGCGTAGAAATAAATATTCTATTAAATTCTAATATTCTATTCTGCCGTCACAATACTAGCCAATATTGACTACAAGTATATCGACAAAAACCAAATGGTATATTTCATCTCGGCTATTTTTTTTTCTCGGAACGTGTGAAACTTCTTCGTAGAATGCTTACATATTACTTTAAGAAAAACAGGAAAGTAGTGTTGTCCAGAACTTGTGTTCCAACTGATCGTTAAAAGATTCTGTTTCAAAATTAGTCACGTTGATATACTACAGTTTCCACTGGTTGCCAACACATTTGTCGTTTCTCAACTTTTTTATCTGAGAAAAGAAATAAGAAAATATTCAGTTCAAAATATTCAAAAATTTTCTAAGTGGAAGGAAATTTTGTGTTCCTTATTAAACACTACGTTAACACAAAACCCATAGAATTTCGAAAATATTGTGAAATTCCCTTTGCCATCGATCACCCGAGAAGTATAAGCAGGAACAACAGCGTGTAAACAATTAAAATGAAATTAATGCCAAACAATTACATTAATGCGTCTCCTCCAAGTGCCAAAGGTAGGGTCATTTGAAGATTGGCCCAGAAGAAGCAAGCATTCAAGGCCAGAGGTATTAAAATGAGAACCTATCCTCTCCTATGGCTCGACAGCCCGCCAGGGGCCTTGGCCGACCAGCCCTGACCCAGCCTCTCGGTCATGCGATAAGGGGGTCGTATGGTTAGCCAGAAGACACCCCTCCTCCGTAGCAATAGATACTGGGGCATTTGTAAGAAAAGCGCACAGTTATTATATTATCGAATCGAACCTGGGGTAGCGCCGTGGAAAGCGAGCGCAATAGCCAACAAGCCACCCACTAAAAATATGGACCAACTATGAGAAATATCCTACAATCTCCACATCGCAAACAGAAGGGAGAAAGAGTAACGAGTCATGAAAATAACGCCTTTCAACCTGCCTGAAAGTTGGACAATGAGAACAAAATATTAGAAGATGAAGATGTTAATTGATGAAATATCTATCACAAATTCAGTGAAAACCATGTTATATTTAAGTACATTTCTTTCCGCATCAAAGCATTTGTATAAAACGACTTGTGTTACTGTACTTTTCAAAAACTATACTAGAATATAGTATCCTTAAAGAAAGTTCTTGTTCTTCACGTTTAGGCTTTCTTTCTTGTAGTACCTATTGATCTCCCGAAGTTTTGGTGGTCAACATTTCTTCCTCGTGGGATGTAATTATACGTGAAATTCTGGAGTAACCATTCTGTTTCATCCATAAGTCCTTTTTCTCTATATACTGCTGCTTGCTTCATTGTTGACGTATTTCTCTCCAATTCTATTGTTCGTTCTTTTTATCAAACTTGAATATCCTCCCAAACACTTGAAGAATTTCATTTTACTAGTTCCATCTCTTTTTTTTTCCATATATGATAACAGCCAACTTTCACACCCATTCAACAAAAGGGGAACTGATACTGTTGTATACAATTTCAGCAGGGTATCTTTATTAAGTGACTTTCAAAATATTCCTTTGAGAAATCTATCAAAATATTCCTTTGAGAAATCTATATGTGCCATTAGGAGAATACAAAGTTAACACAACTGATTCTCATAGTATATCTGAATCAGTCTTCTGATTGTTCGTTGGTTGAATGTTACTGATTCCGGGCGCGTGAACTGCTACGTTAATTGATCCCGTACGCGTAGGGCATGTTTTTTCTTCGGGAGATGGCGATGATTTACCCTCGCTGGTGATTGTTCGTCTGTCAATTCGTTTAGCATTATTCGTTCCTGCGAAGGCATCCGTCGCCCCCAAAGCGACCATCCCACAAGAGTCGAGGCCAGGCGAGAATTTGGCGTGTTGGTAGCCCTGCAGCCGCGATGGAAGGCGCCCGGTGGCGGTGGCGGCGGCGGCGGACGGTTGAGGCACTGAATCAATTGCAGATGACACCCGGTTGCTGCGTGCTGTACGCGTTTCCCGATTGGAAATGATTTATACGACAAGCTAGAGGTCTTCAGGGGCGTCAAAAGGCAGGGCGTTGGGGCGAACCGGCGCGGCGGCGGCGGCGGCATGGGCCTCTGCGTCTCACGTGACTTATACGCCCGGTCTGCTCGGCCGCCGTCGAGTCGCTCCGCGCCGCGCGCCGGACCGACTGACGGCGCTCGCTCGCCCCTGCGCCAGCGTTCCCGTCGACTCAAATCAATAGACGCTTTCCAGGAATTTCACCTTTTGAAATATTCATGCAACCAAAAGTGTAACTAGGAAATGTTAAACGATAAAATAATAACTTATGAAAATTAAGCAAATGAATAATTAAATAAATAATTAACAGTACACAAATTGTACACAATAAATTAAAACCCCCTATACTCTTTTTGAGAGAGGGTGTTTGGCTATTTTGTTCCGAAATAATTTTGTACGATGGCGGGGGAAGGAGTAATTGTAAAGGGTACGAACATTACTTGTACAAGTAACTTGATTTGAAGACCTTCTGTTCGAAAAGACACAAAAGTTTCCTGTAGCCATATTTTACAAATTTTATCATGAATAAACACCGCATTATCACTTCCTATTCTGGTGTATAAATATAAAAATAATTCTTCATTTATTTATAATTTACATGGTATTTGCAGTCGAGTTCATTTCTAAATTGTCTGAGGGAGTGAAGATCTTTAAAAAGAGAGGTAGGGAGTTCATGGTTTGTAAATACATTTGAGTAGATATTTTTACGAATTTTGTGTGAAGATGGGGAGGGAGTAAAAGAGTGAGGAAAATGGGACACTATGATGTTTTTGTTGAATGATAGCTTAAAAATGCGTAACGCATAGTTTGAGGTCCATCGCAAGTGTAGAGAGAGTAAATGATTTAGGCACGAAAAAGTTTTCTAGAAAATCACATTTGCGGCGAAGTTGAATCCAAGGGGCTTTCTCTTCCTCGAAACCCTTTTCTAGTATTCTTTCCTCAATTTGTTTGTAAGTTGTTAAATCTTTTTAGAAGAAAACATCAACAAAAATGTCACAAAACTAAACTATTTTTAGTTTCATTAGTTGATACGTCATTAATCTTTCTCGCTTTTACCAATCGCGAAGACCATGTAATTTGTTTTATTAACTTGAAACTGAAAATAACAATATACATAAAATGATTTTGATTTAAATATTTTTCGTCTATATCTAAAAATGTATATTTTATATTAAAATTATTAAAGCAAGGAAGAAAGTAAACCTGCATGGTCCAGACAGTTAACAGCAAAGCTAGGGTCTTTCCATTGGTGCATTCTAGACCTAGCTAACTTGTAAATAAATGTTTGTTACGACATATAGAAGATGGAAATGTAGTTATTGGGTCTTTTTGTCATTTTTTGCCATTTTCCAATGTTTAGATAATTGTATGGACTGGTGCCCTAAACCAAAGGAAAAATGTCGTAAAATTTTGCCATTGTCAGTTCGGCCGATTTCGCGATACATAAAGGCAGAGATTTTCTTTTAAAGAGTTTAAACCCAAAGAAGCCTCGATTACATCAAAAACATATCTTATAGTTTGAGTGTTTCATCTGAAGTGGTTTTGATTAAATTTTTACGTCAATTTCCCTTTCGTTTACGGTAATTTCAAAGCATTTAAGAGCATTTTATTGATCAGTTTTGGCAATGTTTTGGTCATCAAACTCCGCCCCCTCGTTATCAACAACAGTTTCCCCTCCCCACTCCACGCCAACGCCCGCCTCGCGCACTCTCGCCGCGCGAGCGCTCTACGGGCATCGCGCGAGACGTCGATCGGGGAAGTTATCACCGGTGTCGCCATCCACACAGCTTTGCAAGCCCCCTTGTGCTGTGCCGCGCGCGGCGCAACAGTTGCGAAACGAACCGCACTCCTCAGGTAAATAATACGCACTTCTCACCCGCGCGCGGCGCCCATCTGCCTTTTACGATGATGGCCACTATCGAGGAAACTGCATCGATTTCTGTTGACCGAACCGGCTCGCAATGGACCGAGAGACCTAAATACAAGAGTAACGTGCGGGCAAGGATATAAATAACGGGCGCTTAATGGTTTGGAAGTAAAACTTCCGAAGATACTGGCACGATTGGTTAGAAGTTTAATATTCAGTTAACATGGGATTTTAGAGTAATTTCACTTTCTACACGGAGACTATTTAAAGAGTTCTTTGGGTACCTGTCACGCTGAAGTAAAGGAAAAAATATGACCGCGGAAATTAATAAAATCTACATTGAATTATTAGTAGTAGTTCTCAAGTATAAGATGGGGATTTTAGGGTGTTTATTAAGTAACCAGTCACAATAATTAATTAATAAAATACGTAAATATAATTTATTATATAATCAATAAATGAAGACAATTACAGCAATAATAATAATAATAATAATAATAATAATAATAATAATATAACTAGAAAAAAAGCGAAGAGGCTTAGTGCATACCATGCAGAATTCGCAATCGGGAGTTCCGGGTTCGATCCCCGTGCCAACCATCCTGACCGGAGTTTTCGTGGTTTCCCTCTGGTTGTAAGGCGATCACTGGGATGGTTCAAAAATGCCACGTTCACTTCCCACCAGCCACCTCCCACCATCATCCTAGTCCTATCACCCCACATCAGCGCCCTATCACTTCATTCAGCATGCTCTGCAAAAAGCAGGAGGCCCTTGTTCTTAATGGGATCTTCGTTGGCTAATAATAATAACAACAACTAGTAATTACAAGAGATTACCCCAACCAACACTAAGCGAATGTGGCGCCGCGATGTTCATATTCGTTCAGAGTCGCATCTCATGTCTCAGCCGCTGTCTCCATCAGTGTCCTGCACTCCTGACCCTGTCGTCCCCATACCATCACCAGTATAGTTCCACCAGTAACACTTTCAACCTTACAAGAAACGGTTTGCAAATCTCTCTAATTGTCTCCAATCAACATGAAAAACATTCAGAAGTACTAAATTGAAGTAAGCATTCATGAACGTGCTGCATATTCTTCAGCGTAGTAAGAGATGATACGTTTTCAGGGTTCAGCGAGCCTGGATTTTCAAAACCTGGGCTCTTCGCGACTGTTCTCAACTAAATGTCAATCTGAGTTTTGCTCGCTTAAGTTCAATCATATCAATTGTTAAGTGTATTTATTATTTAATTACGTATTCAGTTTTACCATTTACCAAAGAGTTCTACTTTCCTCTCTTCAAAATTACCTCCAAAAATTTCTCCGAAGCGACAAGCGTGATTCCACACAGCTGTTATGCGTGGAAGTGACAGAAACGCCGCTGCGTTGGTTCAGTTCAACTGAGTTCAACTGAACCAACAACGCCATCGTTGTTGGGTCAGTTACTAGACCTGTTGGCAACGACAGTTGCGCTCAAGTGACAAAGTGTTCGTCACATCCTATGAAATATTCCCAGAAGAACTACCAGCACTCAGGAATACATTGTCCTCTGCCTATGTGCGGGCATGGTAGAGAGAGAAATACTTATCCATATCATGTGGATTGATAGCTAAGTGATGTTGTTGTTGATGATGATGATATTTGAAGTCGGGGCCGTGCTAGAACGGGAGGCAAGGGAAACAGGAAACCCCCCAGAAATCTTGTCATGACAACTTCTTTGCCTAATAAATTCCTCTTGGATCGGCCGGGTTTGGAAACGAGTCGCAAAGTCAGCGTTGCTACCCTGCACGTTGCTCCAGTATACCTGCGCTGTACAAACCTTTAGAAATAGACCATTAGGAAGAGACCTTGTAGGTCGGCAGCGCGGGTAAATGAATTGATAATTATAGTGTCATGAAATTAAATATGAAGTAACAATGTTATAAAGAGTGGCAAGGAAAGCGGGAGAACCCCGAGGAAACCTGCGACGATTTCGCGTTTCGCAACAAAATCTACATGGATCCACAGATATTTGAACCACGTTAGACAGGAGAGGAAGGCGAGCGGTCTGAACACATGGGTCACCTCGGTCACTCCCACGATTCGCTCCCTTGACTGGACTCAATAAACGTTACTCGCACTCACATACACTCCGGAGATTGTAATCGACTGTACAAACGTCGGTCATACACCACGATTCCCGCCCTTGGCAGGACACAACTGAATAAACGTCACACATACACCACAATTCCCTTGTCCCCACTTAATCGAACAAACGTCACAGCACGATTCGCATTCCTTGACTGCACCCAACCAGGCAAACCTAAGTCACGCACCAGATTCGGTGCCTTGAGTCAAGCGAACAATCGTCGGCGACGCTCGCGGAACACATCCCAGCACATCGCGGCGTCTCCACGCCGCAACCGCCAAAGGGGCGAGGCGATATTATCTTAAAGGCGGCCATTTTGGACGCGCACAAAGGGCTGTATCAAGCAATAAATTGGCGCGGGCGGCGGTGGCTGGCGCCTATCTTACGCGCGCTCCGTGATTTATCCCGATGTCCGCCGCCTCGGCGGCGGCGTCGACTGGGGGCGTCGGCCGACGCGCGGGTGGCGCCGCCGCCGGCCGGACGAAGAACGCACCCCGAAAGGAACCAATGGACTTTGACGATGGACGGAAAAGCAGTAGTGGTAATTATGGTGACGATTCCAGTCATGAAGTTAAAGGAATAGCGCGCACAAATTCTGGCCGTAGATAAATTCATGCAGAATTAGGACTTTTACACCACCAATTATTGCTTTTTTGGTTACAAAGGTGTCTTACACAATTTGCTGCATATTTATGAGGACTATCTCCCAAATATAGAGAATTCTTCTCCTCCCGATCTTCCAACTTCTTCTTCTTTACCATCTCTTTCATTGTCTTCTCCTCTGTATTATTGTACTCTTCTCTTCCTACTACATGACACTCTTCTCTTCCTACAACATTATATTCTTCTTCTCCTGCAACATTATATTCTTCTTCTCCTGCAACATTATATTCTTCTTCTCCTGCAACATTATATTCTTCTTCTCCTGCAACATTATATTCTTCTCCTCCTTGCAACATTATATTCTTCTCTGTCTCCTCCATCTTAATCTCCTCCCTTTTCTTTCTTTACTCCATCTTCTCATTGTCCTTCTATTGATGAAATTGTATACGTGGAATAGTCGTAGTAAGAATATTATAATAAGAATATAATATATCACATGCTTTGAAATAATCAGACATCTGTAATTTCTAAAGCCCTTCTTGCGGCTCTTTTGTCAATTTCGCCATCCCTTGCGTCCTAAAAAGTCGAGGACGTGAAGGGCCTGAAAGGTTCACGGGATCCGTAACACCCAAAAGATCTCTTGTTGAAAATACCCTATCGTTTAACGCGAAGGAAAACAAAACATACCCTGAAATTAGTGGTAGATGATAGCACCAAGAATAATAAATGAGAACATAAGATACAAAATGTATATTGACAGGCGCATAAATATTAGTTACGTTCTCTGGTTAAAAATAGAAAGTCTCAAAAAGACTACATGCTTGAACTTACTACCATTCAGATCTCTTCGTAAGAACATTAATATTATTACATTGTTCGAGAAGATCCCATAAATTGAATATGCCACTGGTCTCAGTCTAGTTGTCATCGCCTCTTCTTCTAAGCTTGCTTCTCTCTTATCTCACCTCTCTTTGGTTCTACTCTTTTCTTCTTTTCCGTTGCACTCCCAAAATGTATGCCGTTTACACAAACGACACATAAATTATAAATCACACACTATCATAAATCATAGGTGTTGCAATATCATCGTAAATATCTCTATTCAATTAATTGCATCAGCGATAATGCCTATTTGTTTAATAATTTCTTTACTTCGTACCAGTTTTTTTTTAATTTTCGAATCTGCACCGTGTAAGCAGTACATATAATTAAAGACTTGTGTTAGAAGATGTTTTCCAGTTTCCACATAATTATTAATTGTAGTGTTGTTTAGATAACCAGAGAAAGCACTGAATTTTCTGAGTATTCCAAAGATGAGATATTTTGAATCTATCAGCCATTAATCTTACAGAAGAATGACAACCAAAAGGATTGGCACAACAAATCCTATAAGTTAGCTTGAAAGTATATTCAAAAGTTCATTTACCAAAGTGGCTATCTCGAAGTCTCAATACCATAAGCAGACGATCGACCTGTTCAGCTGTTTCAAATTATCTTGAAAGATTATGGGATTGTCACTTAGCTCAGAATACGAACTTATTTTGGTTGTTCGAGCCATTATCGTAATAAATCGTGATTTAAAAATGCGATATTATATTGAATTATTTCCCTCAAAATAATTCGTAATTCGCATTATTAAATTATTATTTCATCCTGTTAGCGCAACAAAGTTTTGAAAAATGTTTTATTTCTTAACAGTGATATTTTGGTCAAATTACTTATATATATTAATGACAAGTAAGCTATTGTTACCAATGCAAATGTTTAGTGCATTTATATTATCTATGTTCCCATCATCAAAGAGATTTTTGAAAGCTTGAGAAGGCAATAATTCTTGCATGAAGCATCACTGTTAAAGTAAATTCGTTGCGTTTATAGAAACATATTTATGAGTTAATACAAAAAAAATTGTGATATAATTATGTCTCTCAAATATCAATCTGTAATGGCGTAAATTAAAGATTCCTAAGTAGTATATTATTTTTCTTTATACCCCTATTTACATACATCTTGCAAATATTTCAAAGGAAAAAGGAATAGCCATAATGCACGGAGAGTTTAAAAATTTACGAAGTTGCATAACTGGCTGTCCAGTACTTTGCCTCTTCTTGTAATAATTAATGTGTTGCTAATTCGTAATTCTAGTAGAATACTATGAATAAATTCATTTTACATTCTGAATTACAAAATTTCTGTTATGTTGTCTTCATTCTTGGCATATATTCTAGAAAGTAATATTTCTTTCGAATGATAAACGAATAGTTCTGTGATACATGTCATTGATAACTTAACAACACAAACCTATCCAACGAGAACGCTCACAATTTTCAGTCAGTTTACGTTCCTCCTGTCGAATATATGGCTTCTAATGACTGAAATACGACCGATACAAATAACGAACGCTAAACACATTTTTATAAACGACAATTTAAGAAGATACAGATATAACGAACCCACTTTCTCAAAGAACGCCGAAAAGCTCGAGACCATTTAACTTCCGTAGATGCGTAAAATAAACTGAGATAATTTCTGACAAACATCGACTGTGATAAAGTGCAAAGGAGAATACAGGTTTCAGGGATAAAATGAAAATTAAAGACTCTCCCCAATGATTACCCTCACATCAGCTCTCGCCCGGTCGAAAACAGCCGAGAATTTAAGGAACAGGTTCGTCTGGTATTGGCTGCTTGCCGCGCTGTGGAACTTCGTGGAGACGGTGCGTGCTACGGGAAGGTGGTGGTGGTAATGGAGAAACGACGGTGACAGAGCAAGCACTTGCACGGTTATTCAGTCGTAGAGGGGTTGATGACAATTGTTGCGACTATCGTGACGGGTAGCTTTCTTTGAGGTAACAGAAAAGATGTAGTAGTGATGACGGTAGTGACTGTAACACTATCTGGGGTGACAGGATCAGTGGTCAAAGTAGTGGTGGTGACCTCAGTGGCGGTGCCAAAGAATAATATTGTAGCGACAGTGATTGTAGTGGCAATAATAGTGACAGTATCGGTGAAAATAGCAGTAGTGACAGCGTCAGAGACGGTAGCGGCGGTGAAAATAGTGGTGGTGTCACTGTAATGTAACGACGGTAATATTAGTTGTACTGTCAGTAGCGGCGGTGACAATAGCAATGGTGATTACCGGCGATAATAATAACGGTAGTGATGGTAGCAGCGGCGGCGGCGACAATATCTACGATTATATCAGTGGTGATAGTGGTGATAGCGGCGATAGCACATGACAAAAAGTCGCAAAATAATCTACTACAGAAACGGTGGTGGTAGTACAGACGGTGTCAAAACGGCAGTTAAGACACATTACTTCGATGGCTGCAGTGGGATTGTCAGCGGTCATTTGGTAGCAATGGCGAAAAATGCTGCATTAGTAACAGTATCAGTTCGAAAGCGACGTCAGTGTTAATTGTGGTAGAAAAAGCAATGATATTCTGGAGGTGTAATTCCAGGTGTAGAGAGCAGAGAGCTACAGCGGCACAATAATCCGCAGTCGGCGAACTGGCTCCTTCGGAACACAAGAACCTGCCCGGCGCCGCCGCCGCTGCCGCCTCCAGCCCCGCGCTTCCAAACTGGTAGAGAGAGAGCCGCTCCCTCCCTCGTGTCCTCCGCCTCTGGGTCAGTAGTGCTATTCTTTTCTCCCCCTTTACTATCGCAGACCTGAAAGTGAGAGTCCAAACAACTTTCCTCCATCGAACCAGCTGGACTCCAGGGGCTTTCCTTGATTCCGGGCTCATAGTTCTAGAGAATATGATGATAGAGCAACTGATTTTCTGACAAAATTTTATATTGTACAGGTTCTAATCCATTGTAAATGTAACAAACGTTTGTAATTAATTTTCATGTAGGCATTTTAAACGTTCATAATTCATTCTAGAAGTAAATGTTCTAAGTGTGTTATTTGTATTAATAGAAAAGTTTGTTAATCTTATTTTTGTTTTCCACAACATTTTCTTTAATTTCCGATATTTGTTTAATTTACATTGAGTATGACATATTTTCTTTTACTTTTTCATATTCTTTGCATTTTCCCACAATCAATAATGTGACGTTGAAAAAGTCGATTTTTAATAATCAAAACATGTGTGTAAATAATTACTGTTAAATTCATTGATGACATTCAATAAAATTTTACATTAATAATGTTTGTATTTTAGAAAGGGTATAAAGTGAAGAGTGAATTCGTTGACCACGTGTAAGAACGGCAAATAAGGCGAAGACAATGCCAACGAAAGGAGATGAGGGCAGACAAGGACATGAGATGAAATACTGGTGAATGGACATGAAAGTGAAGACAAAAGATGAAGAGCAATCACGATGCATGTGAGAAGAGTAAACAGTAAGAGAAAGTCGCAGTAAAAAAAATGGTGGTAGAAAGGTCAAGGATAATAAAGTATTCAGAATAAGAGATCAAAATTCATGGAATATTTAGAGGAATTTTAGAAATATTAGAACACAGAATTATTGATTTCACACAGAATTTTCATGTAATTTATCTAACACAAAGTTAGAATAAGCCGGTCTGGACGGCCGAGATCGCTGAGGCAGTAGTGCCGTAGCGATCTCGGACCGAAGGATTGCGGGTTCGAGTCCCGCCTCGGGCATGGTTGTATTGTGTTCGTCCTTTCACATCCCTACTATCATCATAAAAAAAGTAGAATATATTGCATCTATGGCACCTTTACAGCTGCTAGCGATTCGCATACCTGGCGGTGTACATAAGATTTGTTATCGTTTTGATGAAACTAAGGAACAGTTAATCCAATTTCATAATCTTAAGAAACATTTCATATTTCAATATCTAAATCCATTAACCCTAATTATTAAGATATTTTAATACTTTCATTTCAAAAATAACAAATACAATTCCGTCAAACATTGTCCCAGGAATGTACTCAAAGCTAACGCGAAAACAAATTGCAACAAGACAAATTCACAATATATTAATTAATACGCGCACTTTGCTACTGCAGTCAGAACGGCAAATTCACAGTAGTTTTGTGGAAAAGCTAGCTCTCAACATTTCGCATGTTTTTGAACAGTCGTGTAGTAGGGGTGCCAAAGATAGGACAGGCGCCCTTGAGTACCTCTAGCAAGAAATTGTAAGTTAAAAAAGTATTATTACCATAGCAATTCATGACAAAATCGTAATTTAAAACGGTCGTTAAGGAGTAAAATAGTTTTTTAAATGTTCTGAACATTTTTATAAAAAGGAATAAAACTGTTGGAAAATGAATACTACATTGTCTAGTTTAAATTATTCGGTATCATTTGTTTTTTGAAACAGCAATCATCATACTTGCAATGCAAGACTACAACAATCTACTATTTTCTCGGCATTTGCCATTTGGACCAACTTTGGCTAATCAATTCCACCCTATCGTAATTTAATCCACTCCCAAAAGGAGTATCTGGCGACTGGAGGGGTTTAACATAATGATTTTCGAAATATCTAGAGCGGAAAGAACTTTGTAAGAAGGCTTTTTAACTTCTAGGTCATATAGCGCCCACTGTGTTTATTTTACTGTGATTGGTAATTGTACAGGGAACACGTAAGGACAACTCAATCACACACAAACATCCACATTCGAGAAGGGATTCGAATCGCGATCCTTCGAATTGAGGCAGGTACGACCCTTCAGCCTTAGCGACCTGGGCTATGCAGGCCGGCGGAAAGAACTTCATTACGTCAAATATTTAAGTTTACGTTACTCCAAGAAATGCTGCAGTTTGACCTGTTGCTTTATTCTCCTTCCACGAGACAGAAGTCGCCAAATCTGTCAGACACAGAACATTGCCTCAGGCGACATTCCTGCTGCACCCAGCTTGGCTTTTTGTCCCCCGTCCCATTACATCCCATCCCTCGGTCCGTCCCGCCGTCCGTCCGTCCGCCCGTCCGTCGCCTGTCGCCCAAGTGTGCACCGCACCTTGTGACATGCTAGTGAACTTGGCCTCGGGTGATGGAAGGCAGAGCAGGTCGGTTTTTGTACGATCTCTGGGAGGCTCGTCTCTCTGTGTCACTTCAACATGACGAGAATTAAAAGCTGCTGCTTCTGCAAAGGTCGCATGTCGCCTCAGGCAGCTCGCACATGACGGATTTGACGACTTGCAACTCGGCGGCGGCAGGAAGCGAGAGGTCAGACCCGCGATCATTCTTCTCTGGCACACACACACACACACACACACACACACACACACACACACACACACACACACACATACATGCACACGCGCGAGTGATATTGAAGGGTTGTGGGATGTTGAGAGACCTACATATCCGAGTCACCCATCTCAATGACTTAAGGAAGAGGTCAGGGTCTCTAGGTGAATGACATCAAACCGCTTAAGAGTAAGCTGAGAGGGCCGATGACAAAATCCACGAGTGACCAGGGTAACGGTGAATCCCGAGAAAATCTGTCGAGAGTTCCCCTTTGTCCACCACAAATCTCACAAGGATTCGTCGGGGATTGAACTCGGGCCTCAGCAGTCGAAGGCACATGTGAGAATGAATTGGCGATGGGTCATTATGAAGTGGGAAGTGGTCCCCTGCCCGGAAGATGAATAAGAAATATAGAACGAAGGGGTGCGCGGTTCATTTCGATTGTATGCTGTTGTTTGGGCTTATGCTGTGGAAACTGTCTACAAGTGACTAGAGGCAACCCTGGAGACGACCAACCAGAGAAGCCGGTCTCCAGAATTCTGATCCAAGTAACGGCAAAACCCGAAAAAGTTCCTGCAAGGTGTCGACAGTCCACAACGTGCAAAGCACCGTCTGATCTCGAGCATTCCAGTCCACACTTCACTTACTGACTCACAATTTTATACGCAAACGAACCCATACCATAAACTGGCGTTTCCACGTTTTATTAAATATTTTAATTTGAGTTTGATTAATGTTATAATATTGACCAATAGTATACATCGTGTTTCATGGTGAACATCAACTATTTCATGGCGAAACAATATTTTGTACCTGATTGGATATTTAAACCGTTCGACACATTCTAGAAGATTCATGATTGCTAGACATGCGAAAAAAAGCCTAAATGTTGTTGACTTGATTGTCTTGCCTTCCTCTGAACTGAAGGATGGTCAGATAACGTGCAGTTACGTGGATTTACTGAATATACAACTTACGACATTTATTGAAAATTGGTGAAATTGAGTAATTGGATTACTAAGAGAGAGCTTCATTATTATCGCAGGTAGAACTATTGGTAGTTTGGATTTCCATGAGAATGAATTGAAGGCGCTCCTCTACAGAGAACTGAACACTAATAATAATAACTTAAGTTTTGGAAAATAAGAACGACATGAAACGATAGTTTTGGGGGTTTCGATTTCCCATGTAGCGAATATGTAATACTTGTGGGTTGTCACGTTCCTAGTTCCTCCTATTGCGTGAAGTAACGGCAGAGATTCGGTTAGTTGTGTTTATTGTTTGGAAGAGATGTGTTCTTAAATTTATTGAAGAAGAAGAAGACGAAGATAAAGAGTAAGCCACCTAAACTATATTAAGTGCATTTGGGTCACGGAAATAATTATTCTCTGAAACAGGTTGGATACTGCGGTCTTCGACTGACATTGGGAGAGATATAATACCGGCTTCCGAAAAATGGTGAAGGACGCCCCGTGCCATTGCAGTTTCCCGTGCATATCCATGGGAGGTTAGCAAGCTAGGTGATAGATTTTCTTCGATGGTACATGGCATCAAGCTCTAAACTATAAAATAAAAGAAATAGGCACTCCACATTATCTTACTCAAATCATTTCCAACTTCCTTGACAATAGAAGGTTTGCCATTACAGTTGATAACCATCACTCTAATTCAAAAGCGGTCGAAGCAGGCCTTCCCCAAGGTTCTCCGTTATCTCCCGCTCTTTATAACTTGTACGTAGCCGACCTACCGAAACATAGTAAAATAAAAAGATTTAAGATTATTAGTAAGATCATTTTAAGTTAATTATAAGTATATATAAACAATTATAACAAATGTGGAGTATATTAAACACTGATCTTTGTATTGTCCTATCCATATGAAAATAAATAAATAATTTTAAAAAAGGTGTTAGCTAGGATGCTGACCTAAATAGTGCTGATGGATACAATAACCTCATTGCGAAGGTTCGAATCCAGAGTTTGAAATGGGTAAATTTATCTTGTGATTCGTTATCGTGTGCTAAACAAAACATATCGCTACGTACAAATCGCGACGTATTGAAACAGAGATTTACAGTGAAATTGAAAAGCTAATGAAAAGAGTATCACTTTTCATTAGCCTTTCAATTCAACCTTAAATCTATGTTTCAATACTTTTATCTTTAGACGCAAACACCTTTTCAGGAATATTAGCCTTCCTGTTAGACAAATCTATGAACATAGAAATAATTCCATCATTTAGAGGTATAGTATTTTGTTTCACATTTCAATTAGAGCATATAAAAATTATTGCAAAGTAATAATTTAAAAGCTTATTACACATATTGCAGTCACATTCAATAAAACACTCATTAGAATCAGAACAAACAGCGAATTTTGCGTAATGTATTTTGTGACATTGTTGTGAGTAGCTGATGTAAGCAGTAGAGAGGCCATGTTTAGATTGATACGTCAGCAACAGACGCACTGACGTTCAAATGAAACTCCGGAACATAGCCGCGCATGCTACACTGAATCCAGATTTTTGTGTGGAGATCAACGCTTAATGCCCCCAAACATTAATTTAGAAGGCATTGAGTCGTTATGGCAACAGTGTTATATTGCAATAATAATTGATCAGCTTATCGAAAGAAAATTCACGCAAGGATACTTTTTTTTGTTACAGAATCAATCTTTCAAATATGCTACAGATTTAACTTTCGAGTAATGTAAAGTAAAAAAAGTGTTTCAAAGTTAAATAATAACGTGACTAGGCTATTGAATTGCACTATAGTGAAAATTTAATATTTTAATGTTGAAATTCTGGAGTTTGCCACACATTTCGCAACAGTGATCCATTGCAAACAGCCAGGAGGAAGCCGACTGGTAAAGTTATTTCTTACATAGGCATTTCAAAGAATATTTATTTCACAGGCATTTACGCGAATGTAAAAGAAAAAACTAAAATAAATAATTGTAATAATGAATTCACAAGCATTCACAAATATTTTATTATCAGGATAGGTGGCATTCATCCACTACACATGAGAAAAAGTAACATGGGATTCGACGGTCAATACATTGTATTTTAGCCGTGCCAAAATCTTATTTTGGAGCTCAGATCCGATTTAACAAAATTTGTTTTACTTATGTCAGATTTGATGGCCAGATTCGTCGCCATTCTCAATATCTTGTACATCTGCCGTAATTCGCATTTTTTTTACGTATTTTACACTATTTCTTCAATAAATATTACATAAATTCATAAGTTTTTAAAATCTAAATGTTTAAAAAATAGTGAAATGTTTTTTAGAGAAACCTTCCTGGATAAACCTCAGTGTATTATATTTATGTATTTAAAAAAAACCTTGTAAAGCAAATTCAAGGATGAATTATTTTAAAAAAAATCATACTTAAGGTGGAAAAGACTTGTTGAGAATACTAAACACATTATTCTTTTTTATACAGAGATACCTGAAATATTGTCATTAATATTATAATATGCGAAGGGTTAAAAAAACAAAATTTTCTAGTATTGAGGTTCCATAAAATGTAGAATTTGGATGCGTCCAACACACAGAAAACATACCATGCCGGTGGAAGGCCCGGGAAATTTGGATTCGACCTCAGCGGCTCCCGGCGATCCGGTGGGCGAGCACTGCGCCGCGCAGAGCGAGTCTGTTTTTGTGTGTGTCCGTCTCTGGCTAGGCGCGTTCACCGGTGTCACTTCAGATGACAAGAATTAAAGGCTGCTGCCGCCTGTCGAAGGTGTAGCGGGCGCAGTCGCCTCTTTTTGTGCGCGTTTAAGACGCAGACCTGGCGCGAGATAGGAGCGCGTCAAGAGCAGTGTCTCCCAGCGACAGATTAATCGCGGTTGATGCACACGGCAGTGTGACGGCTGCAGCAAGAACGAAGAGTTTATTGTATTTCCAAAGCGACGCATCTCTGTTAAAGTTTGTTTTCTAGTTTTAGGTAGCAAGATATTCTTAAAGGGCTGTTCCAGCATGCTGCTAAATATTGTGTTCAAAAATTTCGTTTCTTACATGTCATCCAAGACAGACATTGCATGTACTGCAAGAGAGTTGAATCCTATATTGAACTCTACGGTTTCGCAGGTATGGAGACTGAATGGACAGCACATTTATGAATATTAAAAAAAAGCTTATATTGGATTGTAATTTCATTTTTCACGTATTAATAATATTTTTAATAAGAAATTAAGTTGAAAGTAGGGCTGGTTTCTGTACAATATTAGTATCTGACGCGATTTGAGTACAAGATTATTCCATTTTAGAATTTTTCGTTTTTTAACAGTTCTCTAAATTTATTTCTGGTAATATTAGCTTTCTTGGATGGTCAAGTTTGCTTCCGGTAGTATTGATTCAGTACAACGCAACGGATTCCAGATTCAGATTCTGAGCAAGAATATTTGTGTGGATCATGTGCACAAACGAGATTGTGAGTAGACTAGAGCATGCTCTGAGAAACAACCCTGAAATTACGCTATTTAGTTTGACAAAAAAAATCAATATTATTCCCAAAATAGTGTATGAAAACATTAACTTCGGAGTTAATATTTTTATAAATATTTTTTTCTGGAGTGCAGGTTAAAGGCTTTCATTGAATTCAGTCGGTCCATGTCTTGGAAGACGTGTGATAATGGGATCTTCAGATTTTCTGAAATGGATCTCTGGAAATAATGCAGTCTCCACTCTTGTTCACCATTCACATCATCACCATCCATGAAGCTTTTCGTCTCAGGTAGGACGAAAAGAGAAACTGAGCATCATAATAAAGTAAGTATCCAATGGCGGTTGGTGACAATTAACATATTTTTAAAATGTATTATTTTAAACGTCAACACACGATTTAAATCCAAACTATTTCTAGTCTAAAAAAAAGTAATAGAATTATTAATACTATTGTTTAAATGTCCTGTTTGCAAAATCTATATAAATGAAAAAGAACAATTTGAAAATTAATGTAAATTAAATATTTATTCCTTCACACATAAATTTAATTGAAATATTTTCCTTTATTTAAAAAAAATGGATTCACTTAAATATTTTCTAAACCCGCCCTTGATTAATCATGATAAAATATTGGTATAATCTAGTTATGGTGCACTTGAGAGTACTCAATACAATTCCATAATATTTTCTAGGCCTTACGATCTTTCCAATTTTTGAATGTCAACATTTAATTTCTTCAGAAATAAAGACAATTGCAACTTCGATATCAACAGGCAAAAAAGTACTTTCTATCATCTTGAAATTTCAAAACAAAATCAATACCTACTTTTGGTCACTACTAATTGTGCTGTTAAATATTTCGATAATAAAAGGTAATCAAATTATTTCATTGGTGGGTACCATTTAGAAAAAAAGCAAGAACATTGTAATGGATTTAGTATGTATGCGTTTGAAAATGTTCTCAACTTTTCAACTTTGCATTTATCGTAAGGGGAAGGGGGAAATCGAGAAAAACATTAATTTCGAAAAGAGGTATTTTTCTAACGATTACATGTACAAAACATATTCTACGCATGTGATGTGGGGAATGCAATTCTATCGTTCATTGAATAAAAAATGGTCAAAGACGCATGAATACGAATGCAGAGAGAAAGTGATATCCACAACACGAAGTTAAATTGAAATTCATTCCCTCCACATTTCAACAGCTTCAACCCTACGCCCGGACATGTTTTCTGTCTCAATAGAAACACTTACGGAGGTCCCAGAACTGTCGCTTTACAAGCGAGAAAAGCTCGACAAGAGCTTCCAAAGATGCGGAGTCGGGGAAGAAGAAGAAGAAATCGGGGGGCGAGGGGAGAAGGGTGTCGGACGCATTGCAACACGCTTCGTCGCTTCTGATCTCGGGCAACGGCGCAATTAGACGAAAAGAAGCAAGCGCCTCGAGGGGAATTTTATCTGGGCGTAAGACCCGAGAACATCAAGAGGACGTTCGCAAACATTGTCTTTAAGGAGCCCGGCAATTTCTCGCGACAGCTATTTGAACATGCACAGCAATCGACTGCTAATTGTCGACGACAACAATCGATTTAGCTGCTTCTCTTCTTTTTTTCTCGGCAGAAAATAAACGCGATCGTCAATGTTTTCTGCAGTTTTATTCGTGTTGTTCATTTCACTCACACTAATTAGAAAAGAAGCGAATGGAAATAACCAACAACACAATAAAAATTTACACAAATACCGGATCTTCACTGAAGAAACAACTTTACGGTGCACATAACTCGTACTTGCTGTCGGAATATTGATGTGCAGATGAAATTTCAAACATAAAACATGTTCCGGTCTTATGGCTTGCACGCGAATTACAGAAGGCATCCAAATGAATGAATTGCTCCAACCGAGTCCGTATGTCGACATGAAAAAAATTGAAATTCAATATTTGGAATAAATGAGCTTATGTTTTCGTTTGGTCGAACACATGTAGAACATTAAAAACCGTGGCAATCGGAACGTGCGCCAATCAATGAACTCGCAATATTGTATCTTGGGGATTGGCTAGTTCTGCTCGCCCGGGAAGCCAGCACTTGATAGGTGCTGCCGCCTGGCGCTTCGCTGGGGAAACAGCACATAAATTCTCTGCGTAGCCTCCAACAGGGCAAGCGGAAATTCCAGGCGGTTCCTTTCAGCCTTGTACGTGTCCAAGCCTTCATGCAAAGGGACATCTAAACAATGCATCATGCAACATTTTTTAAATAGAAACGATCCATGTTGCGTTCATGCCGCACGATGGTCAATACAGTATAATTTCAGAAAAGCCATAAATTATCCGCTCCGAACAGCACGCCGCTCGACATGTTTCTGCCAAAGCCGCGAGGCTAGGAAATCTACGGTGTTCAAAATGGATGCCGCTCGGCAAAGCCACCACGTTGCGACGAGAAATACTTGAAGCTTTCTCTACGAAGAAGCAATCCTGCATCGTGCTAACATTCACACATGATCTATAAGTGACAAAGTTTACGTATAGTACTTACCCGGCCCCCGAAACGCCGTCGAATCGCCGTGAAGAGTCGCGAAACGTGGAGATTCTCGCCCGAAGCACACTCGGCCGCCTGTACGCTCATAACTCGTCGCGGTTATCGCCGCGCCGGCGGCCGGGGTGGGGGGCGGTGGGCGTGCCCGGCCAAAGGCTCCTCCCCCTGTCATGACGTCACCCGCGGCCCATGAGGTTACTCGCGCTGTAGCAGCGGCGGCGTTTGGTAGCAGCCGCGCGCCGCCGTGCAGGTTTTCGGCGCTGGCGCGGCGCGCAGCTCGTGACGAGGAGTTGACAGTGCGACGCTCCAGTGTGTGCGCGCGCGGCGCTCACGGCGGACCGGCGACCGACCCGCGCGCGCGCGTGCGAGCGAGAGAGAGAGGGAGAGAGAGAGACGGAGCGAGAGAGTGGGAGGGGGAAAGAGAGAGAGAGAAAGAGAAGGTGAGCGTGCGCCCGGGGGCGGAGGCGGCGGCGCGGTACGGCGCGGCGCGCGCCCCACGGAGTGTCTGGTGATTGCGCCGAAGTCTATCTGTCTACTGTAGCAGCGCACGCCCGCCCGCCTGCCCGCCACCGCGCGCCGGCCTGGAGGGGACCTCCGGCGCGAGGCGTGGATTGTCACTCAGCCAGTCAGTCGGAGCGTGTCGGGGCTGCCTGACCTCCGGTTGCAGTCTGCCCGCCCCGTTCCAGCCACCTCCACGCCCCTGCCGCCCCGCTTCGTGTACGGCCAGCGTCTCCGACACCGGACGACGTCAGCCTTGGGTCGACCCGCATCGGTGCCTGCGACGCAGGCAGCGAAAACGCCCTCACGACACCTTTCCGCACGACATCGCAGCTCCTGACCGGCGATGACGTGAGAAAAAATAAAAATAAGCGTGTGAACAGAGAGAAATCAAAATAAAAAAGACCGCGTGTGGCGACAGACGAAAGTGATGGTCATTTGCAGGCGACAGGTTGAGGTTAAAAACGACGCCAATGTGGCAACTCGTGATCACTGCTGTAGCGTGTGCTATGTGGCCTAACAGTGTGGTCGGCGAGCTGAAGAATCGAAAAAGTCGCTAAAGAAAACCGCACGCAAACCCTGAATTCTGCGACGGCACCGACCTGCTAGCGCGTGACGCGTGTGTGAACGTGTTGTGGTGATTGCAAAAATAAAATAAAAAATATTTTTAGAAAATAAATCAAAGAAAGGTGTCTCTGCGCAATGTGTCGCCGCAAGCCCCGAGTCGGCTGCAGCAGCTAACTGTGACCGCCCACACCCACCTCCGCCACGTGCGGATCCGACATCCTCATCATCATTTCGCCCCCGCGCCCGTCGCAGCCCACGCCGCACCACTGGCGTCTCGTGAATGCAGTGAGGACATCCCAGCGTCGCCCCTGCCTCTACGGGAGCGCCGAGCCATGCCGAGGAGGAAACAAGACTGCCCCAAACGCATGAAATGTAAGTACTTGGCGCGCAGAGGCCGGGCCACGACGCACGAAGCGCGCCCGACGTCCAACCAGCCGCGCCACGGCGCTCAGCTTGTGTCACCTTGCGCGCTAAGTGTTGCACGCCTCTTAAAACCGATCCGCAGTGCTCGTGAAGTGTCGAGACCCACGTCGTGAATCGAACCACCGTGCGAGCGAAGTGTCACGCATCTTCTACACATATAAAGCACAGCGCGCGAAGTGTCAGGACACTCGTGGACTGAATCACATCGCTAAGTGACAGAACATCGCGCTGGTTTCGCGCCACACCGCCGCGAGTGAAGTGTCAACGACGCTTAGGAACGAACCACACACAGCGCGCGTCGTCACCACGCCTAAGTGCTAAGTTGTTGTGTGACGCTGCCGCTTAGGCCGAACCACAGAGCGCGGCGCGTGGCGGTGTCAAAGGTTGGTCGCGCGCGGTGCGAAGTGCCACGCGCCGCCCCTTGCAACCGAACCACCACAGCGCGCCCGCGAAGTGTCACACCCCGCACAACCGAACCACAGCAGCGGGCCCGAACGAGCACACGCGCCCCGTGACAACGCGCGCGCGACGCGCCAAACCGCGCCGCGGCGCTGCCGGGCCCGCGCGAAACGAGCAACTCGCCCGGAAGGCGCCCGCAGCCGGTTGAAAGTGGCGCACGGGAAGCACGCGGGCGCGGCCACGCGGGGTGGACGCGTGAGGTGTCGAGCGCGAAACGCTGCGCGGTGTTCCGCCGGGTCTCGCGCCGCCCTTTCCGCCGCGTGCGCTGCGCGCTCCTTGGGCCGGCCGCTTCGAAGGAGCTTCGCAGCGGCTTCGATTTTTCGAGGCGCACTCGTGCGCCGTCTCTCCTCCCTCGCTTCGCGCGCGCGCCCGCTCGCTGTTTTTGCTAGCTTTTCCCCTTCTGTGTGACGTGAGTGACGCTTGAGTGACGGCTAAGTAGAAGGGGTGGAGCGGGCCTCGTGTCAGGGTAAGAGAACGAGAGAGACAGACAGACGGACGGACGGCGTGCGAGCGAGGCGGATAGCCGCGGAGGGGAAAGAGAGAGAGAGGGAGAGGGGAAGACGGAACGAGACAGGGGCGTGCGCCGCCGCCTCGACCGTCTGCTTTTGTCGGCGAAGCGCACCGCGGTGGCGAGAGAGAAAGAAACCGGCCCGTCGCCCTCTCAGCCCGCGTGCGCTCAGAAAAGAAGCTTCCAATGCGACGTTGCGAGGGGACTGCGCTCGGCATACTCCCGGACGTAGTGGTCGTCTACTCGAGCAGCGGTGAGCGTAACTGAAAAGAGTTGGCCGTCCCCGCGTTTACGTATGAAGCATGCACGCCGTGACAATTCGGGGCGGGCGCCGCCGCCGGCGCCGCGGCGACGCCGGGCGTCGCGACGCAGCTGGGCGTCGTGCACGTGGCCGGCGCGCGGGGCGACGGCGCTCTGTCGGAATGCTGGCCGCCTGCACAACGCGCTTACTCTTCGTCGCAGAGGGTTGCGCGGGGAGAAATCTCTTTCCCCCCTCGCGTGCTGTGGGTAGAATGTTCGTTGTTTCGTTTGTGACCGAGCGATGTATGTGGCTTTGGCCTAGCGATGTGCAGTCGGAACAAACGAATCAGTCGTTGAATCTGAAGATTGCATGCTAGCGACACCGTTTTGGCTTGCTGTGTACGAGCAACATATTCACGCGTTGGTTGCGAAAAACACTTAAAAAATATTGTATTTCGGTTTTCGTGAAACGCAGTCGAGTACTTTTGAGTTATAGATTACTTTGTGAATCACAAACACACTTATGCTATGAACATTGTCTTGAAAATATAATGCTAGAAAATATAAATTAACCTAGAAACCGAAATTTACATTTTATAATTGTTTACCTTTGTTCTGCAAAAAACGCGTTAAACCTTAAATGGCTTTTATTTGAATATATATGATAGTTTTCTTACATGTTCAAAGGGAACCGCGGGAGATTTTGTCATGTACGATGTTCTAAGTGTCATAATTATACTGATGTGTAGTAGATGTTGTCACTAAAACGACAAAAATATCAAACATTCACATCGCAGATTCAGAGTTCATTAATGTAGACGTCAGTGACGTAGAAACGCCACAAACGTGACAAATAACAGTGAATTACTAACAGAAAATTGGCCTAAACGTTGATGTATTTTACGAGTAGAACTAATTGTGTATTAATTATATCTTGGAATTTTTGTTTTGTTTTATCAAACTTTTAAATCTCCAATAAACATTTTAGAAATCACGTTAGTTTTTTTATCGTTAATTTCAGAAATTCAGCTCATTTCCCCGTGATTGTATGAGTAACGAAGATGTCATTTCAAGCCTACGGAAGCAAAGCATCTGAATTGCATCCATGAGCTTATGATTCACGTCTAAAAATGCAAGAACAGCTGTTATGAGCGTGAAATCGTAACACACCTCCTTGGTTTTATTCTACACTATCTATGACATAATTCGCTATCTCAGCTGCAAGGGTACGGTAACCATTTGCCCGCGTGACACAATTTTTTTCTGAATCCCTTCCTTTTAAACCTGAACACACTTCAACTTCATTTGTAGCGATTCTATTCAGCAACGTCCAAATCAGAGGATGAGTGTTTCTCAGCTGATAGACACGCATTGGCGCCACACCCCTCACGATCCGTCACAGTCCCTTCCCGCTCTATTAGCATGCACGCCGACCACTTAGCGGCACTTTGCACGGAGTGTGTGTGTGTGTGGGGGGGGGGGGAGTGGCGTCCCCCCTCGTCCCCCCGGGGTCGGCCCCCCTCGTGCCTTTTGTCGCCGGCCCCGCCTCCCACAAAGCCCCGCACGTGCGAAAACCCTCGCGCCGCCGGCGCTCCTGATGTAGGTGCGTCGCGGCGGGGCGCCGGAGGCGTCGCGCGGGCGTCCGCTAGTCGATCGCGTGCGCGGGCGTCGCAGCCGCCCCGCCGCCCCCGCCGCCGATGTTCGCACGTCTCCTCCCAGCAGCCTAGCTGCGTACACGGCCCCGGCCCGTCCCCCGGGGCGCTAGTCGCCGCTTGGGTGTGGGGGTGGCTGGTTGGTTGTCCTCTGCCTCCGGGGTGATTCTTGATCGACACGTCGCGATCTGGCGTTTGGTTTTCAGCCTTCTCGGGCGGTAGGAGATTGAAATTTTCGCGTCTTTACTGAGATTCGACTTGGGATTTTTTGATACTGCCTGGGAAGATCGTCTATTTTCATATGTGTCTTCGTTAGTAGGGTAATTACTTAGATTTTTCGAAACATTTTGACGACATAACGTTTTATCGCTCAAGTGTTAAGATACGTACACATCTAGTGCTTCGAGAATGATTTCTGTGGCTGGTAATGCTGCCACTTCTGTCACTCTTCTTCTATAAATGACATGTTTCTATTAATGACATTTTGTGTTTTTTATTCGTAAATAACTTCAAGTTATACATCTATTAATTATTCACACTATTGTTAATGAATTATTATTCGTTTTCGATGAATTATGGCGGTTTTAATGAGTATTTAATTCGATTAGTTTTGGATGTTAATAGGAATATTAGGGTATCCATATTTCTCTTTAGGATTAATATATTTGTCTTTGCATTGTTTTCATATTTGATGGTTTTTGCAATATTCTCTACCATTTAGCGTTGTTTTGTATAAAGTCAACGAATCTAGTCACGTTAATGAAGTGATCGCTCTTGATTGTTATTGATACATTCAAATTTCATTGATATACAAAGATTGTTTCATTTCATTCATTGACATACAAAACTATTGATACATTCAACTAACTTCAATTCAAGGAATTGTGTTCGCTGATGTAGTGTCACTTTGAATAACTCAGCCTGCGAAAACCTCGTCGAATCTGAGTTACCAACACCACCTCCAGATTTCGGGAGCCTTGAAGACGCGTTCATTTCTCCTCCGTTTCGCCCTTCGCTTTCATCGGCGCCGCCTCCTACCACCCGCCCACCCCGTCGCGGCTCCCACAATGCGACGCCGTCGTCCAGCGACCCTTTCGTCTCCGCGCCTCCGCTAGACCTAGCGCTCGCCCTTCGAATTTCGCGAGGAGGAGGAGGAGAAGGAGGCGGTCCCGGCGTCGACGCCCCGCCCCGCCCCGCGCACGCGTACGGCGCGTGGGCGAGCACCGCCTCCGCCTCCGCCCCGTGGGCAGGTGGCGCTCGGCCTGTGGACGGCGGCGGCGACCGCCCCCCGACTGGAGCTCGCGGCCTCCGCGCGGCGCCCCCGGTCGCGCCTCCACGGTGAGTACTCTGCCCTCGGCCGCCGCGACGAGCTCACTGGCACCGGCCGCGACTTCTTTGCTGGAGAGGTTTTAATTTTTTATTCCGGTTGTTGGTTTTACAGATAATTTCTTAATTTCAAGGGATACAGACAATCTTCGTTGTTCGTGAATGCTCAGGCGCATAAATGCTCAAATTTTATTGCAACTACTTTATTGCAGTTTATCGTGTCTGTTGTCACTAATTGTGCCTTTAATTTTTAATTTTTTTCGAAAAGTTCTTTGGAAAGGGACGGATTTTATTTATTTGAGTTTATTCCGGGTACGGGATTATTGATAATGCCTGAATATCAAGGTACATTGACACTCTTCGTGATTTGTGAATGCTTAGACCCGCGAAAAGTTTATTGGAACTGGACGACTTTTTTCTTTATTCGAGTATTTCTTTACTGCTGACTTCATTGATAATGCCTTTAATTTTTAATTTAAATATTTGTTTTCATTTTTTTTATTTCTTTGAAATCGGACGGATTTTATTTATTTGACCTTATACTGGCTTTTGTTTAACTGATAATACGTGTATCTCAAGGAATGCAGGCATTCTTCGTGATTTGTGAATACTCAGATCCGCGAAAGTGTTTTTGGAATTCGACGTCATTCTTTTTCTTTATTGGAGTTTATAGTGGCTGTTGGTTTCTCTGATAATGCCTTTTGCTTTTCCATTTTTTCTTTGTAGGAACTTATTGGTTTCACTAATAATGCCTAAATCTCAATCTCAAGGTGTATTGTTTAGTAAATCACGACACACTTCATGATTCTTAGACTGCTTAGACCCGCGAAAATTCCATTGTAACTGAACGAATTTTTTTCTTTATTGGAGCTTATACTAGCGGTTAATTTTGAAAATTTCTGAATCTCGAGGTATATTGTTAAATTCAGTATAATACAACACACTTTGTGATTCGTGAATGTTTAGACCCGCGAAAATTTTATTGAGCGAAAATTATATTTCTTTCTTTCTTTATTGAGCTTATACTGGCCATGGGTTTCACTGATAATTCCTGAATCTCAAGGTATATTCAGGTACACATTACGTTACACTTCGTGATTCGTGAATTCTCAGACCCTCGAAAATTGCATTAGAATTGAATGTAATTATTTACATCTTTATTGGTGCTTATACTGGCTGCAGGTTTCACAGATAATATCTGAATCACAGTGTATATTATACAGTGTATTAAGTCGCCCTACATAATTTGCGAAATCTTAGATCAACGGAACTTGATAAACGATCTTAACAAATTATTGTATTTATTTATTTATTTATTTTTACTTCTTTATTTGATCTTATACAATCAGTCTGGCAACACGGATAATGCCTGAATCACAGAGAACATCATATAATGTAATAATAAGAAGGCAGGGAATATTGTGATAAAACGCAAAAACAAAATCATTCAATTCATCACAAACAATTCGATACGTAATAGAAGACTCGCAGACTTGTTTGATTCTATTCTTCTCAAGAGGATCCTAATGTAGTGATTTTCATATTGTGTCTTCACTTTGGAATCCCAATACCTCTAAAGGAATCAAACGATTTACATGCACTAACCGTCTTCCTACCTTTGAGATTTCTGAGAGCTATAAACCAATTTATTTGTATCCTCGAGTTTTCTAACATCCGCGAAATATTCGAAAAAAATATATAAAGGAAAATTTGAGGTAATGAAGTTTCTCTTGTGTTCTGTGGGAAATATGCAGTTATATTTAATATAATTCAGGTAAAAGTCTCTATTCCAAAGCGAATCAGAATTCTGAAAAAGTTTACCATAAAAATTATATTTCTTATAAGAACTGCCCATTCCTTGCCTAGGAGTGCGTGTAAGGATATAAGTGTACGTTGCATGAATTTCGTATTTACATGTCAGGCTCACAATTTCATTTTGGTTTTTGGATTCGGTGGATCAAGGATTTCTCATTAATGTGTTGTAATACTCTTTAAAAGACTAAATATGCACTTCGCCTCTTTCGTAACAGGACTATTCTTGAGTACTCCTGCCTATAGGTGGGTTGATGAGACCAATGGATAATTCGTCAATGCATTGCTGACTCTTGAGAGTAATTTTTCATTTCAACTTGTTGAAAAAATAAAGATTTCGTCTTCGAGTCGGTGATGCTAACTTTCCACTTCTAATGCCCAATTTGAAGTTTAGTTTCTAATTCTAATAAAGTTTCTAAATCAGAATCCAAGGTCTCTGAATGGTTCCTCTTACATTTAATGTATTTTATTTGAAAAAAAAAAAAAAATTAACCGCTTACGAATTTTTTTTACTGATATAAGAGTGAATCAATGATTTCTATGCTGCAAAATTTTCGCACATAACGTCGTAAATACTGTTGCAGAAATTTTTCCTTTTCATCAGGACCCGAGACACCTCCATTTTTCTTCCTGTGTATTAATTATGTACGTCGAGTTCCTACACTGAGTTTGCATCATTTTAAAATTAATTCTTATTCTTTCACCATTCAAAAACGTATTTCTTTTCTTTCTTATTATAATCATAATTCTATGCTGGATTGTCTGTTTGAGCGAGCTACAGAAATCAGACGGTAAATTAGATGTGCGACTCGCATTTATCGCGTCTAATTTTCGTATTATTGCATTCCAGGTATATTATTTTTCTTATTTCAAGCACTGAAGTCTGAGAAATATTTCTGTGCGTGGTTTGGGTGAATCCATGCTCTCCGACTTAGTGTTACGAACATAAAGATCGCTTCTCTCGGATTAATCGCTCTTTGATATCCGGCCCGGTGATGCAAGTGGATTTACCCACATCAGGCGATGTTTTCTTCCAAGGAGAACATGCCGAAATGTTTATGGGTTTTCGAATTAAAGAATTCTCTCTTTAGTATTTGAAATGGTAATTATGGGATAGAACACTTGCGAGTTGGATATAACTCCATGTATTCACAAAATTTAGCTTGCGATTTACTTTATTGGAGAAATCGACATTGCTCGAGGAACCTAGCGACCTCATTTGAGAAGTTTGGCGGTTGAAACTGTAAGGTAACTGTTTTAGATGATACGACATTAAGAACTTTTTTTCGTGACTCGCGGAGTCAGATTTCACTTCGGATGTTACGCAGAACGTCTGCAGCAAATGCATGACACCTCGAATGGTAAAACTCCTACACAAGATGTGACTTTGCCACAGAACTGCTAATACGAACTTTTGTAAAAACACCAGGTGTGAAAAGCACATTTTAAACCCTCTTGTTTTGGTTTCCAAGAACATCGGTATATTAATATATCAGTATCAATAAAAATAAATTACATTGTGAAAGCGTGTACATCTTTCGTGTAGGGTGTTGTCAATTGCAAATTTGTACAAATCATAAGAATAGGTAAAAAGTGGATACCTTTTCGCCAGAAAACTGTGCCGACATAGTTTCCTTGTAAAATAATAACATGATCTATCACCACTGAAATTTGACACATTGACGAAATTAACATTGCTGTCCTTCGACAACTTGTCGAAAATGGATTCTTTTTTTCGGGTATTAGGGAAATGGAACTGATGCAGTAGCATTTTTATTTTCGGATTTAGTAACACCGCAACTTTTGTAACTTTCTATTCATTCTGAGTTTTATTCTATTGAATTCCGAAGAAAAAAAATTGCAATATTTTTTATCATTGCAATGCTGTACGTTCATATTCCATTTGCGTGTGTCCAGAATATTGTGGATGAACGCTTTCTCGGAACGTAAAGAAAAGAAAAGAATTCCATGGTTTTAATTCAGGGTCGTTGGAAATATTGAAAATATTTGACAAGTTTCTTACAGAATTTGATTTTTGGCCATTTTGGTATCTTACATTGCTTTTCTACCTAATAAAGGAAAGTCACCATTTGTGTTAATTCCTTTGAAAAGCGTATATATTTTTGGATAAATAACTCCTTGGCAGTCCTATATCAAAATTATTTTCGTTCTTTATGTTCTGTCAATACATTTTATTATTCGTCTAATTTGTTTTATTTTGTCTGTATATTGTAAAAATACGTTGAAACAAGTTGAAGAACTTGACATCAGATAGTCCTAAGGCACTTTTGATAAAAATAGTGATTTTTACTGACTACACGGCAATGTGATTTCCTGTTTGTGTCTCTGAATGTAGTGTTAAATTTTGGCAAATGCCAGAATGAAACAGCAGAGACTTTTGCAGATTCCTTACAAGGCCAGAGGAACAATTTGCCTTCAAATGCGTTAAGACTATCTGTTCCCGCCCATGGTGCGTTTTTGAAGATCTACTCAGAATTAAATGATCATTCTGTTTCCGTGGTTTTGTTGACAAAAAGCCTAAATGAGATTAGATTGATGCAGTTTTGTGGGGTTTTGGGTTATGAACTGCATTACAAAATATTGAATTATTTTTTCATACACAGTGAAAAATGCAAATTTATTCAGTATGAAGAAAATTATATTTGATATGGAAAATGGAGAATACAATTTCAGTACGGTTTAGTTATATAAAGTACATTAATTTTATCATTAAATTTGTCTGGATTCCTACATACGTCAATCTGGAAGAGGGGCGAGTTTCTACATCACCGTGCTTTTGTATTGCACATTATAGGAAATATTTAGTGGATAAAACAAGATTATCAGTTTAGTGAATCAATCACGATAGTGATTGGCAAATACATTTATTACTTTTAGAAAATGATTTAATAGTAATGAGAAAAGAAAATCGAATTTTTATGAAGTAAATCTTAGCGTTTCACTAACGTTAATTTTAAAGAACTTCCGTTTTCATCATTTCTTTCCCCCTACTTCATCTCTTCGTCTTTTTGCCTTTTCTTGTCCTTCTTTTTTCCCTTAACATCCTCCTTTTCCGTCACATCAACTTCAAAGTTCCCTGATTTTCCTTCAACTCCTCCTTCACCTCTCCACTAATTTCCTCCTCTCTCCTCTTTTCCCTTTACCACCTCCTCTTTCATTTCTCCAACTTCTCGTTTCGTCCTCTTTCTCCGTCCGTCACTCTAGTCCTTTAACCTCCTTGCCCATTCTTTTCTTTTTTTGTACTTTTCTACCTCCCCCTACACCCCATTTTCTTCTTCTCTTCCCCTGCTTCTCCCCTGTCATTTGTTCATCCTCGCCGTATTGTCGTCAACCCGATCTCTTCGCTTTCTCTCCTCTTCTTTTTCTCCCGCTTTTCGTCTTCTCCTTTCTACTAGTATTTGGCTAACCGATCTGCGAATCAGTTGGGCCTCACTTGGAGCGCGCCTGTTAACGGGCATTGTTGAGGCAACCCGAGCGCCTCCCGCTTTGCTTCTGCCGGCGCAGCGTCGCTGCGTCTGGACCGCGCTGGCCTGCGCTGGGACTGGTCGGGGCCGCGCTGCGTCGCGCCGCGCCGCTCCGGGCGGGAGTCGGCCGCCACGCGGCGAAGCGTGCCCGCGGCCGCGCCGTCGTGCTCCAGGGCGTGCGACGCGCTCGACCGTCCCCTCCCGCTGCCCCGCCCCCTCTGCCCATTCCGCCTCGCCCTCTCCCCAAGGCCCTTGCCCATCCGTGTGCCTGTCCGCCCGTCCATCCGTTCGTCTGTCCGCTTCGGTCTTCGGCAGCGGCGACCACCGCCCGCGCCGCCCCCGCCACCACCGCCGACCCCGCCGCCGCCGCGGCCCGGCATCTGTCCCGATGTTTCGGGATCTATCAATCACGGAGGCCAGGTCTCGGCGGCCCGCTGCCAATCAGGTGTCAGGAGTTGTCTTTGTGATCGGGGCCACCATCCATCTCTGAGCGGACGGGCGGCGGTGGCGGCGGCGCCGTGGCGTGCGACCAGAGCGGCACGGCGTGGAGCGGCACGAGGCGACGCTTAGCGTCGCGCGGACGACGCGCCGCGCCGCGCCGCGCCGCGCCGCGCCGCGCAGCGCCGCCTTGGGGTGCCCCCCACCGCCGCCCCGCGCCCGCCCCCGCCACTGCCGCCTGGCGCCCGAAACTTGGCGAAAACAAGCGCGGAATATCTCACGGCTGACACCCAACTTAGCTCCAGCTGCAGCGCCGGCTACAGTAGCGGCCGCCCGGCGAGCTTTTACGCCGCCCCCGCTCCCGCCCTCGCCACCCGATTCGTCGCCTTCTTCCCTGCCGTCGCCACCACGCTCTTCACCTACGTTTTCCCAGCCGCCGCCACCGCCGCCGCCGTCGCCCTCTTCACCTACGTCTTCACGCTGCCGTTGGGCAGTCCTCTTCTGTCTTCAGTATATCCACTTCCAGGATCTCGAACACGTTTGCATTTCTCTATTTTTCTTTCCTTTCTCGTTTTTCTTTTTGTCTAATTTCGTTTCTTAATTTAGTATCTTCATATGACACATTTATCAGATCATACTGTACTACAGTGAAAAGCCAAAACTTTTTTTTATTAAAATTGCACTATTTCGATGTCAAATTTCTGTTTAACTGTATTAGTGGTTGCGCTTATGTAGGTTTTTGAGTTGGTGGTAGGCTATAATTTGTAGTCCGGTGCGTAACGAAGCTTTTCTTTTCGATTATTGCGTCAGAAGGGATTAGAGTTGTACTTAAAAATATGGAGTGAGAATATTCGTTCGAAGATTTAAAGAACTCTTAAAAGGAAAATCGATGTTTTTCCCAGAATTTATTCAATTACCCAATTTTCGTGGTAGTTTAATTAAATGTTTTGGGAAGTGACCTTGAATAATTGCGTAATCATTGTATATTCAATATGATCCCATTTACTTCAATGTGAAACTGCGCCGTGTACTGTGTAGAAGGAAACCTGTCAGAGATGGTAATTGGGGGAATGTTGCTGGGATGCTGGTGGAATAAATGCTAGGGATATTGGGAGAACTCCTAAAAAAAACTGTTCGAAACTATTCTGTCAGGCAGACAAGAACTTCTTTCAGTCAAACCCTTCTCCTCGGAATCTGCATCTGTGGCGTATACACAGTTGTTGCGATCATTTTGTGTTGGTATCAAGTGACTTAACAGACTTTCAGGCTATCGTGAGTAAAATATAAACTTGTAATTTAAATTTATTTTTCATGAACTGATACACATAACCCAATATCAGGAAGAAGTAATATTTGGCCATGGAAAGCAGTACTTTGTACGGTAAACCGTTGTGTGTATAAGGGTAATGGGTGTAATTAAAACACATTTTTAATAAGTAATCAATGGTTTATACCGGCATTATTGTTTTAAAATTAGAATCATCATATTATTGATGCACCATCTTCACAGTATTCTAAAAGTGGAAAAGAAAACAACAGAGCATCAAAAAGCGAACATTTTACATCTCCAACTTCGCCAGGCTGCACAGGAGACTTTTTGGAACGCCGTTGACGTAGTGTTCCGTAAATGCTGTCAAGTGATTGTTCCCTATGCTAAGTAGCCTGGTGGATAAATGCCAATTTTATTGCTCGCCAACCTTTCCCCAGGGTGTGCATGTGAATGTGTAGAAATGGGGGAATGAACTTTTAGTGCTTCCCTACTGTATCCAATTGGATTTGTGACTGAATTGCTGGTGTGGAGGAGTTTGTGGATACGTAAGAAATTGTTTCCATTTTTTTTTCATGAACTTTGTCTCTCGAAAATTTCTGCTGCAGTTACACACACTCTTCTTCAGTACAGTATAAACTGAATTACGTAAGTAATTTCCTGGCTATTAGTGTCTACATGAAATCTTTGGATGATACGTCAAGGTTGCCCTATTGTAAATTGCTCTTAAAAATACCAGTTGCTCCAGAACATGTCTGAGTCAGTCTGTTTAAGAAGGAAATCATTCATGAAACAGGGTGGGAATTATTTATTATATAACATATTAAGAAACAAAATAGAATTATATAAATCAAATTACCCTTAATAATTTGGTCTTAAACTGCCTTCCTATTATTTTCATGCATACGTAAAGATCTCAAATCATTGACCATGGCAGATACATTGTACTAAAAATCTGCTGCATTATTTCTTTTTAATTGCAAGTTGGTCACGGATGCTATACATTTGTTTTCTTACACTTTTTTTTTCCTTGCCAACCACGAGATCTGTTACGTGAATGTGATTTCTTTTGTAGCGTTAGTTACATTTTCTTAATAGTTGCCTATTCTTCCTCAAGAAGAATTGGATCAAAATTATTTATATTTTGGAACAGGTTTTTCTTTTTATGATTATTTTATTTTCTACAAAAGATAAGTATGTTGTATAATTTTCTTGAAGCATTTGCTGAAAACGAGTGAAGCACTTTTACATGTTTCTAAATAATCTTGCTTGAACAGACACATTATTTCGAAAGTCAGAGATAAGTGGCTAATAGATAATTCAGTATACTACTTTACTGACCTTGTGGAAGGACTAAACATTGTTTTTACCTTATCAGAAAAATGCCTCTCTAACACTGCCTGAGCTCATAACACCAACAAGTAGGAATTTATCACTCTTGCACACTTCTTGGCTGTAAACATGTTGTAGATGATCAAAAGAAGTAGAGGCCAAATTTTGGGTTGGTCTTAGATTAAAATGGCATTTTTTGTATTCACTTCACATTTTAGACATTTGTAACTTGTAACATGTAAATTGTAACTAGCAACTTGTGAATCAAACATTAAAAACGGGACAGTAGAAGATGGGAATAAAAATTCTTAGTTTTTAAATGTAATGTATGATAAATTCTTCAAATTTTATTGTCTTAGTTTTAACGAAATTGAGCTTTCAGGTGCTTAATTTATATTTCAGTTTCAAAATACACCCTATATAACATGACAAGCATATAGAACACGACAAAGTTTGCTTACGATATAATTGACATTTTACTCAGAAGACAATATAATTTGTTACACTGAAAAATCATTAGACAAGTTGAATGAAGTGTATAGTGAAATCCAAGTAGTGTTTTTTAGATGAACTCTTTCAGTACACCCAGTTAATTGTACTTGTTATTTACAGTTAACGAGAAATTCTTGAAAAAATGTGTGAAAAATAAAATTGTCCTGAAGAAAATTGCCTAAACATAGAAACAAATGATGTTTGTCAATAAAATTTAACGGAAATTCTCAGTTGAGAAGGTCACTCCAAGCGTTCTTAAGGACGCTAGTCTTTCGGTCGCTCACTTGAAATTTGAGTGGGTCGTCTCGATTTCTGTGAATTCAACGACCTCCGCAGTGACTAACCGCCACGGACACAGTGTGGGGCGAATAAGGGTCGGCCTTCTGCGCACTGGGAGGCCATCTATAGACTAACAGCCCTACGTGTAGGTTTATTTCTAAAATCGATACTGATTTTGTAACCATATCTCGACAAATTAAAAACCATTAGATTTCTTCGTTTCGTCAATTTTTTATATTAATTAATTTATAATCGCATCAACAATGTGGTTATCAGCCCCTGTTACAGTTGTAGATACATTACAAAATTACTATACCTACATAATTGAAGCTTAATATTACAATTCTGGTACGTTGCTAAATCAGTAAGTAAACATAATGTCATTAACTTTCATATTAATACTGCTGTGTGAAATGTAAAATTAAGTTTCACTTGCTTAGTTTCAAGATCTTTATAGACTACCATGTTATTTGAAAATGTATATTTTATTTTCCATAATATTTGTCGTATGAGTTTTAGTGTGATGCTATTTCATTCATATGTAAACAAATTGTACGTATTTAGTTTCATAAATGCTAACTTTTAGGGGCTAAATTACCACATTATTTTATCTTTGTAGTATCTTGAAAGTGTGGGTTGCATTTCAATCGGTCTGAATAATCGATCAACACTAAAAATATCCAAATTGGGGTAATGAATATTCCGAATTCCCAAAATTCGTATACCTTCTAGATAATTCTGTATAAATATATTTTTTTAATTAATTTTTCACTTGGAAGATTTAGTCTCCATTTCGGATAAACACTGTTATGACGTACTGTATTATTGTAACTAATAAGGTCTGATATAGATATAGTACTGTTATTACAACTTAAATATTTTTGTACGTATGGTCAGGTTATTTGCCATACATCGACGGAAGACATGTGAACCATGTAAGAATTTGTTGATAACAAAATATTAGTTGTCCCATTTTTTGGATATTTCTTAATCCAATATTTAAATTTTACGATTAAACGTAACACCTGCGTAAATATATTCTAGGCGCTACCATCAATTTTACTAAAGAAAGGGTCCTGACATAAAAATTTTACTCTCATTGAAACAAATCTGATGAAGTAAATAAGAACAAGCACATTGCTGAACCAATTTATTTTCAGTGTAAGATGTTTTAGTATTCTCACAATACAAAAATCTTACTAATTAAGTGTATTCTAATTCAACATTATTCTTACCTTCAGTACATAAAACGGCATTACTCATTGGAAGTGTGGGAAATATTTGAGAAAATTATCCATTCTCACAGAAAGTGGAGTATTTACTGTATTAGTACCTGAAGCATCTGCCGATCTGCTTGTCCCGTTTGCGAATTCGCTACTCTCCTCAGTAAAATGTCGCATTTCTACAGTTCTGGGTCTCTCTGGGTCAACTTTTGATTGTGTTAAGTGATAACTGCAGGAATTGAAATAGTCTGACTATATTTTTGAATAACAATCCTTATAAACAATGATAACTTAGTGACTACTACTTTTCTAATATTAATACTATCCTGTGCCAACGAAGTAGAAAAAAGTAATACTTCAATGTACGTAATAATAAATCGTTAAAAAGTATCTACTACTATCCACAACAGAATTTTATGATCGAGAATTTGCATCCAAACTCTTGTCACAATCTATCAGTTCGTTGACAGATTTTGAAAACTTTGAAGAATTTCGACAGTCATGATATGAGAATGCTGGGGATGACTGTGCTTTTATGTCGGATCATTCGCAAACGACATCACATCGACATAACATAATTGCTTTTCTCATTCCCATTGCCGGTATTACCTCTCACAATGTAGTGTAAAGTAAGAGCAAATCAGCAACATCGGCTAAGTAGAGGGAGGGCAAAATTAATCTGAAAGTTGTGTGTAATATTTATTTAGTCAGTTTACCCACATTTTTGCTGCTAATAAAAATTAAATTTTTAAAAACGTTCTTTCGGTTTCTGTGATAATTCAAAATAAAACTTTTTTCAAAATAACTATTTATATTTATATCAATTTCACGGGCAAGACAGCTATCAGTTCTTATTATGATGTGTAATTAGGGGTTAACAAAATTACGAAAGTTAATGAGCAAAACTAGTAGACATACATAATAAGCAGGTCCCCACTGACATAAAAGACTAAAAAACAAATTGCTAGTCTCAAGTAATACAATCACATCTAAAAAATATAATTTTGCAAAACCAACGTTTTATTCAGAGAGAAGCCGTTTTTTGCTGACAGAGACAAAATGTTTTATTCCATACACAGGCTATTTTATGAAATATCTTTACCGATAAAAATATGCTATATTCTAAACATTTTACATCACTTCATTAAAAATATTTATTTTGATTTACGGCTCTACGGCTCTAACTTCGCCCAATTTAATACCATTTATAATACTAAATAGTTTACATTTGTCCAAAAAATCGTGTGGAATCCCAATTGTGTACAATATGCAACAATGTTTTGCAAGCTATACAGTCTTCTGTAGAGAACACTCGATGCACATTCTTTCTGAATTCTTTGGACTCTCTTAATTCTGAATTCTCTAATGAGTATGGCATGGAAAAATATCTGTACTCTTTTTATACTATTCGTTTTTTGCCATCATATTTTTTGCAAAATAGCAAAATTGTGTAGCTGCGAAGAGTTTCGGTGGTAGTCAGTAAGACCTAAATACGCCGGATCTTCAAACTGGTTATTTGTATTATGAATAGTTTCTAGATTCCCAACCTGTTTCTTGCACCCCTTTTTGCGTTCACAGGTGAATCTACCCTTCTGTATTTTTACTTTCTTCAGAGAAATGCTGTTCTCTGACAAGCGTATTCAAATTACATTATTCGTCGCTTCCAGGCTCGTAACAATAAATTTGTCAGGGACATTTTTCTGTTTTAGGAAATGACATTCGCCAAGATAAATGAATGGAAACTTTGTGTTATATATTCTGAATCATAGCACAGACAAATTTTCTGGCTAAATATTGCCAATGGATCAAATATTCTGAATCATCATACAGAAAACTGTTTCTGGTTAATGATTCCCAATGGATATTACTACAAAATAATCCGATTGGAGGATTAAAAATCGTTTTATTTTGTACAAAGATCTAAAACAGTTGGTTCTAACAACGTGACCGTTAAAGTGATTATTCTACTCAAGAAATTAATATCAAAACCGTTTAACAATATATATCGTATTGAACTTCAACATATGACTCGTACGTTGGAAATTTCTAGATTCATTCCAATGCACTCTTAGTATTACCTATGAAAAGTATATTATTGCCCAATTAGCAGTCGTTTGAACAGGAATAAAAATTTATTTTAATAAAGTGTCTTTAATTTAAATACACAAAACAAGTAAGGTCTCCACAACAGTACATAACTAAATATTAAAACAATTTCATTATTGTGACTATATCTTCCTCCCACATTCATGTATGATAAACCCTACAAGATCTAAGGATAAGAAAACCCAATAGTTATTATTTAAATCCACCACCAATTAGTAGAATTATTTTGTAACTTGCACCGGCAGCAAAGAAAAAGTGTCTTCGAACGATAAGAAATAAAGGTGGATACAGCGTCATCAGCTTCTTTTCCATAATTGATGTTGAGACAATTTATAATACACTGTAGTGTTGTTATTCGTAGTTTTCATAGATCATTGTCACATTTTAATGTTTTTCGTTAAAATAAAAATGTGTGTATAGGATGCCAAACATGTAGGACTCCTTTTTAAGAACAAGCTCTTTAATATCAATGGCGTGATGGATCTGCTTCTCATTACAAAGTTTCACATACACTACTAACGACAACATAATTTCTTCAGCAGAACCTCCGTCAGCATGTTAGTTGTACAAAGTCGTCTCCGAGTCATTAGGGAGCAAAGTATCCACAAACCTTTCCCAAGCCACCGCGACCACATGTGGTTCTACAGCTTTTGAATATTTACGCCTGGCTTCACAAACGGCCGAGATTTCGTGTTGAGGATGCTCTCAGGTGTTGGCGCGTTGGTTATGCAACGCGAAAACATTAGGTCTTTTCGATGTGTCTCCGATAATCCAAAACATGAAAGACGCGCTCATGTTTTAGAAATTGCCCCTCCTCGGGGAGTCCCGCATGGGTCTGGACGCGGCCCAAAACGCCGCCATTAGCGACTCGCGGGCACGTGCGCACCTGAGAATATTTTGACGAATGGTTGAAGTATTTAATGCGACTGCAAACTCTGAAAATGATGTTTGGACGGCGCTGATTCAAGAAGTACTAAGTGTTGAATTTTATTAATTTTTGGAATTATTTAAGGTCCCTTTACAATTGCTCTGGTCATGAGCGACCACTTTAATTTTTATTTGAATTTAACCATTGTATCCCGTTAAGGGCAATGGGCCTCGGTGTCGTTAGATCCCCGAGATTCCCAGTTGGTCACCCAAAAGAGGAACCAGAGATGTCTCGAATTCGTTCAACCTTCGTGTCTACACGTACTCATAGTTCACGAATTCGGCTAGTGCCGCCGGTTTTGCGGTCGTGGCCTTTCAGTAGAACCATCTTAGCATTCGTCTGGATGACCGACAGAAACCAAGGAAGTCCCAGTCAGGATGGCACGGGGAGTGAACCCGGGCCTCTCGAATGCGAAGTCAGCGTGCTACGCCCTGATTCACTTCAGAGTAATTTATATTAGTGTATATTATTTTACAGTTATCAATTTTACTATGAATTATTTATTTATTGTCTCTTAGTGAAATAACCAGACATTTGTGACAGTGAATATTTTTTATTCACTTGCATCTTGTTGCAATGTTTCAGTCCTTTCTCGCCAGGGATACTCCTCAAGCAGACATGATTACTATCATATGTGTTTAAAAAAATGACATTCTATGAGACTTCCATGTGAAAGATTAAAATAAAAGGTTTTAATTTTGTTTTTTGACGTGGAAACTCGAACATTGTCAGAAGGAACTCAAACGTTGCAAGAAGACAGTGAATACAAACAATCCCACCATTAGCTGTTACCTATTTCTCGTTATTTGACCGGCGAGAGAGTACGAACCGTGATGCAAACAACCAAATATTTACATTAGATTGTCCCCGATTTAGACTACATGACACGGAGATCCCCAAAGTGCTGAGCTCAAGACTCGAGTAGTTTTGGAGCCTGTAGGTGATATACACAGAGTGACTTGGTGATTCATCAGCTATTAAACGTTTTATTTATTTAATATTTAATATATATTTACGATTTCTTAACTACAGAAAAAATGTTACGACGTCTGCTCTGTCTCTGAGGTCCAGAATTATTTGCAATTCTATTGGTTAGTTCTCCAAGATATTTTTAGAGGAAATATACTAATTTTTGAGCCGAATTCCACAATTACTACTACTCTTGAAAGTAATAGAGATGAAATTGCGAAAGTGGACGAATTATTATGAGAGATAAATGAAAAAAACACCAACACCCATGCTCACAGTGAGAATCGAATCCACGGACCTTCGAATCGATGCATTTGGGACACTTCAACGTTAAAGAGATCGGCTATTGAAGTAAGTTTTATTTATTCATTTGAGTGTTGATACGCAGAAATCCACAAAAACTATGAACCATGTTATGGGGTAAGCAGGATAATGATGATGTAATGGTGAAAATAGGGGCTATAGAAGTATAAGAATCTGGAGACGGCTATCACAATGACTACTGTGTGTGGCCTACATCCAAAGATGATTTTTTCTCACAGTATTCGAAGAAGTGAGGCAAAAACGTGAGTGTTGAAAGAAACTATGGGTTTACCAACTGACCACCCAATTTCAGCGAGAGGTCTTACTGGGTGTCTATTACACTGAAATAAACACTGTCAGAAGTCTTGACATGCAGCTGTCATCCCTAGGTAAACTACACCCTGAGATTTTGCGAAGAATTCCTGCACGCGTTCTTAGCAATAACATCCACTTAACAGCTCAAAGTCCATACTTCCATTATTTTTTACGTATTGCAATCATAGGAAATGTTTTGAGCAATAGAAAGTAGTCTTATGTTTAATGACAATGAAGCCCATATTTCCAACTTGAAAACATTCATTTATCTATTCATTCGTTCGTTCGTTCGTTCGTTCGTTCGTTGGTTCGTTCGTTCGTTGGTTCGTTCGTTCGTTGGTTCGTTCGTTCGTTCGTTGGTTCGTTCGTTCGTTCGTTGGTTCGTTCGTTCGTTCGTTGGTTCGTTCGTTCGTTCGTTCGTTCGTTCGTTCGTTCGTTCGTTCGTTCGTTGAACCGGGTCAATAGAGCACAACGTTTGCACAACGCACAGGGGCTAATGATAACTATAGTTATACATTTAATTTATACTAGAAGTGCGCCGTAAATGGTCATTATCTAAAAAATATGCTTTAAGACCCAACCAGGTCTTATCATACCCTTCAAACGATTCAACAGGGCACGAGTCAAAAATGAGGAAACCTTCCCATTGCATGCTCAAGATTTATTAGACAATCATTAGAAGTACTCCACGCTTTTGCGAAGTTTTTACATATCCCCCCCAAAACATGTCGGTGTCCCAAATCTTCTGATGGGCTAAGTTGCAATGCTTTACTCGTTTGTCGAAAAAAAAAAGAAGAAGAAAAAAGAAAAGAAAAGCGAGCGAGTGAGCAGGTGCTGCCCGCGCCTGCGGCGGGCGGCGCTGGCAGCCCCGAGTAGCGCGGTGCGCGGTCCTTTGAAGCCGCCGATTGCTAGGCCTAAACAGGTCGGCGGCGGCGGCGAGGCGGCGAGGCGGCGGCGGCGGCGGCGGCGGCGGCGGCGGCGGCGGCGGCGGCGGCGGCGGCGGCGGCGGCGGCGGCGGCGGCGGCGGCGGCGGCGGCACTAGCGGTACCGCTGGCGGGAGCCTCCACCGCCACACCGGCGGCCCACACTGGTGCCGAATCAACGCCACGGTGCCCAGAGCAGAAACACATATGCGAAGATGCGTATTCAAAAAAAAATTAGAAACACTTTAAACCGAGATATCGAACTGGAACGGTTTGGATTGGGACAGCGAAACTGAAACCGTATTTCTGTCGTTCAATGTATCTTTAGTGGTGTAACCGAGTGAAATGTTGACCTTTTTCAAAAGATCTTTAATAATAATAATAATAATAATAATAATAATAATAATAATAATAATAATAAGCGACGTATGTGTTATAAAAGTGACTCCTGGTGTAAACGAGTGATGTTTGAATTTTTGGACGTTTTTCAATTACCTCTCTAAAACTCAAAGATTATTTTCCTTTTTCTGGAAAAGAGCCAGAATCCTTTCTAACTCTTCAGTAGTATGCACAAGATTTACCGTATATACTGAACGTATCTGACATAAACTTTGGTGATATTTGGTTCTAAGAAAGGAATAAGGAATAATGGATGCAAGTTCGACAGCCGATGGTTGTGGAAGGGGATGGAGCAATCACTATATGTGCTTCAGCGTCAGGTACTGTTTTAATGTTATTATTTGAAAATTAAGGACCAATACCTACATCACACCAGAATTAATTTATTTAAAATTTTAATTTATTTGACCGTAACAAGTTCTAAAAATTCTTTAAAATTGTGAATTAAGATTTATATACAATAAATATCCATCTAAACTTTTAGGATAGTAGGATATGATTCGTTTGGAGCACCAAATTTCTACTCACCTTCGTTCTCAAATAGTAATAATTATTTTAATAATAATAAATAAAATAATTAATAGTAACAATAACAATAATATTGCATCCAGACGTTACATGTAGTCAGCTGTGACGGTGCTGCTTCGGACCACTGTGCTGCCGTGGGAGGCAGCAACGAAGCCGGAGCAAACACACGGCCTGCACGAGGGATCCCCTTAATCTGGGACTAGGCAACGTGACGCCCTTGACTGCAGCGTGCCTGGAGTGGGCCCCAGCTCTCCGTGGGGGGACTTGTGCACTGGTCGTATGACCGAGGTCATGGATTTGGTTCTGGAAGACCGGTCGCTTCAGCAGCAGCCTTTGCCACTACAGCATCGTTAAAATTTAAATTATAAAATTTAAATTACATTTAAAAATCCTCGTACGCCTTCCTTCGGAGGGGAAGTAAAGCCGGCTGTCCCATGTTAGTAGATTTACATGCATGTAAAAGATCCTCAAGCCTAAATGACGCCTCTGAGCTAAATTCAAATCGCCTGTTTCTCGCCCAAGAAATACCTCCTTTCTCTGCTAGTTGGTGAAAGGAGCGTAGCGAAATTTACGTGGTCAGACGGAAGAGCAGGCCTAATGGCCTGAGTCTCGCCACGTAAAATAAGGCATTAATTCAATTCAATTCAATTCAATTCATCGTTGACCGGGAGGTCCTAAGGTTCGAGCCCCGACGGAGGCGGATTTCCCACTCTAGCTAGAGACCTGGGTCGAACATGGCCACAGTCTAAAGAGAATTCTAGCGGCTAGCTGCTCTGATGGGTGGTTTTTCGTGATTTCTCCGATCAATACCTTGCGATTGCCGGAGCAGTAATTTAACTATCTAGCCACGGAACGTGTGCGCTCTTTCCTTCCTCATCCGCCTCTCTCTCCTCCTTTAACTCTCACTATCATACATACATGCACACACACACTTCTTTGTAAACAACACTTAGATGCATTGTGAAAATCAAAAGAATGGCGGTCAGCTGTTTACAGAGCTCCATTTACTATTTTTTACGTTTTTGAGGGTTGGTGGCATTCTGAATTGCGCCAATCAATTGAGGGATAAATCGCCCTGACGAAGAACACTCTGACTTTAATATTGGACATGCAGGGCGGATTCGAAGCTAGAACCAACCAACCAAATAAATTTGTATGAATTCGATTTATTTAAATTAAGATACAATCAAATAAATAAATAAATATATAATTGGCATAATGCTCAAATCAGTAAAAATAAACTCGTTATAAACCTTATTCTGCTTCATTGATACAAAAATTGCAAGTTTGAAATGTACCCGTAAATTTATAATTGACATCAGTTACACTTCACTTTTACGCAAGGATTAAAGCAAGGAATTCCTGCTGTCCCCCTTCATTTAAAAACGTAATGCATCGCATATAATTATAAACACGAATTTTCTGTAAAGGCACGCATGTTTCAAAGAATTGCTGAACATTATATTTAAATACATTCAGTCTTCTTTGTATTTCAGAACGCAATCAACGAACTTATAAAGATCGCTATCCTCGCTAACTTAACTTTAACCTCACACTCAAAGACCCTTGCTCGCGCTAGGCCAAGAGCTTGAAGAAGGCACATCCAAACTACGGAATGAACAAATGACGGCGGAGAATCATTCATTCTATTAATTTTAAGATTTTTAAAATGTAATTTTCTACTGTAATGGCTGTCTCCTGTGATGGGCTCACTATCTTTTCTTTAGAGCAAATATCACGAAATGTGGTTGGGTAGAACGATCAAATTTCTTTCTAGACACAAAATCACAGTGTTCTTTATATATAAATATTTCTGCAATTTTGAAATTGTTAAGAATTTTAGTGGTAATCGGAACTGTAGCATACGTTGTACTATTCGATCAAAACCTTAAAAGAACCAAATTTCAGTCATTATTCAGAAAATTTTGAAAATGCCACAGGGGTTTCATGTAACGTACCTCGTAAAATTAAAATATCTAAATGAACGTCACAACAAGATCTTAATCCGTATGTACTGACCTAGTTTCGGTTCCAAAGCTTTTAATTCGTTGTGCTTGACGCATACTTCCATCCAACTATCGATCCACCCAGATAGACAGACAATACGATTTTCGGGTATTAAATTGCGTGTATGTTCTCGCCATATACTCTAATCTTAACCGTCTTTGGAATAGGAGAAATTCTGATTTAATACCGATATGCTTGCAGAGTTACACCTCAAAAGGACCCTAAACACTTATTTTACAAAACAAAAATTGGAGATCGTGTTGTTGAGGCGATGCCTATGCTATACTATAGGGAGAAAAAGTAAAAAATTGAAGTTCCGTAATGCAACAAGTGAATAAAAAGTAGTTAATGGCTGGCGGCGTTTTTTCCTTAGCCTTGCTGTATAATTAAATCGGTATGCACCGTATACTATTTAGCGGGATAGCACAAATAAATGTTGGCATGTTTCAGTGTAAATCGAACTGCAACATTAAATTTTTCCAGAGTTCCTGAATTTGTAAGAAAAGATACCTCTCACATGGCCGGAGAAAGCAAAGTTTTCTTTCACCTGCATATACAGACATACCTGACCTACTATGGCAGACACATGGAACGAAAATTACCTTGCGTGTGCTTGGAACCCAAAACCTCGCCGCTGAAGCCGTCTTCACCATTTAGACTGACACATTTCATTAGTGGATGACGTATCATGACGAAAATGTCAAATAAACCAATAAATTACCTTGTGCAACTGTGTATTTTCGTAACGATTTGATAGAATTTCATTTACGTGGATGCAAAAAGGCTCAATCGATCATAACAGAGTTCATGGAACCGCCGTGAAAACAGGCGTCGGAGGTGTAGACTAATCTCCGGAGTCATCTGACTTGGCTCTGTCGCGGACTTCTCCCCCAGGGCGAGCGGGGCGTTCGAGGTGTTCGCTGCGACCCGCGTTACCTCGGCGAGTGGGAAGGACATTAGCCGCCGGCGACAGCAGCACACGAATTGACCGTGAAAACGGAGCCGGGACTCACGAGTAAGTGACGGTTGTCGCTTGTCACTTGCTGTCGTGTTGTCTTCGCTCGCGTTATTTGCGGGCTGTCGTTATCAGATGTCTATTCTAATTCACGCGCATTATTGTGATTGTTTTGGCCGCTTTATGGAATTGTTTCGTCAGTGGTGCGTGAAGTTGACAAACTCTTGTTTACTTCATGACGTTTTATTATTCAACGGAGGTTAATGTTTGAAGCTGTCTTACAATGTCTGTCATTTCAAATGATTGCCATAAGCCTTCGTTTAATTCAAAGAAAAGAGGAATTTTGACATGTCGAAATGCCTCTAATGTAAATAATATTTGATTAATAGGAATTAGATTGCACACAAGTACTCGATAATGTATTCTGCTTCGTACTTCTCAAGCTATTCTGTACAATCATTATTGGAAATATATACATACAATTACGTCTTTTTCGTAACATTTACACCACGTGTTATAAATTTACTAATATTTAGTTGTATAATTTCATTCCTTTTTAATTGGTTTATATTTTCCTTCTATTGAATATTTTGTGGAAAATATTACAAAATGTATTTTGCCATGAAAAAGGCTACAATTCAACTCACAAAACGTTAGGAACGGGATGTCCCCCGTGTAACTAAGAATCCGAAAATTGACAGTGTTTAGTGAAAGCGTGTAATTATAAATTTAAAGGTACCTTATATTGAAAAGTTTAGGAATAAATGTATTTCATTTGAAAAGGGAGAATTGGTAGTGGGAGACGGTAGCTCGAATGTTTCACCCCATGATTCTGCGCCTGCACACCCTTCTCCTCCAATCCGAGGGAAGCATTGGGCCGGCAATAATCAGCACGTAACCGCGGCCGTTCCTCCTTGGCCGCTTGGCCGCGTCCCGGCGCTCGCCTCCTCGCATTGCAAATGCGAATGAATAGCCGTTGATGGCGTCCCCGCCGCTCGGCGCGGGGCGGCGCGGCGCGGCGGGCAGTTCTCTTTACGACCAGCGCGACGTCGACGCAGTCGGGGACGCTGCTCGCTCCGACGACGACGACGGCGGTGGCGGCGTCGCCTCCCTCGAAATCCCAGCGAGCCGCCCCCGCCCCCGCCGGCCCGCCCCTGCCCCCGCCGCCCCGCCCCGCCCCTCCCCGCTCCGCCCGCCCGCCCGTCCGTCGCCCGTCCGTCACCCGACGCCGCGCGGATCGATCAAGTCGTGCGGAGCCTGCCTCCGTCCCTCGCGCCCCCGCCCCGCCCCGCCCCTCCCCGCCCCGCCCCGCCCCGCTCCGCCGCGACCGCGCCCGCCCGGTCGCCGTTCGTTGCAGTACACTTCCCGAAAAGAAGTTGTCGGCCTTCCGCCGGCGGCCGGGCCACCCGCAGCCGGACCGCCTGGGCGCTTGAATCCGCGCGTACTAGTTTTAATTTCGGCGTCTGCACGCCTGTTTTTGGTGTACTTTTCGTTCCTATTTGTTTCCAGTTTCAACCTAGTATTCACACACTCGCTGATCCACTGATTACCCGGCTTTCTTTTTAGTATCTGCACGCTCTTTGTCCTTTTTTGTTCTTGTTATTCTCCTGTTTCTTTCCTATTTCATTCTCGTTTCGCTCCTGTATCGCACCATGTGGGCTCCTGTTTAGCTTCTCTGTGGCTTCTGAATTAAGTTCTTTTTGGCTCCTGCGTCTTTCTGATCGGCTCTTGTTTAATTTTTGTTTGGCTCCTGTTTGACACGTGTTTGTCTCCTGTATGGCTTCCACATATAGGAGCGTGACATCATGTGCGATATTTTTGTACTAAAATGTGTTGTTGTTATATCACTCATCGTTTTGTCCTTATTCCTTTCTTCTTCCGCCAAATCCTCCGCAGGTTTTGTTTGTTCGTTTGTTCACCCTTGTTTTCCCTCTCCTTCTGCCCTTCCGTTCGCACCCTTGTCCCCCTTTTTTTCGATTCCCTTGCTTAATATTATTCATTTCCATGACACCATTCCGAATTAATTCCTACGAACATTTTTATTATTTACGTTTTATTGCTTCAATCGCATAAGTTTTATAAAGTAATTTTCAGTCATTTATTTAACATTAATTTTCTCTACTACATCTTTCCTAACATTTCATTATTTTTCTCAATCTTCTTTTAAATACTTTTTTAACATTTTCACTTCGTTATCTTTCCCGTTATCATTCTTTTTTTCTGTTTATTTTACAACGCAAAACCCAACCACCCCTGGTAGTTGCGTAAACAAACTAAAAGTTCTTACTAACTGAATCATTTAAGTGTTAATGCTTTGTGAAAACATTATTGTTAGTTACCTTTAATTCGAAATATGCATTTATTCTAAATGTTCCATTCTGCCTTCCTTTGAAAGCCTGATTCTTTACCCTCTCTACTTACTGGATTGACAAGGCTCGTACCCTCCCTTACATATTCCACAGCCCTTGCATCGGCCTCCCCTGTTTTTTCTCCGATTCCGCATTCTCCGGGCGAATGCTCCCCTGCCCTGAACCCCTGGGCGGCGCCGCGGGCGCACTCCAGTGGCGGCCGCTTGGGAGGACGAGGTGTTAATTCCCGCCCCACCCCGCTTCGCTCCGCCTCGATCGCCCGACTCCCGCGCTCCGTCTCTTTCTATCTCCTGGCTCTTCGGGATCCACGCTACCTCTGCCTCTGCCTCCGCCGCGCCAGCCGCCGCCGCCGCCGCCGCCGCCGCCGCCACCGCCACCGCCACCGCCACCGCCACCGCCACCGCCACCGCCACCGCCACCGCCACCTCCGCCTCTACATCCATCGCCGCCTCCACCACCTCCGTTGCCTCCTCCGCCACCGCCACCGCCGCTTCGCCGCGTGATGATGGACAAATTTAGATACCCCCTCCCCCCTCTCGTCTTCCGCCGCGACCCTCTTCTCTCTCCCTCGCGCTGCCTGGACCCCACGCAGACCACCCTTCCCCTCCAACCTCTCCCCTCCCCCTCCCCCGCGCCCGCCAACGCCCCCTCGATTTCCGCGTCGCTCCCGCGCCCCCTCCAGCGCCCCGCCCGGCGCGGCGTGTCATTACCACTACATTTCACTTGTCACGCGGGAGTGTTTTGGAATGCAAATTTTATTTTGAGCGCGTGTAAGGTCCGTTTTCTTGCACCTGACCGATGTCATTCCCCTTGTTTACGGGTGCGAGGAGCGGCGGCAGGGAAAAATATTCGAGGCGAGAAATGTGGCTTCTGAAGGCATCGGGAGAGATGATATTACCGTCGGGACTGTCTCGGAACTGGACATGAGGAATTACGGGCTCTTGGACGGCGAAAGAAAGTCGCAGGTTTCAGGAACGTTCTGTTTTAATATCAAGCGCCACTTGCATTTCTAACATAGGAATACTCGCATGTTAACTCCCGACTTTCTCAATATAGTTCCAAATTCACTGCTCAGATATTTTCTGTGTGTGGTCACCTACCGTTTCCCTTTAATTGGTGAAATTGTTTACTAAGGCCAGGTGTAACACTCTTGAGTTTGTAACTTTACTAGTTTTTAAATCGGTTTTTCTTTTATGAGTAATTTTAAAGTATTAATACAGAATCATTTGAAACATTATTTCTATTTACTTTTTAACCAGTAAACTCAAATAACTTGCATATCCAATTCATGTAGAATCCACATACGTTTCTCGTTACTGATTCGAACATGTCAGTTATTCCATTTTGTTATTCTGACACATCAAATCAGGTAACATCTTCCGCGTCACACATGTGATTCGGCGATAACAACTAATTGATTCGTGGGGAAATGTTTATTAATTGTATTCTCAATTGAGAGGAAACACTTTTGGCTTCTTGAATACTGGAGAATATGGATCTAAAATGTCCAAAGTTAGTTCTGAGTTTATCTATGTGTGGAAATCAATTTTGGGCGATGATCAGGTCCAAAATCGACCAAAAATAGAAAGAAACGAGTGGCCTCCAACAGAAAAAATCCTCCAGATATGGAGCAGAAAAAAATGGCCGATGTCAAACTCCCAACGACAGATGATATGTTCTCAGCTCCGACACACGCAATCACTATGACAATTCATCCATACGTGCAGCATAAGAAGAGTAAGAACACCGAATATTTGGCCGACATGACATCGAATATTTGCATTTTTCAGTCAGAATCGAAACTGTGTCGTGGTTTTGGATTTTCCCGAGATCCTGACTATCTATCGAAACCATTGACACCTTGCACATATGGCTGCAGGCTGCTTAGTTGCGTATATTGCGTATAATGTGAAATTAGTAATATAAATCATTGAACAGAATTTTAAGTATTAGAAATTGTCAACAACAACCAAAATTGCAATTGTAAAATGTCGGGCGTCGATGAGATCATAATTAAATGAAAATGAAGACTTTCAGTAAAGTATTAGTTACATTCTCTCTGCAAATTTACTTAATTATTGCAAAATTTTTAACTCAACATTGTATTGAATTCCATCACTATTTATGAGAGTCCCTATAAAATAAGTACCCACTTCAAATAAACCGTTGTATACGTGCAATTTCTGCGCCAATCCACACATTTTAATCACTCAAGTCCAGACAGTGATTCGAAACGCAGCCCACGTCGCGTTGTTTGTTAATTAGGAAGAGGCAATTACGCAAGGTAATTATATAAAAAGATCACAAATCTCCATGTCAGATACCCAGGTTGCGCCGCGGCTACCCCAAAAGCAATTAATGCTCGTTTTGATTTGATACTTGCATTAAGGGCGCGGGGCGGGCTCCGCTGGGTGCCATGGCGAGCCTCGTGCCGCCGACTTTTATTGCTCGGCGTGTAATATGCTTCGATTGGCCCACTCATTCATTGTCGCATTCATTTAACAGTTCATACGTTTGCGGCTCGACCGTGGGCAATACTCGGCGCGGTGGAGGGTGGATGCATTCGGCCGTGTCCCGCCCCGCCCCGCCAGTGTCGCTGTGCGCTGTCAGTTTGCTCGCCTCGCGCCTCTGTGTCCCCGTTTCCCACCCTCCGCCGCCGCCGCCGCCCTTGTCCCCGTCCGCGCCTGATCGCCCGCTCCTCCTGCCCCACCGTCCCTGGCCCTGGCGGTAGTCGCCGCGTGTCCCGCCCCTCTCGAAATGTAGTTGGCGAATTCTACTCGTAGCTCCCAAATTTCTAGCGATCTCGGGAGAGGCCAGGGAATGGTGGGTGCCGCTTGTTATGATTGTAGCCTTTAGGTTTCCTTTCGGGTTGCGCGAATGAGGTACATGCGGTGTGTTTGCGGTGTCCTCTGTAAAAGACTCGTGACCCCTTGGCGTCGACAAATGCCATGTTCTCCGCATTGTCCTTTCAAACGATACAATTTTTCTTCTAATAAACATTTACTGTCAGTGTTATTCAAGCTTCCATTTTTTCACTTCTCTTTGGCATTTATTTTCCTTCAGATGTTTTTCTGAAAATATAATAGAATATAATTTGTATTTTGCTTCTTAGGAATACATAAAAATATTTCCGGGGGAAGCGTTTTCTAAAAAGTTGCTTGAAATACACATAAGAAACAAACCTTGTATTAGCTAATATGTAAATATTATAAGTTTACGAAATAAGTTTATTAACCCTATCACGCTAAAGCTAATCTACTAATATAAAATAACAATATTAATATAAAAAATATTTTTTATGTTAACTTATTCTAAAAAATTACATTTTATTATACATTACAATGATACTTTGTACAATGATAACCAAATTTCAACTGATTCTAGCATTAATTATTAACGTAGTGGGTCTCTTTCATTCAGCTTCATTCGAAACCATAAAATATCGCTTTGATTTTGATAGGACAAATATTTTATTTTCATAAGGTCATTCATTGTTTTTCAAAACGTAAAACTTTGAAAATAATCTTACTAAAACATCCTATGCGTTTATTTATATTGTAAACAATGAACAGGCTTTATTATTTAAATGTTAAAAATGATATCATCCGCTCACCATTCTCCGTCAGTTGGAATATTGTCTGAACGATTTTACGGACTTCACTCATTCACTTTGAATTGGCTTTTCTCACTTTCTCTTGATCAATTTCTCTGTTTCATAGGTTTTTCTTTCTTTTCCTATCATCATTTTTATTATTATTTTATGGGTATTCTAACTCATTCCTAGTTCCTTTAATCTATTTTTCTACTTTATTGCGAAGAAAAACAATTTTTTCTGTTTCAACTTTTTTGCAGACTTTTTCATCATTTTTATATTTTATTATTTATATTAATTTTTTCACTTCTCAATGTTACTTCATTCTTTTACTTCGCGATTTTCTTGCGCCAATAATCACACCGCAACTCAATAATCTCAATAACTGCCTTTTCTTCCAATTTTTCAGTGCGATAGTATTCCAATTTCTATTAATACATTTTTGAGAAGTAGCAGATGTGGCTCATTCAGTTCTCTGTGTGTTTCTCTAGTGACGGAATGAAGAGCAAAGTTATGTCTAGAGTAGCGCTTGGATTTTTCTGTGTTTTATATGCTTCACATTGTTAGTTGTTCTTAAATTTGAGTCGTTCGGGAGTAAATAAGGAATTTGATTTGGGCGAGGTTATTGATTTTTATGAAGGAATGAGGAGTTTTCCCAACATTCCAAGTTGTTTCAAGAATAGGCAGAACCTTATGATGATAATTCTCTTATACATAATGGCAGATGCTACTAGTTTCATGTAAAAAGTGGTATTTTCACATTGTATTTTCTTATAATAATATCACATGCCATTATTTACACTCCAACCAGTCATTTAATGAAATAAGGCCATTGAAAGTTCTGACAACTAGTGTACATAATACATTATACTCACTTCTTCACGCAGTTCCTCAATATGTAACGGACAATTGTGATTTTTTGACTTATTTTTTCTATGTGAATTCATTGTTGAAAGAAAGCGACATGCTATTAGGTATTTTCACAAACTACACTTGAGTAGCATAAGCAATGGCTAGGCCAAAAATGTTATGAGAGTAGAGTAATAGCATATCATTTCATTTCTTTCTGATGATTGTATTTTGTTGTCATGACCTTTTCGTGATATGTTACGTCATAATTAGTACTTAGTACGTACGTATTGTGTTTTGTTTCCCAAAATTGAAGTTTATGATAGTACGAAGTATTTCTCAAGAAACTTTCAAATTTAACGAAGGTGCATTCCTATTTCCGTTCATTTAATTAATTCATGGGGCGAAATATACTCAATGAAATGTACATTTTCGTTTCATTTTCACTTACTTTTTATCAGAAAGTCTAGAGAAATCCGTCAAATTTACATTTGATTCATATTATACTGTTTTAGTCGAGCCATTAGCGAAATGCAGCTTATATCCTTGAAAGTCACATATGAAATATTTGATTGAATATACAAATAATGTTATCCGGTTAATTATATGATAGTATAATTGGATTCGTATGTTGGTCTATTTGAATATTGGGAACTTGAATAACCGAATATTCACTTTTACAAACTTCAAGGATGTCTTTTCCCCTTGTTTATATATTTCTGCTCTTTAAGACAGCCCTTTCCAATGTATGATAGATTTCTTGATGCAGCAAACATTGTTAGCCTTATGCGTTCTCATTGGTGTCATGCTTCTTTGAAAGGAATTGGTTCACGGCCCAGCGGATTCAAATAGTGGCAACTCCCTTGTTGCTATCTCTTTACACGATTACTACGGATTGACTTCTGCCTGACGATAAAACAAGAGGTTGTACAGACAGTTATCTCTAGGACATTTCACTTCGATTACTAAGACACGATGTTTTTTTTCTGTTTTTTTTTTATTTCACGTTGTTAGTATACAAGTTAGATATGTTTTTGTTGAAAATATAAGATATTTCATTATTTTTTTACACAAAAACCAGATATTGTGTCATTCATTAGTGAAATGAATAATTTGAATTGTTTGAAGTTTAGTTAAAAATATATAAAATTTAAACTCATTAAAATAATTTGGTAACACGCCTTACGATGTTCCACGAAAATTAATGCGAATAGTAATTAGCATCTACAAAATTAATGCTCTTCCTCATTCAAATCTTTGTAATGCTACCATATATTTTTAATTCTAAACTCACGAAACATCTATATTATCCATACTTTCATTGAGGCGTACGGGTGTGTTACATTTCTCTTAATAGAAGGTAGTTTTATTAGAAAAGAAAGTTAATATTTGAATTAATTTTAATATCACCAAACCCTGAATTTCACGATTCTTTCCAATAATTTTGTTTTAGGCTCGATTACTTAGATTTTCTTCTTGTATTGTCGTATTTAATTTATTCTCAATAACGACGACAATAATAATAATAATAATAATAATAATAATAATAATAATAATAATTATTATTATTATTATTAATTATTATTATTATTATTAATTATTATTATTAATTATTATTATTATTATTATTATTATTATTATTATTATTATTATAATTTCCCGTTTGAGAAATTCGGGATTTGTTTCATCTTTAATTTTCTCTGTTCTACTAATTAAAGTGTAAATTGTAAGATTTATCAGTTCGCCAGATTGTTATTTCAATGTGGTTGTGTGTAGGGTTCATTGCGTATTGGTCCAAAAACAGTTTTTTTACACCCTGAGAAAGGACGCATGCCTACTCGTCGCCGTCTTTGTCTTTTGCCGGCCGCCCGGCACGGCAGCGCCCTCGGGCCGATCACCGCCTCGGCTTCGAGCCGTCGCCCTCGCCGTTACATCGACCTGAGGCGCGCAGCCCAGCCGCAATATAACATTGTCAGTTTGTGTGGGTGATGATGACATATTACGTCATATCTCGGTGGCGCTAATCAATCAAGCTATTACTTATCGCCTCATCCTCGGCCTCGCCGGGGCGGCCGCCGCCTACGGCCGTCGCCTGCTGCCTCCGCCGCTGACCCACCTTGCAAACAGCGCGCTCTTGTTCGACAAGCGAGATAGTGCGCCGACGGCGGGGCGGGGTAGAAGTGGGCGTTCCCCAGGGCCCCTCCCCTCGCTCACCCTCCGCCCTCGCCCTCGCTCGCCCTGGGCCACGAAGGACGGGCTTAATAGGTATTGTCCGTTAACTGAATCATCGGCGCTTGACACTTGCCATGAACGACGGTCGCTGCCCGGTGCCGACGGCGCGAGCTGGGGATGCGGCCGGTCGGGACACCATTGTAGTCGCAAACGTTCGCGCAGTTAAGTGTTTGGAAATGAATTTTTATTTTGCTACACTATTAGTACCTATTTTTTTGTAGGTTTTTGTATTTTATGTAATTTTACCTAAAATATTTTCGTGATATAATAATTTTATGATACTCAGCCACGAAGTCATTTTTTAAAAGAAATTCATTCTAAATTCAATTTTCGCCATTCAAACATAAATTTATATTACCTTTTGAAGGACGAACTTTATAATGTTTTCATTAGATATTGGGCCACTCTCGCTTTCCACAGGTTTCAACGTCCTGATGATCTCTTGTTCCCCACTGATCAACAGAAATATCTATTCGTCGTCGTTAGTTTGTTCTTCTTTGATAGTGATATGCTCTAGACCTATATTATTTTGTTTTGTAATTTATGAATATTTGCGAACGGGCTTAGTTTTTATTAATTTCAGTCCGGAATATACTATATGATTACGTTGGATGATGAATAGATTGTTTGCTTACTGAATGATAATGATTGGCACAGCTAACGATTGTAATATAATTGAAGGAGCTGTCCAATGAAAATTTTTGCTAGGTGTGCGAAGTATATCGCGAAGACTTTTCACATTTTAGGATTTTTATTTTTAAATCAATGATCTACAAAATTTTCGCTTTTGAAAAATATATTTTTCGTTTGCTTTTATGAGAAGTCAAGTATGATTTTTTTACGATTAAAGACAAAGATGCAAATATTTATTGTATGTGTAGTGGTCACCAAGGTATGAAATTTTATAGTAGTTATATTCAAATTGTATTATTTTATTAAATACTATCACAAAACACAGTTTTTAATAAATGGGCATTTCTTATTGATTAGTTATTTTTAAAACTCAGGGGAACTACATGTCAGACAACGACAAATTCTCATACATTGGGACATATACTCGCATTCAAAATGTACCATGTACATCGTCATATATTTTTACACGATTTTTTATACCGTTACCAGCGCTACTTAAAGAATTCGTAGTACGTCAATTTTAAGCGAACATTCTGTTTCGTTGCCATTAATATCAACCACTATCTCCACCTTCTCTTCTCCCTCCCCCTTCTCCCGCCAACAACTCCTAATGCCAGGTTCAGCCGACCGGGAGCTTCGAACCGCCTGCAGCCATTCCCACGATTATCGACTCCCCCCTGAAGTTTGATGTAGTCTTGCCATTGCGAACCGCCATGACATTTTTACGTCTGAAATTATTAAGTACACGACGAAGAGACAGGCGGTTTAAAACGGAACCGCGTCTACTTTCCACCAACGTCCCCGTTTCTCGGCCACGCTTCACTGTGGATTTTTAATTTCGTATTTTTTTTATTTTTATTTTTGCACAAAAAATTTGGCCCGTTTGCGCTGCTTTGACGGGAGCGCGTGTGTGCCCTGCGGCGTGGCTGGAAGCGTGCGAAAGGGTTTTTTTAATAAAAACGTTTAGGGGGGATTATAAAAGGGGTCTGAATTACGACTTGGCGGATATGAATTTTCTAATTGCGGCCGTGCGCGCGAGGTCGCGCTGGCGTGGACGGGCGTGCGTCTCGGCTGAAGAGGATCGCTGGGCCGTCGCGGTTTCGCCATGAAATCGTTAACCACAGCGGAGTCTCGATATCCTACTTATAGATTCGCAACGCCACAGGCGGGCACTGTACGGGCAGCGGCGGCGGCGGCGGCGGCGGAGTAGGCGTTGGTTCGCGCACCAGCGGTGGTAAAGTTGGTGGTGGCTGTCGGTTCCCGGTAACAACTTATTTTGCTCGGAAGATACTTCCAGGGGAAGCATTGCTCACGCTTAATTGTGTTTCTCTCGGCTGAAGACTAGAAAAAGCGCCGTTTAATTAGAAATGCAAATTAGTTTTGTTATAAATAGATATTGTGCCCATTAAAGGACATTATAATCGCAAAAACTCTTTTAGAACGATTGCAATCTGAGAATTTTATGCTGCTAAATAGTTCTCAATATGAATAAGTATTTAGTGTTCCTATTTCTCTGTAGTAGGACCCGTTGATAAAAAATTTTTCCTATCGAAATAGCTAGAGGGTGCTGGCACCAGTAATGATAATGGTAGTGATGGTGGAGATTGCTTAACGTTTCTACTCCAGAGTTGTTACTATCGGTATCGTTGAATGGAGACTAATTGGACTACTCAGAGTTTAAGAACGATTGAAAGAAGAGTGTGCCTAGAAAGACAATAAAATGAGTTTGATTAGATTTACACTTATATAGTCGTACATCAAGTCAAAATTAAATACGTCAAAATAAACGTAAGGAGGTATTCAATTTAAAACATTAATTATGCTAATTTCAGATTTTGTTTCAGACACACGTGTATTGTTTATTTTTGTTTGGAATGATTAATGATTAGCATGTTACCTTTTCGACCGGAAAGCTGGCTGACGAATGACCTTATTTAAATAAAAAGAATAAAATTCTTTGTATTTCGGAATTTCTTTACATACATTGCAGTTAGGCCTGCAGTATGCATAATAATTCTTTATTGAGACTAGTTTCCAATCACCAATTTTAATTGAAAACATAGAAAACTAATTTTTAATATTTAATAATATATTCTTCTATGTTTTTATTGTTATAAACGTAATTTTAGTATTTATTTTCATTCAGAACAAGTAAATGAATGAAATATGAGAAAACTTGCCCCTGGACTTTTGCATTCTCAATTACAACGTGCAGGTAGTGAATGTGTAGTACAATATCAAAATAACTATTACATATCTAATATTGATTAAATATTCATTTTTATTTCTATTTTTGTTCCGTTTTTCATTTCTTTGTTTATATATTATTTACATTGTTTTGAAACTAAATACATTCTTGAATTATTGTTTACTACCTGAAATTTTATTTTCAATAATTTGAATTTCAACAATTCTCTTAAATTTTATTGCATTTTTAACCCACATTGTAACTCCAATGTGTTTTTGTCTAATACTCTCTACTTTTGCGTCAATCAGTTCACGAATGGTTTTCTTTCATTCACTGAGGAATTTGCATTCTGATTCTTTTCAATCTATTCATTGCAAGCCCTCATTCGGGTGATTCATTCCTCTTCCACGTCCCCTTGCTGGGGGGGATTGTCCCTCTATATTTTCTATGTACTTAACCGCTTTGTAACGAAGCATTCTTCGGCATGGTTACTTTTTGAATCTTAGTACTCGTACAAATTGTCTCCGGTGAACGCGACATAGGTTTTTCGCTTTAGCATTTTATAACACATCGCTTCCATCACTACGTTGGCTCATAGTAATCACTGAAATGCTGCCGCCTTTGAACACGAAATTTCAATTGACACAATTGACATGGTGTGATTGTACCACCATCTTGACCACCATCATGACCAAATTATAACACTTCCTTTACCAACAGCATCCATGGTTATCAGTGCTACTATCATCACCGCCATCAGCATAACCGTCACAATAACAGTTCTTTTATCTCAACTATAAAAACCTTTTACCACCACGTGAAGAACACTGCCTCACAACATCACCACATTATTAAGAATAACAATAGAACATTCATTACAAGCTAACTAAAACAGTATTTTCACAACCACTACTATAACAATAATTATATTTCTTCCACAATACTATTACAATTACCTCACCTCTTCCCAAACACACGTCACCACAAACATCAGTAACACCAACACCATCTCTCAAATGCCACGACAACAACCATCTCTTTTCTGCTGTTGCTGGCTTCAGCAGTTTCCAGCGCCGTCTTCGAATTCTCCTCCGCACATCCTCTTGCCATCACCATCACCGCGTCCACGCCGGCCGGCCGGCTGGCCTGCCTCTGCACCAGCTCTCCGTGACGCCACTTTGCAGAATCCGTTGTTCCTTTCCTTTCACCCACCGCCCTTCCCCCTCTGTCCCCTCCACTCCCCACCACGCGCCAGCCGCGGGTTATAACGACATAGTGCGGCGATTATGCGGTGTTAGTTCTTCATTGTAGTTCTTTACTGCCGGCGCGGGCGAGTGGGGTGTGCGGGGCGTGCCTGCGGCCGACCTCGGGGGCTTTCAGGAGGGGGAGGGCGAGGGGGCGCTAGGAATAGTGCGGCGAGGTGGAAAAGAAGAAGCAGAGAAGGCTGCGGGCTGCCGCGGTCGGCGCAGCCGCCCCCGCCCCTCCCCGCCCATCCCCGCCCCGCCCCGCCTCGCCGCACCGTACGGCGCGCGGTGTGCGAGGGAGTGAACGGCGGCGCGGTAGAAATGGGTTCGCAGGGCTGCCGCCCCCGCCCCCGCCCCCGCCCCCGCCCCCGCCCCCGCCCCGGGCGACGGGAGAGCAGAGAGGGCCCGCGAGCTGCCAGTGGCGCGAGCGCGCGAGAGAGGGAGAGTAGAAAGAGGGCGGTCTCTAGTGCTGGAGCGAGATTCGGGTTTCTAATTTATGACGACGTGATGAACAGACGTCATAAAGCACGCCACGTCTCTCGCCTCCCCCCCCCTCCTGCTCGCCGCGCTGCCAGCTCCCATGCCTCATGACCGCCCCGCCGCCGCCGCGCCAGCCGTCGCCTCTTCTCTGCCTGCCCGCCCGCCCGCCGCCGCCGATGCTTCTGGAGAGACGCGCTGCGCGGAGCGGAGGGCCCTGTTCCTCGTTCTTGCGCGCGGAGACATCCTGTTTCTGCTGGGCTTACAGCGGCTTCGTGCCCCTCCAGCGCCGCCGACGAAAATTGTCCCCCCGGGAGGGAAAAACCGCGCCGCCCGCGCCTGCACCGGCGACGCCTCCGACGCGCCGCGACGCCCCGCGACGCCCGAGAGTGCTTCGCGTATTCCGTCGATTAGAATGTTAACGGTACTTGCGATTCTTAAACGGTCGATAGTTTCTTTTTCGATAAAAGCGATATCCGTATTGAATTTGGAATGATTTTGAGTAAATCGTATTGTTTTAGTGGACTGTATTATATCGTTGTAACCAAGCAGGAGTGTAAGAATCAATACCCCAAAAAAATCAAAATATGTGGTGCCCATGTAAAATCGAATTTAACAAAGCATGTTAGTGTATTAACAGTGTTCTCTGTAAAATCATAACCGATAAGTATATTTTTATTTAAGTTAATAAAATTTGTTTATATGGGGAAAAGCTGATTAACAACAAGACACTATGTTGTAAATATTCTGCCAAGTGTGTGAAATATAAGTGCAATGAAAATCATAAACTCAATTTATATTGTGTACCTTCCAATATTTGATGTCTCAAAACATTGGAGCACATAGTAACGAAGCATGTGATATTTCTTGGCATTTAAGACTTTTTGCACAGCCTAGCGTGGTTGAAACAACCGCAAAATAAACCTGTAACTAAATTTTCATTGGGTCTTGACTGCCATAATTGTAAACAACTACAACGCTGATATGCTTATTTTAAAAGATAATTCACATTTATTGTTTTCAACATTACATTGCGTATAGTTTACTAGTAACATGAAGCGCGTAGTATTCCAACTGTTGGCAACCCCATAATTCGGTTTGCCTAGAACTCACGAAGCCTCAAATTATACCAAGAAAACTAGCAAGCATCCATCAGGGTCGCGTACGCCAAAGCGGCCGCATACTCGTTCGCAGCATCGACAGATCGTTCACTTCCCGGAAAATTCGGTCGTAAGTGTCCGTGGCCCGCCCCAGGACGGCCTGCCGCGTGTGTGCAAATATTTACGCAGCCCTCGCCCGTGTGACGTTTAGTGCTCTGTCTTCCCGCCAGGGAAGCCCCTCTTCCCTCCTTCTCTCTCACTCTCTCCTCCTCCGACACTCCGCACTCTCGCATGTGAGGCCGCGCCAGCTCGCGTTGGCGATAGCATAAACACGATCGCGGCTCAAAATTTTAACGAGCCAACTAAGCCGTTTTCCGGGCGCGTTTCTTGCGTCTCGCTGCCAGTCGGAGGAAACATTGTTGGAAGTGGTTTGCTACTTTGTTTCTGGAGATGAAGCTGAATGGGAGGAACTGGGGAAAGTTGGTAGATAAGCGGTAAGCGTTTGTTGCATGTTCTTCTGAGTGTAATTTCTTATAACAGTTGTCTGTTGGAACGAAACAGAGCGGTAAAAGAAGTTACATGAAACAATTGAACGTGTAATGTACGCACTTTGTCATTGCCGTTTTATATTGTTGGCGTGGTGTTCCTTATTCTCATGGTTCAATAAGTTTGAATTCACTGTATGAATGTGATTAAAGGGCAGGAAATGTGAAGAATACTAGGAAAAGTAAGATTATGGTAAGGTTTTTCGAAAGTGTCACAACAGTATCATTTTATTGATATTTAAATACTATATTTATTTCCAAAACGATGATCTAATACGATATCGAATGTATTATTTGAATGAACGTTACTATTTTTGCTTTAATTTGTCCTACTATTTCTCCATTTTCTTTAAAAATCCAGTCGGTTTATTGAGAGAGTATCGTACTGATATCTAGTTATAATCTACAACACAAACGTCAACACAAACGAGGGCTGTAGCAAACTCAGTTTGAGGATCCAGAACTCCTTTGGAAACCGAAGGCGCTATGGTTGCCTTCGCAGCCGTCGATGCTAGCTCTCGCCCGCCCGCAAAAGCCCACAAAAGCGTTGGTGGCGAGAACAAAAGTGAGGACGGCGAAGGAGAGGATCGAGGGTGATGGCGAGTAGCGGTGAGGACGGCGAGCGTTGAGGATAGCATTCGCAATACCTAACACTAGGAGAGTACTGGCGAGCTGCGAGGATCGCCTGTGGAGTGCGAGCGGGCAGCGGGCGGCGCCGAGGACGGCGATGAAGGTGGCGGTGAGGACGGGGCGCGGGCGCTAGGGGGGTGTCCGTGCGGCGCGGCGTCAGCGTCGTGCGGGGCGCGCCGCTCCGATTTACTGCCAAGGGGGGCTGTTGGCAAGGCTTCGCCCTCGGAGTCTGAGGCACGCAGGCAGGCAGGCAGGCAAGCGGCGGCGGCGGCGGCGGCGGCGGGCGTTATCGGCGCCGCCAGTGATTTGTGGCCTAGTCACTCGCAGAGGCAGCAGCCATCACAGCCCCCGCGCTCGCGCCCGCCCGCCCGCCCGCCGAACCCTCGCTGCCAGCGCCCTCGTTTCCTGCCCTGCCCTGCCTCCTCCTTACCTTCTTCTTTCTCTTCTCCATCTTCTCATGTTTCGCCTTTTCTAGCAGGTTTTCGAGGAATCTTTCCTCACCTTATTTTTTCATTTTGTTTGTTGCTGCTTTACTCTCCGATTTTAATGTGGTCATTTCTTGAATTTTGTGTCCTAATTATTATTTCTTTCCGGGCACATATAATTCCCTTCATCTGTTCCTTATGGCGTCGGCATCATTCTTATTACTCATCTCCTCACCTTGCTTCCTTTTACATTTAACTTTTCGTTGGTCTTTAATCCCTCAGTCATCATTCCTTCATCTTTCCATCTTCCCATATCTCCCTTGGATCACCATTATTTCTTCCTATCCACCATCCCCTTGCCCCTTGATTTTTCAGGTTCCTCAATTCTCCTCTGTGTCGTGCTTTTTCATCTAACATTTCTGTGATTCTCTATTCTCTCGTGGCTCGACCGTTCGTGATTCCCTTTTCCTCGCCGTCCAAGCGCCGTCTTGATCGCTGTCCTACCCCCAGTCTCCGCTGCCGACGCCGCGCTCGCCTCCGTTGCCGAGATGCAAAGCAGGAACACTTCGGGCCCTCATAAAGCATCTCATTTCCAATATTCTGCCGCCTGCTGCTCGGTATTTCGTCTCGGCGCCCGACGCTTTGTGCTCGTCAGCGTGGCAGCGGCGGCGGCGGGGGCGGTGGGGCGCTGGCGGCGGTGCGACGGGGCCGCGCGGTGACGTATCGAAGTTCGTTCACGAGTTGACAGTCTCTCCGCGTCGGTCTTGCTGTGTTCTAGCGAACGCCGCTTAAGGCAAAGAGAACCTTACGCGTGTGTGCGTGCGAGTTGTTTTAAGACACCGCGATGCCGGGCAACCTCAGTGTCGCCACGCTTGATCATCATTCGCGCCATCAGCAAATCGTGACCCATTTGCTGTTTTTCAGTTGTTTCCCATGAGAATGAACACTCGTAAATGCCTGGAATGATTTTTTCGCACACAGCAGTGACAGCCCTTCAACATTTCTTTTGATAAAACGTAATAAAGCATGGCAGCCTTCATTCATTGTCGGGACGTTCTCCCTGTATGGATCTCCAATGATTTTTCTACTATGGTAAGAGCCACCTATTGAAAGGGGTCCAAACTTCACCATTCTGTAAATATTTTGAATTAACTTAATTTGCCGTCTTGGTATCGGCATCAAGTAGTACTACTGAGTAGGCAAATTAAATTTAGATGAAATAGAATTTGCTACCGTGACATCTTTTTACTGATATAGAAAGGAGTAAAATTTGACAACTACTTCATCATTATTCTTTTTTTATTAACCCTACTGGGTTTTTTCTTGAAGAGAACCGTAGATTTAGAGATGTTATCGAAAGGCTATGAGCACCCTTGCTCGGCCTTCGAGCTCGCAGTTTTCACGACCATTTCTGTACACACAGCGTTTCGGGCTCTTCGCAAATTCACCGCTTGGCAGTTCCCTAAAAACATTCCGCTTGATTCTAATCAAAGACCATCAAAGTTTATTCACAGATAGTGGCGCGACAACAGTATATGACAACATTGATAATCCCAAGGGGCAGCGTAAGCATCTTAAACTGTGACTGTGTTGTTGAATAACAGAATCCGTATGCTTTCCACATGTGTGCCACGAACCATGTGCTATGTATGAGAACAAATTTAGTTTAAAGGATGACCATTATTAAATTTTTGTGATGTAGGTATTGTGTTGTATTGTAAATTTTTGTGAAGTAGGTGATATGATTGAACATCGCATATTACTGAAAATGTCCATTGTATAATTCTGAACACTCAAACATATTCAAATAATTTTTCAGTTGGTAACGTTAGGTTCATTTAACAGTGACCATTTCCTCCAAACAATGTTCGGAAAAAATTTGCTTGTTTGGCAAACATGTTTTGAATTCGTGAATGTGGCGATTATATGAACATCAAAGAACAGCGTATATTTAGATGAACGAATTGTTAATTAGCAGAATTTTCAGAAAGTCAAATATTTTATTAACAAACAGCGACTCTCCATATAATTGTTTACAGACATTCTTTAACGCCAATTCGAATTGAAACTAACAAAGAACACACAAACATGGTAAATAACAATTTATTACAATTTTGACCGCCCGTTTCGACTCCCGGCTTCATGCTCACTCGAAAAACAACTGAATGAAGGCTCCGTGCTAATTTTCCCTTTCAATGACTGCCCTCCTCCACGCACAATTAGCTAAGGGCTACGCGAAGATTCCGGGTGATAGAACGAATGAACGCGACCGACTGGAAATAATTTTTAAGCCACATCGAATCCGCATTCTGTTCAAGGTCCGTGTAAGACGGTAATCGACTTTTAAACTGCTCCCTCCACACTCATTTTCAACAAATCTACGCAATAATGAATCACGCCTGGAGTTTCTCCAAGTTCCTTGCGGGAAACGCGGCAGAGGGATATTTTTGGCGCAACACTATTAAACCACAATGGAATCGGCTCGAAAATAATCCGGGAGGCTCCACACGTGAACTATCACACCGCATGGGCGGCGCGGCGGCTCGGCGGGGCGAGAGGGTGGGGCCGAGGGGAGGGGTGGGAGGGGAAAGGGGGGGGGAGGAGTGGCGGCCGCGTGACAAGACAGAGGAGGAGGCGGAGGAGGAGAAGAAAGAGGGGGAGGAGTCTGTATCGGAGATAAAGGAGGGAGCTTAGCTGGGCAATTGATCAGGCCAAAGGCAGCCATCGAGGTGAAGCATGGCGGCACCGGGGGTGGAGGAGGGGGACGGGAGGGCTGGGCGGACGCTCGTATGGGACTGCCGTCTCCGCCGCCGCCGCTGCCTCCAACGAACGACAGCGTCGCAGCGTCGGTTTCAAACACATCACGTAAAGAAGACGACAACGATAGCGGCCATCTAATAAATCCTGGTTAGGGAAAGAGACAGGAAGACGGGGCTCTGCCCGCGCGATAAGGACGAAGAGACACACGGCTCTGCCCGGCGGCGGCGGCGGCGGCGGCCGGAGCCTGGCGGGGCGGGGCGGGGTGGAGCGGGGCGGGGTGGATTGGGGCGGGGCGGGGCGGGTGGAGAGACGGGCGAGGGACGGCTGATAACCGACGGCGTTGGACGGCCGATGCTGTCCCGGTACAGCGCGGCGCCGGCGGCAGCGACAGCGACAGTGGCAACCGGGGAACTACTCACGGAAGACCGGGGGAAGGGAAGTAATGCAAGGGTAGGTGGGGGTGAACGGTGACATGCGGGAGAAAAGTTGCTTCCTCTGGGTTGCAGTTCCGCTGAGACCGCCTACATCTAGTTGGGATTGAGGCAGACGAAAGGATCAGGGCGCTGGTAAAGAAAAGGAAGAAGAGGGGTGACAAAGCAGCGAAACAATAACAAGGATGACTCAATACTATGTGAAATGCAAAGGCGAAGGAAAAATGTGAAAGTAATGGTAAGGGAGAAAGAAAGCATGAAAAGCTAAAAATCAACATAAATTAAACGCCCTGTCCAAAAAGATCGGAAAACGAAAATGTCAGTTTCGGGTTTTAATCCTGCGCATAACCACGGCATAAATGTGATCCGTAATTGAAGTTGATTTGTGATATAATAATTTAGAAATAAGAGTGTATTATCATGTACAGACTTCTGTGAGTTACATATTGCATTCATTTTTAACATTATCTTTTATCTTTAAATTATAACTTTCAACATTGCTTCATTTTTAATAAGCCCATTATAGTATAAAAATCTCTCGGCATAAATGGAATCATACATGTATAATTGAAATACAGTGGGAGGAAAAAGAAATCATCTTCCACAAACAGAATTTATTAACTAACTATTCGTCAGTTATTGCATTACACAGACAGACAAACATGTTTCGAGGTATTTTGCCTCATTTTCAATGTCTTCAACAGGATATTACGGAGACCAAGTAACACACCACGAATCATGTTGACCATGTTACTTGGTTTTCCTTAATATCCTGTGTGATTCTAAGACACTGAAGATGAGGCAAAATACCTCGAAACTCGTCTGTGTAATGCTGTAACTGACGAATAGCTAGTTAATAAATTATGTTTGTGGAATATCACTTTTTTTTCTCCCATTGTATTACAATTATGGAGTTCCACAATATTTGCAATGCGGAAACCACCGAGTTTATACATGTATAAGTCTGTAAATGAGACAATATTAGTGGAAATTGTAACATTAGATTTCGTAAATTGTTGCCTGTATAATAAATAAAGCAGTAAACGACCCATGCTGTGATTTCATTGAAAGCAATATTACAAGAAGCGCTAAAACTGCAACATTAGTTCAACATCGAAAGAGAACCAGTCTCTCGTGCCCAAAACACACCTTTTAAACTTGGGTGGACGAAAGGCAAAATGGTTCTTTCTAAGCATCCGCTCGTTTTCCGGATGAAATGTGAAGGAAACTCCGAAGACCCGAGGCCGTCAAACGCTTTCGACTGAAATAGTTCGAAGAAGGGGAAGAAAAAATATTGAGACTCGTTCTCAAGCGAATTCGTGATGCAACGATATCGTGTTCTGTATGTTAAGCTCAGAGCAATTTCTGAATAAAAAGTGTGATCGTTTCGTCTTTGGTGACTCTGCATAACAGCATAAAGTCTTTGGCTTTCTAAAAATATATCCACAACTCTTTAAAAGAAACTTATCCCTAAAACAATTCATTGACAGAATTCAATAAAGTGATTCGTTGGATCTCATCGAAGATTACGTGGCGAATCAAATATTTTAATGCAAATAATGTATAATTAATTTACGGTACGTTCAATTTGTAACTTATCTTAATCCTTAGTCATATGTTGATGACTGAATTTAACAATATTTATTTATATTCATTATTTTCTCTATTCATTGAATCTAGTAACAAATGTTTCAGGAAGAGAAGGTAGAAATTGTATTACTGTGTGAAAGTCAGATATAGTTATTAGTGAAGAAGAAAGTCGTACAGTATAGTTGAATGTTGGAGAGTTCAGTATATAAAAGAAAATCAGAACTAGAGAAAAATTTGAGAGGTTTGGATTTTTTTATATTTTCTTCCGCACCTTTAATTCAAGAATCGTGTATGTGATATCATGTATCAATCACACTAACTGTAGTAATTATGTTACAGTTTTCCCCGTTATCCTGACATTCATATTGTGCAATACATGAACGAGAGTTGTAGTTTGACCACAAATTTTTTTATTACCACAAATCTTCTTTACCTTCATTGCTAACATTTTAACTACAATTCCTATGCTTCCGATTCGGCACCGACCGGCTCGTCCATCGGATGCGATTTCTACCCTCGGTGCCATTGGTCGCCGTCACCGCCAGCAGCGCAGCCCGCGGCCACACGCGAAGTTTCTAGGCGTCGCGCCTCGCGGCGCTGCCGAGCGAGACGACCGCCCCCTGCCGTTGCGCTCGCCCCTTCTCCACTGGTATCACCACCCACACCGCACAAGTCCTCGTCCTCGTTCTCGTCCCCGTTGCCGCCGCCGTCGCTGCTACTGGCACCGAAAACGAATCCACAAGCCGCCCCTGGCCCCTGTCCTCGTCCCAGCTCTTGTCGGTGATGCCGCCGTCACACCATAGACACCATCTTAAAGCCATCAACATCGCCGTCGCCTACCGCCGCCGTTCCGGTACTGCTACCGACCCGAAAACGAATCCACTAACGTCCCCGCCCTTTTCGCGTCTGCTGCCGCCCCCAACGCCACACTCAGACTGTTGCCAATGGCGCCGCAACTGTTGGTGGCCGCGCTGCCTCAATAACCAACTCCACCTCCATCGCCACCACCTCTTCCATCGCCATCGCCACCACCTCTTCTATCGCCATCGCCTCCACCTCTTCTATCGCCAACTCCATCGCCACCACCAACGCCAACTCCATCGCCACCACCAACGCCAACTCCATCGCCACCACCAACTCCAAGTCCATCGCCACCACCAACTCCAACTCCATCGCCACCGCCTCCGAAGCATTGGGGACGCTAGCGCCTGCCGCCGCAGCCGCTGCGACGAATTATAGACACTTTCTACTTTATTGACAGGCGACGAAACGGACCGCGTCGCGCGCGGGGCGCCCTCCCATAAAAGAGGAAAGTACCCCTGCGGTCGCCCCGCGGCAGCGCGAGGAAGGCGGCATTGTGTTCTTGAAACAGAGCTCGATTGACAAATCTACCGAATTTCGTGTGACTGAAGGCGTCGAGCGGAAAACCTACGTAGCGCAGACGGATGTTGCCTCCCTGCACGGACTTCGCGAAAGTTGGACATGAATCTCAAATTCTCTCTTTCTGATAGTGGCGTGGTTGATAGGACAATCCACCATGAACGGATAATCAAAGAAATATCGTTATTCACCCTTCATAGTTGTCTAGAAAGCCAAATGGCAGTTGGTTGATCTATAATATTATTTGAGAAATAGGACACTAAAAATATAGTTGCAGACCGTTAGAGAATACTTTTAAGTAGTCTCCTATGGTCGGGGGAGGGGAGGGGGTCACGTAGTACTTCGGCTACCATCTATCTGGACGCCCTATCGAAGCAGTAAGTGGCCTGGAGTAAATCATCTTTGGGGTTGTCTGTTTGTAGCTACCCAATGAATTAAAGAGAAATACATATTTTTAAATTGTAAAATTTAAGTAAACTAGTTTGAATAAAATAGTTATCTTTGCTATTTGTTTTTTTTGACAGCATATATAAATATATTTTTGAAAAATGCTCTATTTCTAATTTTTTTCTTTACAGAAATTAAAATAGAAAAATTCTGAATACTGAACTTTCTTCTCAACCTAGAAACTACAGTTGAAACTCAAATGTGACTAGTTTCGTGTTGTTTCTTATTTGTACAGAGCGTTGTGTTGAATGGATCTTTCCAACCGTTTGAACAACCCGAACCGTCTAATTGCATAAAATCGATTAGACGAGAATCAGTGTACTATAGAACGGGGTATTGAAACATCTAATTAACTTTGTTATCCTATTGTTTTTGCTCTGATCTTATGTTGTAATAAAAAAATAGATTTTAAGAGATACCAAATATGTTTTTCTCATAAAACTGTAGCAAACAATGGGAGGTGTACTCTCTACATCGCCCAAAAGCAGTTTTCAGTGCCTGAGCTTTCGTAAAGGATTTATAGTAGAATATAGGTATACCTATATGTAACCTACTCGTAAGTTGGAAGATTCTCGCTATTTAGAATATGAACATTTGTTAGTATATCTATTAATTACTTTTATTTGATAACTTTTACATATTTTCTCCTTTTTTGTCTTGGTTATTTGTAAGGTTCTCTTAATATAAAGTAACACAATAATTTGAAATAGAATTGAAAACATTCAAAGATACAAATATAAAATCAGTTTTTTTCTAAGAATAAATAGAAAATTTGATAAAATAAAGTTTTGATATGAAGGGCGTGAGGGGTTAAAAACCAAAAAGAGTTGAGTAGATGACATAATAAATAAAAAAATTGATAAAATTTGATATCAAGGGTATAGGGTGGATGAAGTTATAAGAAGAATAAATACCAGTAAGGAAACATTGTGTATAAATAGAACCCTGAATAATTGAAGCAAGAAATACACGAAAATAAGTTTGCTGCGCAGAAAAGAGATGTTCCATTTAGTGACTCACACAAGTGTCGATTATTCAGAGCACCTTAACACACATTCTTTCGCCTGCTCGTGTCCGCCGCGTGGGCGCATGCAAACAGCGCGCTACATGCACGCACGTGACGCTGCTTCAAAAGCGCCGTGCGAGATACCCCATCATACAAGGCCTTGCCGTGCCGTCCCTCGCGCCCGGGTGCGAGAGCAAGCTCAACCCAGTAGCACCCCCCCCCCTAGGGCCGAGCCGGCGTCGGGGGAGGGAGGGAGGGGGCGAAAACGCGTGTTTGCACGCGCGCGCAGGGGGGAGGAGGTAGACGGGGTGGAGAAGGAGATTGAGGGAGCGGCGGTGCTGAGGAGTGAAGTTGGTGAAGGCGGATGGCTCGGGAAGAGGTGGGGAGCTGTAGGAGTGTTGATGGGGAGGATGAAGGTGGCGGCGAGGAAGGGGGAGGTAGATGTGATAGTGTGGAAGGTGGGAACTGGCTGAGTTTGCTCAGAACCAGCATTGCTGATGCCTCTGCAAAGGCTGAGGTTCCAAGGCGCGAGTCCCGATGATGGTGTAATTTTAGATACGTGCTAGGTAGCTGGATCGAATTCAGTTGCTGTCTGGAGAATTCCAACGGCTAGCTGCTCTGATCGATAGTTTTCCGTCTTTTCTCCGATTACTACCATACGAACGCCGAAGTAGTACCCTAAAAACGGGCTACGAACAGCCCGCTATTTTTCATTCCCTTGGGGGTAAAGAGCTTGTCCCGACTTGAGCGAGTTGTAGATCGACACAGGATCTCACGATTCAGCGGGGAAGGAACACCGCTTCCTCCCGAGATAAAACATTCAGTGCCCTGCCCGAAATCATGATTCAATCCATCAATCAATCTTGTAGAACGGAAGTGAAAAGGGGACTGAAACAGAGGGAGCAGCAGTGCCAACAACGGAGAGAAAGATGAAGGTGACGAGGAAGTGGAGTCGTTGGCTGCCGTGGGAGTGGCGACTGGAAAAGAGGCGATAGCAGAGAATGTGAAAGCTGGAAGAGGAGGGTGATGCGTGGAAGGGAAAAGCTAAAAACAAAAGTGGTAGTAAAAAACGTTTTAGTGGGGGCGACGATTCCAAGATTCATAGGACGTGCAGGAAGCATTAAATGATGTTCCTTAAGAAATAGTTATGAGATAGAGATAGACGTGGAGTGGAGATAGCAAGGCAAGGCGACAGTGGTTGTTGTGGAGTTCAGGAAGGCGATGGGGCAAGGATTACAGAAAGAGTTCCGAAAGAAGGTTGATCAAATGTAGAATTGGACATTTAGTGGAAGGCAAGAGAGAAGCCAAGAGAAAGGAATAGACGGATGGTCGGATGATATGACAAGGATTGACAACGGTGGTGGGACAATGGCAACGGCGAGAATAAAATTGTGAAGTTAGCGACGGGCAATGTAGCGTGGATATCGTATGCAAAATGGATATGGGCGAAGAGTGTTTGCACGGAAGAAATTGGAGGGTGTAGAAATTGAACGAACAGGCCATGGGCGAGAAATAGTGAAGGAGCGAGAACGAAACTGGAAAGAAATGGTGCGGAAAGAGGAGAGACAGTGTCGGAATGAAAATGCACGAACGCAGCAGGGTTAAAAATGAAGGGGGGAGGTTAGGCCAAACAAGAAGGGACGGGGGGGGGGGAACGAAAATAGGCGTGGGGTGGACAAAGATGGAGAATACGGGGCTGGAACATTGTCGAATTTGGAGTCTAAAGGTAGCTGGAGAGACGGAGATGGAGGTGGCGGAGGAATAGGTGCCGGGTTACGGGCGGCGGCGGGGGCGGCGCCACACGCGAGGTCAGATCGCGAGGGATGACTCAAAGTCATCATCATTTTACGGCCCCCGCCATTCAAACAATCAACAGCTCGTGGGTGATGCGCCGGCGATAAGGCAGCACTATATACCCTACCCCGCAGATCCGTGGGGCGGGGCGAGTATCGGGGGATTTGTGTTTTCGTTGGGGCTTCTGATTAAAGGATCACGTGCCCGCGATTTCCTCTGCTCGTCGCTGTGCCGCCGATTTCGACCTCGTCTAGGGCCTAGGTCTCTGCCCGTCCGCGAGTTTATTTTTGACGTCCAACTCAAACATAGATAAATGAAACGCTATAAAATGCGCTTATTCAATTAATTCGTATACGTTTTAGGGTAGTTCCTTACGATTCGAGATAAGCCATATCTGTAGTTTTGCGAAAAATGCGTCGTTTTTCTTTAACCATTTTCTCTTCTTGTGAGGTCATTTCTCTTCCTTTCTGTCCCTTAGTGGTTTTCCTCTCTTTCGTTCTATCTTTCTATCACATTTGTTGTCTCTATTTTACTCACCTGGGCTGATCTTTCACAGCCATTTACTTTTCTTTTTTCTCTCTCTCTATACACAAAGATTTTCTATATATTTTCCTTTCTCTCTTTTGCTGGTCATATCGACAAAGATAATTTTAAATCATAATAATTTTTGGTAAAAGTGCCATTATTTTTCATCAGATGTTCAGTTGACATCTTTATTTAATATGACGGTTTTAAACGATGTTCATTTTTTACACAGGAAGATTTTGCATAATATTATTTTTTTTCCTATTAGCAGAAACTTTTTTTTAAAACATGTAAACACTTTTTCAGTGATTTCGTATTACTTTTTGATGAAAATCCTAAAATTATACTCCATAAACCCGAAAATTTGAATTAGTATTCTTCTAATTAGAATATATTTTCTATTCCTTTATTTCATCTTATTTATTTATATTGTAAGCATTGTTATTTTATACCTGAATTAACTTCGTTTTTTGAACTTACGTGGTTTGTTGTTGTAAGAAAACGTCGTTGCTGTGATTCATCTGTTAATGAAATTGACTTCTTTCTTCGAAGAAAATTTCGCAATTAATGGACTGCAACTGCGTAGATTTCTACACAGTTGCAGTTCATTAATTACGAAATTTTGCCATGGTAATCTATTTCGGTGTAATGGTGCAATACAACAATTAACAAAATAGCGATTTCATTCATGAGTTAAGAATGGTAATTATTTCATCAATGTCTTGCGTATAATTTCTTTGTAATATAATTGTTTCATTACTACCGTAGTACGTAGTAATTCAGTTATTGTAGAGAATAACAGTGTCTTATTACTTAGCAATTTCTTGCGACGTTACTGTCAGGTTTGGTAGTGCATTCTTTCTCTTAATCCTTGATGGATGATAAGAAAATGCTTTGTTAGCATTATCACAATGTTTTCCGTCCCTTTCTTTCATAAAACTTTTTTTTCCAAATTCTGCTTACATTGCAACTAAATTACTGCAGAGTATCCTCTATATTTTGAGGCAGATACGTTTGAAATTGTCAATCCAAAAGAAAAATATTCATGTTATATTGCTAATCACACTGTAATATCGGGCTCTTGAGTTATAAATTGTGTAATTTTTTTATTAACTACCCCTGAAATGTCAAAACTACGGCAGGTAAATTATTTCCAGTTAACATAGATTTTACAGCTTTTGTAAAGTTCACTTGTTATTATCGACACTCGGTCGACAGAAGCAATGAATTCCGCAGTGGATGTAATAACGTGATCCTTAAATTAAGTGATATTTAGATACCACGACTTTTTATCGATATCAAATTTTTACCGGCGATATCATTCGATATTTATGGACATAATTCCTTGGATTTCAGGGCCATTTGATATGCAGTGTTCGGCTTCCTCTAGAAAAATATGTATTTTCGTTGTCGTAATTTGTGGGATAAGTTTATTCCCGGAAATGAAAGTCAAAGTAATTAAAATTTTTAGCTTTGCGTTCTCATTACAACACGAAATTGAAATACTTTACGTTTTTAAATTTCATTTAGATATCAGTAAATTAACATTAGGAATAGTTTTGTATTTCTTTAGAATATCATTTTTAATACACTGGTTTAAAATATGCATTATGTATTTTCACCGCAGATGAAACCAGTAAGATAATGAAACCAGTAAGCTTATACACATGAGCAAGCAAATAGCAAAATATTGAAGCATATTTGATATTAGTTTCTTCTGATATTCTGTATTTATATTCTCATTTATATATCACAATGAATAGTGAAGAATGGATATGAATATTTTCCTGGGATCCAGGAACAACATCCGTATGCTAAATACACCTAGCATTTCTTCAGAGAAGTAATTTCCATCTTCACGGGGGTTCTGCATGATTTCTCGCTCACACATCCGACCCCTTGGCTCTTTGGTCTCACCACCTGCCTCACAGCCGGCGCGGTGCTGCGTCTAGGTGGGTCCGTAGCAACCAGCTCGCCTCACACGTGAGCGTGACCAAATCCTTGTTTTCCCAAGATCATTTTTCGATCAACGCGCGGCCTTTGACGAGACCGCCTTCCGCCGCCGCCACCGCCACCGCCGCCGCCACCACCGCCGCCACCACCGCCGCCAGCACTGCTGCGGCCGCTTCCGTCGCCACCGCCGCCGTCGCCACCGCCGCCGTCGCCACCACCGCCGTCGCCACCGCCGCCGTCGCCACCGCCGCCGTCGCCACCGCCGCCGTCGCCACCGCCGCCGTCGCCACCACCGCCGTCGCCACGGCCGCCGTCGCCACCGCCGCCGTCGCCACCACCGCCGCCGCCACCGCCGCCGCCGCCACCACCGCCGTCGCCACCACCGCCGTCGCCACCACCGCCGTCGCCACCACCGCCGTCGCCACCACCGCCGTCGCCACCACCGCCGTCGCCACCACCGCCGCCGCCACCGCCGCCGTCGCCACCGCCGCCGCCGCCACCGCCGCCGCCGCCACCACCGCCGTCGCCACCACCGCCGTCGCCACCACCGCCGTCGCCACCACCGCCGTCGCCACCACCGCCGTCGCCACCACCGCCGTCGCCACCACCGCCGTCGCCACCACCGCCGTCGCCACCACCGCCGTCGCCACCACCGCCGTCGCCACCACCGCCGCCGCCACCGCCGCCGTCGCCACCGCCACCGCCGCCGCCACCGCCACCGCCGCCGCCGCCACCGCCGCCGCCGCCACCGCCGCCGTCGCCACCGCCGCCGTCGCCACCGCCGCCGTCGCCACCGCCGCCGTCGCCACCACCGCCGTCGCCACCACCGCCGTCGCCAGCACCGCCGTCGCCACCACCGCCGTCGCCACCACCGCCGTCGCCACCACCGCCGTCGCCACCACCGCCGTCGCCACCACCGCCGTCGCCACCACCGCCGTCGCCACCACCGCCGTCGCCACCACCGCCGTCGCCACCACAGCCGTCGCTTCACTCGCCGCTCCAAACACCGCCGCCGCTGCCCCTTGTGGCGGCCTCGCCAAATTTATTATCAGCCGCGGGGGCGGGAGCAGCAGAAAAGGCGGTGGCGATGGCGGGAATGACGATCGCCCCGGCGGCGGCGGCGGCGGCGGCGGCGGCAGCGGCGGCCAAGGCGGGGGGCCGGAGCGGGGAGGAGGAAATCCCTAGATCCGGTTCCTCCGAAGACCGCCGGTCTGTGAACGCCGCGCCGGGCCGCGCCGCGCTCGCCATATGCCTGAGTCACCGCCCGGGGATGCAGCGGCAGCGGTGCCGGCCGACTCACTGCAGCGGCGCAGCGTTCGGAATTTGGGTTACTGGAGTTAGAAGACGAAGCACCAAAGATCGAAAGTTTTTGAATAATAGCGCCGATCGCGTTACATTCCACCTCCGGTAATGGAATTGAAATCAATTTGAGACACAAAAACAATAATTCGTAGCAGGATTTCTGGAGAGTTACCCCTTTTTGTTTTCTGCTCTCGGTCCGTTTTCATTCGTCAAATTCAATTATCGAATAAAACATTTCCTACTCCCCTATGACCTCTGTTATACCAGAACTTATATTCATAAACAACTTAATTAACTTAACTCTTATGTCGATAGTTTTAGGTATCGTAAATATTAAATACTAGAAGGAAGATTTGGAAAGTAGGACTGCTGACAGAGACGCCAAAAACATACGCTCTGTTGCTCTGTATATTTTTAAAATTTCCTTTCAATACTTTAAAACGATACTTCAATACGACAAAAAGTATTTGTTAGTAATAACGGTAAGAGGACAGAGAACACACTTCAGGGCGCTCAGTGGTGGAGCTGAAAAAATAATAATTTCTGCCCAGTGTCTGTCCTCTTCTCATTATTGTTCTCGTCTTTTTTCTTGACTTCACACGCTGACCCTCGTATTAATGTTGTGAATGTGGTAGAATCTTTCAGTCTCAAAAACATAAGAAACGCATAATGGGTCTCTGAAAATGTATTATTTCACAATTATGTAAATAATTTTATTAGTTACATTAAACGCTTTAAAATATACTAAACATTTCGCCTTTGTACGCTGTTATGAGTATTATTATTATTATTATTATTATTATTATTATTATTATTATTATTATTATTATTATTATTATTATTATTATTATTATTTATGAAGGGGAAATATTTATTTATTGTTATGTTGCCATATTTTTTAATAATAATAATTGTTATTTTTACCCAATGTAACTTCGTATTGGTCTCCGCGTATTTTTCCACTACCTCTCTAAAGGCCGGCACCGAGCGTATATATATTTTCAAATATATAAAAAGTAAACTTCTAAAATCATAATGATCTACAGAGTAAACGCCTCCGCTAAAGTTACAAGTTTATTTTTCTAATAAGTAGCGCTGTAATGACTTTTTCCTCTGACTTTGCATTAACCTTCTCGTCGCCCCTCTTGACAACATCAATGCAGAGTGGCAGCTTGTGTTCCTCAGAGTGCGACAGTATTTTTCCCCGCCGAGACGCCCCGCGTCGAACACGCCTGCTTCTTGCGCCGCCGCCGCCGCCGCCGCCGCCGCCGTCCCCTCCCCCTGCCCGTCCACGCCCCCTCCGCGCCGGGCGGCGGGAATCAGTGGCTGAGTGTCTTTGGGACAGTTTTCGCGGGTGAAGCATGACATCCGGTCGGGCGGCAGCTGGGGCACATGAGGTCCCGACGAGGCCGCGCCGCGCCGCGCCGCGCTGCGCACACGGGGCGGGGCGGGGAGCGGTGCGGAGCGGCGTGCGCGAGCTTTCCACGCCGCTCCCGCCCCTCTCCGCTGCCCCCACTCCACCGCCTTCTGCGCTTCCCGTGGTTGGGAAGGGGGTTGCGGCTAGCGCACCGGGGTTCGAAACCCGCCTCTGCAGGTGAAGTTGGTGGCAGTGAAAGCAGACTTTTTTGAGGTTTTCCAGTTTGTCCTCGTTCCTTCTGTAGAATATTTGACAACTCATCCCCTACACTTGCGGTTATTATGAAAACATTATAATACGTACACCTACTTATTATAATTACATTCTACGTAAATGCCTATTTGTTCGCGCATTTGCATGTTTTTATCATTCATCTGTCTGTTAGGAACTGCTTTTTTCACATCGGCTAAGCTTCACCTTTCAGAGTCATTTTAATTACTCGATTTTATGTACCAAGAAAATAAATATTTCGAATAATAATAATAATAATAATAATAATAATAATAATAATAATAATAATAATAATAATAATAATTGAATATTATTACAGACAACTGGCTTAATGCTGCTACCTCATGTTTCCGTTACCCCACTACGCCCTTTCTGCATGTCAGATTTGCATAGCCCGTGTTCCACATTTCTATTACACTATCAACCTGCCGCAACTTTGCGATCTATCAGTTCGGAATACTTCTTCATGTTCTTCAGCTTTACTGTCTTTACTGCTATTGTTATTTTATTACTATCTGAGGTGCAGACATTCTCAACATCAGTCACCCTCTGCAGCACTGTGTCAAATTCCATCTCCAGGGCGCCCCACATCATGTTCACCTTCACCTTCACCGTCACCGTCACCGTCACCGTCACCGTCCCCGGCACCGCAGCACACTCCATCGCCGCATCCGCCAGTCGCAGGCGCGCTCTTTCTCGAGGTCCCAGTCTCGACTCAGCACTTTACTTCAAGGCCTGACCTATCCATCATCCCGTCTCCCATCACTTCAAATAGCAGCTTAGAGACCGGGTACAGCGGACTCCACTCACGGCCAGACATCTGTCCCTCCGCGTGTCACCCGGGCCAACATTTCACTGGCGTCACTGTCACCCGTCGCCCATTATACTTAGCCATCTACTCGCTAAGAATTATTAGGGTCAGGTTCGTTTTAACCGAAGCGAGAGAGCGCGCCAGCGACAGAGGCGGCGCCGGACGCGGCGGTGGGGGTGGGGGTGGAGGAGGAGTGGTGACGGCGGGAATGGTAGTGATGGTGTTTGTGGTTGCACTGACTGTGGTTGTCCTGACTGTAGTACTGGTTGTGGTGGTTGTGGTTATAATAAATGAGGCGGTGATGGAGGGGGAGTGGGCGGGAGTGGCGGTGGAAACAGGAGAGACAGTGGAGGCGGTGGTGACGTTAGAGGTGGTGTGTAGGCTGTGAGGAGGCGGTCGGCGGGGCGGAGGGGAAGACGGCCAGAGGAGACGGCGGCCGTGACGAGGACTGCAGGAGGAGGCGCCTGCCCCGCCGCCTCCTCTGGCAAAGTCCTTTATCGCCGCCGCCGCGCGCCGCCGTGCCGTTCTCACGGCTGCGGGCGCGGAGGCACGCGTGGCGCGCCAAGCCGTGGCGTGGCTGGGAGCGCCGGCGCCACCTACCAGACGTGGCGCGCGGTCGGCCGGTGGTGTGGCAGAAACGTGCAGTGGTCCTCGCCGTGGGAAGTTTTCGCTTCCAAGGATTTTGCCTTTGCCGAGTCCAGACGTTTGTTTACATGGCCGGTGGGCGGCGCCTAGGCGGTAAACAAGCCAGGTCTTTGTCACGGGCTCTGTAGGTCAATTCATTTGGAGGTTTGTATGGAAACTTCACCGGCTCAGTTTAGATGAGAGCCAGAATTGCCGCTGTCTCGGCAGTCTCTGATCGGGGGTCCTAGGGTTCGAGTCCCCCACGGGTCGATCTTCGACACCAGCTGGGGGGGGGGGACTTTAGCTGCTGTCTGGGGGAGAATTCTAAGGGCCGGTTGTTCTGATAGCTAGTTTGGTCATGATTTCGTACGCTCAATATTAAGGGAATGCCATAACTGTACCCGAACAAACGAGCCAGGACCGCGCGAACTTTTTCCTTCCTCTCCCCTTACACATTCTTACATTTACATGCTTTACACGTCCGGAAATCAGTCGAGATCTTAGGAATTGTCTCGGGTTGGGAGAATGCCATTCGTTCAGTTCTTGAATATTTTTTTGTATAAAATTTCCTTTTTGATAAAAAAAAGTCACATATAATATTTATGAAATTAATTTTAATTTCTGGAATCCGAGAGAACTAGCGTGTACCGACAAAGCAATGAATTTCTATCATTAAAGCATACACGACAAGCTGCAAGCAAATTAGGGACTATATATGTGTGAATGTGAAGTTACTGTTGGAACTGTTGGAGTATAATACAAAAAATTCGGAGGAGAAGATGCGGATATCCTGCATCACACAGCGGAAGTTTTGAATATTTTATCCCAAAACCTATAATCACTTTGTGCTTTTTGATAAAAACACCTAAACTTCTATACTATTTTCCTTATTTTGACTTGTTCTAGTAAATAGTGAAAATTCGCAGGGACTTTTAAGTTGTATTTACAACCGGAGATGGTCTCATAAATTCATTTAATAGCATTCGCTGTTTTCGTTGCTATTATTAACTTCATTTAACCATACATCATATGACCACAGTGATAAATACGAGGGAGTGATTTCAACAATCAAAATATTAGTACTGTAATGTGGTTAACAATCCATTTTGACAAGTGTAATAAACAATGTGATTGTCATTCGTAAGGGATGGTAAGCATTTCCCGTTGCGAATTCCCACTGAATTGGCCAGTTTTAAACGATTATTAGATTTTCTTGCCACCCAAATCGATTTGCAGAGTAGGTGATCATTAGATTTTTCTGCATCATACTGACCATCATAAGTTTGCAATTTCAAGTGATAACAGTGTGTTTTTATGAGTGGAATAATATACTTTGTCAGTTTTCCATTCAGTCTAATTGTTTCTTTTTACAAGAAAGGTATCTCTGGACTTCAATTTTGCATAATCGGAATCTACACCTTGGAATACTGTTGTATTATCCTCATAATTGTTGTTGTTTCTTTAATTTTCTATAAAGAAACGTTTGGTGGATGGTTGTGAATCGAATTAATTTCTTTGTATGACTATCCCTCTCCTAACATATCCTCTAAAAATACTATTAATCCATTCAGACAGTTCTTGCCTTGGTCATCACTTCATTATTGATTTTACGTATTATATTTATAAGCTAAACCCAACGTCTCCACCGATTTTTTGTTACACTTTTCTACCTTTCTCCACGGACCTCACCGCCGTTACCTCATTCCCACGACTCCGCACCATCATATCACCAAACTGCCTCACCGCCTGACCACCTCACCAACTCACCACATCACCATTTCACCATTTCGCCACCTCACCGTCTCACAGCTACACCGATTCACCGCCTAACATCTTCACTGCCTCAACGCCTCACCGACTCTTCGACCCTCCGTCTTACCTCTACACCTCCATCTGTACGGCTACCGCCCCCGCCATCGCCTCCGCCCCCACCCGTGCTCGTGTTAGCGGGTTGTCAGCGCGGGCCGCGTCCCTCGCTGAACCCTAACAGCTTACACGACAGCGCCCGAGGGGTACGCCGCCCGCCCCGCCCCTGCTCCGCGCTGCGCCGCTCGCGTTTTTTCATCGTGTTCGGGAGTAGTGCGTTAGTGGATGTTGATTTGGGCAGTGCTGGCGCTGATTTGTAGGGAACGAAATCTCGTGTAGTTCCATCGACTGTTCCGAATTTGTAACTCACCTGCACAGTAACTGTAAACGTATCTAGAAACAAGTTGCGCTTTAAATACTGATAGTCTGAAAAAATAAATTAAGTTAATCAAAGGGCCATTTAAGTGTCGACACAATAATTAAGAAAGCGGAATTAGAACAGAAATTTTAATTGGGGAGTTTGGGTGAAAAATGCTTTTGCACTCGAGAACAAGTTGAAGCAGAATCAATGTAAAATTCCAAGGAAATGGTAGGAGAAATGCCAAAAAAGAATATCATAATTACTTTCTTTTTATTCACTTAAATGTAAGTGTGTGGGTTTTTGTCCAGTTTCTTAACGCATCCAATTTCCTAACAGCCAGCATGTCCACAAAGAAAACTGAATTTAAAGTTAATTTTTAATTGTCCATTTCTCTTTCATAAAAATCTGAATTTTGTAAAAGCTATGCCAGGAAGACAATATTTTCCGTAAAAATTGTCTAGTAATTACATGATGAATGTTCCTGTAATTCGTGTTCAAAGCTTTGTTTTCATTTCAAAAGAATCTTGTTTGTTATGCTTGAATAACACAATTATTCACCTCATTGTGTATCCATGTAAAGCTTAGAAGCAGCAATTCCAAATTGCAATTGTTTGTTCTCCTTTTCTTGTTTTATTTTCACAAATGTTTTTGATATTGATACTGAATTCACAAAATACATGTCTACAACTGTGATTACAAACAACTCGAACATTCTGCCAATATCATTCTAGTATCCAATTTGATACCTCTTCGGGGCATACGAATTGTGTAGAGGTAAACATTAAACGGAAACAGTTTTACTGTTCACAAAATTCCGAGTGTGCGGCTATGCTTTCATCAGAGGCTCCCGTAATGAATCAACAACACCGCTGCACTTTGAAAAGATCACCAGGAGAGGTGGCTCAGGGCATCAACTGATGTCACTGCAGTGCTTCCGATCGGAAGATCCTAGCGGTCGAGCTCGATTTTCGACACTAGCTTCTCAGCTATGCTGTCTGAAGGAGAATTCTAGCAGCCTGTTGCTCTGATCGGTAGTTTTCCGTGGTTTCACCGATCAACAACAGGCTAATGCCAAAGCAGTATCCTCACCCCTTACTTACATACACATTTACCCCCACTACACTACTGCACATGCTGGGAGACCGGTTGGGAGCTTAGAGCTTGTGTCGGCAGGGTGGTGGGAGATACCTAGTTGTGGAAAACCCTGCTAGCCGACGGTAGGTCGGCGCCGGATCTCGCCACCCAGCAAGGGAAGATCTCCAGCCCCTTCCGAGGTAAAATGCACTACACGTACGAGACTAATGACCTTAGGGTTGACTGACAATCAATCCAATCAATCAATCAATCAATCAATCACTCAATCACTCAATCAATAGAAAAGATCTGTGCATCTGCTACAGGTCTGGTCTGACTTTGCGCGCTGTAGGCTCCGACGGACGAAGATAAATCCGACGGATGTTGGTTTACAATTTTCGGAACAGGTTTTCATATAATTTTATGGCAGGCTCACGAGGTACAGAGATGGCGTCGACCGCTCGCCGGCTGACAGCCCGGCAGCTGCCTGATCGGAGGGCGCGGAGCCCTCATGGTTTGATTCGACCTCGGGTCAAGGTAACCATCTTTCGTTTCGTCTTCAGCTCTGACGCGCCGTGTACATGATGCGATTACTCGAGATAATAATATAATTATTTCATTTTATCGTTATTACTGTCTTTCTTCATAGATTCTTCTCTCTGGTGAACTTATCGAGGTAATGGGGGGGGGGTCGCGATTCCGATCCCGGTAAGATGCCGGGAATTAGCTTTGTGTGTTTCATATCAGTGAGATGGTGCCGTCCATAGGGATCCAATTTGTTTGAACATCAGCTCTCTGAGCTGTTTTGTTTTTCGTATTTTCCCTGATCACTTCAGGCTTAGTATACTGCAGCCGCCTACACTCCGGGCATCGGATCGCGCGCTCTTGCCTTCCTACACTCTTTTCTTTCCACCTCCGGGTGACAAAGATCATTGCAGTCAAATCAATTACCACAGTCAACCAATCACACAATTATTTATCCTCCTCTCAGCTTTTCAGTATGCCGTTGCTTTTCGAGTTTTTTATTAGCTTGATACTCGTACTGAAAAATGAAGTTCGGGTTTCGGAGTTTTGGGGAAACTTTTACATTAAAAATTGGCGTCTACATTTGTCTTCTAGTTTTAGCGGTTTGTATAATATTAGTTCTTTTATTTGTAAATACTGTTTTAAATTGTTTACGTTTATAAGACAATTGGGCTGAAAAGTTTTGCGGCAATGGCCATGTAAATGCTATTAATACATAAATTTATCTTACAAAATTTTCAATGAACATTCTGCAGGTTCATAAACTGAACCTTTTGACGTTTCCAACGTGCTCAAAGACAACATTTCGATTTCACAGCATGATCTGCGATCAGTACTAACTTCTATCATGTGTCAGCGTCCTAAGCATGCATACCGCCACCCCAATACGTGTCTGTGTGTACGTTTTGCGAATTGAGAAATGGGCCTCTGTCTTCCCTATCCTTCTCACAGCGAATCGGACTCGTCTTGAGGCAGCATTTATCTTCAGCAAGTTTCTTCATCCTTTTCTTCTGCTGTTTCTTTTCGGTCTTTTTTCTTCTTTCTTCTTCTTCTTCTTCTTCTTCTTCTTCTTCTTCTTCTTCTTTATCTACTTATGTATTTATTATTATTAACCCATAACAGCGCCATGCCTCACAGTAGGTATTACAAGTAGAAAATATCAAAACGAAATAGAAGACACCAGCGAAAAAAGTCAATGAAGGATATTTAAATCACTATTTGTCTCGCAAACGAGCTTCAAAGTTTATTTGGTAATATTGAAACAATACACTCAGATACGTTACTACGTTTGCATTTTACAAATTGAGATCTTTCTCCTTCCCCTCCCCTTGGGGTTTGCTCCAAAGGTGCATTCAACATGACGGCGATATAATCTCAGCCACTCTCCAGCAGATTGAAAGAGAAATCGCGTGTTAGTCCACTTGATCGAGTGAAATTTCACCGAATGTTCCATCGAGTGCCATTAGGTGCGGTCTAGATCTACATGATCGGGGAATTAGTTGAGGCTTACCGCGAAAAGTTACGCACAAAGAGAAGACAACAAGTTCCAATCCCAGGAAAAATTAGTGTTCTCTTACCGTTAACACCGTGGTTTCCATGTAAGAAAATCATATTTTAAAAATTCTAAATAAGAATAGACCTGATCAGATATGTAAATGAAGTTCATAATGTTACCCATTAGAATTACCCAAATCATTTCAAATCCACAAAATACTATATTCAAGTTGTGAATCTATTTCGTTCTAATTTCTTCCTTGCAAGTATGTTGGGTGAAATTTCATTTTGGTCATGCATTTCTGTTGTGATTGTGTTACATACATACTCCCAAGCGAAGAATGAAGTCTAGTTAGTGAAGAAGATTTGTGTTCGTTTTCAATTACCTTAGAATAGAAATTATTATATATCGACATGTACAAGAGATTGAGGCAGACGTAATATTTCATAAGTTGACATGTGTGTGACTAACTTATGTAAAAAGAGGGGGAGGGGTAAGTAGGGGTGCGTAGGATGACAATTGGTTTCACACCTTCTGCTTTCTGCAATGGAAAATGAATTTCTTGAATGAATGATGGATGAATTATTACTTTCTTTTCGTGTCACGAACATGAAAACTCTTGGCTTGCAAGTAGTGGTTTTCTCTCTAACCTTTCCTCCACAGGTTCGCTCTTTACTGTTGTTTATAATTCAACTTTCATGAGGTGCTCGCCAATTTTGACGCTCTCTATTTCTATTTTCCTAATTCCTGCCTCAAAGTGCTTCTTTAACAGAATATTATTTATTTAACTTCAATTTTTCTTCATTCCTTACTTTAAGTTATTAAAGACATACAAGGTGGTTCAAATATGACCGGGACTGATTTTTTTTCAAATACCCCGACATACGCATTAACTGCGCCGCCTGGAGAGAATCTAGCCAGAACCCCCCACCTCCCTCCTTTGCAGGTTAGAACCTGTTCAGTCGCGTCTGGGTCTTGCTAGAACGATGAGTGAACAAAAGGTGCCGCGGTGCGAGGAACAACGCATTATCATCAAATTTCTCGTTGGAGAAAACGTTCAACCGTCGGAAATTTTGCAGAGACTCAAAAAACAGTACAGGGAAGAGTGCCTCTCACGGACCCGTGTGTTTGAATGGTGTAAGTGTTTCAGAGAGGGACGAGAGCGCGTTGAGAATGAACCTCATAATCGTCGGCCGCGAACATCCATAACCCCAACAAACATTGATCGTGTTAATGCGGTTATTTGTGAGAACAGGCGCATCACTATCAAAGAAGTTGCATCAGTAATTGGCATCAGTGTGGGTAGTGTAGAAGACATGATAAAAAAACACCTAAAATATAGAAAAGTGAATGCTAGGTGGGTTCCACGCACTTTGACGGACGAGAACAAATTGATGCGCATGCAAGCTGCCAGTGTTCTTCTAATGCGGTTTGAAAATGAAGGAGATGCATTTTTGAAGTCCATTGTAACCACTGATGAAACGTGGGTTCACTATTTTATTCCTGAGTCCCAGCAGGCATCACGTGAATGGCGACACGCCTCTTCTCCAAAACCTAAGAGAGCGCGGAAGATCCGTTCGGCGGGAAAAGTGATGGCAACATTTTTTTGGGACTGGATGAGTGTTATCCATGTAGACTTTCTTACAGAAGCTAACACCATCAATGCAGCTTATTATTCAGCACTTTTGGAAACAGAAATCAAAGAAAAGATCCAATCCAAACGGAAGAGAGTTGGGAAACGGGTAGCATTCCTTCAAGACAATGCACGGCCTCATACTGCTAAAACAACGATGGCAACCATCAGCAAATTGAAGTGGGACCTTCTACCACATCCGCCGTACAGTCCAGATTTGGCCCCAAGTGATTTTTACCTTTTTGGACAGCTTAAATCACATTTGCAAGGCATGCGATTTGCGGATAATGACGCAGTCATCCACAGTGTTCGGGAGTGGATATGCCGACAACCAAAAGACTTTTATGAAAAGGGCATTAGGATGCTTCCAGGACGTTGGAAAAAATGTATAGAATCTGGAGAGGAGTACTTTGAAGAATGACATGTACAAATAAATTTTTGCTAATAAAGTATTTCGTAAAAAAAATCAGTCCCGGTCATATTTGAACCACCTTATACATTTTCAAGGGATTTTACATTTCATTTATATTACAGTTTTCGGTCTTCTCCTTTCACTCTTTAGATATATTTTTCTTTTTTCTCTTCCCAGTACCATCTTCCATTCTATGCCTTAACTGTCCTTTCACCATTCATTCTTGTACCACAACGTGAAGCCTGATTATCAGAGTTCGCAAACTCCCACTAATGATGTTTTAATTTATCCAGATTAATCCGCGTGACGTTTTTCGAGAATAAATCAAGATAAGGAAGGAGCACGGCCTGAAGAATACGTCAAACCCCTTGGCAGGGCGGGCGGCCACTTGTCGGCCGTGGCGGACGCGGCAATGGCGGGCACGGCAACAGGGGCGTAATGGTGAAGGAACGTCTTGCTTGCCGCGGGCAGCTCTCCGTCTGATTATGTGCACCTCAAATCACTCACGTGACCTCTTGGCGCGACCTGTTTCTCAATACATTCAGATTAACCGTAGCGAAAACGTTAACATGTCGAAATGTCATTTCGCTTCCACGTGGCTCTCGGAAACAGTTTCCCTGTGGTGTATTTTATCTCTCGATTAGACTTCGTCTCGCTCACTTCGCCCTTATCCGGTAGGCCAGGTGGGATGTGCATTCGCCATTTTTCTGCCATTTCATTATCTTCTCACTGTTAATCCTCATCAATCTTGTCCTTCCATGCACTATTTTTTTTTCTTCGCCATTTAAAAGTTCACCGACTATCATTACTTTTCGTTTCCAGTTTTATTTTAACCTTCGTATATTTTATTTCGTTGTCAATTAGCAGTAATATGAACATTCTTTTCTTTTCTATTTCTTTTCTATGAACCAACAATTGCTCCTTTTCCCATCTTACTAACTTTACACTTAGGCATTTCTTGCCCTCTTCCTTCTCTACTCCTTGTTTCTCTCTTCCATTACAGTTTTTCTTTAGTGCGACAATTTCTCTTCCCATTTTACTCCGCTCTCATATCACACAGTTCATCTGATCTTTTCGTTTTTACCTCTGTTAGTAAAATACGGTCGGATGGCAGCAATGTGAAAGCCATGGATTGTACTTGTTAACAGTTTCGTTGACGGCGATGTAGACATCGGTATAGGCGTCAATGCAGAACTGCGTGTGGGTATGGGCGTTGATGTGGGCGTTTTGTAGGCTTCGGTGTATGTGTCAATGTATAGGTTGGTGTAGGCGTTGGTGTAGGCGTTGGTGTAGGCGTTGGTGTAGGCGGTGGTGTAGGCGTTGGTGTAGGCGGTGGTGTAGGCGGTGGTGTAGGCGGTGGTGTAGGCGGTGGTGTAGGCGGTGGTGTAGGCGGTTTTACGGAGTCGATAGGGCCATCGTCGGCGGCATTGGCGGTGAAGAAGCTCGTGACAAGTGGGGGGCGGCGGGGACGGCGCGCCGCAGGTGGCGTGGCCGTGTGGGCGGGGTAGGGCGCGGCCGGTGGGCGTTGCCTTAATTCGCGCGTCTTCGAAGGTGGCCTTATCTCCCGCGCGCTGCGCAAGGTCCGGGCCGGCAGGCCTTCGCTGCCTGGGGCCGCAGACGCGGGAATTCGCGGCTACGCTCAGCGCCCGCCAAGGAGCACACTCTGCCGGCGGTCGCTACAAGTGCTTGGGAACAGAAGAAGACGGTGACATTGCGCATCTCCCGGCCAGCGATAAGCATTCTGCGCCTGTCGCATGCTTCTTGGAGGGGATTTTAAGAGTTCTACGGAAGGATATATTTTAAGTATGGCGAAAAATTCAGAATGGAATTTTGATCTTAAGCTTTGAAGACTGCATTCTTTATTGTAGGATGAAAGATGCTTCTTAATGATCAATAAAATGATGCTAGTGCCACTTTATCACTTGCGGGTGATTAAAATATTTAACTACAGTCACGGGCGGTGGAAGGCGTAGGTCACAGTTTAACGTGACGTAACGTAGCATGATCATTTCCCTTCTGTATTAAACTGCATTTAAAGAAAATCAAATCAGCCGCCCACAATAACTTCATCTACTCGGGAAAGGTACGTTACATGCTCCTTCGTCATATACGAGTTAAATCTTTCCTCTCCTACGTAAAGTGTCACTGTTATTTCGTGTAATAAATTGCTATTCTTATACCCGCCAGTATTGTATTCTATTCATTGAAGGGTTTCTTACCAAATCTGCTTCATACATGTTATCTCGTCATATAATAAGATTGGAGACGTATTTGACCCGCGATGACGCAGCGAAAATTCGCTTTCCGTATTTTAGTGTCCTCAAATATTTGTATTGTACTTGATATAAAAATTGCTAGATATTTTAAAAGGGTGATTTGGTCAATTTTCGGCCTGTGCGGACATTATATCTCCCATATTAAAATATATATATTGAAAAATGTTAGCACATAAAGAGAATATTTATTGCGTACGCATCAATGAAAGTTTTAAATTATACATTCATAAACAGTGTCACTGTTTTGGAAACGTTAATATGTTACAACACTATTGGACAAAGCATTTATATCCAAAAGTTACTTTTAATAATGCTCTCGATTTTATGTCTGAGTAGACACATCATCACTCTCACAAAATCACATCCCATGGTTTGAAGGTTCATCACTCTCACAAAATTGAATTTTTCAAAGTACTTCGATTTTCTTCAAAGCCGTTTCTTTTCCCATATATTTAGCGCGACTACTTTTTTAAACAAGACTCTTTCCTCTCTTTTCGTGCACATGCTAATTCCTATGCAATCCCCTTGACTTATATATTTTGCTCCCAAGATCCACTAATCGTTTTCTGTATTTTTCAAAAACTATTTTAAACCAACATTTGCTTCAGTAAATCCAATTACCCCGCGAAACCGCAGATTCGTAGTAATCGCTTTTATTTCTCGCGTGTACTCGACATCACCGACCCACATTCAACAGCTGGTCCTCAGGCCGCCCCGGCCGCGTGCATATCCGGCCTGCGACGTGGACTTTAGGCAACCCCCACCCCGCACCCCCCTCTCGTGGCGCCGGCGCCCCGTCCCCTGCGCCTCCGCCATGTCCGTTGTTTCCTCCGCCTCCTCCTCCTCCTCCTCCTCCTCCTCCTCGTGGTCGCTCCCTAACCCCTCGTCGGCCTCCGTCTTTTTCTTCTTCTTCTTTGCGGCGGCGGCGGTGGGGGTGGGGGGACCCTGGCATGGGGCGCCCCCCCCTCGCGTTGGAGTAAAAAGGGACAGCGAAGACGGCGCCGAGGACGCGGAGGCAGAGGGCGGGTGGAGGTGCGGCGTGAGGGTTCGGGAAGACGGGCTGCTCCATTCATAAGAGGCGTTACAATGTGTACTATACAGACCCCGCCGGCGCGAGTGAGACGGTGAAGGAGTCCGGGAGGGCGCGGGCGGGCGGGTGGGAGAAAGAAAAATCATACAAAAACCTTCTAGTACTACGTTGTGCTACTACGTTTCCCGCTTCCGCCGGCCCACGTGCTTTAGAGGTGGTGGCGGCGGCTCTTCAGTGATGTGGCCACCGGGGTGTCACTACATTTGAACTTGTTGCACTTGTTTTCGGTAGTACTTGTTTCTACAAATGCAGAATATTCTGATGACAGAACTACACAGTGACTCCGAAAAAATTGAATTATTGCCGTATAATAAATTGACCGTTAAAATCATGTAGAACCTTCAAGTATTCAGTTTTAAAAATTTCTTTGTGTTTCAAAGTGGTACCCTTTCCTTTGGTGCTTGGGAAATAATTTAAGATGTTGTTTACAGGAAATAGTGAATTCTAACATAAAATGAATTTATAAATTCTCGAATGTCTTACGATGTTAAATAAAATTGTATTAGTTTATTTTATAAATACTGAATTGATGGAGAAGTGTCTAAATTAATGTTCATACAGTAACAAAACTTATTTAAATGAAATTGATATAGCGCCAAAAATTTAATTACATTGAATTTCCTACTACAATTATGTTTTCACTATTATTTGAATTGAATATTACTAAACTCAAACGATTATTTAAATGTTAACATTATTAATTCATAGCGGAGTGCCTATAGGGTTATTCGCAATGTTCACTTGTAGTATGTGTTGATGCACGTTTGAAGTTAAGCAATATATGAGGCAGTAGTTGTGATAGAGAGAGCTATGTTATGTCACAGTTTACGTACACAGATACACATTTTTTCCCTTCTTGAAAGACAGACATGTGTAATACATTCTTCCGAAATGTTTGATTAACATTCGACATTTCATTTAAAATATGTATTTTTTAGCTGGAAAAACTCATAAAACCTTTTAAATAACGAATATTTTTGATACTTAAGATAAATAAAAATAATCGTAATTTTCAAAGTGAACAAATCACTACCTGTTTATAAGTTCAAAACCTTGCCAAACTTGCAATACTGTCTGAAATCTGATTTGCTAATTTCTTACTAGTTTATTCTGCTTGTTAAAGATGTTTTTACCTTGTGGATTCTCAAGATAATTGATTCGAGTATCTTAGAGAAGGAAACCACAAAACCCGTTCGAGAAATTTTCTAGAAGCCAGATCAAACTATTGTTACCTCAAATTCACATGGGGAAAGTTCTGTGTATTGTTTGATAGCCAAAAACAATTGTGAATTTCTCAAGAAAATTTTTGGTTCTCATTCACTAATCCTTGTTCAAGAGTGGAAGATAGAATCCTGCCGTAAGATGATTTATGTCAATGTAAAATCATAAGAGGTTCCGCCTTCACTGACTACTCAAAACTGCGTGAAAATTGCTTGGTTTGTCGAAGATTGACGCGTTGGAAGGACTAGTTTGCCTTATTATCTTGTCTACTCTCAAATTCTATACTCATTGTTTCATGAAACTACTTTCATAGTCCGTGACCAAGACACGCTTTACACTGCAGCCAAGCAATTTCTCACCAGAAACAGATTTCGAGGGTTCAGAACAATAGGCATATTAGACTGAACACGCATTCAGCAGAATTGCATCTCTATTCGATATTTGCTTTATTTTAGAATCATTGTGTAGTGTTCAACACGTTTTTCCCGTCTGGATTCAGTGTTTCAAATCTCGGTCTCCCAATGACGAGTTCTGTGATGGACAAAGCCGGTTCGCGGAACGATTTCTCGTTTCTCTGGCTACCTTTGCTTCATCAGCGTCAAATCATCATATTCGGTATTAACTATTCATTCACTTAAAAATTGCTTCTCGTTCAACACTTTTGCCTTTCGAGTGCTTTAAGATACATTTTAATTTAGAGCTTTTAGATAACGCCATCTTCAAGTCTAGTTTGGTTTTCGTCTCTGAATTTTAGGTTTTGACTAGTATGGAGCAAAGAAAGAAGGTAGTTGGGGTTGATAAGTAAGAGAACAATGCCTAAAAGTTAAGGTTTGAATCGTTCTTTTGGGAATTTTGATTTTTTGCGGGGTTTGTTTTTGTTTGTACCTAAGGTAAACATTGTAGAGTAGAGAGAGTTTGGTAAGCTGTTGAAGAAATTGTTGGCAGGATGTTTTACTGTCTTGATGAATTTTGATACAGCTAATTCTCGTGGAATTTGATTTTTTGGGAATGCCATAGAGCATTTACTGTTCTGAGATAACTGAATTTGGACTCTCATTTACTTTTGGTAGCGTCGGCCTTAACGCCAGGTACAGAGAAAAAATGAACGTGATACTCGGGAGGCATTCAGAGCTCTTATATGACGATATCTCTTTTAATAAAGTAATAACTAAGTATTTTTATAAAAAAAACATTCACCGGTCTGTCTTTATTGGTTAATCGTAGAGCAACACCAAACCCCACTGCATGTCAGGAAAGGAATTTTTATCTCACTAAAATGGCGGAGACGAGCAGAAACGTAGCTCTGGTATTAGTTCTGCTGAAATTACTATTTAATATGAAAATAGAGTCAATGATAGTACTCGCAGCTAGAGGGAGTAATAAAATATCATAATAGTACCTAATGATAATATCGGCAACGTAATAAGACGACAGAGTCGATGAACATCCTAATGCTCCCTACCGTCTAATTAGGGAAGAATTGGAGTGGTGGGGGACAGTCGCCCAAGTCCTCCCTCTCGAAAACTTCGCGACCTTGAGCGCGTTTTACACACACGAACTGGCCGTATCAATTTCTTCGTTAATGAACTATCGATCAAGACGACGCCGACTGGCGAAAGAACACAAAAAGGCGGCGTCCAATTATCAGAACTCAACGTCCATTACCCCCGGCCGAATCCTTGGTTTCGCCCCGCCGGACGGCCGTTTGTGTTCGTAATACCTACTCTGATTATGACAAATTGGCAGTTGGGGGTTCCGAAAGGGAAAGAGTTTTTGTGCGAGAGCTGTGTTGTGATAAACCATCAAGCATTTTTATGATGGTCTTCTAGAGATTGAACACGGTCAGAATGTAGCGGGTCTGACGATCTTATTTTCAAAAGTCATATAACCATTTTGTTGTAAGAGAGGTGGGGAGTTAAGCAATAAAGAGGGCACACAAAAGAGTATAGGTTGTGTTTTTGGAAATGAGTGGAATTACCCTTCTTTTCTTCACCTTTTTTTTGGTTAGTGCTCCGGGTTTCAGACGCAATGTTTACAAGAGAATTTTATTGTCGAAGAGATGGAAATTGCTCCTTTGGGGTTCCCCAGAGGTTGTGGAGTGGGATAATCGCAACTTGACACGCCCACGAAATTCCAAAGGTTTCCAAATTGGGTACAAAAAAGGAGAAAGAGAAGGAGAAAGGGTGCATTTGAACGACCTGGGGACTGCGAAGCCTGTCCATTTCTTTCGATGACTTTCGTCGCCTTGGCTCTTCGCCCAGGGCAAAATGGTTCCACCAATTTCTAGGTAGTGCGGTCTCCCTCGGGTGGACTCTAAATTAGTCGGTAGAGACTTTCTTTTTGTTTCAAGTTTCGAGCCCAGCCTTGTCTCGTATGAAGCCCATCGTTCGTCATTTCGTAAAACCGGCAGGTGTTGCAACGGCAACGGCAAGTGACAACGCGCAAGAAAATACTCCTGAAGGGTGGAGTACTTTCGGTATCTCATCTTCATTTACGTAATGTGATATTTCATATTTTATAACACAAGGAACCTCAACTTCCATTTGATTTCTTTTAATACAAGTTTTAAATATGCTATTTGGATAATGTTTACATAAAAAATCTTTGAAAAATCTTAAAAACGTGTATAAAGAAGTTGTTTACTGAAGATCTTGTTCTTAAATATTTTTTACGGAATATGAAGTAGTATATACTTTTATTTAATTAGTTTTTGTTTTAATTCAATTGTTCCTTTAATAAAGTATTATTTTTTTAAAATATTTATGTCATATTAAAAATACCAGCCAAGTGGATGTGGATTTTGTGGGAGTGGTAAGTAGTAACAAAAGTAACACATTAATAAGTAATATAAATGGCACTTACATAGATGTATATTTAAGTTTCGAACTTGGATTTCAGCAAGTCATAAGCAAAAAAGTCAATAAATGAAAAGTAAAATAAAATAAATAAAAGAAATTTCCTTTTGATGATTTGTCAACTATTATGAATATTAAAGTAAATTTTCGCAAAAATATAAATATTTTCTCTTGCTGCACCGTCGCATTTTCCTTTTTTTTAAATCCAGGAAATAAACAACTTCTCGGCTCATTGACGTCTTTTCAAGTCCTCTTTCGATGCTGACGACTCCCTCTAATCTTCCGATTTATAGCGAAAAACCACACAACTCGTCCCCGACGGGAAAACCTGTCACATTAACACGAACTGCTATCCCTCCCCGTCCCTCCCTGCCCTCCGCCCCCTCCGCCGGGCCGGCGCCTGATCACTTCCCTCCCCCCGCGCGGAAAGGTTTTTACTTTATGTAAATCGCGAGAGGCATTTCCGTGAAAAATGGGGAAGAGCAGGGGAATTCATTACCATTGATACCGCTTAATGAGATTGCCCTGCCCGAGTTTTATCATAATTCAGGGACAGGAATTTGAGGGCGGACGAACAGGCCTGGCGAGGCGAGCTAGCAGGCAGCGAGCGGCAGACGAGCGGACGGCCGAGTTAGCTACGCTGCGGGCGCGTAGGCGAGCCGAGTGGCGAAGAACTATGGAGGGCGTGGGGGACGTGAGACATTGTGCCGTAGGAGCGAAAAAGAGAAAGAAAGAAAGAGGCGAATGAAGGGGCGAGCGAGTAAGTGAGAGAATTGATTACGTTAAATAAGCGAAACGAGCGTGCCTGTGAACAGATAAACACTTGAGAGAACGACTACACCAAAGAACACACTGAAGGTAAATTTTACAAATTGGGTAATATGTTGTCCGTGAGTATATGAGCGATTGAGTGAGTGAGAGCGAGTGAACTGTAAGCAAATATGACGATGAGCGAGAAGTGAGTGGAGGGGACATTTATGAATAATATGCACAAGAAGGAGAACTATAGGTACAAGTAATGATGAATAGATATGCGAAAAGATGAGTAAAAGGGAGAAAGAGAAGCGCATTAGGGAAAAGCGGTAATCGACCGTAGTTCGAATGAACGAGCTTCCGTACATACAAACAAGCGAACGAGCATTCAGGCGAGTAAACAAGCACGTAAGCGAAATAAAAGGCAAAAGAGCGAGCGAGCTGGCTAGCAAGCAAGCAGTCGGAACACATATAGGCGAGCGGTCTAATACGTAGAATGAACGACCGCACCGGCGCGGCGAGGCGGGCAGACGTCATGCAAGTAAGTGAGCGAGCAAACAAGCGAATGGGCAAGTAATCGAGCGAGCAAGTAAAGCGAGTGAGTAAGTAAAGCGAGCGTGAGAGCGAGCAAGAAAAGCGAACGAGCAAGTAAAACGGGCGTGAGAGCATGTAAGGCGAGCGAGCGAACATGTAAAGCGAGCTGCCAAGTGAGCGCGCGCGCGCGAGAACGGCCGTGCGGGAGGGCGAGCCGGAGCGTGCGTGCGGGCAACACGTCCTGTCGCGTCGCGGTGCGTCGCGTGGCGTCGCGTCGCACGTCAGTCGATTTACGCGGCGCGCGGGCACCCGGGAGCGCGGCGGGCGCTGATTTACGAAACTGCCGAATCTATTTGGATTAAAGTGCGGCGGCGCTCGTATTCATTTCGCAACGGCCCGACAGACGAGCGTTCGGACCCGCGGGTCCACAGTTCGGGCCCCGGCGCGGTGCGGCGCAGGACAGGGCGGGGCGGAGCGGGGCGCCAAACCATTACCTCTGTATTACCGCGGTGAGATATCGAATAATGGTGTCGATGTGCGGCTGGTTTTTAATGTAGATCAAATTCGGTGTGAAATATTATGTTTGTTTGCGTCCAGGCTCATTTCGTTTTGTTCGTACACATGTGATAAATGTAGTTCTTTCAGCGAGACTGTTTGCATGATGTCTGTTTTGTATATTCATTGAACAGTGTGGCAATTTCATTGCTACAACTTTATATTTATTAAATGTAATGCATATTGTTAGCATGACCTTATTTGTATTCATGGATTGTATGTTGGAAAACATTTAGGGCATGTGTATCTATTTGGAACCAATTGTTGAATTCGGTTCCCAGGGCGTGTTTTGTAATAATGTGCAGTTTGCTTTAGACAGGTATGTAATATGGTTTTGGAGAACGACTGCAATGTTACGCAAATCGAGTGCTTGTAACCCATCTGATGCTTACCATTAGTGTTGGAAATAATTCATCTCGAGAACGTATTTCAGGGCAAAGACGTTGCCTTGTTTGCACATATTCGTGCTAGGTGAATTATGTCGTCATTGTAATCTCCCAACGCGCGACAAATACATCATCGGGAGGGCGAAGAATGCATTGTGAGTAGATTTCTGAACTATGTCTGCCTGTGAATCACGACCGCAAAACTATGGCGCGGCCTGTTGCCTCTTGTTCAACTCAAGCGAGGCCAGCCCGGGGGACGTACGAAAAAGTCATGCAAGTAATGCAGCATTTCTGCATGTATTACGAAAGAATTGTCCGTGACTGGACATTTTGATAACCGTTTATAAAAGCCATAAAACAGAATGATGCATAGGCAACTTGTGTGGTGTAACATGAAATACTGATGTTGATGGGCTTCCTGCATATTTGCACGAATCAAACATTTGAAATTGTTTTTGTTTTTTTTTCGTCTGTTTGTTTTGCTGGTTGCAATGACGCCGCCGGTCGAGAGGGTAAAAAAATAATCTATTGTTTGCACGTTGAAAGAATTTGCGTGCAAGAGTTATTTATGTGTTATGGCCTATGGAATGAGGACTATGTGGCCGGGTCTCCGTGATTGCAGGGAGGTGCTTCCATTTCGTGAAAAAATACTAATTAATCAGGAGAGTGATTTATGGAAATCAAATGCCGTAATACACACATCCCCTTTCGTTTTCGTCTCCGCTGCGAAAGGTAACGTGATTTGGTAGTCTGTTAGCGCGCCCTCGCGTCGTTTAGTGCGTTTCCGATCACGTCCCAGGCGCATTTATTCATCCCAGGCGACCGGACAGAGTGTTGGCTGCGGAGATGTGTGGAGCCTGTTTCGTTTATTTATCGCCGTTGTCGCTTGCGTATGGCTTCTCTTACCTGCTCTGGCTCCGCGTTGTCATTTTGCTGTAAACGATTCGGTGCGTGGAAAATCAATTGGAGTTTTGGATTCTGTATTACGATAAGATGAGGTTCTTCTTGAGCGTGTTTCTTGGGATAATAACACACCTAAGGGGGAATTTAGTGAAATCTCACAAGCCATGTCTGGCCAATGTTGTAAAATGTTGTAAAAATAATGCTTTAAACTATGTGTACTCATTTTTATAGATTGCGGAACATTATAATCTACAAATTAAAGGAAAGATAAAACACTTTGAATCAAGTTCGTTACTAAAATTCTATTTTAGAGATAAAACTTTAAGAAGAAAAAATAAATTTTATTTACGAGAGAGATTATTATCTTTTATGATTCCCTAAATTTATTGTAGTCGACTGCTTATAACGTTTGATTTCGTTTGAAATGAACTTAACATTTTTAAAATGCTACCATATATGTGACAGGTTGGAAAAGTGTTTCAGTTTAGATCCAAAACAAATCAATGATAACACATAAGTTACATATCGAAGAATTTGATACAATTTCTGATGGTGAGTTATAAGGAATGTAGTATCACAGTTACTAAAATAAAATGCTAATTGCTAGTATTTTGCACTTGTAACGTAGCTACTTATATTGATTTCTTACGTTTTGATATTTCCTTTGTATTATTTTTAAATGTACATATTTTATATTTTATATATTTTTTGAAATCTTATTTACGTTCACGATTTAAATAGTTATTGCATCAAACACCGACTTTCAATTATTTATTCTTGCTTAACACTCGAGCTATAATATTGGAAGTTGAGCTTATATTGCACATTGTTTTCAGGACAACAAAGAAATTTATGGCATGGGATATTCATGAAAACTATATTTTCATAATAAATCACTCAGTGATACTACATTGATACAGGTGTGCATCTGGGTCACATCCATTGGGCAGCCAGTCGGCTCCCCCAGCTTCATTCCATCACTCACATTTCACGTAGGCTTAAAATCGTTATATTGGCACCTCTCACTATTCCAACGCATTTCTGCTGCCGATATTATTTTAAAACTGTTTTATATGTGGGATATGAACTTGATAGTGAAAATCGCCAAAACTACTCCTCACTAATTGTTTTTTGAATGACAGTTGTAGAGAATCAGATCTCCCTTGGCGCCAACATTTTAAACTTGGATTAATCGGGAAAGGTACTAGATATGAATTGGTTTTCCAAATACTGAAAGACATACTTTCTCTGAAAGGTGTGCAGAAAGAATTTGCAAAATTGTATGCCAATTTTTATTTTATGAAAATTGCATAATTGCCCTAAACTAAAATGCATTAACGTAGTTATTTCGCAGTTCGTTTTGAGTTAATGGTACCTAAGTGATTCATTTTATTTTAGCATAATTTATGTAATATTTAATGATATGAGTATTGACTTTTTACAAAAACTATTTTCATGTATTTGGCTTAATGTATTACAATTGCAATTCAATGACAGTATAGTGTTTCTTTTTGTTAATAGCTAATATCACATCAATTTTATTGCTTCTCAGATAGTAGTACCGTTAAACAAAATGACATATAAAACAATTATTAAGGTAGAATTTGATTTGAAGTATTTCCTTGAAGTTAGTATTAATTCAAATTTGATTCGTCCAATTCAATTTCTGTCATGGACTGTTATGCTAGCCCTTTACTATTAAGTACCTACTAATCTTCTATTTTCCCCCTTCCGCAATCCTTTAATATATGGAAAGGCTAGACAGTGGATTATCCGAAAAATAGAAAATATTGTGGGAATACGAATCTTGGGGGAAAATTATTATTTAAAATAAAAATAGAAAAAGTTGCAAGTGTTATACGAAATGCAGGAATTTGATGATAAATAACGCTAAAATATCATACATTGATATAGCGTTATCATTTCGACATCTTTATTTGGAATTTGGAATCATTGAAGCATAATAGTTTGTGGAAATTCATCGCACAACAATCCAAATAATGCCTGACGCCCCATCCTCCTACGAAAGGACTCTCCACCTCTTCACTCCCTTCCCTGAAGATCGCAACCCAACACCCACTTCGAGGACCACCGCCCCCGCCGCCCGTGCTCGCCTACAGCGCCCCGTCATACTCTCGCGACCACGCCGTATTTTCCCCTGGTGGCGCAGCGACCAGATTCGAGTGGCGGGCGGCGCGGGGCGCGGTGGGGGCGTGTGGGGGCGTGTGGGGGTGTGAGGGAGCCAGGGGGACAGCGCCGGGGGGTACGGAATTGTTCCGTTGCCCCTCTAGATTAGCCTCGTCCGCCGCGGTTGCTGATACCATATTGGAGGTGCCGGCGGTGCTCGCATTAAAAATTGCCATGACATTTGAAACCAGTAAATAACGAGAACATCGCTGGAGAGCCGATAAATTGGTCCGGCTGCTCTGCCCCACAGTGCTGTTACCTGTGACGCGAAAAAGTTTCAAAAGTCACATATTGTCCAATCTGTCCGCGTTGACGATAATTTTTTTAGATAAATGTCGAGTTTTTTTGTTGCCCGTGGAAATTATGCGGCGCTTTTACACTTTGTTCTGCATATTTTAATAACACCGAGAGGAAATTATTGCAATTACGTTGCATACTTTTAAAAACGCCTCGTAACGGCGTGAATTGAAAATAAATCAATTCGCGATGTTTGGCGATATTTTCTGGTAATACGCTATTTTTGTACGAGGGTTCGCTCATAGCCACTTTTCACTTCTCGTTAGACTCGCGTCAGAAAATTGTGATTGCGAAATGCTCTCTATACAAAACAATGCATCCCTGTATTAATTCTGTCGTAAACCTTCGCGATATTAAAAAAAAGTTCACAACTGTTATTTAGGTTAACTACCAATGCTATTTTTGTTCGCTTTGTTGATTACTTCTTGTGGGTGAATAACCCAGGCTACATACACGAATTTAGAGCCTATGGCGGGATGTCTCTTTCGTTGACAGACACATAATTTATGAGGAGAGTGATGTTTATCTACATCAGCATTCTTACTGGTCGTCAAGTTCATTCACATACATTTAAATTGATTGGAAAGGATAGATGAATGTATGCGTTCTTTTTTCGATTAAAAATCATACATATGTATTAATTTGAAAATTAGAGTTGGGAGGGAGAGATGATTGTATGACAGGAAAGAGAATCTTAATGCTACAGATGAGATTAATGTGACGTAAATAATAGCATCGTTATTCACAAATCTTCTAAACTATTATTGTTGTGATACAGTTCTTATCTTATACTAAACTTACTTGAAAGACACGTATAGTTTTATTTTTCTTAAAATGTACAACAATGTTCTGAATAGTTAGTGCAATTTTACGAAGTTTGAATAATTACAATACATTCGCTGCATGTAAGTGTACGAAAAATTTAATTTTGAACCGACTTAGAATTTTTTTAATTCAAGAGATTCATGCTGAATAAATTCGCATTTGCGTCTCTAGTTCTTGAAACCGATGTTTAATTTCATATTTCAGAAATTATTCTGAAGTGTGATATGACATTAAAATATATTTCATTTTAATCACAAAGAAGAAAATGCAGAATTATCAAGACCCGTCAATTATCACAAATAGTGAGTATAAAATCAATCCATTAGATTCATTCCTCAGCATATTTTCAGAACTCAATTAATCACATAGGTGCTCTGTGAGTTTCCTAGGTGCTAGTGATTTAGATTTAGTTGTAAGATTAGCATTTAAGTTAAATATAAGTCATAAAAATACATATGATGTAGTATACATAATACTGAACTATGTACATTCGTTCACTAATAAAGATATACTATAAAAATAAAAAATAAAAATAAAAAAATTAATCTTCTCCGGTCTGGGTAGACGAGGACGCTAAGGCTGAAGGGTCATTGTTACCTCGAGCCTGACGGGTCGCGGGTGCGAATCCCGCCGAGGGCATGGATGTGTTTGCGTATACTAGTATGCGAGCTGCGCCACCGTTACCCGAAACTTACTAAACCAATGTTAATAACAGTGGTCTCTGTAGGACCTTCGTTGTTTAAAAGCAACCCAAAATAAGTAGAAGCAATCAATCTTAAAATCATTAACAAATTTCTTTAAATTCAGATATACAAAGATTAAATTAAGACACAGAGCCTAAAGGTATTGGAAAATTCTAATTGTTTTTCAAATAATTTGTATCACAAATGTTTATTTTCACTTGGCCTTCGTAGCCACAAAATTAATCTTCATTCTAAATGTGCCAAATTGTTATTATCTCAATTAATTTGTCGCAGATACCCCCTCTGCAGTGTGTTTTCCCTGGATTCCGCCGACGCGGTATGACCATATGTGCACGGGTTCGCGGACACATACACACACATACACACTCACATTCATAATCCCATCGTTCTCTTGCAGTGGAATGGTGCCCTCCCTAAATTGTAATTCGTCACATTTCGTAGCTAACAGCGTGTTATAATTTTAACTGGCTTGATACTGACAATTAAATTTCTAGCCATGTCACTCAGCTAATGCAACTGATGTGTGCTCTACATACTAGTTATAAAATAGTTCAGCCGGTCTGCGCAGCTCTGCAGCCCACCGACGGTCAACCCTGATGCCGGATTGTCACAAAGGCTTCAACGCTCTCCTGTTCTTTTCGATAAAAGCCTTATTTTCGTTCTTTTTCCGTGCTGAAATACAAATATGTGGGTATGTGTCAAAGAGAGTCTTTGTTTTATTTTAAACTAATTTAAATTTAAACAGAAATCTTAATCTATAGATTATAATGTGAACGCAATTTGTATGCCAATATACCTGCCATTCAGGGTTGCCAGAATACTATCACGCCTTGTCGCCATTTACAATGCCACATGTCGCCAAAAGTCGCCAAGCATTCGACAGATGTCGCCATTAAACCGCCAAAGTTCAAAACGGTATAAGCTGTTAATAAAAAACACATCTCATTAAAAATGCTATATTTTATTGAAAAAATGGATGAAATGTATCATATTTTAAACATTAATCTATAAAACTCTAAAACAAAACAAACTTTCTTATATGATTAGCATCGAAATCACAATTATACCCCTGCAGTAGATAACAGTCATGCATTAAACTTCGTTGAGTATCGAAAATACGGATTCATCATCTTCGTTGTTTTGGTCCGTCTCTTTTTTCGCGTACATGATTTTCGAGGTGAATTTTGCGAGCATATCTTTCGAGGGCGAAAATTTCGCACAACAGTTGTCTTTAACTTGTAAAGTGAGGCGAATGCGTAAAAGTGCATCCAGCAGAGTGAACGCAATCTTATTCCGGGCCTTATTTTTCACCGCGTTCATTACAGAGAACGCCCTTTCCACAACTGCGTTGCTTGTAGGTAAGCACAGCAGGTCTAAGCACAACGTCGCTAATTCGCGGAAAACGTAACGCCCGCCAGCGTCTGTGTAAAAGTACACTCGAGGCCACAAACCGAGGTTATTAAACCCATTCAGTGTTTAATACCAATAGTGGCAGTGTCCAACATAACAGTATTCAAGAACAGTAGTACCAACATAACTAGAATAGAATTACTACATCATTGGTTACATTCAAAAGCTTTGCTTTTTATTATCGCAGGCATATAAATATGAATTGTTTAATTAAAATTAAAATGAAGTAGCCAAAAAATCGCCAAGTCGCCAAATGTAAATTTTTGTCGCCAATAATTGAGAATAGTCGCCAGTTTGGCGAGAAATCGCCAAATCTGGCAACCCTGCTGCCATTGCCGACAATGTTATCAAGCACATCAATGTTTGCACCGAGCGGTCAGAAAAGACGTGATTTGAATACACACAAGAATTTGTATCGAAATACATTATGTGAGTAAAGGAATAATTACTACGTTGCAGTTCATCTAGCTTATTACGTGACCACAACAAATTAACTATTATGACAAAAAAATTTAATTGCACTCCATATTTCATCAGAAACCTAATTTTGTTTTTCGGAATGGATTTGTTTCGTCACGATCTCTGTGAATGTAAAATATTTTAAGGCATTTGTCTTATTTTTGATATAACAATTTTAATCTTATTCAGTGTTATCTGGTTTATATTCTCTTTGATTTGCCTGAATGGAAGTTGATATATTGTAAGTGGGGGGTAAATTAATACTTTTAATTAACAATATTGGAAAATTTATGAGTAGATATTACTTAAGAATTTTCTACGGATAAAAACGCATTTTTCCCGGTGTCTTCAATTTTATAGTGATGATTTATTTTGAATTTGAATTGTTATTTACTCTTCGAGGACTAAATGTTACCTTCAGGCTTAGTGCTATGGTATCTGATATACTACGGGTCGATACGTTATGATTTCGACGAAACGTGCACTCGAACAGCCTTTCGCAGGAAAGCCAATTCCCACTGTTTGCTTGTGGGAATCACGTGCCTACATAGGCCTTCGCACTAGTCTTATTGTTGTGAAATTTCTCGTGTATTGCTACAAAAAGGAACGGAAAATAAAAGTATGATATTTATGTATGTATTCGAAATTTTGATGTGAAAATTGCATGTTTATCTCTATTTCATGCTTACTGTATAAACACCCTTTCAAAAAGGGATCGGTGACAAATTACAGGGAACCACATTTTGGGTAGTATGTTTTTTTGATAAGTATAAGTACCTAAAAGATATTTAGTTTACTCTATAAAAATTCTGATCATCTCTAAGTGCTCTAATTTCCTGAATAGAATCTGTTCCGGCTTTAACATAAATGACCCAATAAGAAACTTAGCGGGCGCTCTTCAAACTTTTCTCTCTCAGAGGGTGCAATATTTACCCGCAGCAACTGTAATGCAACATGGAATCCCTGCAGATAAATACGCAAGCCAGGTAAATCGGAACCCTGTACCCCGCCCTTTACACCGCACCGCACCGCAACCGTGCCCTCACTTCTCGCCTCAGCCCAGACCCTGAGCACACACCATCCCTCCTCCCCTCCATGTCCCCCCACATCGCCTTGTACGCGCACTGAACGTCCCCGCACTGTCCTTCCCCCCACTGTCTGTCCCTCCGTCCCCACCCAGCCCGTACCCGAACTGACAGTCCAGGCATAGCCCGCCCATTCGTCCCCGCACTATCCGTCCGTCCGCTTCCACACTGCCTGTGCCCGCACTGTGATGTTGCCGCATGCCCGTCCCTGCGTCCTCTCACTCCCTCGCACTGCCCGTCCCCTCCCGTCCGTCCTCCCCTGGTGGCAACGTTCCTCCTTAATAGTTGTCCCTAATAAGGCGGATCGCAACATAAAGAAGACGCTGCGCGGCCGCGCGTCCCGCTCGCACCGCCGGCGGCGCGTGAGGGTGCGTGCGCCTCCGCCGGCCGCGTGCACGCGTGCGCGAGCGCGTGCGGCACCGCGGGGAGCGCGCGGCGCGGCGCGGCGTGCGTGAGTCTCCGCCATTAATTACCAGCGCGAAGCGCCGCGCTCGCGCTCTGCGAGAGAGAGAGAAGGGAGGAGGGAACGAGGCACACGCAGCTGTCCCCGAAAATTTTGTACGCGGCCGCGCACACGCGTCGACTTTACGTGCGCAACAAAATTGCGAAATTTTCAAGTAACCGGCGACGGCAGCGGGAAGAACGGGCCGTGTGATGAATGCCGCGTTATAATTCATAGCTCTATTTCGGGGGGGAGATGGCGGCGGTGAAAGGGGGCGACGACGACGGCGGGCGGGGGAAGGGTAGTGGATCAAAACGGCCGCAGAGCTCACAACCGGCGGGTAACCGCCTCCCCGCCGCGCCCTGCTCCACTCTGTCCCCCTCTTTCTCGCTGGCTGGTTCTGGTCGCGCGCTTGAGCACGGCGGGGCGGCGTGGAGTGGTGGGGACGGGCAGGACGGGGTGGGGCGGAGCGGGCAGAGGAGGACAGGGGTGGGAAACATCAGGCAGGAGGGGAAAGAGGAGAGTGACTGGCGGGGAGGACGCGACAGGATAGGGCAGAACAGGGCAGGGCAGAGCGCTGCGGGCTGGAGATACGCGTGAGTGAAGCGAGGCGAGGTATGGTGGTGAAGGAAAGGAAAGGAAAGGGCGGGCAAAGGAGGAGAACCGGGACGGGACGGTGCGAGACGATAATCGGGGAGCATGAGGCTGGGCGAGGCAGGGTGGGGGAGGCGGAGGGGGGCTGGGCGGGAAGTACGGAAGATAGTAGAATAATTGACGGTCGGTGAGAGTGTGCGGGGAACTCGTGGCGTATCAGTTCAGTTCAGTTCGGGGTGGGGCAGTAGGGGTGGGGCGAAGCGGGATGCAGGGCATCTGTGTGTCGCGGGGCGGGGCGTGGCAGTGCGCGACGGGGTGGGGAGAAGAATTGTGGGTGGGTGAGATACAGCGCAGGCGGGGAGCGTGGGGCGTGTCTGTTCAATTCGGGGCGGGGCAGTAGGAAGTAGGATGAGGCGGGACGGAGGGGATCGGAGAGTGGCGGGAGCGGGCACGCAAGCGAGCGAGCTGCTATAGCAATAACATGCACTCGAAACGCATAAAACCACTGTTACATATGGACATTGTTAGGACAACAACATTCCTGCTTCGTAATTGTGAAATATGACTGCTGCCTCCCATATACAAACCGCAGAGATGTCAATTGGCGTATGATTAACAAGTGTAATATAGGCCTTTAATGACCAGAAATTCTGGAAATTATTTTTTTGTTAAAATTCGAATTACGAGTGGGGGCTAAAAAATATAGTTCCCTTCTGGCAGAGTGCGGTTGATTGTTATTTTAAAAACCGCGGCGGCTGCGGTGATCGTTTTTGAGTGCAACCTCCCTCCTCCCCCCCCCCCCTTTCGTGGCGTCGCTTCGTATCCCGTGTGCTGCTACTGAAAAAAAATATTGCGCTTTTTCTATATATTTCCGTCGGTGCGGTGGCCCAAAGCTAACGCAATATATTACTATTAGTAATGTGGGCCCATAGACGTGACGCATACTCGCGTTGCTTTACTAGGCAATAACAATTACAACGATCGAACAGCTGTATCAATTTTTCCCGATGACGACTTAATCACGCGGCGCCGCTGGCGAGGACGGCTGTTTCGCGGGGGAGGGGGGGAGGACGGATGAGGACGGGGTAGGAAATGGAAGGGGTATTGGTAACGAAAGGGGAGGGAAAACGAGGATCAGCTTAGAAGTGCTATGGTACGAATGATAGATGACTTGTCAAACTGGAAGTGTGGGAAAATGTCATCGCGATTATAAGTATAGGGAGCTCTTTCGAATTTAAAGAAAGAAATAAAGCACACCAAGTAACGTGTTTGAATATTTACATAAAATTCACTACAATAATGTGATCTATTTTGCTTACTGTTCTGTAAATTGGCCAATTTGCAAGTAATTGAAGTATCCCGACTGCCTCAGAATGAATGTTACAAACTTGTAGGGATGCTTGCGTAGATGCTCAGCAGACACATGATTTCCGATTTTCATGATGACTAGCGATGAAATATGAATCGAGGGAGATAGTGCATGTTGTATGTAGAGCATTCGTACGTAATTTAGAAAAACAAAGAATGTAGAGGTAAATGAAAGTAGAACATATTGATGGTTTGGCCCAATACAAATAATTTGTATTAGTTAAATTGTTGAATAGGTAAAAATGTAACATCAATGCGGCGAAACAGCAGAGATAAGAGGAAGATGACATCATATTAGTAAGAATTCAGGATACACAGAAATAGTTGGAAATCGAAACTAGATACGTTAAGGATGATATATCATTCTAGAAATAACAAACAAGGAAAATGAAGGAACTGTCAGGTAACAAGATAATGATATTTGCTTGAAAAATGTGGGGGATATTATATTTTTTAAAGAATCGCCTATTTTATAATCACAAGAAGAGTATTCGAGTGGGTGTGAACATGAAAATTGATACACACTAGTTGAATTGACAGTGATATTAATCTATGTTTCTTGAATCATAAGTTTAAAGGTTTTGAGCCTCATTTTAAATCTCCTCCTTTTTAGTGAATCATTTTATAACCTTAAAATTTAAATTTTTAACCAGAACTTCATTGCGATTCAATCTTTATCTTAAGTATTTTTGAAGTGATACACATATATTTAACAGTAAAAGAATTTCCCAGAGCAGTGAGGACGAAAAAAAAAAAAAATCAACGAACAACGAAACCAACTGTAACCCTGGGTTTCAATTAATTAAAATAACTGTCAGTTCTGGAGATTTATGTGATCTGAAAACGCTAATTAGAGTGGTCTTATGCATGACCACTATTTTACAAGTTGAAGTAGTTAATTTAAAAAATTAAATTTTCAATCAGAATTTAATTTCAATTCAATATCGTAAACATTTAGTTTAATATTGAAATAATTCTCGTGACTTACGATGAAAACGTTTCACGCTGGCCATAATTGCTGGCGCAATAAAGACGGAAAGTACCATCACGGTGAGACTGGTGGTGGCGGCAGACGCGGTGACGGGTGCCGCGTCCACTGGCGCCGTCGCGGTGACTGGCCGGGGTTGCTGGCTGGCCAGCGTCGGGCGCCGCCGTTGCTTTGTGCTCGCCCGCGGATCAAGCGGCTGCCGGGGCGCCTAAACGTTACTTATGGCGGGCTTCGCGGCGCACGTAAACCCTCCCCGCCCCGCGCCGCCCCGCTCGTCTGTTTGCATTAGCGCCCCGCTCCGCGCCCTTCGAATTAGCACGTGCCGATCGTGCACGGCCCGCCCCGCCCGCCGACACACACACGCCACCCACGGCCCGGACGGCCTTAAGGCCCGGATCGAACGCTGATGGACGAGCGACAGTTCGACGGCCGTCCCCGCGTCCCGACTCGTCCCGTCCCGTCCGTCGTGCAGTTAGTCTGGATTGAGATTTAATTTCTCTGCCGGGAAAGAATCTGTTTAGCGCATCTCTTGTTATTTAACCAGACATTTCACTTTGAGAGCTGAGGATGTACAGTCTTTTACAATGTGGTGAATTCTAAATAGTGAATATGGTGACTCCAACGTCTCATTCCTTTTCCGAAATTTCGGTTTGACATTTAATTTCTCTGTCTATGGAGAATCTGTAGAGTGAAATTCAGCGTGACTTTGTTTAACTAGATTTCAAACTACTTCGCTAGGATATCACTTAAAGCATTTAAAATTGAGAATGGGCGAAAACTAGTCTCAAATGTAGGAGGACGACAAAGTTTTGTATTTAGAACTGTTAGACGATTGTCGCGAAAGCTGGTCGACGTTCTAAATGTTTCTAGTGTGATGAAATTTTGAAGCAGACCTTTCTGTTTAGAGAGTTGCCACGTATCTGTTACTTCACTAGAGTTTTCCCTTCCTGCATTAAGAATAGCAGTATATTTGAACTTGGTTCTAAAGTAAAGAATAGTGAATTTTCTTGCATATTTAAGTTGTGCGTATTGTTCCGCTCCTTCGTGTCAGACTGGCTGATAGATTCGCCTCGTCCATCGCCTGCTCGGCTCCTGACGCTCACGGTCAGACTTACGGTCTGAATCGAACGCTGATGGACGAGGAACAGTAGGGCGACAGCAACGCGTTGTTCCGAGAGTTAGGATTACACTTAATTTCTCTACCGGAGAAGATTCTGTTTAAAGAACTGCAATTTGTATCTTTTATTGAACTAAGAGTATTCACCTTACGCGTTGGAAATAGAAAACTGGTCTCAAACGTATATGATGAATTTTCTGTGCACCAATAAACGCTCGTGCAATCACGATAAAAAAGAGTCCTTGTTTCATTCTGTGTTTGTATTGAGATTTAATTTCTCTGCTAAAAGAATCTTCTGAGGGATCTGTAATGTAGCTGTTTAACTAGACTACAAGTTGTTTGAATAGGAATTTCGCTTCAGACGTTGAAAACAGACGATAAATGCAAACCAATCAGAAGTTATTTTATATGTTCTGTTGGAACTTGTGTCACTATGTCCTCGTCGTTGGCCCAAATCGGAATTCAGATGTAATAAAGGACTCCGTGTCTCTACTTAATTTATTATATCTCTCAAAACATTGAACGAATTATTACATTTACTTTCCATATATTAATTGAACTAAAACTGGAACAGTTCAAACATTCATTCAGAAATGAGTTATTGCAAATATTGTGCAATATCTATGAAGAAAGAAATACGTAAGAAAATTATTTCATTAGTTCGGTTTGTGGGGTAGATTTCGACAAAAATCTCATCGATCGTTAAAATTAATTATTCAGTTGTTCATTGAAGTGTTTTTTATGAAAAAATGTATTAAAGCTACATTTTCTGCTATATAGTTATTAATATAAGTATTTACAATTTTATTAACCTCAATTATTATCCAAATAACCTGTTTTGTACGTCACACGATTTTTAAAAGGGTTTTTAATCTTGTATTGAAAAGCGTTGATACAACCTTTTTAATAGAACTGAAAAAAAAATCAGTTACTTTTCGCCTGTTGTTAGTTAGATAGAACAGGCTGGAAATTTCTGCTCCGAAATATTATTATACGTTTTAGGTTTACGAACTCCGACTGTCGACAAACGACGGGTTTGTTAACACACTCTACAGATCCAATTTTGTGGCCCCTTCGCTACAACATTCTATCCACGCCGGAGCTCGTGAGATTTGGAGCTCTAGATTTCGCGCACCGACTGACTGCATATAAATAGAAATTGCACCGACGTTCGGAATTACGCAAGTGTTTTTTGCCTTGCTGATGCGGTATGTTGCCGCATCACGTGTTGTATGGCATCCACAAAGTTATTTTGTTCTCTTTGCGGCTGTTTCATGTTTATTGTTAGTGTATTCTGTTTTGAAATGAAACTACAAAAGCTTGAAAACTACAATGTAATCATTATCCGTCTCCTTTACTTACAGATAACGAGGTGATTTTACCTGGTGTCAATTTTACTGTTTAGATTTGAAGGTGAAATTTATAAAGAGATAACAAATTGAACTATGTTAATGTGCAAAAAATATATTATTGAATTGTATAACCTTCAAAGTATTACTAATTTAACTGAAAGAAATTTACAAAATACCTTAAACATATCTAATTCAAGAAAATATGTGTAAATTTTGTTTGTAACTTGATTTATTGTTAACCTAGACGTTTCTTTTTTGAGAAATGAGGGAAATGTGATTTATAATTTACCGTACGCAAACTATAATTTCAAACTTTAAAGGAAATAGATCACCAAAAAAGTAGATTTTAGTTTGCCGATGTTCCGGTTATCTTATTTTTCTCCGGTCAGTTCTATACGTAAAAAATAATTCATTCTTCTTCCGCCATCCCACAGAGAATTCAGCATTCAAAAACAAATTTTTACCGCTCTTGTTTGGAGCATAGTGCAGATTGTATTGGTGTTTGTGCACGCATCTAAAATCCTGGGAGCCATTTTCCCACGGCAGTGCCCAGCTGAGTGAAGACCTCGCCCCGCGACCCGGGCGTCGATTGCGGTCAGGCCGACCGCGCGGCTTCTGGCAACATATCGCGCCGGGCGAGAAAAATAGCCTCAAATCAAAGGGAGCAAATCTAAACAGCGCTCCGCCGCTGTGTGGCGCACATAATGAAAACCTGATTACCCGGGCCACTGGAAACACTTAATTCATTGGAGGCAGTGTTAATTAAAATTGAACGTCCCTCGCCCCGCCCCCCCCCCCCCCGCCGCCGCCACCACCACCACCACCACCACCATCACCCTTCGCGCGTTTTTGGCTGCTCTTCACCGCCCCCGCCCCCGCCCCCGCCGCCGGTCGACCCGGATGGCGTGCCGCGAAAAAAACCGCCGGCACGATGGGTATATATGGATTATGGTTGACCGTGCTAGCATGTGTACACACACACAAACGTGGGGCGGTGGATAGTAGGAGGGAGAAGGGTGATGCACAGTAGATCACTTAACCGATCGCGTCCTGCGGTGTTGTTGGGCGAGCCGCCCGGAACGGCCCCGCTTAGCCACACACGCTGTCGTCACTCTTTCAAGCCCCGTCCTCGGCGTCCTCACAGTCATACCTATCAACGCAGCTTTTGCTTCTTTGTCATTGTCGCTTTTGTCGGCCACTTCTGCGTGCTTGTACTTCGTCCACAACGACCACGCCGTCGTACTTTTTTTTCTTCCGCGTCGATTTCTCTTGGTTCTTGCTCTCCCTTAAAACAAATATTCGCCCCCCTTCATCTGCGCAAGTCCCTACTCCCGATTTGCCACCCTGCCCGAGCTACCATCAGTTCTTTCCTTATTGCTCTGTTCAAAACGCGTCTTTTCACGGCGCCGAAGCCCCGACTTCGCGTATGTCCTCGCCTCACAGACACCACTCCTACACCATTCAGGCCTCGCACCCACGCTTCTCAGTTTTCGCTCTTCCCGATTTGCCTGAAGTGTGCCAGTTCACGAAGTCACGCCATGTTTATTCAACTTCACTGTTTCGTCGCGTTCGTTACTCTTCTCCTGCCTTTTCGACCCCTTCCTGTATTCATTCACCCCTTTTTTCTGTTACCCTCTACCACCCGATGGACCAATCCCCTTTCCCCAACATTTCTCGCTCCCCCTGGCTGATACACAGCTCGCTTTTATTTTCAGTTCTATATTACAGGGCAATTGATTGTGTCTGCTCGCGGTTAAACAATATCGGCGCCGTATTGGCGGGTTCGAAAAATAGCGCTGTAATTATGTCGTCAAGTGGGGATGCGGTCGGCGCTGTTGGCACGCAATTGTGTGACAGTGCTGAAAAGTAGCAAGGCGCGGTAAGATTGTTGCTGTGCCCTAGAAGGCAAAACGTACGATGGATAGCACGTTTAATCGGTCCGGTCTGTGCGATCTGTTCTGTTCACGTCATCAAGTGGGTTGTTTTTACTGTATCTACTGATGGCCGGAGTGCTTTTTAAGTCGAATGACAATGTGGAGTGAACTATCTTTTGCATACAGCTCTATTACAATGAAAAAGAAGCGATTCAAGCATCGTGCATGATACGTTTCGAGATTAATTGTGAAAGTAAATGTATATTATTCATCATGTGAATCATTGTATAGCATGTTACTAAAAGTATTTCGAATTATATTGACAATGGATTAAGAATGTTTTATTGCTAACAATAATACTAAAAATAAAATTATTAGTCGTTTTAGTAGTGTAGCCATTCCCAACCAGATGGCATTGTGAGGATTCGCCCTGGCATGTGTTCACAATTGGAGAAGGAGTTTCAATTTCATAGTTGAAAAGTTCAACGATAATCAACTTTTGTGAAAAAAATTTCATTAGAACGCTTAATTTTTCAATTATTTGTTATAGGAATGAAGAGAATTTAGAGATCTATTCTTTTAAATTTACTCAGGACATTTGAAGTAGTCATTTTACCATAGAAATATTGTTAATTTTGGGGATAATTCTTCTTTATGATTATTTTTAATTATTGTACAATAATGTAATAAATTAGATACAAATTTGAAAGTGTTGATTTTTACTCGTTTTTGTTCGATTTTCATATTTGTTTAATATTTTTTAAGAAATACAAATATTGGTGTCATTCTAGGAACATTTGAGGTGAACGACGTTTCACCTGTGTGCCCCCGCCCTGTCACGGATGATATAAGAAGAATCGCTCCTCAAACACGTCTTGCGAAGGTTCGCAGTCATCCCGGTCGTCTCCTGTTTCTACATTTTTATGCCCGTGCACACGGCAAATAAGCGCTTGCTTGCCACTTCGGTTCGTCAGAATTACAAGCGCGACAGCACGAGATTGCCTAATTCATAGACGTCCTCCTTCGGGATTCCTCGGGCATCTCCCTCCCTCTCTTCCCTCCCTCTCCCGCCCTCTTTCTCTTCATGAGTTGCGCTGCGTGCGTTTTCATAATTAGCCCCGCAGCCAAATAACAGCGCGACACGGACACATGACTAACAACCCATCCCGACTCCGTCCAAAAAAGATGTTGATCACTCCCGCTTGTTATGACACGTCAGAAAAATTCATAGGAGATAAATCCGTATGTAAATGGCATTGCCATAATTTAATCATAAACACAATGTGAAAAGCCGTTGCTAAGAAACCATAATTTTCCCACGACGCCCCGCAGACGAGAGCTGACACGCGAGCGGCGCGGAGACATTGTATTCCTGCACCGCTGGCGTGATTTACAGGACTTCATTGTCTGCGTATCATAATGGATGTTGTTTAGTAAGCCCCCCGATGACGCATGTTAGATCCCTTGCGACGTGCCTCCCGTCACCTCTGCACACACCGCCAAAGTCTTGGCCAAATATCTGCGCCGGCGGCGGCGGTGCAGTCGCAAAACCAGGACGAGGCGGCTGCTGTTGGTGCACCCGGGCCCCGGCCCCTGCCTTGTCGTCTTTAAGTAGCGGCTCCTGGCGGCGGACTTGGCTGCACGGGAGCTGTTTGCGCTTGTTTAAATGACAACAAATTAAGTTGGCTTGTCGCATTGTGAATGTTCGTACAGATATTATAAAGCTTTCTGTTTTATAAACTTGCAAAGAGTTTGAACAAATTCGTCAAGCAGCCGAAGTGTCGAAGTTTAAAGCATGTGTTCAACGAATCGTGATGTATGCTGTTTTCTCTTTCACGAGCGTCGAAAATATTTTTTCTCTACCAAATATTTAAGGAGATCTTTCTGAGCATAATATATTTCAAAATGTATTTTACCCTAATATGCAATGTGTCAATTGACATAATTAATCATATCGATAACATTAGGTTGTCATACATGTGACTTTAAGTCGACCTGTCTGCAGCTTTGGCTGCACAGTAGCTGTTTACGCTTGTTGAAGAGACAAGAAATATGTATGGATCGTCGTTGCTTTGTATGCGTTCTAACAAAGCAGCACTGCAGCGCTTTCGTTTTTATAAAATAACAAATAGTTTAGCAAATTCGACAAGCATCGAAAATGCCACATTTTAATGCTCCTCTACAACGGCTTCTCTTTTATGAGCGTCGAACATAGTTTTAAACTTGCTTATTTGAGGGTGAATTTCTAAACATAGCCCTTTTCAAAATGCGTTTTTCACTAGAATTATTATGTAGGTACGATTATTAACATGTTTGCATTGTCTTGAAGTACCTCTGAAGATGACTGCACAGTTGTAGCGGGTTGCAGTTGTTTTATCTTGGAGAGTATGTTGTCTACAAATAGTTGAACTCGTGGTTCATTAAGAAATTAACGTCTGTTTGATATTGATATTATGTTGATTGGTATATGGGAGGTTTACCAAATTTGTCAAGAAGTAATTTCCGAAATTTAATGCGTCTGTACAATGAGTTTCTTCTTATTTTAGTTTTTTTTCTTGAGCAAAAGAATACTTGCATATTTATTCTTCTTTTGTACTGGATCTAAATATAAGTTGTCTTTCAATTTGGGAGGGTTAAATGAGAAATCCGTTATTCTCACATTGAAAAAAGAGATGACTGAGAAGTTTTGGAGAACTTTTATGAGAATTTGACCAGGTTCCCCACAAGAGTACAAATCCGAAACGGTAAGCAAGTGTACAATGACTCTTGATGAACCTTATCTTTACTGTGTGCGTCCATCAAAAATTACTTTAATTTTCATAAACTATAGTGCATTTGCACATTTTAAAAAGAAATACATTTTTTTAAATGATCAGATAAAATACATTTTATTAATCTGAAATTAAACCATTTAATAAGACAACATTTTAAAGGTTGTTTATAATAATGTTATCAAGTTAATTTCATTATTACAAAACTTATTGTTTTTCTTATCGTTTCAAAGACCTCTTTTCTGCAGACCATCAACATTTTCTTTAAGACCACTAAATATTCCGCGGTATGTTGTCCTTGAGATACACCACAATGCCAGTGCCTATTTCGTCTCCGGGTTCAAACAAGCATTGAACCAGAGAAATGTGTATCTATTAATCTCTACTTTGTATTAGTATCATGCTCCTGAAGTAGCAGATCGCGGTTAGAAGTTATTTCAACGGCCAGATGTTTCCTAGATGCTTTAAATTAGGGGTCATTCAAGAATTCCCACGAAAAGTATGCAATTTCAGTGCAGTTTCATTTCGTAATTTGCGGTTGATAATGACGAATCTAGAATAAGTTTCTTTTTAATATTGGCAATGTGGTTTTAGAGTAATTGAGACACTAAATATTGTTAATTATTGGAATTTGTATGTTGCTTATTACATGCAGTAGTATTTAATGCTATATTCAAGAGGAAGACGAGATCGTGATCCTGAACCACTAATGAAGGTATTACTGATGTTACACAGTATTTCCCTGTGTGGGATAATACAATGTCCACAAAGAAATTTATTTCCTGCAACATTTGTTATGTGTCCATATCAGGCTTATATGTTTTTATATTTATGGCTTTTATGTGAAACAATATGAAAACATGCCAAACAAGAATATAATTCTTCAAATTTCGAATTTAATTTCTTTGTATGTTATTGATTCATTTTTCTGCATTAAAAACTCTCGCAAGATAATTATTTTACTGTTTACCAGAAAGCCCTTTAGAGTATCAAAAGATTAAATGAAGAACGACGCAAATAATTCAGAAATTATAATTCATATAATTTTTTACTCTCTCCTTCTAAAATAATTTTACCAATTCTCAAAAGAAATTTTGTTCATACCTTTTGACGTTGAATTGAAGATATTCCGTGGTGAGTTCTCTTGAATATTGTGCAAGAGTCCTATATTAGATCGTATCGTATAAATCAACATTCTTTAAGAAATTGTAATCAAAGTCTAGTAGTGATAAATAGTAGACAAAAACAAAAATAGTAAGTAGAGGCCAACATATTTTCTTTCGGGTCTTTCCCTGAAAATGACTTTTAATATTTTGCTCATGCTAATTCGGGAGGCGATTAATTAATTCAGTAGCTCTTCGTGGTATTGAATTGAATGAGTAAAAATAGAAGCAAAGATATGGAAAGAACTAACTTCGGAATGTTTAGTAGTGGCGTCTAGACAACGAGTTAAAGGTTTTGTTTTTTGTTGTTGTTTTTTTTTTTTACTTTCTTGAACCGATATACACATTATCTAGAGGCTAGTAGACCAAAAAGTGTGGGTTTCTTAAATTATTCACTGAAATATTAAAATGCTACGGAACAAACCTTTTAGAAGACAACTTCGTTTATTAATTTTTGAATAGAAGTTTTTTAAGGTTTTTCTTTAACTTCGAAATTTACCAAAGCAATTTTTGTCACATTATTCATTAAAAGTACTTCTATTTAATGCAATTGATATTTGTTTGCATATCAAATGCAGACAATAAAAGTTCATGTAATGTGATAATGATTATAACGTTTATTAGGCCTAAAATACAGAAATCTCTGCGATACCAAAAGCAAATGTTTGGTATCAAAGCTGCAATATTACGTCACAGTGCAGCATATATAGTATAGTCATGCAAAATCGAAAACAAAGTTAACGGAAGTATTTGCAATCATAATGCAAGAAAAAAATTGAGAACCTCATAGCAAAATTGTAAAAAAAAATACGTCGAGCTCGCGCCGAGAAGTTTGAAACAAAAATTTGAAGCGATTAGGAACTGTTTTGAGTTTTATCTAATTTTTGACTTTGGAATATGAACCGTGAAACGTTGAAATGTGAATTCTGGAAAGTTATCTTAAATATATTACAATGGTTCTAGTTATTTTAATATTTGGCCAAAATTATTTCCCTATTAAACTGTTACTCTCACGAAATTGTTGACGAAATCCGTTATCGTCGTCTCAAGCCCCCATTTTCACCAGGTGACTGTAACGTGCAGACTGGGCGACATTTTGGAAACCTGAAATCTTTGTGTCACGATTGCAACGTTGCTACTGTCACATACTCCATTCGTTTAAAAAGCGCTCGAGTTTCTTCCGTTACCACTACTTGTGTTCCTTCTTTCCTTGGAGGCCTTCCTCTAAGCCCGCTTCTCCTTTCAGAAGGGCGGCGCGTTGCGGGCGGGAGACGTCGTAAAAATAGTTGGCACCGATAAGAAACTGCTAATGAATTGTTGTGTAGAAACTCAATTACCTGCGGTGTGAATGAGGTCCAACGGCCATTGAGTTGCAGGCGCGGAGCGGCTCGAGGCGAGCGAGGCGCGTCTGATGCTCCCGTCGCAATTGGCGGCACAGCCCATCGGCTGCTGATAGCGCGAGCGGCGCGCCATAAAATTATCGACGCTAGCTTCACCCCGCGCTCCATCCCGCGCTTCACCCTGCGCATCACCCCGCGCTCCACCCCGCGCTCCACCCCGCGCTCCACCCCGCGCTCCACCCCGCGCTTCACCCCGCGCTTCACCCCGCGCTTCACCCCGCGCTTCACCCCGCGCTCCACCCCGCGCTTCACCCCGCGCCACCGGCCGCGCTGGGATGGCGCCGTGACGCACGTCGCCGAATGGCTCCTTTTCTTCGTCCGTTTCTTCCACTTCTGTTTCTTCCTCGTCTACGGCTTCTTTTTCTTCAGTTGCTACTTTTTCTTCCTGTTTCCCTGCTGTTGCTTCTTTCTCTTCTTCTGCAGCAGCTGTTTCTTCTTCTTATTTTTATTTTTGTCCTGCTGCTTCTTATTTTTCCGCTTCTTTTTCTTCTTTCTATTTTTTAAGGCTGCTGCTGCAGCTTCTGCCAATTCTACTTCATTTACTTCTGGGTACTTTGTCCTTTTTCATCTTCTTTGTCCTTTTTCATCTTCTTTGTCCTTTTTCATCTTCTTTGTCCTTTTTCATCTTCTTCGTCCTTTTTCATCTTCTTCGTCCTTTTTCATCTTCTTCGTCCTTTTTCATCTTCTTCGTCCTTTTTCATCTTCTTTGTCCTTTTTCATCTTCTTTGTCCTTTTTCATCTTCTTTTTCCTTCTCTTCTTTTCCTTCTCTTCTTATTCTTATTCCGATGTACCTAGTTCTTCGTTTTCTGCAATTGTTTCTTATGTTTCTTTTTTTACATTAGTTTCTTCATTTACTTTTGGTTAATTTGATTTTATGGTTCATCATCTAATGTTGAATGTTCTCTTCTTATTTCTATATTATATCCCAAAGATTTTTTATTGGAGATATTTTCAGGTTACAATCTTCCTTACTTTGTCACTCTGCGTGGACAAAACTGTCTGCATTCAAAGATATCAGAGAAAGATTGAAGAAGAGAAAGAAAGAAAGTGGCCCCTTCAAAACAGCAGACAAATGCACTTGGAGTAGAAGTTATCTAGAAAATAGAAAAATATAAGTCATCTCTATAATTTGGGGAAGGTAGATACTTTATAGTGACAGACCTCAAAACTGATAGGTCTACCCCCTCTTTTTATGTAATAATGCTGCATTCGCCGTCTGAAAGGCTACTACATTTGAGGACCACTTCTCAGAATCCGATTTCGTCATTGAACACAACATCCCTTCGGAAGCAGTATTGTGGTTTAACTTCCATACTTTCGTATTATAAATTTCATTGAAATAATTTAGCTTTCGACTCGGAGATAAATGCTCAAGTGAATTCGCGTTCATTTATGTTCCTTTATACGACGTTTGTTCGATAGAGTTTATCCGTTTAGGAAATATCTCTCGCATAGATCATAAAAGTTTAATTTTACCACCTATAAGTTTCCTAAAGTGCAGATAATTCTGCATAATGAATTTATGTGACCTGATGTTCAGAAGAAAACAAATCATAAAACTCGGTCCAATTCAATTCACGAAGTCTTATTTTACGTGACCCGCCTCACGCCATTTCTTCGCCTGACCACCCTGGAGCGTCGGCCCGCTGTGCGTCGCCCCGCTGTGCGTCGCCGTGCGTCGCGACGCCGCGCCGAGGGGCCGTGGGCGCCGCGACGCCGCGCGACCACCGAATGAGGGGCCAGGATTAGCCGCCCTCGTTGACAAGTCGCGTCCGACGTCACGCGAGTAAATTTAGCGCGTTCGCCTTTCGCGTGGCGGGAAAATGTGCCTTTGTCTTGCGCCGTGCGCATGCGCCTGCCAACGCCGTGGGTGTCGATAGGATCGCAGGAATGACGGTGATCCGTCAGGCCATTCACCTTCACAAGTCGTCCCTTGGGGCGCTCGCGATGCGTCTGCGACTCGAGGTTGATTTGGGTGGTATGTCCTTTGTTTCCGTTTGAGAAATGCACACCTACGTCACGGGTTAATTTAGATTTTATGTAGGCTGGAAATTGGCGGAGACGTTTATCGACCAACTCGACTCGCTTTTCGGACCTTTCCTTGTGCCAGGAAATATATAAGGTTTTTTATTACAATGTGTTCCAGAAAAAATAGAAAAAATCTTTTAGTCACTCAAGAACTTGTAAAAGGTGCTTATCTATTTCAATAGCCATATACAGTATTATTATGGATAATTATATTCCTTACATATAACGATTACCTTACCGGAACTCTGAAGTTATTGCAAAAATCTAGTGATTTTATTTGGAAAAATATTTTGTTTATTGATTAATTGACAAATGGACTCGTAGGGCGCTAACAGATCTGCGGAGAAGACCCATGTTGGATCTCTAGAGCTTTCATCACACAGTTCCTCACTACGTTCATCTAATAAGTAATTTTCAAGCTATTATTAAAACATATTATTATTATCACTAGGAAAAATATGTTCAGGCATATTTTCCCATCCCAAATCATTTTAATAACAAGTATAATTATAATACTCCAAAGACAAACTGGCATGAAATACCCAGAGCCTTCCTTTTCTGAAAATAATTTTTCCTACTAGAAAGTTTCATCCTTTGCTCGCATGATATCACAAAACAACTGAGAGTGTGAAATAAACTTCCCAATCCCCGGAAGCAGCAAGAGCAGCGTCTATGACTGTGCAGGTGGCGATCAGACTGGCTTTTCGCCTTTCATCGTGAGTTCAACGTGTCCTCCTTTCAAGTGATCATGCGGATGAGACCCGTGACTAGAGGTTCCTGTTTGGATCAGTGATAACGGTTCGTGTGCACAGAAGATATTGTCTCGAAATGAATTGCTCCGTTGTGAGGGATTATGTATTTAAGATCGCGTGAGACGCAGAAGATAAATCGATATTGTGTGTTTCTAATCAAGATCATTACATCGATTGTTGTGAATGGATTTCTCAATGAGATCATTGTAATCGTGCAATCCTTCATTAGAGAGACTTTCAAACGTTTTTCGATGCTTAGATCCCGGACAACACAATTTTCTGAGAAGATTATTCGTGAGGACCAATCAAGTAATGGGTTCACAAGGCTACTGAGCACTTTCTCACATGTATTAGATTTGTCTCCTGGATGATGGCTAAATGCTGGAAGTTATTGCTAAGTTTGTTGTAAAGAGCAGTAATTATCATAGAACTATCGTTGTTTTAAATTATATCTTTCTTTAAGTAAGAATAATAATAAATAATATATTTTAAATTAATAATATATCGTATAATACATTTTCAACTTTCTGCTGCTACCCTTCAATTGAATTGATGTCTTATTTTACGTAGCGAGGCTCGGGCCGTCAGGCCCTCTCTTCCGTCTGGCCACGCAAATTTCGCTACGCTCCTTTCACCCTCTAGCTGATAAAGGAGGTATCAGTTGGAGGTCGAAACAGGCGATTTGAATTTAGCTGAGGGGCTTCATTTGGGTTTGAGGATCTTTTACATGCAGTGAATCTACTAACAAGGGACAGCCGGCTTTACTTCCCCTCCGAAGGAAGGCGTACCAAGGATTTTTTCGCCCTTAAAAATCCATGGCTTTGATGGATTAACAGTTACACCATCGCAGCCGACTAACCTACAACCGAACTCGTAATAAGGAGTGCAGGTTGAAATATTTGTGACGGAGATTTAATATCAAAACGTTTACATATTATAAAATAGTTAATTTTTTAGCATTTAAACGTTCTATAATGTACAGTTACGTATTTTATAGTAGTTTATAGGGGTGGGGGCCACGAAGTTCCACGTGCTTGCACAATATGGAAGTTTGTATTGGTGACGAAACAAACTTGCTCTGTTGCAGAAGATTCAGCACATCGGATATTATTCGGTGTTGTGTTGTTCCTGTCGCCTCATGTTTTGTAATTCAAAATGCCTTCTTGAGGTCTTTCATGTGAACCAACATTGATTAAGATCTCGTTATCAACGAATTGTGTACTTTTCTTGTCAGATTGAGAACAGACGTATCTAGTGCCAAAGTGACGTATTACCATTCAAGTCGTTTTCCAAGAAGAGAAATAAGATATAATGTGTATATATATATATATATATATATATATATATATATATATATATATATATTCTAACCGCCTTACCTATCACACACAACTGGTACCTTCTGCACACACAGCCGCATGCACTGTAAGCAGGTCGTTAAGATATTATGCTCGTGAAGCGAGCTTAGAATCTCAGGAAGCAGGATCTTTCGGGTACGAAAAAGGTCTGAACCCTCGACACAATAAAAGACACACATCACACATAAACGAGCATATAATTCACTCAAAATTCTGTGGCGTAAGTTGATAACAAAGAAAAACAAATCAAAAACAGAATCACACTTTTCAAAAATGTTCAAATAAACACAAAAGAAATCTTTACAGCCTATTTAATGAATAGTCTCTTAATTTTCTTCAGAACTATTTCTCTGAAACAATTTCTCTAACCAGTACTGGGAATTCCCTTTGAAAACTCAATACGCCTAAATTTAAATTACACTAGTTACAATTGCACGTGAAATTAAACTTAATTTACAATCTCTTGCCTTTCTTTAAAAATATAACATACAATGAATAATATGTGGGCAAGTGCACTACTCTCAATTTTATCTGCTAATAACAGAATGATGACTGCTCCAATAAAATGGTTTAAGGCAAGCAATTACGCATCCAAATCTCCCACTACAAAGCTGCAAATTATTAACACCCGTGTCCTCAATTTTCTAATACTTCTGGAACTAGTCTTTTCCCTGCCGACGTGAACTTGACCTAATTTCGTAGTTCTACAGGTTACCTCGAAACTGTCCACTTTTCAACCTTGAAGTCGCGTGCTGGGTTCCGCACCGCGTTGCTCGATTCCAACCTCGCGTTGCCTGCGCTGTCCTCTTGCGTCTTTTTCAGTCGTCGTCTTCTCCCCGGCGTCTTCTACCCGGTCGATTCGCGTCTTCTTCCGTTTCCACTAATCGTCCTCTTCCCCTCCCTCGGCTGCTACCAGCGCCTTCAATTACGCCCACGTTGTAGAAAATAGTCCCTTGCACTACCCTGAATGCTGGTGCAAGTGCCTCGCTCGTTCCTAACATTTACTCTGTTAATCAAGAACTTTCAGAGCTTTCCTCACAACGTGCAACCTTTTACTTCCCGTACTAATTAATAGGAGAATACTTTACTATTCCTCACTACTGCGCGGACGACTAACTAGACGTTTTCTGCAACGCCGGAAACTCCTATCTAAAAAGTCGTTGCGACGGCGAATATTATCTAACCTGACGAGCGTTGACGAAAATCTGCTTACTTGCCGAGCGGTGATTACCAGGAGAGCTGCTTCTTCGGCGAACGCTGATAGGAAAAAGAGGGCTTCCGCCTGTGCGCTCGCCTATTTATTGGCGTTGCCTGGGGAAGTTCTCGGTAGCGGGGGTGGGTGGGTGGATGATTTCTCCTCCTTCAACCCTTCACCAGTAGAACGCCGCTTGATAGTTCGTGGCGACTAGTACGAGCAACGGATACCAGGCTGCGCGTTTTGCTACTCTAGTTTTTGGCTGCTCTTCTCGCTGCTCGTGGGTGTTCGTGCAGGTGAAACAGTGGTGTTATGGGGTTGTATAATCCCATATCGCCACAATATATATATATATATATATATATATATATATATATATATATATATATATATATATATATATATATATGTAGACATTCAGCCTTATAGTTCAACCCCAAAGATAAGATTCAACTCAGATGCGGTTTAATGAAGCAAAAACAGCAATTTTTGAATAAATGATTAGGCAGCATGGTGGAGAAAAGTTTTAAGAAAATATATTGACATGTGAAACTACAAAACAAATGGAAATTGATATATCGTTTCTGTAATAAGCTCTTCAATTGTCAAAACCATTCGCGTGTCAATGTCTCTATGAACCATTTTATGAGATTGTCTTATATAAGCGACTTATTCCCTTACGCTGTGTTCCTGTTCTAAGGCAGCGCGAGGGGGTGGCCCGCGTCATTAGCCATCGGGGGCCACGAACAATCATCCGCGTATCGGAGCGCAAGACGGCGCCCGCTGCAGGCCGCTCGGGCGCCGCAATCAATGTCAATTTGCGCCCGATTGTCGCTCCTCCGCCGCTTCCACCCTCCCGCTACGCGCCCGAGCGACAAAGCGGCGCCCGCCACCGCCTCCACCGCCCCCGCCCCTGTTGCGCCCGCTGTCATTGCCGCTGCCGCCGACATCGCTCCGCCGCCTTCGACGCCCCGCGCCCACCCGCCCCCGCACCCGCCCTCAACGCCACGCACTACGCCTCCGACATCGCCGCCGCCGCCTTCGCCACTCCCGCCGCCCCCAGCATTCCTGCCGCCACTTCACACCACTCCCGTCGTCAACGCTTCAGAGCCGCTGCCACCGTCTCCGCCGCCCTCGTCGTCCCGCGCGTACCCGCCCCCGGATTTGTGGGTCGCCACCCCCACCGCTGCCGCCGACCGTCCCCCATCTCCATATGAATGGCGGGGCGCGCCGGACTGGAACCGACCCGATCCACTCGGATGTCGAGCGGCATTTGTTAACAAACCCCCGCGTGCGCCACTCGCCCCTCCGCCTGCCTCGCTCTTCACTAGCCCGCCCCGCCTCGCCCTGAAAACTGGCGAAGCAATTGACTGCGCTTTTCGTGGACTCAGCGGCCGTTTGGCAGTGTCTGGCGGGGGATGGATAGGAATTAGGTGGTTGGAGTGCGGCAATTGACGAAACGGCTAGAGAATCCCACTTCGTGTTTTAATGAGTGGTGATCTCCGTACACTTCGTATCGAAGCGCCATCTGTACTTCATAACGAAAAGTTATTTTCAGCCCTAATACAATTCTCAGAGTCAACGTTTTTCAAATCTCGCGAAAAATCACTTTCTCTCATTCACGTTCCACTTGTATTATTAATAATTTGTAATAAACGTTCGTTCGTCTCTCAAATCAATTTGGCTGCGCCACGTTCCCTGTCAATGTGCCCTTTTCGTGGACTGTCCGTTCCTTTAGAAATTATGTGATGGGAGCACTGCTAATGACAAAAGGGCTACTTAGTTGTTCATGTCTTAATGAGTAATGAGATCGGTACCCTAATCCTCAGAGTACTTTCTTCGCTGAAAACGATTCTCAGACTCAATGCTTTCGAATCTCTTGATAAATCATATAATCTCAACTACATTTTGCGTAGATTATACATCCTTTTAGGCATTTTTTTCGTTTAAGAGTGTCTAAGTAATTAACTGAGCTTTTACTGCGCTCGGCAACCACTTGACGGTCTACAATGGCTGAGAGCTGAGTGGTAGAAGCGCTCCGACGATTGTCGATTTCTAGTTCCCCTATTTCAATGTAATAACGATTAATGTAGTTTCGATTAAGTATACTGTAAGATTACTCTGTTTTTCTCAGTGTAAGGGCGTTCTATCGCTAACTCACCTCTTAAATTTGAACTTTTTCCATAACTGTTTTTTTTCCTTTGTACTTCACCAAACTATAATGAAATTAGTATTAAACCTGAACTATGTTCTTATGTTAAGAAAACACTCCAAGCACTCTTTACTCAGTTCGTTTGCTCCTTATTTTCGACCTTCCTGGGTGTTCCTTCTGACTACTTTCTGCCTTAGTCTGTCAAATGGTATTTCTAAAGAATTATTTGAGGGGCCTCGCCGAACCACCGAGAAAACAAAAATATTTGTTTAATTATTATACATGAAAAATAGTCTAAGACAATTTATATAAAAGTAAAGTTGATGTTTCGTATATGACGTATATCGAGTTGAAATGGAGCTTTCCTTTACTTATTGGAAATATGTAAAATTATGAATAATGTTAATATTTTGTCATGAAAAGTATACTTTCTCAATTGCATATAAGCTTCAGCGATTAACATTCTACAGGTGTATCGAATTTTAATGTTGCGGACGTAATTTGCGACCCCAGCCACTGAATTTCTGACGGATTCGTCCCAAGACATTGCAGCCCGGGAGATGCAATTGCTTATTTAAGTACGTGTCAGGATAATTTGCAATTAATGTAAAAATTAAATTCAAACTCCAATTGGAATAGGTATCTACAAACATTATTTAAAAAAATAATAGTGATTACGTTTGGGTAATACGAAAACTGACTAACGTACCTCGGAACTTGTGTTACCCTCGTGAGCCACGGAATGCTCAGAGAAGTCGCGAAGAGAGCGTCACGTGCTTAGTGAAGCGGAAACGTGGCGCCAGCACAACAGCATATTAGCGCGCGGAGGGGGGTCCTCATCACGTCCAAAATTTGTTAACTTTTTTGTGGAGTCAGTGATCGATATCGTCTATTCATACATATTCATCGTGCCAAGCGCTATGACGTAGTTATGTTCGCTTCCATCTCTGTCATTATCTTCAAATTTTAAAATTAAGTACCTGGTTCCTCAGACGAGAAACGTGTTTTTAGGTGTTTTCCCCTTAAATGTTTGCTTGACATTGGACATTTCGTGCTGGAACTGACCAGCTTGGCGTAATCGGTTACTTAAAATGGAAGAAAAAGTAACTTTATGGTTCTAGCATCGGTGTTATTAATCTTTGATATTCGGTTCTTTTAGGAGATCCGGTCTTGACATTTCGTCATTATTTGTAAGGTAACAGGATGAAAATCTGGAATTCATTCTGTTAGGAACTTGAAATGCATTTGTTTGTGTGTATTTCGAAATGTTAACTGTCGACAATGGTATCTTCTCTTTAGGAATTAGAAACAAACTTAGAATGGAAACATTCGTAATTAATGCACATTGGTTCCAACAAGAAAAAGAGAGCCTGAACAGGAAACAATTATATTTCTTTTGGGAGGAAGATTTTATAAAAGTTTATCTACTCGAATTTGTTTGAAAAAATATTTTCAAACAAATATACATTTCATTGTGTAGACAAGAAGAACTGTATTCGAATTTATGTTAACTTCTGTGTATATCTTATCATTATCATTTTTATCTGTGACTAATGCTCTACAAGTTTTTTTATTCAACAGCAACCTTCGTTACTGGAAGTTTTTATCTTCATCAATTTACTGGTGATAGTCAATGATTATCAATCTTGTTACCTTTCAAATTTCTGAAACCCCAAAAATAAACATACAAACATAATTTTCAGAACATTTCGATTTTGATGTTGGCCATCGTTGATTAAGAAAATTGTGAACGTCATAAACTCTGTTACATGTTAGACCGGACTTTGTCTCTCATTGTCATTTGTTGTCCAGTGTCACACATCGAGAAAACAGGTGACAAACAGATCGTACGAGTTAACGATTTCCAGTTATTTACTTACAACATCCCAGGTACATACGTGAATTATTTATAGCACGTTTATTTATTGTTTCTATCTAATAACTCGGCGGGGTAAATTCGAGTGTATATCAGGAACGTGTCATTCGAAACTTGTTCGCTTTCACGCAAGACCCGAGAAACGAGGCATCCGCCCATCCACCCGCCCGCCCGCCCGCCCGCCCGCCCGAAGGACCGCCGGGGAATTTATTTGGTTGATCCGCATCGCCCGGCGACCGTCACCCAAGCGGCGGATCGCCAACTGTATATCATCGCCCAGTCCATTCGGCGAAGTTCGAAAACACGTATTTTCGTATTATTATTCCATTTCAATCACCAGAGGTTCATTTATCTCTATTTTCACTCGGGCGATGCAAAGAAATAAATTCATGCGCGCCCGGCTGAACGGGGGGGGGGAGAAGCGGGGCCTATTACGGAGTCGCATACGGTATCCGGAGCGTTTAACGCCAAAAAATCCCCATTCGATACATCAAAAGTCATTAGTTTTTGTGTTGTTCATTATCTGGAATGGAAAGCGATTATTGAGGGGCTGTTGACGCTGCTAACCAGGGGCGCTGCCGTCGCCATTGCCGTCGCCAGCGAGACGGCTTCTTGCGTTGAAGGGTGGAGTCGGCGTAGTTGAAGGGGATTGGGCAAAGCAACATGACGGCCGGCAGGTGGGGTAGACATATTCCTTGGGACACTACAATATCGATTTGAGTCGATTGGATATCTTGTATCAATTAAGACAGAACATGTGATAACTGTATGTACTGTTTAGTTTCTCTCCAAACTACATACTTACGAAGTAAAGAGAAATTATGGTATATTCTGTGTAATAATTGGGGATAATATAGATCATAGAGGTATTTCGTTAATAAACGTGAGTTAGGATTATGATTTCAATACGTTTGTGGTTCCCTAAGACTCGAAGCCAAACCCTGAAATATTATAATTATTTTCATATTTTGTCAGAGAATAAAATCTAGCAACCCAGAGTATTCTGTACTCTTAAAATGAAGTAAACATCTGCTCAGGGACATAATGATTTCCCTCTATTCCCTTCCATGTAATGTGACTTTCCCTCTAAGGATAATCAATCCAAAAATTACTGAGGAGAGGAAGAGAGGTAGGGAAGTCGTAACATCATTACATCTAACCTCATGAATTGGCATTACATTTATTTTCATAACAATATCGTGTTTTTACTCAATTAAAAGAAAATGTATATTTTTCCTCTAGGAAGATACTGCAAAAAATATGAAGTGCTCAATCACTAATTTTAATAAACCATTTAGTACATTCCAACAACCTACATGTTTCTAGTATATCGATAACGTTACTGCAATTTTGTTATTTATACTGCGAAATTATCGATTATCCAAAACTGATATCGGCATTTAAAACGTTGAAATGCTTGCTACTTGAAAAATTGAGAATATTGCAAAACGTGAAGTGAGACTTGCATGACGGTAGCGTGACGGGTGGGTGATCGGATAGCGGAATAGATGTACTGATCTGCCACTCTCCTTCAGCGTAAAAAACTTCATGTTTTTCCCCCTCGCTGCGCATGCGCCGTTGGGGCCATTACAGGGCACAAGCATCGCTGTCGTTACATTACCAAATTACGATAACCTTTCGAGTAATAAGCTGGCTGCCTTCTCTGAAGAAAGGCCGCAAGCGGCGAGGCCAGAGTCGGTCGCCTCGTCATGCGACAAGTATTAATATTGGGGCGCCAAATTACTATAATTAAGAAAATGTCGTTAGCCCTTTCGAGTAGAGGCGAAAAAACTAATTAGGAGTGTTTGCATGCTTCTTAAGGCATTTCGGAGTGGGGGCGACAAATTCATTTCCTGAAACTGAAATTTTGTGCCTTCATTTCCTACACGTGAAAATTAAAGGAATGCTAAGTAGGTTCAATTATTTTGTTATTTTACACCGATGGGTACGCATTTCATTATAGCATGTAATTACGTTTCTTGAGTTAATCACAATTTTTAAGGTGTTATCTCTGTATTTCGATCGATAAGCGGACTGGTATAACAGAGCCCACCTGGTTTTAAAGGACGAACCTCGGTTAATACATGGCGTTTTACCCGAAACCTTGAATACCTCGTCTCTATGACCAGATTGTCAATTAAGAGTAATTACAATGTACACCGCTTCTTTTCGTTCCACGCCACTCCCTCGGATGCTTAAGTACCACATTGTGCCAAGTTATCTTTGGAGTAATTGTGTTGGTACAAGAAACAGTAATTTGTGCACTTCTTAATTTTGATAAATTGTGCCTCACACGTTCGGCTCACACCAAGCGCTGCCCGTCTGCAGGGTTGTCCCAAAACGTGCAGTACCTCTCACAGATTCATAATTATACTTCGGCGAAAAGTAAATGTAGCTCCAAAGCTAAGTATAGAGAAGCATTATTGATCCATTTTAGTATGTGTGGTTAAATAGTAGTTTCCAATTGACTTGTTCTTGAGTATAAATGTTGTGTTTGCAATGATGTACATCAAGCAATACCAATGAAGATATGAATTATAGAAAACAAAAAAGTCAAGAGATTATGTTTGTTGCAGCATAAATTGTTCCTTACTAGTTTATTTTTTATAGCGCAATATCATTTAATTTTTTCCTTTTCAAAAAATATATAAAACAATCGTTCTCTAAACAAAATTGCAGAGATGCCATCTTCTGTATGGTTTAATTATTTGTTTTTAATATGTGATTATCAAACGAATAGGAAATATTTCCTTATCACATAGTCTTTTCATCTGTGTCAGTTATTCGAATAATTAATTGAGTATTGAAAACGAAGTGTTTAATTTGAGGTATTAAAATTAAGATACTCGCTCTGCACTTTACCGTTGCCTAACGGTTGCTGACAGACTCAGAAAATGAATTCAGATACGCTCAGCATATCCATCACTACTGTCGCAAGGGTTCATTGAAAGAATAGCCTTTATCCCATTCGACTCTCGGAATTTTTTATTTGCATCCCTAATCTCAAATTTACGCATAGGTTTTTCGTCCCTTGGATCCGCACAAAGTAGACTATCTTCTCGGTACACTTGTCAGTAAGCTTACCTGTTTTTACCATAAGTAAAGAATTTAAAATAACTGAAAATTGTAAACGTCGCCGAGAAATATATTTAATTGACAGGCGGTTATGTAGAAACGAAACGCGTTTTTGATTACTCAAAAGCGTAAGCGTATAAGAAATATTTTCTCATCATATTGTGCACAATGCACATGTACTGGTATTATATTCAGAAATATCTCAGTCTGTATGTGTGGCATTGGAGTTTTACTGCGCTTCATTTAGCGCCGATGCAACAAAAAAAAACGAGTCTCGTGGCAATGCGCCTGCGCTTGAGACTAGACGTCTTGTCGTAAGTTCCTTTGTCGCAAGACGCTATGTCGCCTGCCTGAGCGACGCCGTGACGTGGGTGCGGCCTCCGCAAGAGACAGACGGACAGACAAGCGAGCGGGCGGGCGGGCGGCACCGGCGACCTCAAACAGAGACAGGTGCCGCGGCTCCATCTCAGATAAGTGCAGGCGACCTCTTGTCTCACACTCGCTCACCCGCGCCCCCGCCCTCTCCCCCCGCGCTCTCCCCCCGCCCTCTCCCCCCGCCCTCTCCCCCCGCCCTCTCCCCCCGCGCTCTCCCCCCGCCCTCTCCCCCCGCCCTCTCCCCCCGCGCTCTCCCCCCGCCCTCTCCCCCCGCCCTCTCCCCCCGCCCTCTCCCCCCGCCCTCTCCCCCCGCCCTCTCCCCCCGCCCTCTCCCCCCGCCCTCTCCCCCCGCCCTCTCCCCCCGCCCTCTCCCCCCCGCCCTCTCCCCCCGCGCTCTCCCCCCGCCCTCTCCCCCCGCCCTCTCCCCCGCCCTCTCCCCCGCCCTCTCCCCCGCCTTCTCCCCCCGCCTTCTCCTCCCGCCCTCTCCCCCCGCCCTCTCCCCCCGCCTTCTCCCCCCGCCTTCTCCTCCCGCCCTCTCCCCCGCCCTCTCCCCCCCCTCCCCCCGCCCTCTCCCCCCGCCCTCTCCCCCCGCGCTCTCCCCCCGCGCTCTCCCCCCGCCCTCTCCCCCCGCCCTCTCCCCCCGCCCTCTCCCCCCGCCCTCTCCCCCCGCCCTCTCCCCCCGCCCTCTCCCCCCGCCCTCTTCCCCCGCCCTCTCCCCCCGCCCTCTCCCCCCGCCCTCTCCCCCCGCCCTCTCCCCCCGCCCTCTCCCCCCGCCCTCCCCCCCGCCCTCTCCCCCCGCCCTCTCCCCCCGCCCTCTCCCCCCGCCCTCTCCCCCCGCCCTCTCCCCCCGCCCTCTCCCCCCGCCCTCTCCCCCGCCCTCTCCCCCGCCCTCTCCCCCGCCCTCTCCCCCGCCTTCTCCCCCCGCCTTCTCCTCCCGCCCTCTCCCCCCGCCCTCTCCCCCCGCCTTCTCCCCCCGCCTTCTCCTCCCGCCCTCTCCCCCCGCCCTCTCCCCCGCCCTCTCCCCCGCCCTCTCCCCCCGCGCTCTCCCCCCGCGCTCTCCCCCCGCGCTCTCCCCCCGCCCTCTCCCCCCGCCCTCTCCCCCCGCCCTCTCCCCCCCGCCCTCTCCCCCCGCGCTCTCCCCCCGCCCTCTCCCCCCGCCCTCTCCCCCGCCCTCTCCCCCGCCCTCTCCCCCGCCTTCTCCCCCCGCCTTCTCCTCCCGCCCTCTCCCCCCGCCCTCTCCCCCCGCCTTCTCCCCCCGCCTTCTCCTCCCGCCCTCTCCCCCCGCCCTCTCCCCCGCCCTCTCCCCCGCCCTCTCCCCCCGCGCTCTCCCCCCGCGCTCTCCCCCCGCGCTCTCCCCCCGCCCTCTCCCCCCGCCCTCTCCCCCCGCCCTCTCCCCCCGCCCTCTCCCCCCGCCCTCTTCCCCCGCCCTCTCCCCCCGCCCTCTCCCCCCGCCCTCCCCCCCCGCCCTCTCCCCCCGCCCTCCCCCCCGCCCTCTCCCCCCGCCCTCTCCCCCCGCCCTCTCCCCCCGCCCTCTCCCCTCGCCCTCTCCCCCCGCCCTCTCCCCCCGCCCTCTCCCCCGCCCTCTCCCCCGCCCTCTCCCCCCGCCCTCTCCCCCCGCCCTCTCCCCCCGCCCTCTCCCCCCGCCCTCTCCCCCCGCCCTCTCCCCCCGCCCTCTCCCCCCGCCCTCTCCCCCCGCCCTCTCCCCCCGCCCTCTCCCCCCGCCCTCTCCCCCCGCCCTCTCCCCCCGCCCTCTCCCCCCGCCCTCTCCCCCCGCCCTCTCCCCCCGCCCTCTCCCCCGTCTTCTCCCCCGCCTTCTCCCCCCGCCCTCTCCCCCCGCCCTCTCCCCCCGCGCTCTCCCCCCGCGCTCTCCCCCCGCGCTCTCCCCGCCCTCTCCCCCCGCCCTCTCCCCTTGCCGTCTCCCCCGCCCTCTCCCCCCGCCCTCTCCCCCGCCATCTCCCCCCGCCCTCCCCCCGCCCTCTCCCCCCGCCCTCTCCCCCGCCCTCTCCCCCGCCTTCTCCCCCCGCCTTCTCCCCCGCCCTCTCCCCCTGCCCTCTCCCCCCGCCTTCTCTCCCCGCCCTCTCCCCCCGCCTTCTCTCCCCGCCCTCTCCCCCCGCCCTCTCCCCTCGCCCTCTCCCCCCGCCCTCTCCCCCCGCCCTCTCCCCCGCCCTCTCCCCCGTCTTCTCCCCCGCCTTCTCCCCCGCCTTCTCCCCTTGCCCTCTCCCCCCGCCCTCTCCCCCCGCCTTCTCCCCCTGCCCTCTCCCCCGCCCTTTTCCCCCGCCCTTTTCCCCCGCCCTTTTCCCCCGCCCTTTTCCCCCGCCCTCTCCCGCGACCTCTCCCCTCTCCACTCACCCTCTCCTCTCACCCTCTCCTTTCTCCCCTCTCTACTCTTCCCTCTCCACTCTTCCCTCTCCACTCTTCCCTCTCCACTCTTCCCTCTCCACTCTTCCCTCTCCACTCTTCCCTCTCCACTCTTCCCTCTCCACTCTTCCCTCTCCACTCTTCCCTCTCCACTCTTCCCTCTCCACTCTTCCCTCTCCACTCTTCCCTCTCCACTCTTCCCTCTCCACTCTTCCCTCTGCACTCTTCCCTCTGCACTCGTCCCTCTGCACTCTTCCCTCTGCACTCGTCCCTCTGCACTCGTCCCTCTGCACTCGTCCCTCCGCACTCGTCCCTCCGCACTCGTCCCTCCGCACTCGTCCCTCCGCACTCGTCCCTCTGCACTCGTCCCTCTGCACTCGTCCCTCTGCACTCGTCCCTCTGCACTCGTCCCTCTGCACTCGTCCCTCTCCACTCGTCCCTCTCCACTCGTCCCTCTCCACTCGTCCCTCTCCACTCGTCCCTCTCCACTCGTCCCTCTCCACTCGTCCCTCTCCACTCGTCCCTCTCCACTCGTCCCTCTCCACTCGTCCCTCTCCACTCGTCCCTCTCCACTCGTCCCTCTCCACTCGTCCCTCCCCACTCGTCCCTCCCGCCACCGTAACGTTCCACTAGATGCTATTTGAGAGAAACAAGAATCTTCCAAAGTCGGATTTCCGTTATGTAATTTAAAGGAAGATGCTTGAGGTAGAATATGTTGCCACATCTGACTGCAGTATGTTACAATTATCAATCCCTCTATAAAAGCTTTTGGTGAATCTAAATTATTTTTTACAATTGAAATGCATACAAATTTAAACTCTAAGCAACTTTCATCCAAGATTACATGTTATCGCCTCCTATTTAAGTAGTCCGACTGCATCGCTAGCCACTCGCTGGCCACAGCGCTTTGCGCGTCTGTTTAATTGACATCTCGGCGACCGCTCCTCGAACACGATCACATGTCTCGCTTGCTCTCCACGAACCTCCAGAACTATATTTTTCTCACTCTCTCCCTCATCCCCTGCACTCCACTCGCCCACACACTAGGACGATCCGATGCAAAAACGCATGCCCGTTTTCCGCTTCCCATCACCATTTCCATCGCCATCTTCGCCACCACAAAGCCGTCACTGCTACATCAACCGCCCCAACCACCATCACCGCCACTCCCACTGCCCCCGCCTCCCTCTCCCTCCCTGACCCTCCCACCGTCACTTCCCCTCCTTCCTCTACCACAGCTGCAGCCATAGCTAACACCAACGCCGCCAACTTCGCCTCCATCACCAACTTCGTTGTCACTGCCAGCACCACTGACACCACCTTCTTTGCCTTGGATCGCCACCTCACCACCATCACCCCTTCCGCCACGTCACCATCGCCACCGCCAGCATGGCCATCGCCGCCACCAACGCCTTCGCCCATGTCGTCTTTTTGCAGGTCCGCCGCTTGGAAATGTCATTCCGATGTTTCTCACGCGGCGACGTTTGAGTGATGGGTTGTCGCTTTAATCCTCTCACATTAAGACACGAACACCTCTCGGCTGTGCACCTGAGTCCCTCGCCCTCTTTTTCGGTCGCTCTTAATACTTCGTTTTGTACGTTTTGAGATTTTTTTACTCGCCTCTTGCCGCCAGCGGGAAGAAACAAGTATGTCGTTTTGGAGGCCCAGGATGGTACAGCGGGAAATAGATTCGGGGAATAGGTTTGGGTAAATGTGCTTGGAGATTCAAATAACATTGGCATGACGTAATCTTAGGAAGTCGGATTATTTCTCAAGTTCTACAAAAATTAATAATAATTGTGAACGTGGTATATTTTCATATTCGTCTGTATCGAATTCATTTTGTTATTTTATTTATCCCTTCTCACAATTTAATGATGCTTCACATTTAAAATCTTCTGGTTCCATTTTTTTGTTTCATAAACGTCTTTCTTATTATATATGTTGCTCACTGTATGTTACCTCTTTATTTTTCTTTAGTTCTTTAGCTTGTTACCGTTGCTGAGGGATTGTAAAAGAAACAAGAACAAATGATGGTTGAACAAATGATGATTGTTAATGTTACATGAATTATTTACTATCAATATTATTAATTACAAGTATATTTATGATACTTCTCTGTAGTTAAAATTGACAAGAATAACTAATTCCGTTCACAAACGTCATAAACAATATACGAATAATATTTCTTAGAGATTTAGAACTTACGAAATTCAGACCGCAGCATCGGTTGAGCGACAGCTATCTGACGACCAATGTGTGTCTCGCTGGCTGGCCCAACCACTCAACTACGTACCCCCCAAACATTCGTCCGCTCTGTCAACCACTCATCAACCACTCATCAACCGCACGC